>CM035347.1:5209457-5809457 GCA_020226455.1 Prunus salicina
GAAAAGTCAACTTGTACTCGTATATATATTATCTTTATGGAGAAATATGAAATATAATTCACAATCATTCAATCATGTGTTTTAGTTTAAGTTGTTAAGATTTCAAAGGGACGGACCCATGACCCACTGCTAGCAACATCGATATTGTCCCCAACTTAACCACTTGTTTAGCAGGTGTGGGGTTTTATACAAAAGAACTCGATATTATTAGGAGTTGAACCATTTACTATATAGGACTTTCTATTTTGTTAAGGTTCCGATGTGGGACTCTGTGTATTCTTCAACACTCCTACTCACACGAGACCACTTTTTAGTGGGCCACACGTGCAACCAATTCAACATCGGTCACCTTTTTTATAATAAAAAATTTGGGGTTTGATTTTGGTTCAATTTGGGGGTTTTGTCTGACTTGGGTTTAATTGAGCCCAGTCACCCAGCCCGCTTAAATACTATGTTAAAGTTTAGAGAGACGGCATGCGGCCCATTACTAGCAACACTGATATTATCCCCAACTTAACCACCTACAAAACCAGTAGGTTTGAGGTTTTATCTCAACATGCCTCGATTTTATTAAGAGTGAAACTACTTATTATAAGTTGTAATTTATTCAATCAAGTTTCTAATGTGAGACTTTATATTCTTCAACACGGCCCCTCACATGAGACCACCACATAGTAGGCCACACGTGGAGCCAAGTCCACATTGAAGTCAAACATTCAAGCCCAGCACGTGAACACCGCATTCTGGGTAAGGATAAACATTCAAACCCAACATGTCAATACCACATATTGGGTAAGGGTAAATAATCTAGGCCCAGCCAATCAACCTACAGTGACAGCCATCCTCTTAACCCTTTACCCACAAGAAACAAAGGTTGAAATATTCAAAGAGGTATAGGTTACTAGATTCCAAATTTTCATCCGGAAGTCAGACCCCGCGGTGCACTTGGCGCGGACAATGACACACTCCTCTCCTCATCTCCCCTCCTTATTGGAAGGTTTAGCATTGGAGTGGTTCAAAGATCAGCCAACAAGCTTGATCTCTTGTTCGGAAGAGATAAAGCTGGCCTTTCTAGGGGCCTGTTCCTTTTACAAGGATATGAATAATAAGTTTGATCACCTTTACGAGATCCATTTGAGAGAGGGCAAACGTCTGAGTAGCCATTATAAGTTTATGGCTACAAAAATTCATATCAAGATCGCATCGAAAGCCTTCAAGAAGGGTTTGCCAACTTACCACCTTCTCTATGGGTACGGACCAAAACATGCATCACGTCTCACAGAGAGCAGAGAAATACATAAGATGAGCAATTTGAAAAGCCCAAAAGGAAGAAAACTCTCCCAAGAAGGCAGCAAAATGATTTGATTAACAAACTTATCATCAAGCAGCGCAAAATGATCAAATGAGAACTGATTTTTTCGTTTTTCTGTTTTTCTGAGTGCCCAAGTAGGTGATTGTTTTACACAAAAGAATAAGGCCATTATACCAAATTGGATTCACCATCACAAATAGTTACATAATTCTAAGGTGAAGGAAAAAAAATATTAATTTACGAAAAATGGCAAAGACGCTATCTCCTTCATTCCCAAACAATTACAAACACATTCCTATTCTATTAGGAAGGAAATCATAAACAAGCATTCCCACAAAAGAAGGTCATATATGTTTTACACCTGAAGGGAATACATTCAACTCCCTTGACATAATTGTGAGTTTCTGGTCAATGGCATTTCCTTCCCAACCTGGAAATGAACATCCAATAATCACAGATCATCAAAACGCACGCTATCTTAAGACCAATAATTCAAACTAGCCCCATCATTGAACCACATCCTTCGAAGTGACATGACCTCTACCTTCAGTGACATTCGTGTTACCAATGACCTCCGGTGCAATTTCCCAGCTCCCACTTCTCCTTCCCCAACTAGAGTGACGCGCATCAGATCGAATGGTGGGAGCCCGGTGATCTGAACCCAAAGCAGAGTCGACCTCTGAGGTATTATGAGGAGGTCCATTGCTCCCTCTACTGCGTATGTCCTCATCAATTTCTTCAATGTTACGACGCTGTGAGATCTTCAACAGATCTTCACCAATATCTAAGTCATCCTCAACCTTTGAACGTGGATCCCCACCCAATTCATCTGGTTCTATTTCCCGTGCAGTGGGCAAAGGGGGAGGCCTTTGTAACTCCTCTTCAACGAAAGCCCGAAAGTTATTCCTTGAGGGTTTTAATTCTGTGCAAAATACTTCAAGAAAGTTATTTAAGCAACCCCGGTTGTAAACATTGATCCTGTTGTCAGCTCGGTACCTGAAGTTTTCATATGTAGTCTGAAAAGAGAGTAATGGTATCTAGATATTAGTATAATTAATAGAGGGAATACATTAGACTGTAAAGCAACAAATACTTTCTTCCAAAGGAAGGGGTTAAAATGATGATTCAAATAGTAAAGGTATAACTAAGGACTCAAGATACTTTCCACACGGGGAAAAGAAAGCCACCAGACCCAAATTAACCATATATCTAATAAGTGAAGTTAGTGCCAGGTTTCTCTGTCTGACCTCTTCCTTTTTTCCTTTTTTCCTTTTTATGAGACATTTTCTGGGGGATGAGGGGAGTAAATACCTTGACAATTACCCTACATAGTGACATTAACTAAGTACAAATCTAAATTGGTGAGCGAGCCTCATATAGAGTGACATCAATCAAGTACAGATCTACACTGGTGAGAGAAACGCCCACAGTTTTTAGTAGAAAGCTATTAGTGGCTGTCAATTGTACAGTTCCATCATAGACCAAGGGAGCCAATGTCGTACAAGTTACAAGAGATGGGGAAGCACCTCCAGCAATGACCAAACACACCATACATTTATCACTCAGTCACAGATCATCTGCTTTAAGTTCAATTCTTAAAACAAACCACCACTCAGAGATTAAAATTCTGACACCTCAACATGAACATATTGACACAAGAAAACACCAATCTGAAATATTAATAACGCTCGAGTCATTTCTTTAACCCATCAGAAGGTTATACAATTAATTCAACTTCTATCCTCACTACGGGTAAGTGACATGAGGTGCATACTAGCATTTATTTTAACTATGAGATCATAAACACATCTGAGATGCTGTCATCGTCAACTTAACAAAGAAGCATGTTAACAACTTATGGGATTAGTACTACCACTTGGGCCATCGCCAACATACTTTATGAACCTCATTTAGAAGGACTTGGACATAAAATTCAATTTTGGTAAAACCAATTGTGAAAGTCTCACGGTGAACCAACAAATACATCAAGAAGAAGATGACTGACCTGGTTGGTACCTATAAGGTACAAATGGAAGCCAGTTAGTCCACCAACAAACCAAAGAGAAATGAAACAATAGGCCATTAGTATCACAGATGCAGGAGATTCTTTCATTGCCTTCCAAACTGTCCCGTGATAATCGTCCATCAGAATTTTGATGTATAAAGCTGATAGCGAGAATACGTAGATGCAGAGAAGAGTTGCAGAAGAAACGAAGAGAAAGAAATAACGATAATTGCACTGCACATAACCCAGACAATTAGATTTCTAATACAAATGCCTCCTGAAGGAAATAAGAATCAACTACAAACAAGAATACACACATCCATCTATCGAGAGGAATAGTAATGGGGAAAGTACAAATCACACAACACAATTATGTTTTGCATGTTAACATCATACCTGTCCAATGCATTGGCCCACCCAAGGGCAGTGGTGATCAAAGCGTTCCACACAATTGTTGCAAATAGAACAATGGGAGCAACGAGGCGGACGATATAGCATACAAG
Organism: Prunus salicina; assembly: GCA_020226455.1. NCBI lineage: Eukaryota > Viridiplantae > Streptophyta > Magnoliopsida > Rosales > Rosaceae > Prunus > Prunus salicina. Next base: position 5,213,278 of record CM035347.1, read on the forward strand.
TGTCACAATACTTCACTCTCACAGGAATGCCATTGACTATCACTTCTTTCGTTCTAGGGAATTGAAGGCTTGGAGTCTGTCTTCCACCAGCATTAGCAGCCACTTGTCTTCCACCAACATCAATAGACACTGAAGGGTCATAACGAAACTCTTCCTCCGGTGGATGTGCATTTCGTGGAATAATCCCAGGGTCCCGTGCTGAAGTAAGAAAAAGAAGCACCAACACCTATCAAAATCAACTAAAGAATTAATTTATGCCAAAATCTAGGACAATAGAAGAGAGAGAACTGAAGTGGAAATACCATAGGAGAGACTGTTACCAATATGAATAAGAATGTTATCTAAGACAATGAAACAAGGGGGGAAAAACATTTCAGAGGGTGACGAATATCATAATCTGAATACCAGAGTTGCAAATCACTACACTTCATGGCTATGCAGTATGTCAGAAGAAGATTAACCAATGAATTATGATACATATATTCCAAAAATTAGTCGACCTTGAATCAAGGCCTTAAAATAAATGGAGAGAATAATTCTTCTAACAGAGTTCAAGGACTATTCTTTTATGTTATACTATCTGATCGGAAAGCAGAAGTATCTAGTCTTGTTCTTGTCATCTGGGCTATTTTGATTTCATCTTTTCTGGTGGCTGTTTTATAATCCTTAGAGATTGGGACAACTTGCCCTCTATCCTCTATTTTGTACCCTTTGAGTTTCCTTTTATGTAAATTTGTTTCTTATCAAAAACCCCTGACAGCAGGGTAAGGCCTGTGTATAAATTTGTAGCGACAGAGTTTTCCTCCATTTTTTAGTAAGCCAAACAAAGTCTGCTCTTTAATATTAATTGTTCACAATTTCCTATAAAAGATTATCTATTCTTTACAATTATAGAGAAAAGTCAATTTGAGTGAAAAGCCTCAAGACCTAAACATAAGATTTACAACAAATGAATTATGAGAGCTTGAAATGAATCTTAATCTTAATCACCATTACAACACCACCAATCACAAGCCAAATGTTCAACTAACAGTGCTCATATCAATTTCATGGGACTCTGGGATTCCGAGGTTAAACAGTCACTGGCAAGTTTGTAGAAGTGTCAATAGTAATATTTGCAGACCCAATGGAAGACAACACAGGGCAACCCCCGAAACAGAATAACATTATTATGCCTATTAATGGCCACATTACCCAAACCATTCATCTGCATGTGGGCATGCCAAGCAAATTACCTTCAATTAATTGATCACCATGACACTATCTCTCTCTGGTCCACTCCCACTTCTCTAGCCCCCACCACCCATCCAGGACCCAGCTCACAAACCCCCCACCATCCCAACCCCTTCCACCTATTCCATCCAGGCCCCCTCACCATTATTCACATTTACATAAAATAAAATAAAATAACTTCAATTTGACGAAGGGAACGCATTGACTAACGTAGTCAAACACAGGAACCAAATTCACCAAATGGAAAAAACGACGACCAAATTGACCATTCATGTAAAAGACAGGGACCCCAAAGGTATCTAACCCTAAAATAATCATACACTAGATGAGTGCAAAATCATCAAAAACAAAAAACAAGAACCAAACAAATAAAAGGTTATGAGACTTACATAGATAGTAAATACAATGGCTACCACTAGTATTGCATATCCTGCATTATATGATGAAAACTCATGCCGGAGATGCCATGCAACAAATACACAAAAGATCACAACCGGAGCAATGATCAACAATAATGTGACAAGCAGTGACTTGGCATCTGGCCCAAATATCAACCTTCCACCGAGGATGAACTTCTGCAAAAGATGAACAGAAAGGAAGTTAAAGAACAAAATAAAAATTGAGAGTGGGGAGGAGAGAGAGGGTGGAAGAAGAGAACAGAATTTGATCAAACTAGAGCAATTACAGTAAACAATGGAAATTATAGCTAGGCTCGTGATATTAAAAAGTCCATAAATAATTTGTTTTTCCTCAATCATTCAAATACAAACATAGAGCAAACAGTCATATAAGAGCTACAGTTGCAGTGCTGGAGTTCGGTCATTATGAAGATGTGTTATGTTCTTGCTGGGGCAAGAAACTGATCAACCTAACAATGATGAGTGGAAATAATTTCAGCTACTTCTGTATATAGACATACAATTTACAAACAGGGCCCTCCTTAGAAGTGATTCTGTTTTTAGAGATCTCACTGTTGGGCCCACCAAGATATGCATTCAAATTATCTAAACTGTTCATTTTATATCCAAACTAAAAATCATTTTTTATCTTTTTTATCATAATCAGGATCATTTCAATGTTTATTCGAAACACTGTTCATGTACCTATTTGATCCAATTGGATGACTAAGTGACTTCTAATTAGGCTTTTTCTGTAAGGATAATCTTTGACTAAGTGACTTTCATGTTATTATTTAATGTGTTTAGTATAACTGCATTCTATTCAACTACTAAATAGCAGTTTCAGCTTTAATTCATGTTATTGTACAAATGACTTAATAAAAAGGCTTAACAAGCTCAAAATATAAGCACCTCGAAAAATTAGGACAATAAACACTTATTCAAGAAATCAGATAACAAAAAGTCATGAAGAAAGAGCACCACGGACTCGGGATAGAATGATTATTAAAACGGGCATTAAATTGCATGCCCATGCATATACATCTTAAGGTATCAATAAAAGAGCCATGCATGGCTTCGATCACATAATCTATTCTCAATGAGAATTGCATTTTCCATTCTGTTAACCAATGTTTGCTTTTATACCTTTTCACAAATCATATTTACAAGAATAGAACCACAACATGATGTATTGTGGACCTTTGGAAGAAGAGGAAGAAATCATCTATCCAAAACATGCAATCCAGCAAAAAGCATTCATCCAACTGTAAACCTGGATTGCAGCATTGAGATAAGGAATGGGACCTTCAGGTGGGCAAGAAACAATGCCAGATGACTCACAAACACATAAAACCAATGTGTTACAGGCCTCTTGAGGAGCAAGTTTATTGTCCTTACATGGATAAAATAGCCAAACGACGATTAAGTCCTACAAAATTGAGGCTCGTGCCAAACAGAAATACAGCAGTCAGAAGCTAGGTTAAAGATCCTTTCAAACAGTATGTAGGGACAAACAGGATCTCTAGCCAGAAAATGCAGCTTTTGACATATACCTAGGAGCTGTAGGTCCTCCTCACTATGGCAACTTATTCACTACAAAGATAAATACTATATAAAACTGGCCTTCCCAATGCTAAGCCAACTAATGTCAGCGTTTCGACCAAAAAAATCAAAAAAAAGAAAGTCCAGATATGATGTGGTACTAAAAAAGTGTTCTCTCCTCATACAATGAATTGCATCTAACAGAAGGGTGAAATATGGTTACAGACATAGCATCAAATGGCAGTTCCTTTTTTCCTTGACATCAACTACAAGAAGTGGGCGTCAAATTCACAACCTCATAAAATGAATAAACCAAAATTACAGATAAAAGTCCGAAACACCACCACTTCACTCTCATACTTCCTCATATAATACTTATGTAAACCCCAACACAAACCTTCATCCATTATTCTAATAAAAATGTTGCGGATATAGAAGTACATCACAGTTCAAGTTTTTCTTACAACTCCAGACAACGCTTCCATGCAGTTAACCTTAAACAATTGTTTAACTTAGTTCGCTTGAAAAATACTCAAAATTTCCTTTCCTACTCATTTCTCCATGTGCTGAGCAACCAACAGATAGAAAGTGGGAATATAAATTTTAGGAAAATAAGTAAATAAAAACCAAAACTTTCCCAAATAAGAGTCTAAGCAACATGAAGAAAACGAAAACCAGAAGCAATAAACTAGATGCTGCATTATACTTTCATTTGTTTGCCTAGGAAAAGCAAATGAAATAGAAGAAAATGGCAACTACAAGCTCCAAATGAACTTTTATAAACAAACCCAGAAACCAATACCACTCAACTACGTCCACCACCCGAAGCTCCTGAAGTTCATTGTTCCTTGTATTTCATCAAGCAAAAGTAAGTGTCTCCATTTTCAAAGCAACCAAACAGGAAATAAACTTAAAAAAACCTAATTTGAACCAAACTTAAGACTGTGACCAAACGAACCACTGAATCAATCAAAACTCACTAATTTTCGCACAAACAAACAAATCTAAAGCATACCCAAATGATAAATCCCAGTAAAAGATCCAAATTTGAAACCCAAGAAAGAGAGCCTTACATTACTTCCTTTCCACACTTCGTACACGCGCTTTGCCATGAGAGAACTCAACTCGCTTGTCTTGACGCACTAGGCAGGAACAGAGTCAAAGATTTGGAACTTGTGGGCGTTCATCTCCTTCGCATTCACACACTCCCCCAAAACCCAAATCACAATGAAACCCTGCCGCACTCTGCTTTTCGGCGATTGAAGATAAATTCGACAACGGGCTGTAGGCTTTCTGAAGGATTCAAAAATGAAATGTAATGCCAAATGTTTTGTGAGATGGCGGTTTCAATTTCAGAAATTTGGGAGTGTGATTTTTTGTGTGGAATATTTTTTTGTGGAAAATTGTGTACACTCGGATATATAGGGAAATTGGAAAAGGGAAAAAAGAAACTAACAAAAATAAATAAGAGGAATTTTTTGAATTTTGATCCGATTAGCCTGTACTTCTGTAGGTTTAGGGTTCTTTTGGTTATAAAAAAGTTTTAAAAAAAAAATTAAATATATGAATTTACTCGTCTACCCCTTAACGAGTATAAACCTTTTTAATTTAGCTGCCACATTTGGAACAGATGGCGGGCCATGTCTGGTGTGGATTATCAGAATGGCGATAATTTTACTAGGATTTTTCCTTTTTTTTACTTTGCTTTTGTTGGATTTTAAAAATGATTTTCCATAGGCAGAGAGGCACAGAGAATATGTTTCTTTATCACTTTTTTTTTACCTTTATTTTGGGTTTTTTATGATACCAAAGAATGCATGACCAGCCAGCCTAGGAGATTGAAGATCCCCTTTCTATGCATTTTGCATGTCTTCCATGCTTTTTTTTTTTTTTTTTTTTTTGTGGTAATTAACGGTCATGAATGTGGTTTCCACCATCTTATTTCTTTTGAGGCATTTTTTTTTATAATCAAAGATATATTTTATTAGATAAACTTTAACAATATAATCAAATATATATTTTATTAGATAAACTTTAACAATATAATCAAAGATATCGACATGATGTCTAGAGTACAATCCCAAGACGGCAACAAACTAACATGTTTGAAATAAAACTAACGTGCATAAAAGCAGCACTAAAACTACTAACTCACATCACTACAATTAACCATAAACCCAAACAAAGTCCATAAATCTAACATAACCTAAACTCTAAGGCAACCCATGAGCCTAAATGAACCCTATCACCACCACATCTTCGCGGACACACCCACCACTGCATCCGTAACAGGTCTGGGGAAATATGATTTATAGCGGTCTACTTGCACATAAGAGCAAACAAATGAACAAAAATAACAACCTTACCAAAGAACAATTGGATGATTTGCAACAACCTCTGTCAAAGACAATGTATAACCAAATTTAGAGAACACAAGCGGTGTTAGAAAGTTGGTTTTAGGAGAATGATTTGATTGAGAACATAGCCCAAAAGGGGTGATGGAGAACTTCAATCTGAGCATGGCTTAGAAGATATCACCACAAGGGGCTTCTTATTCAAACGCTCTAGTGGACTTATTTGCTAACCCAAAGGAAAGACGAGAAGAGAGGAGGGAGAGGAAGAGTCATGACACTTCTTTTTCCTCCCCCTCTATGGAGTTTGCCTTTGGGACTCACAGAAGGAGAGATCGGCTAGGCTTTTTTTTTTTTTTTCCTTACGAAGTTGGAACTTGAAGGTTGAATTTGGGATAGGCTTATCGCAGCTACAATCTAACCTTTCAGCAGGCTCAATTACCATTTGTATTATGATATGAAGTGAGTTGTTGTTTCACATATTCATCTTTTTTAATCACAAATAATGATTAAGTGAGACAAATGAAACTAAGTGTTGTGATGATTAAACTCAAAAGTATTTAACTTGAAATATATGGTTTTTATCATCTAACTTTAATGAAACAAAAGAAACATTCAATTGAAATCTATGTGATTTAACTTGGAGAAATTTTATGAGTTATGCTTTAATACTCATACTTTCAAGCTTTCAACAATGATTGAAAATAATGAAATTTTTGAATGGTCGAGAGCACTTAAGAAATATTTCAAAAACTAAAACCAAGTCTACTTAAGATTTTGTAAAGATGCAGTTTTTGTTCAAATGATCGAGTGACAAATCGTTTGGCTTCTTGGAAAAGCAAATTGTTATCTATTGCAGGTAGAGCTACTCTTGTTCAAGCTGTGACCTCTTCCATTCCCGTTTATGCTATGCAAACAGTTAAACTTCCTGCTAGTGTTTGTGAGCATCTGGATCGTTTGAATCGTAATTTTTTTTGGGGAGGCAGGGAGGAGAAAAATAAAGTCCATCTTTGCCAATGGGATTTGGTGTGTAGGCCTAAATGCAAAGGAGGAATGGGATTCAAAAAAACTGCTGCAATGAACCAAGCTTTGTTATCCAAAATTGGGTGGAGGGTTCAAAATAAAGACAATGGTTTATGGGCCAAGATTTTTGAGGCTAAGTACTTAAAAGGCGCTTCTATATTGGATACTGATAACTCTACCAAGAAGCCTAGCTCACACACTTGGAAAGGCATTGTTCATGGTGTGGAGTTGCTTTTGAAAGGTATGAGGTGGAGGATAGGTTCGGGTGATCAAATAAGATTCTGGAAAGATAACTGGTGTAGTGACATACCTTTGCTGCATCAGGATGGTGTTTTGAATGTTTGTGATGCTGACTGCGTGGTCTCGACCTTTTTTCTCCATAATTGGTGGGATATTTCCAAGTTAAGAGAAGCTTTGACAGAGGACTTAGTTCAACAAATTGTGAGTATCCCTGTAGGTGCTCAGGGGTCTTTATTTGATACTCAAATTTGGTATGCTTCTTCTAATGGTGTTTTCTCTGTCAAGACTGCTTATAAGTTGTTCTTTGCTGGTCCTTCTTGGCCTGAGTCTAGCTGGGCTTTCCTTTGGAAGCTGAAAATTCCTCCCAAGTTACAAATCTTTTTTTGGCTTGCATCCCAAAGTAAAATCTTGTCCAATGAGACTAGAGTGAGGCGTCAGATGGCTACTGATTCTTCTTGTGGACTATGTGCTTGGCCTGTGGAATCTGTGTTGCATATCTTCCGTGACTGTGAAAGGGCTCAAAGTGTTTGGCATGCTCTTTCGACCCCTGGATTTGCTCCCCATTTTTTTCAACCGGACTTCATACCTTGGCTTAAAGTTAACCTGCTTTCAAAAGCTAAATGGGGTGGTGGTCTGCCTTGGTCAATTATGTTTGCTTTTACTTGTTGGTACCTGTGGAAATGGAGGAATAAGCATATTTTTCTCCCTCTTGATGATTTTGTTGTTGACCCTGTCCAAACCATCTCAATGGCTGTGAGAGATTGGGTTCAGGCTTATCAGGCGAGTGTTAAGATGAGTCCTAAAGCTCAGCTCCTACTCAGTTGGGAGCCTCCTGGTTTAGGTATGTTTAAACTGAATGTGGATGGCTCTAGGAGAACAGCTTCAGGTTGTATTGGTGCTGGTGGAGTGATCTGTGGGGCTAATGGAATTTGGACCTGTGGGTTTGCTGCAAATTTAGGCAAGGGGCAGATCCTTGAGGCTGAGCTTTGGGGTCTGTATTTTGGGTTGCATTTGGCTTGTGATAAAGGTATCTCTAATCTTCTTATTGAGATGGATGCTGCAGTTGTTGTCTCCCTTGTCAAACAAGTTGGTACCTTGAGTTGTCATCCTCTTGCTACATTAGTTCAGAGCTGTTGTGCTCTTATGAGGCGTATTGGCAACTGTCAACTTACTCATGTTTACAGAGAAATGAATGTTGTAGCGGATCATATGGCTAACTGGAGCTTTAATTTGGATTTGGGGGTTAGCTATTTGGATGAGGCTCCGGCTTGGGTTAGCTCTTTTTTGGAGGATGATTTGTTAGGAGTTGCTAGGCCTCGCTTGGTCTGTACTAGTTAGTTGTTGTCTCTCTTGGGGTTTTGCCCCTCCTATCTCACCAAAAAAAAAATAATAATCAAGTTTTAAAAGAAGACCAAGGTTGTATATAGATATATTGAAAACTAGTTTCAAAATAAGAGTTTAATATTATACCAAGAAGATCTGAACAAGAATGAGTAGTTGGGAAAAAAAAAAAAAAAAGTTGTTAGGATTAAAATCACATAAGCTTAAAAGTCAAAATACAGATTTTGAAAAATGACAAACAACGATAATGGACTGTTCGAAGGATGATGTGAACAATTTTGTGGGATGATACTAAGACAAATGTTGCAACAAATGCAAAATTGAAAGATAGATCAATACAAGTGAGAATGTATTAATCCAAGTGATAGATGCATATGATTTTACATTTTGAACTGCAATGTGAACACTTGGAAGCCTTTCAACCCATACTTATTCTAAGATCAAATCTAACAAGAGTTCTAAGAAAAATTATTATGGTTTTGTTAATTAAGAGAAGAGCCAAAATACAATGAAAGCCCAAATGTAACTATTACACAATAGGTGTGCCTCTTGAAGAAATTAGGGCACGACAAAAGACTCGTCCAACACTTTTAGCACAACCAGCGAAGCGATGTGTAAGTGAAAATGAAAATAACACCATGATATGATGATATTGTTGTGACTAATAGTGATGATTTAGATACTCAATGACATGATGTACTTGAATAGTTGGACATAACACCAAGCGACCTTTGTGAATATGTTTTGAGTCATGTTTTACATTGGTTGTTGAAGAAAGTAATGAGTATACATCTATCTCTCTACTTTTAATTCTTTTGCTCCTTATTTCTTTTTGGTTTTTTTTTTTTTTTGTTCTTCTTTTAAGAAGATTTTGAATATTTTTTAGCGAATAAATGAGGTTGGAGTTTGTCATGGCAATTTAGGAGAACATAATAATTATAGCATGTGTAAAGAATTGGAAAATTTGATAGATGTTGGTGGCAGGGAGAGGTTTGTATGGTCTGATGATGACTGGTGAAATGTTGATTTATTTGGTGTTAGAGATTTTCTAGATAATACATGGCCTCTTCACGTCACTTGTTACCTCATCTACTTTATCTTTTTCTTCTACAAAATAATATGTGATTATTTTAATTATGACGTCATTGTGGGGAAACTACTCAAGCTTCCTCTTCTGTTGGAGCCACACTCTCGGTTGAAGTTCGCTTATGAACTTGGAGATGCAAATAGAAAGAAAGATTTGTAGGGTGACACACTTTTTATATCCAACATGTGTTCCGTTTGAAGAAATTGGGGAGGTACAAAAGGCTCTTCTCACCTTTCTCGAACAAATAAAGTGATGTGCAAGAGAAAATGAAAATAATATCATGTTATGATGAGATTTCTATGATTAATGGTCATGATTAAGATATTCTAAGGCATAATGTACTCGTTACACTAATTAGAGAAGATCCATGCTCTTATATGAAAAGAGTTTGACAGTTGGTCAAATTTTGAGTATGTAACAATGCTGGTTTTGAACTAACTGTCAAACTTTTAATTCTCTTATTCTTATTGGTTTTCCTTTTTTGTTCTACTTCTAGGAAGATTTTGAACATTGTTAGATGATAAACGAGGTTTGAGTTTGCAGAGCGCATAATAAGGTGAAAGTGTATTGGACCTCCTTATGATTTCTCTAAACTTATTTGAGTTATGACGCGATAGTGTATGCATATAATAAGTATACTACATATGAAAATAAATCTTAGGATTTGCTGAGGTTTTTAAGAAACAAGCATACCCACCGTGTCACTAGTGAGAATGAAGTGGCGGTTGATCATTATGTTAATGACGTGCTATGTCCGGGCTTTCTAAGCCTTGTCCATGAGAATGCCAGTATAGCTATTGATGTGTTTGTCCATTAGGTTGCAGAGTTTTCGGTTCTCATAGATGTAGTGGCATGGAGAAGTTTGTATGGTCGGATGAAGATTGGCGAAAAGTTGATTAATTTGGTTTTAGAGATTTTCTAGATGATACATGGCCTCTTCACGTCACTTGTTACTTATTGTACTTTTTTTTCTTTTTCAGAATAATAAATAATTATTTTAATTATGACATCTTTGTGGGGAAACTGCTTAAGCCTCCTCTTCTGTTGGAGCCACAACCTCGGTTGAAGTATGCTTATGAACTTGGAGAGACAAATAAAAAGAAATATTTTTATGGTTACACACTTTTTATGTTCAACATATGTCTCGCTTGAAGAAATTGAGGAGGTACAAGAGGCTCGTTCCACCTTTCTCGAACAAATCAAGTGATGTGTAGACGAAAATGAAGATAACTTTATGTTATGACGAGATTGCTGTGATTAACGGTCGTGATTAAGATATTCTAAGGGTTGCAGGAGATTTTGAATACTATTAGGTCATAAACGAGATTGGAGTTTGCCATGACAATTTAGGAGATGAGAACATTTTTATCATGCATAGAGAATCGGTAAATGTAATAGATATTAGTGGCAGAGAGAGGTTTGTATGGTCATTTGAAGATTGGCGGAAGATTGACCTATTTGGTGTTAGAAATTTTCTGGATGATACATTGCCTAGTCACGTCACTTATTACTCCTTTTAATTTCTATATTTCTTTAACAAGATAATAAATGATAATTTTGATTTATGACGTCTTTTCGGGGAAACTACTCAAGTTTCCTCTTTGTTGGATCCACAATTTCGATTGAAATGTGCTTTTGAACTTGGATATATGAACAGAAAAATTGATTTTAAGGGTGACGCACTGTTTTTGTCTAACATGTGTACCTCTTGAAGAAAATGGGACGGTAAAAAAGGCTTCTTTCACATTTCTCAAACAACAAATCAAGCGATGTGTAGGCAAAAATGAAGATAACACCTTGGTATGATGAGATTGTTGTGATTAACGATCATGATTGAGATATTCAATGGCATTATGTACTTGAATGGCGGGACATCACACCAAGTTACCTTTGTGAACACTTATTAGAGAAAATCTATCCTCCTATTCGAAAAAAGCGAGAACATTGGCCAAATTGTGGGTATGTAACAATGCTGGTTTTGGACTAAATGGAAACAAGACCTTGGTGCTACCTGTACCTGCATTTAATGTCATTAATGGAGGTTCTCATGCAAGCAATAAACTAGCAATGCAGGTTAATGTTGATTTCGTGTTTCTCTTTTTGTTCTTGAATAATCTGTTAGTATTTTCTCTTATCTTATGAGAAATTAGTGCCCCTTGCAATTTTTATTCTTATTATTTCTTCTGTGACAGGAATTCATGATTCTCCCTGTTGGAGCATCTTCTTTCAAGGAAGCCATGAAGATGGGTGTAGAAGTATATCATCACCTGAAGGTATTATCTTTTGCAGCTTTTGCATAATAGAATGACCTCCTTTGCAGGCCTCATCAAGTTTCCACTTGGTTTCTCTTCCAGGCTGTAATTAAGAAGTATGGACAAGATGCCACGAATGTTGGGGATGAAGGCAGCTTTTGCATAATAAAATTTAATTTCATAAGTTTAATTTGGTTTGTGTATTATTTTTTGTAATGGTTTGTAAGAGATTATATTTTATTTCTTTTCCTTGGTTACTTGGTTGAATGTGTGTATGTGAGATTTATTTAGTTTAGAAACTTAGATTGGAATGATGAATTTTTATAGGTTGAATTTACATAATTTCAGGTTTTGAAAGTGAAGTAAAAAGTGTATTGGGCTTCTTCATAAGAATTGAATAGGTTTTGCCAATTTGACAACAAAAAAAAGGTTTTGGGGTTGAAAATGAATCTGATTTGGGCTTTTTTTGTTTGCTGGAAAAAATACTATTCGGGCTTTTTAAAATGTAAAAATGTGCTCAGGCCCAAACCGGAAAAAACTTGAACCGACCAGAGACTCGATTTAGAACCGAGATCCGACTCATTTTCGGGTTTCTTCTTGGACCCGATCCGAATCGCGACCCGATCTCTCCTTCGGTTCTGGCTTGCGGGTCGCCCAAAATTGGACCCGACCCGAACTGTGCCCAGGGCTAATAACAATATACAAGTAAGTATGCATAGGAAATTAATATGATTATTGTTACTACATTATTTTTATTCGCCAGTTTGATTTGCTCGCACTTTTAAAATTATTATCTTGCCACCTATTAAATAGTATTTTTCATAGATTGTTGAGGATGTTAGTCTGAATATGTTTCACTTTACTCCATTTTGGGTTAGGTTTTAAAGAGGTTGTTGCATAGGTTTATATTTCTCTACTTTTAATTTTCTTGTTCTTATTGGTTTTCCTTTTTTGTTCTACTTCCAGGAAGATTTTCAACATTGTTAGATGATAAACGATGTTCGAGTTTGCAGAGCGCATACTAGGGTGAAAGTGTTTTGGACATCCTTATGATTTCTCTAAACTTATTTGAGTTATGAAGCAATTGTGTATGCATATAATAAGTATACTACATATGAAAATACTGCTTAGGATTTGCTAAGGTTTATAAGAAATATGCATACCCACCGTGTCATTAGTGAGAATGAAGTGGCGATTGATCATTATGTTAATGATGTGCTGTGTCCGGGCTTTCTAAGCCTTGTCCATGAGATTGCCAATATAGCTATTGATGTGTTTGTCCATTAGGTTGCAGAGTTTTCGATTCTCGTAGATGTAGTGGCGTGGAGAAGTTTGTGTGGTCGGATGAAGATTGCCGAAAGGTTGATTAATTTGGTTTTAGAGATTTTCTAGATGATACATGGCCTCTTCACATCACTTGTTACATATTGTACTTTTTTTTTTCTTTTACAGAACAACAAATAATTATTTTGATTATTACATCTTTGTGGGGAAACTGCTCAAGCTTCCTCTTCTGTTGGAGCCACAGCCTCGGTTGAAGTATGCTTATGAACTTGGAGAGACAAATAGAAAGAAAGATTTTTATAGTGACACTTTTTATGTTCAACATATGTCTCGCTTGAAGAAATTGGGGAGGTACAAGAGGCTCGTTCCACCTTTCTCGAACAAATCAAGTGATGTGTAAAAGAAAATGAAGATAACTTTATGTTATGACGAGATAGCTGTGATTAACGGTCGTGATTAAGATATTCTAAGCGTTGCAGGAGATTTTGAATACTATTAGGTCGTAAACCAGATTGCCATGACAATTTAGGAGATGAGAACATTTTTATCATGCATAGAGAATCGGTAAATGTAATAGATATTAGTGGCAGAGATAGGTTTGTATGGTCGTTTGAAGATTGGCGGAAGATTGACCTATTTGGTGTTAGAAATTTTCTGGATGATACATTGCCTCGTCACGTCACTTATTACTCCTTTTAATTTTTATATTTCTTTAACAAGATAATAAATGATAATTTTGATTTATGACGTCTTTTCGGGGAAACTACTCAAGTTTCCTCTTTGTTAGATCCACAATTTCGATTGAAATGTGCTTTTGAACTTGGATATGTGAACAGAAAAATTGATTTTAAGGGTGACGCACTGTTTTTGTCTAACATGTGTACCTCTTGAAGAAAATGGGACGGTAAAAAAGACTTCTTTCACATTTCTCGAACAACAAATCAAGCGATGTGTAGGCAAAAATGAAGATAACACCTTGGTATGATGAGATTGTTGTGATTAACGATCATGATTGAGATATTCAATGGCATTATGTACTTGAATGGCGGGACATCACACCAAGTTACCTTTGTGAATACTTATTAGAGAAAATCCATCATCCTATTCGAAAAAAGTGAGAAAATTGGCCAAATTGTGGGTATGTAACAATACTGGTTTTGGACTAAATGTCGAACCACAAAGTTGCATTTTTATTTTCTAACTCTTTTTAACTAATGAAAAGTTAAACTTAACCGAAATTTGAAATATCTGATCAAGTACATGACTTATTATACCACAACTGTATCAAAAAAACTTCCTAACAACACACATGATAGGGAGTTAAAATCTTAGTGGAATAACAATATACAAGTAATAATATGCATAGGAAATTAATATGATTATTGTTACTACATTATTTTTATTCGCCAGTTTGATTTGCTCGCACTTTTAAAATTATTATCTTGCTACCTATTAAATAGTATTTTTCATAGGTTGTTGAGTATGTTAGTCTGAATATGTTTCACTTTACTCCATTTTGGGTTAGGTTTTAAAGAGGTTGTTGCATAAGTTTATATTTCTCTACTTTTAATTTTCTTGTTCTTATTGGTTTTCCTTTTTTGTTCTACTTCCAGGAAGATTTTGAACATTGTTAGATGATAAACGATGTTCGAGTTTGCAGAGCGCATACTAGGGTGAAAGTGTATTGGACATCCTTATGATTTCTCTAAACTTATTTGAGTTATGAAGCAATAGTGTATGCATATAATAAGTATACTACATATGAAAATACTGCTTAGGATTTGCTAAGGTTTATAAGAAATATGCATACCCACCGTGTCATTAGTGAGAATGAAGTGGCGATTGATCATTATGTTAATGAGGTGCTGTATCCGGGCTTTCTAAGCCTTGTCCATGAGAATGCCAATATAACTGTTGATGTGTTTGTCCATTAGGTTGCAGAGTTTTCGGTTCTCGTAGATGTAGTGGCGTGGAGAAGTTTGTGTGGTCGGATGAAGATTGCCGAAAGGTTGATTAATTTGGTTTTAGAGATTTTCTAGATGATACATGGCCTCTTCACGTCACTTGTTACATATTGTACTTTTTTTTCTTTTACAGAACAACAAATAATTATTTTGATTATTACATCTTTGTGGGGAAACTGCTCAAGCTTCCTCTTCTGTTGGAGCCACAGCCTCGGTTGAAGTATGCTTATGAACTTGGAGAGACAAATAGAAAGAAAGATTTTTATGGTGACACTTTTTATGTTCAACATATGTCTCACTTGAAGAAATTGGGGAGGTACAAGAGGCTCGTTCCACCATTCTCGAACAAATTAAGTGATGTGTAGAAGAAAATGAAGATAACTTTATGTTATGACGAGATAGCTGTGATTAACGGTCGTGATTAAGATATTCTAAGGGTTGCAGGAGATTTTGAATACTATTAGGTCATAAACGAGATTGGAGTTTGCCATGACAATTTAGGAGACATTTTTATCATGCATAGTGAATCGGTAAATGTAATAGATATTAGTGGCAGAGAGAGGTTTGTATGGTCGTTTGAAGATTGGTGAAAGATTGACTTATTTGGTGTTAGAGATTTTCTGGATTATACATTGCCTCGTCACGTCACTTATTACTCCTTTTAATTTCTATATTTCTTTACCAAGATAATAAATGATAATTTTGAACATATGCTTTTAAACTTGGAGATGCAAATGGAAAGATAGATTTTAAGAGTGGCACACTTTTCTATCCAACATGTGTGCCTATTGAAGAAATTGGGATAGTACAAAATGCTTATTCCATCTTTCTCAAATAACAAATTAAGTTATGGTTAGGCGAAAATGAAGATAACACCATAGTGTAATGAGATTGTTATGATTAATGATCATGATTGAGATATTTAATTGCATGATGTACTTGAATAGTCTGACATCACACTAAGTTACTTTTGTGAACACTGATTGGAGAAGATTCATCCTCATATTCGAAAATAGTTTTACAGTTGATGAAATTTCGAGTGTGTATCGATGCTGGTTTTGGGCTAAATGTCCAACCACAAAGTCACATCTTTTTAAACTCTTTCTAGCAAATGAAAAGTTAACTGAACTGAAATTTAAAATAACAAATCGAGTACATGACTTGTTATGCCTCAACGATATGAAGGAGTTTCCTGACAACACACTTGATCGGAAGGTAAGACCTTGGTGGAGAAATAATATATAGTAAGTATGCATGAGAAATTAATATAATTATGGTTATTACATCAATTGTGTTTGCGGCTATAGTTTTTCTATCTACTACATTAGGGGTAGCACATGATGTTGAATATTTTTAGGTTGTAAACGAGGTGTGAGTTTGCAGTGACAATTTAGGAGATGACAATAGTTATATCATGTGTTGAGAATCCGTAAATCATATAGATGTTAGTGGCAGGGAGAGGTTTGTATGGTCGGATGAAGATTGGCGAAATGTTCATTTATTTGGTGTTAGGTAATGTCAAGACTATACCTTACCTCATCACATCACTTGTTATCGCATATACTTTATCCATTTCTTTAACAAGATAATAAATGATGATTTTGGTTATAACATCTTCGTGAGGAAACTTCTCAAGCATCCGCTTATGTTGGATCTACAATCTCAGTTGAAGTATGCTTATTATTTTTGAGGTGTCACAGTTTTTCTATCTAATACATTAATTTGTTTGCCGATTTGATTTTCTAGCATTATTAAAACTATTATTTTCCTACCTTTTGAGTCATGTTTTGCATTAGTTATTGAGGATGACACTTGGTGTGAATTTGTTTTGCTTAGCTGCATTTTGAATCATGTTTTACATAGAACTTTGAGGATGATAAGGAATTTTCCTGTCACAAAGAAAATACACAATAGATTTGTTGCAGGAAACTAGCATGTTTGCTTGTCAATTGATTGTTATACCAATGGAAGAAAGACTCAAACTTGAGATTGATCTGAACCAGGTATCGGTCAATAAAGGTCGATATCAAAGGCTTGTTGGGAGATTGATGTATTTAGCTCACATGAGGCCAGATCTTGCCTATGCCTTGAGTGTGGTCAGCTAGTGTATGACGTCGCAAATCTCGCGGCCTGGTGCTCCGGGCCGAGGGGATGTGCGCGAACACGTGACGTCCTTCTTTTGGATACGGTGTGTTTGTACGCGGGCGTGCCAACACAGTCTACCATGCGTCGAGATGGTGATGGGGTTTGGGTAGAAGATGTTCAAATGATGCGCCTGTTTGGAGTTGGACTTCTAATCAAACGATTGTGGCCGAGAAAGGAACTTATCTCGGCCGTTAGGTTCACAGCCTGAGCTATAAGGCCGTTTAGTAGTGGTGTTGGTGATGGATTTTGGGCGGTGCTCCGGCGCGTTGCTCAGAGAGCGACGGTCGTATGATATATGGGATGGATGAGGCGATAACAGGGATGATGCTCCGGCGCCTTGAAAAATCAAGGGTCGTATGATATATTGATGAATGGATTTTCCTTACAATCTACCACTACTCCTAGGAAAACATGTAAAGGTATTGAAAGTGCATTACAGGAAAAATAAGTTGCTTCGTGGGAGGCTTTTGGTTTTGGTGTTGGACCTCTTGAACGTGGTCTTGAGCTCAGTATTTATAGGAGGAGTCCTGGAGGGCCAATCGAGGCTGAAAAAGATCTGCCTGGTGACTTGAAAAATATCTGCATGGTGGAGCCTGATCGAGGCAAGTGGGTAGTCAAATCGGCATTTAGGATCGTGAAGCATTGTGGTGTGACCCCCATATATCTCGGCAAATCTCGGCCACCGCCTTGATCGTGGGCTCTGCACTCTTGGCCGTGGGAACGCATTTAATGCTCTGGTCCAGTGGTTGGTAATCTGACCTCAAGCTGTGAGAATGCTTTGTGAGAATGTTTGAGTCTAACCACTCTGATTTCTGTTACCAAATCCTGACTTCAATCACTTCTCTTCTGCCCTCGTGCATTAAATGTTTCTTGCACCCAGTGGTTTTGCTGCGGTAGGCAGAGGTACTACTTTATTAAATGGGGCGTGGGATCCTGAGGCCACGTGACGATTTGACCATAGTATCTTCGGCCGTGTCTCTCATGGACCTCGGCCTCGACCCATAATGCCGTAGTCGTGAGGCCGAGAAGATCCTGCCTTTGTATTTTCTTCTGTTTTAAGAAAAGACTAAATGTCTGACGAAACGTGGCCATTTCGGTCCATGAACAGGTGCCACGGCCGAGAAGAGGTCCCTTCTGACAACCGTGATTTATTAGGCACAAACAGCCAGTACATGCATGATCCTAGCGAGCAACATATGAAGGCAATTTTTAGGACATTGTGATATTTGAATGGGAGTCTAGGAAAAGGAATTTTGTTTACAAAGAATGGTTATCTCAAAATTGAAGGTTATATAGATGCAGATTGGGTAGGATCAATTGATGATAGACACTATACGTCAGTTTACTTTACTTTTGTGGGAGGTAACCTTGTTACATGGAGGAGTAAGAAGGAGAATGTGGTTGCTCGATTTTAGTACAAAAGGTTGATATAAAGCTATGGCATTGGGATTTTGTGGATCCTATGCCTTAAACTGTGTATTACAAGATTTGGGTTTTGCACCTAGTCAACCGATGAAGTTATTTTGTGATAATCAAGTTGCTCATGATATTGCTCATAATCCAATGCAGCATGATAAGACGAAACATGTTGAGGTTGATAGGTTCTTTATTAAGGAGGAGTTGAAGGATAAAATTGTTGAAGTGCTTGCAATGAGGATGGAATACCAATTGGTTGATATACTGACGAAGGTTGTATTGAGTCATATTTTTACGAAGTTCTTAGACAAGTTGGCATAAGTGATTACTATGCACCAACCTGAGTGGGATTATTGGCTTTTGTATTATATTTTAGGTAATTCCTTGTAATATTAGGTTTCCTAGTATAGTCATGTATTTACTCCATGTGATAGTGAGATTAGAAGTGTAACCCTACGTGTATATATATCCCTCTTTGTGAGACGAATAACACAAAATAATGTTAAACCAAATAATATTCTACTGCTTGTCTAATATAGATTCTCTAGCTCTAATTGGAGTATTGGAGAAGGAGAATTGGAAAAGGAAAATTGGAGAAGTAGTAAAATATTAAAATTATGAAGATGTGACATTTGTACGAGCAATGTCAAATGGCTCTATTTTTGCAATCTTGGTTGTCTTTAAATGTCTAAGTTTGCTAAAATGTTTGTGTAAATTTTACTATGCACTATGATAAATGTTTATGCTAAAACTAAACAGGTAGAAATAAAGCTAACTTACATGTGATGTGGATGGCTTGGGCCCGAAAAGCCTTCGATCCATGATGTCCTTCCTCGAGGCGTGATGTTGGATTCAACCTAGAGAAAGAAACGGCAGGTGGTGTGGTGCCGATCGAAGACCCTCTGATGCCAAAGTTAGTGACTAAGAGCAATTCTATTGACAATGTGAAAGCACAAGTCAAGTAAATAGTCTTACCTCTTGGCTGAGCCAAGGGGCTCTATTTATAGAGAGCATTTGTGATGCTCTTAGTACTTAGTTTCGATGTGGGACTAGTGAGAGTATCTTCGACGGTCGACACGTGCCTTGATAGGTTCTGGCGGGAGTTCCGAGGTTATCTATCAGAATCGACCGGATGTGCTGACTGGTCACTCGGCATCGTGGGTCGAAGGTTGGTGTGGATGAGTCAGTCGTAGGCATTTTACCAATTTGACGACCAAGCATGAATCGATGGAGTATGCCGATCGACCTTTCGGCATGGCTCACTAAGCTGGTCTCAGTCTTGTTTACATTCCACGCGCCATGACATCAGTGGGGGGTTAGATATGGTACAAACAATAAAGAATTTCAATCTTGGTTTGATATTTAAATTAATGTATTGTTCCAAATTCTTCTATATTATTTTGAATGTTCTTTGTTGCAGGGGAAGTTTATGCTTGGTTTGGTTTCTCTGGTTTTGTTTTTTTAAAATTTTAAAATTTTATTGAAAGGGCAAAATTGTACTTTATGTTGTTAACCTAATATATGGATCTCATAAAATAAAAATTAAATTTTACAATAATTGACGTGTCATGTCGTTAGATTATTACAACAACTAAGATGAAGCAAAATGCGGTAAATACATAGATTCTAAATGCAGAGGCTTGAGGTCCTTAGAGAACCACATGTTGTTTATTTTAAATTAATATTTAACATGTTGAGCACCATTCTTGACTTATAATTTATTATTGTTGATGCACATACTTTAAGTCGCCCATGTAGAAAAATACAATTAAAAACAAATGTAAGTCAGGTATAGCACGCGTGATGGGCAAGAGGTCTCTCATGTTTTTTTTTTTTTTTTTTTATCAAAGAGAGATAACTTCATTGCATCAACAATGTCAAAGTACAAGAAGAAGACTGGACTTTAGTGATGTAACAAGTGTGGCCTCATTAAAACCTTGCCTTTAAAAACCCCCAAATGGAGGAAAATCCGGTCAAGAAAAAAGAGTACCACTACATCACATCCAGTATAAAATTAAATTAAGTAAATAATTTGTCATGAGTCTTAGAAGAGCAATAGGATTTCGAAAAAACCCAATAACCCTGTGAAAATAACAATCTGGAGAGTAGACACGGACATCAAAATGACCTGCAGACGACCCGATTAAATGAACTTGCCAATTTGACTGCCACAAACAATAAGCCACCACTTAACCAACTCTAACCACTGAAAAGGAGCCAGACAAACCAATCTCAGTACAAATCCTCTCCATCTGTATTTCAGTCATCTTGGTTTCAGCCAAGAAGACCAAATCGAGACGAGTCACCCTTATAATATTCTTAAGGGCTCGTAATGTACAGGGTTTCCCGAGACCCCGAACATTCCAACATAAAAGTTTCATTTCTCGTGGTGGAGCAGCTCTGCTGCATCCACCACGTTTTTGTCATCAGACGAAGGAGAAGGAACCTTGATTTTCTTAGGACACTTAATTTGCAAAGAACCTTGGTTGAAGACATCAGGAAAACCACCCGGAGGATTAATAGTATTAGTAACATCTGTGAGAGGAAGATTGGAATCAGCAGTCCCTTTTAGTCGAGCAGACTTGTTCCAACCTTTGCGAGAAATGGAAGATGAACCAATACCAACATCCAGATGGACAGGAGTGGGAAAAGGACAATCAGTAAAATTAGAAGCTGAAGGGGAGATTGACTTGGGGGATATGATTGGAGATGTGGGAATTGGGATAAAAGGGGATATAGGTGTAGTAGACATAGAAACTTGGGCCTCTAATTTATCAGTTGGTAAGAGAGAAACCGCAGCAGGTTTTTGAGATCCTTGTAATCCATGTAACTGGCGTAACTCCTTAGTTGAAGGGGATAAATCCAAATAACCGCTACTAACCGCTGTGTTGAGCACAGCCGGTTCTGGAGCCACCACAGAAGAAGTTTCAATCCGGCGACAGTCTTCGTCACAAGACAGTCCCACCAAATCAGGAAAATTGATTGACCGGTCACGAGTCCGTCTATCTGAGAAACGCGGACCACCAAAAGGCTCCAGGGTAGCATGCAAAGTGCTACTGAAAGGTTTCACACTACCCACACGAATGTCCATAGAAGGCCTAGAACAATCTAGTGTCCAATGCTCTAAGTTCCCACAATCATGACAGAATTTTGGCAATCTCTCATAAGTAAAATCAACCCATTTCGAAACAATATCTGAAAAAGAAATATTCATATCCCTCCACAGAGGTTTGGTAGCATCAACTTTAACTCTGATTCGTAGGCACCGACCAACGCAATCTCCTTCATCACCCTGTGCAACTTGCCAACCAAACAAAACAGAAAATCAGAGCGCAGATCCTTCAGCACTTCAATATCCACACTAATCCCCTCCTGTTCATACTGAGTGGGGACAAGCGATTTCGAAAACGACAATTCCACTGACTTCATTCTGCCAAAAAACCAAAAGGAGGGAGAAAAACAGATGATAGGTAAATTTAAACAAAATAAAGAAATAAAACCTGCAATAGCAGGACTGTGAGACGGCAAGAGACTCGGCCACAAATTACTGAGAAAGATCAAACTAGAGATAAACGTAGAACCTTCAAAGAAGGCACCGATTTACACTCAAGAATATTACTAACAACTTCCTTAAAGAAAAGAAAGGAAAAAGCAAGAAATACTCATCTTAGTGAACCAGTGGCGGTTCAGATGGTACCGGTCCTGTGGCTGGTGGGGAACTCTGGCTGCAGTGGTGCATTTTGGTCATTGAAATTGAAATGCGTGTTAACAATTTTCTATCATGTTAGGAGGCTATGCACTATTATACTCATTATAAAAATAAAAATAAAAATAAAAATAAAGTAAAAAGTCACTTTTGATCATTGTGGTTTCCCACTTTTACCACTAAGGTCTCTGTGGTTTCAATTTAGTCACTTTTGCCTATGTGGTTTTCAATTCCAAGCAATTCGAGAACAATGCCCAATTTCTTTCAAATTATTCTAACTTCCGTTACTAATTGAAGGGCATATTGGTCCATATAAGATTACAAATTCATTCCTTTTAAAAATACTAGCCTCGTGAGCATGTGCCATTTGGTTTTTAAAAATTATTTGATTTGATTTTAGAATTAAAAAAATAATGGGTAGTTGTGTTCTATAAAAATAAGACCAATTATCTGATTTTATTTTTAATATTAAAATATGTGAATTTACCATATTATCCTAATTTAATTAATAATTTCAGTCAAGGACATTTTTTGGTATTTTGAATGTTTCACCATTCTCTGCCTTTTGCTTTATTTAAAAAAATTATTATAAATTAAAGAAAGGTACAACATTAATATAAAGGGTTAATTTCAATTTAGCACACTTAACTATTACGCTAAAGGCACATTTACCCATGCACTCTCAATTTTAACAATCATATACTGTAAGTTTTTCAATTTTTTGCAATTTAGCTCCGGTGTTAACTTCATCGCCAAAATTTTCGTTAATTGCTTGTGTGGCAAGCCTAGGTCCCACCTATTTACTCATTTCAATGTCAGTTAAAGAATGGTTTGGTATTAATGCATGTAATGTGTTCTTCATGGGTGGAAAGACATCAATTACTCGAAAAATACTCTTCACTAACATTGAAATAAGTGAATAGGTGAAACCCATGCCTGACATACAAGCAATTGACGGAAATTAAATGGCAAAGTTAGTGTTTGTGCAAATAATCTCACGGGAGAATATTCGCTTCTAGATCCTTCAACCTTCGATCTTCCTTCTCTCTCTTCCTCGGTCCCTGTAAAACAGATTGGAGTAAGTAGACCACACCCGGGGGGTGTTGGCCAAAGGCCCTCCGATGCCTAAGTTAGTTCGAGTGTTTATAGGAAAACAATAGCTAAGCAAAGGGTACGGAGTTTATGTATGGTGTGAACCGGGCGGCCGGAGCCGTGTGTGGTGGCCGGAGCCGTGTGGAGAAAATATGGAGAGTGGAGAGGGAGAGAGAGATACGGGTATTTTTCTCGGGTATTAGGAGTAGGTTTTCTGAAGTACCTTGAATGATGAATAAGGTCATCTATTTATAGGAGCCTCGGGGCTAGGGTTTCGTAGGGATCGAGTCGGACTGAGATAATATCTGATTTAAATGATAATTATCTCTTTTTAAGGAGATAATATCTTAATTAAATGATATTATCTCTTCTTATGGAGATAATGTATGAGATAATGACATTATCTTCTCTTTATTAGGATAATATCTTAATTAATGATATTATCTCATTAAATAAAGATAATATCATGTTAATTAAGATATTTATCCCAATTAATTAATTGGCCAGGTAAACTGGTTCAATTAATTAATTAAAGAGATAATCTTCTTTTCCACGTGGTGCACTGCGATTGGAGACGAAAATATATGCTCCCACAAATGCCCCCCAGTTTCTGCATGGCGCTTGTGTGGCATGTAGGAGATGAAATTATTTTTTTCGGGCTCTCCAACTTAGTCTGGGCTTTCTTCTGTGAGTTGGACTCCTTTTGTAGATCGGATTCTCAATTGGTGTAGGCTTTTGACTGTTCTTGGAGTTGGATTCCCAGTAGGAATGAGCTTGTGATTCCTTCTTGACCCGAGTTGTCCAACTTGTACAAATACAGGGCTTCTCTTCGCTCTTTCTTACATCGCAAACTTAACTTCTCTACTTTCTAGCTTGAGAAAGATCTTGGAGAATTTGTACTGCTTGTCGAAGAGAGGAGTTGCCGTGCATCCCAAGGTAAGTCGAGCACGTATATTTTTTCTTCGTCTTCTATTTTTCAAGGCGAGGACCAGGCTGGCGATCTTGGTACTTTCTCAAGTTTTTCCTTGGAAAACAAAGGGAATCAACATTTCATCTGCTTCAACACCGAATGAGCTGAAGAGTAGGTGGCTGAAGAGGCAGTAGCTAAAGAGGATGCAGCAGAGGAGGATGTCGTCGATGAGATGGTGGCAGACGTCATAGATCAGGCGTGCTGAGCTGCTGAGGGTGTGGCTGATCAGGCGGACTCTGAAGTGGCTGCAGATCAGGGATCTCCTGCTGGTGTCTCGGAGTAGACGAAGACTCCTTTATTTCTTTTCAGCTTTTGTAGTCTGCTGTTGTTTAGAATAATTGGTCTTGTTTGACCATCTTCTTTTTGTTTGATCTTGGCCGGTTGGTCGCTTTGCTATGAAAATTTCAGTAATTTTTTCAACTTCAATTTGCATAGTGTCTTGTGAACTGCTTGGGTAACCGGCTATTGTCATGATTGCACATCTCTTAGGATGGCTCGGTCGTCGCCCTGCATCTCCCAAAGGACGCTGCTTATGGGCAACTGTGTGACTATCCTGCCTCCCTTAGGAAACGGATAAGAACCTGGATACTTCCCGCAGGAGGCATGGAGACCTCCTTTTTAAGAAATTCCTGGCGCACCCTGCGTCTCCCTTAGGACGCTTTTTTAGTGGGCTGCGTCTCCAAACGGACGCTTTTAGTCGTCGCCCTGCGTCTCCCTTAGGACGCTGCTTATGAGCCACTGTTTGGCTATCCTACCTCCCTTAGGAAATGGATAGGGACCTGGATACTTCTCGCAGAGAGCATGGCGACCCCCTTTTAAGAAATTCCGGCGCACCCTGCGTCTCCCTTAGGACGCTTTTTTTGTGGGCTACGTCTCCAAACGGACGCTTTTAGTCGTCACCCTGCGTCTCCCTTAGGACGCTGCTTATGGGCAACTGTTTGGCTATCTGCCTCCCTTAGGAAACGGATAGGAACTGGATACTTCCCGCAGAGAGCATGGCGACCCCCTTTTAAGAAATTCCCGGCGCACCCTGCGTCTCCCTTAGGACGCTTTTTTTGTGGGCTGCGTCTCCAAACGGACGCTTTTACTCACCCTGCGTCTCCCTTAGGACGCTTTTTTTATGGGCTGCGTCTCCAAACGGACGCTTTTAGTCGTCGCCCTGCGTCTCCCTTAGGACGCTGCTTATGGGCAACTGTTTGGCTATCCTGCCTCCCTTAGGAACCTGGATACATCCCTTAGGAAATTCCTGGCGCACCCTGCGTCTCCCTTAGGACGCTTTTTATGGGCTGCGTCTCTCGAAGGACGCTTCTGGTCGTTGCCCTGCGTCTCCCGAAGGACGCTGCTTATGGACAACAGTTGTGTTTTGTGGGTAGATGAGACATTTTGAAATGAGAAACTGAACTTATATTGATATTCATAAGATTACAGTCCTTTATTCGAAAATGAAAATCACTGAGTACAAGAATTTGGAACTTCTAGCAGTCAGGAGGAAGCATTACGGATAATACTTTCGGAGATGGTAGGCATTCCATTGCCGTGGTATCTCCTTCCCGTCCATGGTGTCTAGTGTGTAGCTTCCTCTGCCCCCGGATTGGCTGATCACGTAAGGGCCTTCCCAATTGGGTTTCATTTTCTTAGACCCTTGTCTTTGTGCCGTGATGAAGACCTTCCTTAGCACAAGGTCGCCCGGTTGAAACTGTCTGATCTTGGCTCTTTTGTCGTAGTAGGACTTCAGCCGCTGTTGATAGGAGGCGACTCGGACAATGGCCTTCTCGCGCTCGCCTTCAAGTAAGTCAAGGTTGAGCCTCATCTGCTCGGAGTTCTGCTCTATACTGCCGACTTCAATGCCTATATTGGGGACAGTGACGTGAGGAGGAATGATCGCTTCAGTTCCATAGGCAAGGGAAAATGGGGTTTCGCCAGTCGACCTTCGCGTGGTGGTGCGATAAGCCCATAGTACTCCGGAGAGTTCGTCCACCCATTTCCCTTCGGCACCTTCTAGCCTTTTCTTCAAGCAGTCTAATATGACTTTGTTGGATGCCTCAGCCTGCCCATTTCCTTGTGGATACCTTGGAGTGGACAGGTGTTGCTTGATCTTGTATTTCGCAAAGAAGGCGGTGATCTGCTTGCCAATGAACTGTGAGCCATTGTCAGTGACCAATGATTGTGGGCAGCCGAACCGGCAGATGATATTTCTCCAGATGAATCGCTCCACGTCGGCTTCCTTAGTAGAGGATAGAGCTTCGGCCTCGATCC
The DNA here is from genome assembly GCA_020226455.1 of Prunus salicina. Lineage (NCBI taxonomy): Eukaryota > Viridiplantae > Streptophyta > Magnoliopsida > Rosales > Rosaceae > Prunus > Prunus salicina. The sequence goes on from CM035347.1 coordinate 5,239,578, forward strand.
ATTTAGTAAAGTAGTCGGTGGCGACGATCATCATTTCTTTCTTGGCAGGCGCCGGTGGCAAGGGACCCACTAAGTCGATGGCCCATTGCATGAATGGCCATGGACTGTTTTGCGGATGGTAAACTTCGGCGGGCAGGTTAGGGATCGGCTTGTATCGTTGGCAACGATCACACTTTTTGACATATTCGGCGGAGTCGAGCGCATGGTAGGCCAAAAGTAGCCTATGTTTAGAGCCTTCTGGGCGAGTGACCTGCCCCCAGAGTGGTTGCCGCACTCGCCATCGTGAATCTTGCAGAGTACTTCAAGTGTTTGAGGGTACTTTATGCAGGTGAGATGAGGGCCGGAGTATGATCTACGGATGAGCTTGCTGCCATGCATATAGTATCTCGCGGCCTTCTGTTGGACTTTCCTAGCTTCGGACTTGTCCGTTGGCAGGTTTCCATTCACTAAGTAGTCAATGATGGGGTCTTGCCAGCTAGGGTCCTCATCAATCTGCATTGAGTCGATCGGCTCTATTTCTTCGATGCTTGGCCAGTCAAGGTGTTCAACTGGGATGGAGCGTCTGAACTGGGTGTCCAGTGCTGATCCTAAGCTCGCCAACGCATCTGCATGAGTGTTCTCTGCCCGTGGAACTTGTTGGATGGTGAAAGTAGGGAATTCTTTCAAAAGTCCTTGGACTTTGTCGAGGTACTTGACCATTCTTGGATGCTTTGCCATGTACTCTCCTGAGGCTTGATTTGTGATCAGCTGGGAGTCTGAGTAGATTGCCAATCTCTTGATCGATAGCTCTTTTGCTAGGCGCAGTCCTGCAAGCAGCGCCTCATATTCTGCCTCGTTGTTCGAAGCAGAAAAGCCTAGTGTGATAGCTTGTTCCAACAAGGTTCCGTCTGGGGTGATTATGACGACTCCTGCTCCCGCTCCTTTGTGATTTGATGCTCCGTCTACATGCAACTGCCACATGTCGTTAGGTAGATTCGAATCGGCGGGGGAGGTGTCGTCTGCTTTTTCCTTGCTTTTTATGACCATCATCTCTTCTTTGGCTGTCGGAGTAAACTCTACAACAAAATCTGCTAAAGCTTGGGCTTTTATAGCAGTCTTCGGCCGGTAGAGGAGGTCGTATTGACTGAGTTCGATAGCCCATTTCATGAGTCGCTGCGAAGCGTCGGGGCTGTGAAGGATCGATCTCAAAGGAAATTCGTTATGACAATTATCCGGTGTGCTTGATAGTAGGGCCTTAACTTTCTCGCAGAAACCACAAGCGAAAAAATGAGCTTCTCCATTTTCGGATAGCGAGTCTCTGCATCGAGGAGAGCTTTTGAGTGTAGAATACCGGATGTTGTGCCCCCAGCTCTTCTCGGATAAGAGCTGAGCTGACAGCTGAGTGGACACCGCTAGGTAGATGTACAAGTCTTCGCCTGGTATCGGCTTTGAAAGCAATGGAGGTGAAGTGAGGTAAGTTTTCAAGTTTTGAAAAGCTACTTCACACTCGTCATCCCACTTGTCTTTGTGTCCCTTCTTCAAGGCTTTGAAAAATGGCCTGCATTTGTCGGTAGATCTAGAGAGGAATCGGTTGAGAGCTGCCGCCCTACCCGTTAGACTTTGTATCTCCTTTGTTGTGGCAGGTGACTTCATGTTGAGTATAGCCTTGATTTGATTTGGATGTGCCTCGATTCCTCTTTGGGTGACTAAGTATCCAAGGAATCGGCCGAATGAGACTCCAAATGTGCATTTGCTCGGGTTCAACTTCATGTTGTATTTTCGGAGTAGGCTGAATGCCTCGGCAAGATTCTTGATGTGGTCTGCTCGTTCGGGAGCTTTGACTAGCATGTCATCTACGTAGACCTCCATAGTCTTGCCGATTTGCTCCTTGAAGATTTTGTTCACCAGCCTTTGGTAGGTTGCCCCGGCGTTCTTCAGCCCAAAGGGCATGACCTTATAGCAGTAGGTACCTCTTTCGATGATGAAAGAGGTCTTTGCCCTGTCGTCTTCATGCATCATGATCTGGTTGTAGCCGGAGGTACGTCCATGAAGCTTAGCAGTTGATTGCCGGAAGTTGAATCGACGAGCTGATCAATTCTCGGCAGTGGAAAGTTATCTTTAGGACATGCCTTGTTGAGGTCAGTATATCGACGCACACTTCCACAGGCCTTTATCTTTCTTTGCTACTAGAACAACGTTCGCCAGCCATTTGCGTATGAGACTTCTTCAATGAAACCGGCAGCTAGAAGCTTGTCGATCTCGGCTTCAATGATGGCGACCCGCTCGGGGCGAAGTTGCGTCTTTTCTGCGCACAGGCTTGATGGCTGGGTTGACGTGTAGGCGATGGCAGATGATCTGGGGATCGATGCCAGGCATGTCAGATGGTGACCATGCAAACACGTCTTTGTTGTTCTGGAGGAAGGCTGCAAGCTCTGCCTTTTCCTCTGGCTTAGGCGCGAGCCGATCCGCGCTGTTCTCTCTGGCTTGTCAGGATCAAGGGGTACTAGCTCAACGTCCTCCTCGGGCTTCCATCCTTCTTCAGGATAGACCTCCGGACGGATTCCCTCGACTTGGTCCTGATTCTTTGATTGCTATTGGGGAGTAGTTATTCCCTTTCCTTTTTGACCTGCTCGGCCGTCAGGAACGGGATCTGCTTTCTCCTCTGCTTGTTCTACTCCCTTTAGATCTGCCTGATTCACAGGGAGGAACTGTGTTTGCTTGCCTTTCTTCAGCCCTTGAGCTGAGCATTTCCTCGCCATTGCCTGATCGCTGTTGATTTGACCGATACCGCCCCCAGGGATTGGGTAGCGAATCTTCTGATGCGTGGCGGAGGTGATGGCCCTTAATCTTGCTGATCCATGGTCGGCCTAGGATGCCATTGTAGGGTGAGACTTCGTCAATGACCATGAACATTTGTGAGCTGATTACAGGTGTGGCGTAGACGTCGAGCTCTATCGTGCCCACGGTAACCGTTGTTGCGCCATTGAAGCCAGTCAGCGACTTGGCTGATTTATTGATCTTTGTCTCTAAGCCCATCTGTTGGATGACCGCCAATTGTAGGATGTTGGCTGCACTGCCCTCATCTGCGTGGATTCGGTCGACCATGGCTTGAGCAATTTGAATGCTGATGACAAGGGCGTCGTTATGTGGCACGTCGAGGCCGACCAGATCTTTCTTTTGGAAGCCGATTACAGGATCGTCTTCTGCTAGCGGAAGGTCGGTCGAGACTTGCGAGATCATAGTGGCTTGTTTGATCTTCCTCTTCTTTTCCTTGCTGGTCAGCCCAGATTCCTCGGAGTCGGCTAGGATTGTGTTAATCCTTATGACCTTTTGGGGCGGCTCCTTGGCGGTGTCACTGTCCTCTATCTGCTGGATGGCCTGCTTAGCGATGAATTCCGTGCAGTGACCTTCCCTCACGAGTTCTTCGAGGTGCGCTTTCCAAGCGAAGCAGTTATTCGTAGTGTGTCCATGCGTCCCATGGAAGGCACAGTATTTGCTAGTATCCCTCCTGTCTGGATCTCCTTTCAAGGGTGGCGGTCTTCTTACCCAAGGTTTGTTTTTCACCTGGGCTAGGATTTGATGTATAGGGATGGTGAACTTGGTGTAGTTCTCTCCTGCCTTAGCATCCCCTTGTGGGTGTGACCTGCACTTGTCCTTATTCTTGTTGCTAAATCCATTGCTTCTTTGGCCCGCTCGCTTAGTCGGCCGATCTCCCTGCTCAGTGGATTTCTTCGCGGCGATCCGATCGTCATCCCAGAGCGCGTAGCGTTCTGCGGTCGCGAAGACCTCTGCTAGAGTCTGGCTGGGAGTGATAGTCAGCTCGCGGTATAACTCGTGTTCTGCTGGAAGACCTTTCTTGAAGGCAGATGATGCGATTTGGTCGTCGCACCCTACGATGTTGGCCTTTTCCGCTTTGAACCTCTTGATGTAATCTCGAACGGATTCGTCGGGCTTTTTGCACAGGTTGAACAGATGATCTGGATTCTTCTTGATCGTCCGATAAGAAGTGTATTCTTTAGTGAAGACATAGGCAAGCTCTTTGAAACTGTTGATCGACCCGGATGGCAGGGTGTGGAACCAGTCCTGAGCTGCTCCTCGCAAGGTCATTGCAAACGCCTTACACATCAGTGCGTTGTCGGCCTTGTGGAGGATCATGACACTTTTGAAGTGTTTTAGGTGGCTCTCGGGATCGGAATCTCCCTTGAAATACATAAATGAAGGCGTTGAGAATTGCTTCGAGGGAGCAGCCTGCTCGATTTCAAGGGTGAAAGGAGTAGAGATCGCCTGGTCCATCTCCTTACGTAGTGCATCCTCGAGGTTCCCGCCAGTCTTCAAGTCTCGAAGTCGGTCATTCACAAGCTTCTCAACATCTTCCGCGCACATTGCTGGTCGATTACGTTGGCGACTTTTGCGATTTGGGCGATGCTGATCGACCTCCTCGTTGGTTCGCGAGGGTCGGTCCTCTCGTCCGCGCTGCCTAGGAGGCGTGTTAGTGGACTGCATTTGTGAGAGATTTTCTGCAGCTTGACGACGAGAATTGGTTCTCCGAGGGCGAGCAGTGGAGTACCTCTCTTCACGATCCTCATTGTGAAGGTTACTGGGTTGACCTCCCTGTGGGCCTAGCCTTTGATGAATATTTCTCTGCGAGTGGGTAGCAGAGCGCCTCTCTTCATGAACCTCGTTGCGACGGTCGTCTGGCTGACCTTCCTCGGGGCCTAGCCTTTGAAGTACATTTCCCTGTGGGCCCAGTCGAGCACGGACATCAAGTTGTGGGCCGAGCCTTTCTCGCACGTTGCTTCGTGTGTGGCTTGCAGATGCTCGCGACATGTCGGCAAGCTGATCACGTGGTTGCGCATCCCCTTGTCTGCTCATCCCTGCTTGACCTGCTTGGTGCCCGTAGAGCTGCCCACCGGTGCGTTCGTCTATTCTTCTCTCTTCGCCTGGTTGTCCAAGGACAAGATTTTGAGCCACGTTTATTTGATTAAGGAGCTGCCTCATGAGAGCGTTTTGGTCGTCCATTCTCTGAGCTAGCTGGTCAACTCTCAAGTTGAGATTTGCTTGACTTTGTGGATCCGGAGGAGAGAAGCGTGTGGAGCCCAATTGCACACGGGCTAGGGTTTCACTGGAGGTGTACCCGAGAGCATGCGTCGAGCGTGGAGGCAATGAAGGGAATGGTTGAAGTTGCTCCAAGACTGGGCCTAAGTCAGTGGTGGTAACGAGCCCACCTTGATGGGAGGTTCCACCATGTTCGGCGGCGGTGCCACGGAGGTTGCTAGATTCGGGCGCGGGTCCGGTAGGTGGCACAGTGGTGAAAGGTGGTGGTGCCACCATGTCGATCGCGGGATCGTGGGTGGAGTGGCTTTGGGCCGTCACGGATTGAGCCATCGCGGCGGTTTTGCTCCTAGTACGTTTGCTTCCAACCATGGTTGTTTGGAAGGCTTCGGTGGATTGGAAAATAGGAGGAACGGATTCCTTGAGCACGCGTTGAGTATAACTCGTGCTCTCAATGAAAGCACCAAATGTTTGTGCAAATAATCTCACGGGAGAATATTCGCTTCTAGATCCTTCAACCTTCGATCTTCCTTCTCTCTCTTCCTCGGTCCCTGTAAAACAGATTGGAGTAAGTAGACCACACCCGGGGGGTGTTGGCCAAAGGCCCTCCGATGCCTAAGTTAGTTCGAGTGTTTATAGGAAAACAATAGCTAAGCAAAGGGTACGGAGTTTATGTATGGTGTGAACCGGGCGGCCGGAGCCGTGTGTGGTGGCCGGAGCCGTGTGGAGAAAATATGGAGAGTGGAGAGGGAGAGAGAGATACGGGTATTTTTCTCGGGTATTAGGAGTAGGTTTTCTGAAGTACCTTGAATGATGAATAAGGTCATCTATTTATAGGAGCCTCGGGGCTAGGGTTTCGTAGGGATCGAGTCGGACTGAGATAATATCTGATTTAAATGATAATTATCTCTTTTTAAGGAGATAATATCTTAATTAAATGATATTATCTCTTCTTATGGAGATAATGTATGAGATAATGACATTATCTTCTCTTTATTAGGATAATATCTTAATTAATGATATTATCTCATTAAATAAAGATAATATCATGTTAATTAAGATATTTATCCCAATTAATTAATTGGCCAGATAAACTGGTTCAATTAATTAATTAAAGAGATAATCTTCTTTTCCATGTGGTGCACTGCGATTGGAGACGAAAATATATGCTCCCACAGTTAGTGTTGGAACCAAATTGCAAAATTCAAAGGCTTAGGGGTGTGTAATCCTTAAAATTGAGAGTGCATGAGCAAACGTGCCCTAAGGGTAAAAGTTTATGATACTAAATTGAGCCCTACCACTCCCTCTTTTCTCCCTTGGCAGCCCCCCGCCCACCACTCTCTCCCTTTTTTCTCTCTTACCCAACCTAACACCAACAACCACCGCATTTCCTTTCTTCTCTCTCAGCATCCCACCCTCCCCACATGCACCATCTCTCTCTCTCTCTCTCTCTCTCTCTCTCGGCAACACCCTCCCATAAGGGAATATCACAACCATTGCAACCCTTGGAAAACCCATAAACGATCGTGGAATTTGTTAAACACATAAACAAAAATACCCAAAATTGAGATTTTGTGTGCTGCATTATGAACCAAAAATGAGGTTATTAAAATATATAAAATAAAAATAAAAAACCAAACAAGCACATGAGAAAATTCCCCAATTTTCCAACAAAACACAAGAAATTGAAATTGAAAATGAAAATTTTCACGACATTCATTGTATTTCCCAGGAAAATCGGATTGGGAAAACACATACCAAAGCCAGTTAAAAGCTTGAAATATTTTTGAAAATTTTCAAGCTACTCCTTGGTTCCTACATATACAAACACAAACTCTATTTGACTCTTGCAAATATGAAATTGAGGCTTGTCGGGACGGGGGAGAAGGGGCTGATGGGTGCCCAATTTTTTTCTTTTTTTGTTTATGTTTTTAAAAAAGAAATCTTATTTTAAAAGAAATTGGAAGTTAGAAAAATTTGACCGAAATGCCCTTCAATCAGTAAGGGAAGTTAGAAGAATTTGACAGAATTGTGCATTATTCGTGAATTTGAAACTACTGTCACCTTAGTGATAAAAATGAGAAACCTGCACGGAGCAAAAGTGAATTTTTATCTATAAAAAAGATACATCATTGTTAAAATTGAAAATAAATATTACTTTATAACTGAAAATTGATTCTATTAAACTGAAATTGAAGTCATGAAGATACAATATCTAGGATGGGATTCAAAATTTAACAGAAGAAAAAAGGAAAAAGGAAATATCGAAATTAACCTTTCACATTACCCAAAAGAAAAATCGAAAAAAGAAGACCCAAGAAGAACAGAAGAAAAAGAGGGGTTTTAGTTGAGGGAGAGAGAGGAAGAGGGCCATTTGTGATCTTCTGCTCCGAAACTTCACTATTGATTCTCAGAGCATTCTTGAACTTTCTGTCCCACTAAACAGTGTTACGACCCGTACCCCAACGACTCACCACGACGTCGAGTTCGGCCGAAACGACGCCGGACGGCGTTGTTTCCCTCGAAGAAAAGTGGGGAGCGCAAGTGCTGGTAATTAACTGATTTTCATTTTTGCCGATTGAGAATTTTCATTCAGAAATCGATTGATTTTTACTGAAAGGAAGCGTTAATTTATTTTTTTTTTTTTGCAAGCAGTTTTCATTTGTGAGAAAATTGTGCGCGTCAGAAGAGATGGAGTCAGAGCCAGAGCACACACATACTGATATTGACCAAACTGAAGAACATTGCGCGCGTCAACTGCTATGTTTGACGGAACAACGTACTAGAGAAGAGCCAGAGTACATACACATTGACCAAAATGAGTTCTCGCATAGAAGGTAAGCAAAATCTCTATCTTATTGTTTATTCTTTTGCTCCTCCGTTTTTGTTTTTTTGTGTTTCTAAAGAGTTAGAATTTTTAACTTGCCATGGCATTTTGCAATTGGGTTTGTGGAAATTGAAGTGGAAATTGAAGGGCTTTGGTTGATGACTTGTCAATTTGTCTTCTGGGTTTCTCAGTTTTTCATCTGTAAGTGTTGTTAACGCAGTAATTGGCGAAGGAGACCATTCAGAGGACTGATTGCTTATTTCATTTTATTTGAAATTGAGGTTTAGGGTTTAGTGTATAAGATTATGGTTTCAAGTTAGTTTATTTCTTGAAAATAGTATCCCTTGTGTTTCCATGGCTGAGTTAGAACTTTTACTTGCTAATCTGCTCAAGGAAAGCTTTCTATAGTTGATTTATTTTTAGGTTGATATTTCTATAGTCGATTGTTGTTGGTTAAAATTGGTTTTACATTCTTATTTATGACATTGTTTTGTGCAGTCATGGTAAATTTTGTAAATTACTTCTCTAGTCCATGCGTAGGACAATGTTACCCAAATGTCTTCACTTCCTTACAGACCTCATTACTTGGTTATTTTTTTGGGTGGAGTTTCAGGTCATAAATACTTAGTTATTTGCATTAGCAATTTAAAATTTAAATATATAACAAGTTTTCTTTCTATCTGTGTTTTTTTGGTTGTTGTTGGTAGACACAAGACACAGACGGAGGAAGATATTGCTATATGTGAATGCAAGTATGATGAACATGATCCTGAAAGTGCATGTGGGGAGAGGTGCTTGAATGTACTTACCAGCACAGAATGCACTCCAGGATATTGCCCCTGCGGTGTCTATTGCAAGAATCAGGTATCTCTCTCTCTTCTCTCTCTCTCTCTCTCTCTCTCTCCTCTCTCTCTCTCTCTCTCTCTTGTCTCCCACGTCATCCATAAGAGTTTGTGAATATGGATGTGTGTTTCTTGTATTTATTTCCTCCGGTTCTTTTTTCCCTGCTCATACATAAGCCTCCATGGTGTGGCCATGTGTTAATCATAATTTTGTACATTTTGATGGTAAAAGATTCTAATACTTTTACTAATTTGTATTTTATTTTATTTTCAAAATGAGTTTGTATATGCCAATTCATATTATACTCCTAGTGATGTTTATCATGTTATTGTTTTTGGTTGTGTTGTGCTTACCCGGTTTTCTTCTATAAAAAAGGTTGAATTCTTTACAGAAAAGGATAAAATGTTACACACACACATGCATTCACTCCACTGCCTCTTGCTAATAATTTTATTCTCACATATATATGTGTGTACATGAATGTTGTCTTTGCTGTCTTTATGTGGTTGTCTATGGTTTGCGGGTTTGACATGGAATTTAGGGTTTGTAAACTTTTATGGTTCAAAAGGGTATAGGTTGGCATGTAGATGGAAATTCTGGACAATGGATACTTTCATGGGTTCTCTGGCTATTTGTATGGGATTTTTTTTTTTTGGCCAGTAATAAGCTTTTAGATTGAAAATATAAGATCACAATATTAGCGTTTTATGATGAATAAGTAAAAACAATACGGGCTGGTTGTGGAGTAGTAAAGAGAGTGAATCACTGTATAGGATTGGTAGTGCCTGCATATGTTTGAGAGGAATTAATCATTTTTCTTCGTAGTGATAAGGAAATGGACAGAAGTAATTTGGTGTTGACAACCTTAGGTTTTCCCGAGCATAATCCAAGTTATAGAAAATATTATTTTGTGCTTACGAAAATGAAAGGCCTAGTATTGGGAAAGTATATCATTTCCATGGAACATGTGCAACGGGTGAAAAGATGAATTGAAGGGTGAATCACCTATGACCATAGCAATCACTTGTTAAAAATCTTGTTGATTCTACTTTTGAGCCTTTCAAGATGATTTGGAAGTTTTGTGTCTGTACTAATGTGATTTATTTTGGCGCGTAATCCATGGGAAAACTAATGCATGTGAGATACTCTAAAGAAGAAGACCAAATGCTTGCCCATTGGCCCATTTTGTGCTTTTCTAATGCATGTGATATACTCTATTCGTCTTCTTACCTTTAACCCATAAATTTTTAATATTTCGAAAAGACAATCAGTATGGTGGTAAGACCATGGTTGTCACTATACGTGAGAGTTTTCTGCCAAATGCGAGGCAAGTTTGTTTTGATAACAACTTGATATTATTTGTCACAAAAGGATTTTTAAAGATGGGTGGGGAGAATTAGATGGGGTTGGCAATGACACTACTCTTCAATGTTTCTCTTTCATGGTCGCATTAGTAACTTATCTTCATTTTTTTTTAAACATTCTTTTGCTGTATTATAGTTGCTTTTCTTTTTCCTGTAAGTATCGGGATAATGATGTATTTAGTGTGAGTTTAAGATACTATGAATATTCAAATCCCTGTTCAAATTCTGTGAAACTATTATTACCCATATTTGATGTCTCATTTATTTGCTGTCAACAGAGATTTCAGAAATGTGATTATGCCAAGACGAAGTTGTTTAGAACAGAAGGTCGTGGGTGGGGTCTTTTAGCAAATGAGAATATAAAGGTAATAGCTTACTAATTTATCTTGATCTGTCACAACTATAAACTGGCATCTTGTTCTGTTATTTATCTTTGGCACTTTTGTTTGACTCCACTGAGAACATTGAAGCTTTATAAGTCTTATGATTGAACTATAAATCATTTATTTATAGTTTGTTTATCTGTTGAGTGAATTTTTAATCTCCTGTAAGCTTTTTAATTTGCTCTGTACAATGCAGGCAGGGCAATTTATTATCGAGTACTGTGGAGAAGTGATATCATGGAAAGAAGCAAAGCAAAGATCTCAAGCTTATGAAATTCAAGGTGATTTAATAGACTTATGAAATATATGTTTGTATTTATTTTGAAACTGTGTTCAACGTTTGTGCCTTGGTGCAGGTCTCAGGGATGCATTTATTATTTCTCTCAATGCCTCTGAGTCTATTGATGCCACTGAAAAGGGAAGCCTTGCTCGATTTATAAATCATTCATGGTGAGCCACGTCAGGCGGAATCTAATTTGGGGAAATGAAATATCTTTAGAACAACTAGCTGTTATCTCTTGTTTCTTTCTTACTTTCCTTTAGTTGAGAATTAGTTACAATACTTTAATGTTTTCAGCAAACCAAATTGTGAGACAAGAAAGTGGAATGTGTTGGGGGAAATTAGGGTTGGAATATTTGCAAAACAAGATATATTGGATGGAACTGAGTTGGCATACGACTACAATTTTGAATGGTATGGGGGTGCTAAGGTTCGCTGCCTCTGTGGTGCGCCGAGCTGTTCAGGATTTCTTGGGGCAAAATCTCGTGGTTTTCAGGTAATTTATTTATTGAAAGATGAAAAAATGTGTCAGTTTGATCTGTGTTATAGAAGTTGTTGCATAGGTCCACATTACCTGTTTCCCTATTATAAAATTGTCTGGATATTGTATTGCACTGTCCTAGAACTAGCTGATATCCAACTTTAAAGGGGCTGTTATCTAGGAGGTTGGTGAAACTCACAATTGGAATGAAATAGAAAGTTAAACATCTTGCCTTGGATGCATAATGCCAGTGCCTTAATCTTTCAAGTTAACTTTTTGTTTTTGTTTTTGTTTTTCTGAGCATGATCTCATTGTTAGTTTTGAAATCCTTTGCATAATGACCTTTCTTTGGAAGCTATCAACTCTAAGGATCATAGGTACCGATTTTATAGTATAAAATGGTTTGTAGTGTCCATTGGTTCGCAATCGTCCTACAAACTTATATGAGGATATATGTCCGAAGGCATAGTGCTCGGAGTTTAGAGGCTTTGTCTCACTCAGCGAAAAGAAAATAAAAACTTAAACTTAGACATTTTTAATTGTAGGCTCTCCTACCAGAGACACAACCTGAAAATGCCTTAGGAATACAAGTGTTTTGCAGAATTTCTCGAAGGCCTAAGCTTTTTTCTTGAGGTGTATGCTGTATAAAACTCCTGTGTCACTTTTTTGTTGAAAAGTTGCTATTTTCATTTTTCTTGATGCTGATAAAGAAAAAAGGGTTTTCCAGAGATCAAGATACTTCGTTTAGGCTCTTAAATAAGAAAATTTATAAAAGGAGGTGTTTGGCAGGAGAGAAATCTGGTTTCCTGTACTTTTCTGCTTCGGCAAGACTACTAACAACGTGATGAATAAAATTTTATGGTCGATCATGGGCCAGTTTATTGGGTTTCTTAATTGGTTTTGACTTTTGCCAAATTCGGGACTCAAATTGGGTTGTTTTTAACATGTTGGAAGGGACTGAATGTGGGGTTGTCTATTGTGTTTAATGGGTGTCTCATGGACTTCTAAAGGCATGACTTTAAAATAAGGGAGCTCCTAAATGCACTCTTCAATTTGATCAGTGCACTCTAAGCTTTAATAACATTTTTAATCACCATTGTAACCTTTGCAATGACTAGAACGAACTTAATACACTTCTAAAGGGTTTCCAATTACCATAGCTCACACTCAAGCTTATACCCAACCTACCATCAAGTCCCAAACAAAACCCTATCACCAGCGTCAGAATCATCTTTTTCTCACTCCATAAATCCCAATCATATGATACCACCCATATTGAGTTCCCTTGGTCGGAGCATCAAATCATCATTTATGACGAGTCAGTGAGGATGGAAAGGTATGTTATTTGCCACAATAGTTGAGTTTTATTTATTTATTGTTCTTTTGTGCTACTAAAAACGGGGCTCATGTTTTGTTCGGCTAACCAGAGCTGAGCATCAAATGTACTGTGTGGTTATGTGTGGCCGAAAAATGTTCCTCAAGTGCGGTCCAATATGGCTGCATTGTACATTTGGTGCGTGACTAAATTGGCTGCACATCAACATGAAAGTGGAGCCAATAATAGCCACAGAGTTTTCTCTATGTGATGTATTCTCTAAATAGGACACTAACAAAATTCTTCATGTAAGCTTTCTCTCTAATGCAGGGCGAAACTTCTTCTCGAGGTAGTGGGGTTGGCTCAGAATGTGCAATGGACTACACGAGTGAATTTACGATGAATGAGGTAACTAAATTTTTTGCTAAATTGCCAGTTAGCTTTATTGTTAAATCGCCAACCAGCTTTATCGTTAAGTTGCTGACTGATTGATTATTAAATAGCTTTGGTGTTTGGTCAAAATTTCCGTTGCACCAACATGGAAGTACTGCCAATAATGACTGTAAAGTTTTCTCCTGTAACGTATTCTCTAACTGAATACTAACAGAATTCTTCATTCAAACTTGTTTTGCTAATGCAGGTTGATAATTCTACTCGAGATAGTGGGGTTAGCTCGGAATGTGTGATGGATTACACAAGTGAATTTACTACTTATGAGGTTACGAACTTGATCGTTACATAGCTTTGGTCCCAATAAAAGTCATACGTATATTTTGGATACTTACACACTAGTTTCTTTTGTTTTATAGATATTCAAGACTAGAGAGTCCTTAATGCAGTGGGCTCGTGAGGCTGGAAAGAGAAATGGGTTTGTTATTGTGACAATAAGATCTGATTTGGGTGGTAAGAGTATGAAACCAAGAGTTACATTAGGCTGTGAGAGGGGTGGAAGATTTAAGGAGAAGAAAACTAAAGTCAATAAAGGTGCTAAAAAAAGATGTGGGACTGGCACGAAGAAGTGTGGGTGCCCGTTCACATTGAAGGGTGAGAAGTTGGCAAGTGGCAATGGATGGATGCTGAAGGTCTTATGTGGAGTGCACAACCATGCTTCAACTGAGTATTCTGAGGGGCGTTCATATGCAGGGAGGTTGTCAGAGCAGGAGACTTCACTCTTGATAGACTTGTCAAAGAGTTTAGTACGGCCCAAAGAAATCCTGAGCACATTGAAGCAAAGGGATGAACTCAATGCTACAACCATAAGGACGATCTACAATGCACGCCAAAGGCAAAGAGTTAAAGAGAAGGCAGGGAGGTCTCAAATGCAACAACTTTTATGTAAGTTGAATGAGCATGACTATGTTGAGTGGCATAGGAGTTGCCCTATGTCTGGTAATGTGCTGGACTTGTTTTGGGCACACCCTGTGAGTTTGGAGTTGTTGCGTGCATTTCCAACCATTTTGATGATGGATTGCACGTACAAGACTAATAGGTATCACTATCCCCTACTAGAGGTTGTAGGCGTCACATCAACTGATATTACATTCTCAGTTGCATTTGTTTTTTTAGATTCTGAAAAAGAAGATAACTATATATGGGCGTTAAGCAGATTGCGTGGTGTGATGGTGGAGTGCGCTATGCCAAATGTTATTGTCACTGACCTGGATTTGCCATTGATGAGAGCCGTTGAGGTAGTATTCCCTACAGCTAGACATCTTTTATGCAAATGGCATATTAATAAGAATGTGCTGTCCAAATGCAAAAACTTGTTTGAGTCCAAGGAAAAGTGGGATAGATTTATAATGAAGTGGAATGTACTTGTGACGTCTCCTACGGAAAGTGATTACAAACGGGAGCTAGCAGTGTTACAGAGCGAATTTAGTATGTACACTGAGGTCATGGAGTATGTTATAAACACATGGTTGAAGCCTTTGAAGGACAGATTTGTGTCAGCTTGGACTGACATGATTATGCATTTTGGTAATGTTACATCAAACAGGTAATTCTTGAAGTTATAATATAATTAGTCATGGAATATTACATCACTGGTTTAATATGAATTTGTATTAACCTGTTTTTTTATGATTTAATAGGGCTGAGGGTGCACATTCCAAGCTTAAGAGGGAACTTGGTCTGAGTCAGGGGAATTTTGAGGGTTCTTTTGAAAATATACACTCTCTCATCGAGTTACAACACATTGACATAAAGACATCTTTTGATAAGTGTTCGACAGTCGTACAACATAACTTCAAGTCTTCAGAATTCAAATATTTGAGAGGAGTTGTATCAATTTTTGCATTGGAGAAGGTGTTATCTCAGTCCAAGCTAGCTGCCTCAATTGGTGTTGATGCTTTGGCATGTGGTTGTGTCATACGCCGTACCCATGGTCTACCTTGTGCCCATGAGATTGCAGAATACAAGAGGGATTGTAGGCCAATTCCTCTCGAGTCTCTTGACCCCCATTGGATGAAACTTGATTTACTGCCTCCTAGTTCTATTCAGGATTCCATGGATGTGAATGAGTTTCCGGAGTTGAAGTTGCTTCAGCAGTACTTTCTGGAGGCAAATAAAGACAATAGATTGATGCTAAGGAAAAGAGTGAGAGAACTTGTAGCACCCTATACAACTACTCTTGTTGAACCAGGAATCAAGTCTAGATTACGAGGTCAATTGAAGGAGAAAATTGATATGTCCAGTCGACGAGACCCATATGCATTTGAATTGAGATCTGCATCTGTGGATAGTCACTCACCTAGCTTTACAGGTGATACAATGGATTTTCCGCAAAATTTTACACATAAGAAAACGGAGCGAACAAAGGAGAAGGTAATAAAGATACCCATTACTAAATTGAAGATGATATAGTTACCCATTTATACATAACAATTTATATTCATACAGGTGTACCGGACGTTGACGGTGAAAGGTATTTCGTATATTGATGCGTTCCCAGTTGGATTGAGGCCCTTCATTCAGCAAGTCAAGGATGTATGTCATGATGGTCACTGCGGGTTTAGGGCAGTTGCTGATTTAGTGGGATTGGGTGAGAATGGATATTTGCAAGTGCGTAATGACTTGCTTACTGAGTTGTCTTCATATTCTGCGCATTATGGCGAGTTGTATGGCACCACAGACAGAGTTCGTGAGTTAGCACAGATACTATCATTCTTTGATGAGGGTAGAGCGCCATTTGACAGATGGATGGCGATGCCTGACATGGGTCATCTTATAGCGTCATGTTATAAGGTTGTACTTTTCCACTTGTCAGCTACTCAGTGCCTTACGTTCCTGCCACTTCGATCAGCACCAGTTCCTTTGCCAACACGTAGACACATTGCCATTGGTTTTATGAATGACTCTCATTGCGTGGAGGTATGATAGCAATAATTTATGATGTGTGTGGTTTTATTGTAGAAAGACATTTTAGATTAATGTAACATATGTTTCTTGTAGGTGTTCTTAAGGCCAGGGCATCCTGTGCCTCCTGTTGCATCTGATTGGATCAGATGTCATACACCAGCAGCACAAGGATGGGACTCTTTGTATACTAGTTGTATTTCACGCTTCAAATCTCTTGTCAGCTCGGACCAAATCTGACTTGGTCAGGTGTATGTCACAAGTTCAAATTGTTTCAGAACACGCTGAGGATCGTAAGGTTAGATCACATAAATGCACCCGAAAAAGAAGGAGAGGTGATGAAGTGGATGTTGCTCCCAAATCCCACCATAAGGAACCCAAATTACCTACACAAATAATGGCAACCAATATTTGAAATGATATACATACTTAAAGGGAAAGTGATAAACCTAATAGTATGGACAGAGGACGTCTCATACCTCATCAATTACGAAAGCATCCAACTCCTCTCTTATGCTGCAAATCATTCATAGTGGCAGCTTTGACAATATCCAATGATACACAAGCGGTTTGTCTGAGATATAGTTCATGTTACAACATGTCTCAAAGAGCAAATGAGCTTACATTCTCACACCTCTAAAAGCTTCAAGTGTCCCGCTGTCTGTCTAATACCATACCTGGTTACGTGCCCCAAATGTAAATACATGTAGTTGGGGGACGCAATTCCCATCTCATCTCACCGAACTCCTTAAGCATATGAAACTAGATTATGCACGCTCGTGCACCGCTGTTATCAGTGAAGAATGTACATCTCAACATACAACAAATATGCTCTCGTATCCTGATTGTGCACATATCAGCACAACTGAGAATAATTGAAAATCCTCTAAAACTTTACATTAATTTCTATTGGTCCCTCAATCAGTTGTGATTTGAAATATAAAATCTGCATACTACAAACTAATTTTTCTACATTGTACGGTTTTTCCTGTCCTATGTATTTTTAATTCTGTCCTTGTTTTGTAGGGCAGGTTTTTTCCCATCTGATTTCATTTAAATTCTTTGCAGTTAGTATTGTGCATTCATAGGATTTCTGGTGTGCGTTTGCTGTTATTTTACTTTTGCTCAAGATATTGTTTTGCTTCTGACTATTTATTAGTAGCAGTTATAATTGTGCATCTTTAGAATTTCCGGTGTGTTTGATGTTAACTTTCTTTTGTTCAATAATATTATTCATCATGGTGTTTAATGTTATGCAACTTTTTCCAAACAGGAGGATACTTACCTATGGGAAGACGATGATGACAGGTACCATTTACGTGTATACCTTAATGCATTTGTCTTAAAAGTTTTGTTTTGTGCAGAAGTGATCTATTGCAGGCACTTGCTTGTAATTTGGTTAATAGTTTCATATTTTAGTTATTACCCTTCTAAATTTTGTTCCCTTTGGTCTAGTTCATCTTGATTGTGTAAGAGGTTACTAATAATTGGTAATCTAGCACTGACATTTCTTCAAAGCTGGCATGTTCTTGTGCCCTGACACAATGCTTGACCCTGTACGTGGTCTTTTGTGTATTTTCTCAACACTTCATCGACACTTTCCCAACACTTTCCTGACAAAGTTGAGGCGAAATTATAATATTTTTCTTGAGAAATTGTAAGAAACTTAGAGGATGTTATGTATGTTAATGGGAGTCTTTGGATCCAAAGTTATGGTTGGCTGCTTATGGATCTACACGCAAAATTCAAGCCTTAGCTACAAGTTGACTTAGCCAACCTTGTCTTAGTGTTCAGAGATTTATTTGAGTGCTTATTCTCTTATGTTATTGTTATTTTTATGCTAATATTACTATAATACTTAGGGAGCTAAGACTTAAGTGTGTATTATTATTTCATTTTTTATTATTGGATTGGATTTATTCTGATGTAATGCTTTATGTTGAGTTAGGACTTTGGTTTTACATGCTTTCAATGAAATTTTTTACCATTAACTTTGGAAGAATTAGTTACAAACTAATTATTCATGCATGAAAATGAAACTAAATTTTAAAACCCTAAAACCATATTCACTTACTTTCTGTGTCCATGGTGTTGGGTATCTTAATTTGGTAAAATTCGTAATGAGTGATGTAGTGTTATGTTGCATGTTGGTGTCTACTTCATAGTTTATAATTCTCTTCTTTTTAATATATATTTTTTTTAATCATCAGTAGTTCTATAGTTTGCATATTTTGCCTTGTCCATCTCTTTATGTACCTTTTCTCTTCTTTAATAAAATATGTTGTGTTTCCTACAAAATGTAACTAGTTTTACCTTGCTTAACTCTTCAGCAATTTAGACATTAACTGATCTACATGGAAAGAAAGAAATCTTCAAATGAGTGGGTTTTGTAGAAGACTTAATGAATCAGATGAGTGGATCAGTTGCAAGTAGTTTCCACTTCTCTGGTGGGGCTGGTTATCTTGTTAATTTCAGCAAACATGTCTTAGGTTTTGTTTTCCATTTTGTGGCCTATGTGGTTGAAAGGTATAGGTTTATGATGCAGTTTTATCTCGAGTATATCTTTAATATCAAACTAAAATCTTTCGAAAAAATGCACACCCACTCATACACATGCATATTTAGAGATCTTATGTAGACTTGTGCATTCCTTTTTATGATTTATCTGTCATACTTGAGTTATATTTAACTGCCTGTTGGTGTCAGGTATTCAGTTGAGAAAATTCCGCTCTATGATTCTGCAGAGGATGAGCCTTCCTCGAGGCTCTTCAAGACTGTCAACTCCTCAAGTTCTGAATTTGATGTTGATGGGATGATGATCAATGTCAATGTGGATTCTGGACATCAGTTGATGTCTACTGCTCTTGTTGTGCAATCACTTGATTCTGTTCCAATGGAGGGTGTAGTTATGGGGGTAAAAACAGAAGTGAGCGAGGAGAGGAAACTTTATTCACAAGAAAATCAACCACCTTTTTCAAGAAAGAATGCAATGATATCTCGTATCCGCAGTAATACTGCATGTCGTAACTATCACATTGGATCAGGATCCATGCCAAACAAAAGATCAAAACAATACTCTAATGGAAAGGTGAAACATGGTGCACAAAAGCAAGTTGACGCCAAGTCTTTTGCTTCGCTTTTAGCATCAAGGGAAGCACAAGAGGAAATTTTAAAATATGAGGTATTTATCTTTTCATTTTTTTATTAATCTGTTCTATATATAGAAGTGTATGTCTTATAACATTCAGCAGACCAAAATGCCATATTATTAATAATTATCAGCTCATCTATATAATCATCTAAGCTTAGTTGGTATACATACGTTTTATTTTCAGTTTAAAATTACGTATAAAATCTAATGACCAATAAAATACCCCAGCGGTTAAAAGTAGCCATAATATAGTTTATACCTAAAGCAAGCATACCTTATCTCGTGTGATGTTAGCCAAAACGAAAAAAACCAAGATTGATAGTGTATGATAGTAAAAGAGCATGTGATTTTTGGTGTGACCATCTGAGGTAGTACTTTCCATTATTTCACAAACCTTGTATTAAAAAGATATTATGTTAAGGTAGTAAAATACTGTATAATTAGAAAAGAGAGATCTGGATGTTCCCAATAGATAAATTAGAAAAATTCCGGCAGCACACCGCCCTTTGGCATCACACTGAATGTGCCTTGAAATCTCTCCAAGCCAACCTGTGCTTTCACACATCAGCAGGAATATAATTTACTTATGGAATATCATTTATTTATTTTGTATAATATTTTAATCTTCAATCCCAATTTCGTGTACATAAAAGTTGTGTATAACATTTGTGCCTGAAGTATTTTCCTATGTCATTGTACAGTATTAGTACTGTTAAATATTTCAACTTAAATGATTTTATTATATGCTATTAGCGCATGGCACATGATTTTATTGTTACTATTATTATCAAATTGTTCACGTTGAAAATTTTCTTCAGTGTATGAAAAATGATGCTGCCACTCATCTTGAATCTTTATACAATGAGATACGACCTGCAATTGAAGAACATGAAAGGGACAGCCAAGACAGCGTAGCTACCAGTGTAGCTGAGAAGTGGATTGAAGCCTGCTGCTTGAAACTGAAGGCAGAATTCGACCTTTATTCTTCCATTGTTAAAAGCATTGCCTGCACTCCACGGAGGGGCCAAGCTGAACATTATGATGGCAACAATGAGAATGAAATCAAGTACCTGCAGAACTGATCTTTGTTCTCAGCTCGTTCATTGGTTTGGAACAGATACATTTGGATAAAGCCACATCAGATCGAATTGTAACTGTTCAGTCTATTTTAGAATTATCAGATTTACACCATGGCTTTGGGATTACTGTTCCATGCTTAGTATTGTGATATACTTCTAGAGATCTTTCTTTAAAAAGAAAATTATTCGGGTTTCTTGGTTTGTTTGGACTACATAATGCTTTAACTAAGAAATGAAAAAAGGGTTGCTATACAAACACCCTGTTTTTTTAATTGCGTTTTCACAATGTGAAATGGTGCTTTTTCTTTTGGGTTAACTGTCAATCTACCTCCTGAACTTGGACGCCACTTTCAATTTGCACTTTAACCTTTTTTTCTGGAAAATTAAGGATACAAATTATTTTTTATCAACAATTCGTCCCCACCGTCTAAATCAACTTTTTGACATCCAATAGTTTGTCAAATTGTCATTGTTTAAAGGGTAGTTTCGTCTCTCCACCCTAATAACTCCACTCAGCCCCTTTTCCAATTACACAAGTCATCGATTTAAAAAGAAATAAGAAAAACAAAAGTCACTGAAGGGTCAATCTGCATGACTATTACTAAAGTAAGGTTTGTTTTGGGGAAGAGAAGATTCGACGATTCAGCACTGAATAGATGATTTGAAGACTGAGGGTTTTTAATTGGTGAGATTCTTGAATACGAGCTTTGTGGATTCGACGAAATATGGCTCCGATTATGCATAGCAGTAGTCGTCCTCCAAAGTACAATAAGTCTTTTTTTTTCTCTCTTTCTGAATCATTGTGGTTTGGTAGAATAGTGTTTCTTATCTCCCGTCTGTGAAGTAGTTTGGTTGAGATTCTTCATTTTTGGTTTGGGTGATATTCCTTTATGAAAAGAAAGTAAATTTGTGGTCCCACGGATAATGCATGTGATTTGTCTTTGCTTGCCCTGTAACTTTTGGTTTTGTTTGATATGAGCAAGTTTTTGTTATGTCAAATGTAAATGTGTTGTTATGACTGTAAGTATAAGTTGTTGGTGACATTAAGTGTTGTTTATATATATTTTATTTCTGCCTTTGCAGCTAATCCATGTAACTTCACCATGGAGATTCACCATTGAGAGAATTTTAAAAGGGTATATACTAGTAATTTACCCCATGAACTTGTACCTAATTTTCAATTTTCCCCCTATTCTTTGTTTTGGTAGAAAATTAAGGATATGAACTCTTTTTTTCGCCAATTTCCCCCTACCGTCTAAATCCTCAACATTTCATCCAATTTTCAGTTCAATCATTTTAAAAATTTATTTTTTTGAAAAATAATTGAAGAAAAAGAGTACAATCCTCCACCCCTACAAACCTTTTCCCCCCTCCTCCGGGTTTTTCCTCTCCTCCCATTCCCCCATGACCACCACCCTCCACTCCCAGACCAATCCCCCACCCCACAGACCCCTCCCCTCACCTCCCAATTTCTGTTTTTTTAACCCCCCCTGAGCCGAGCCCTCCTTGGGTTTTCTTTTTCACCCATTCCCTATGTGACCATCACCCTCCACCCTCAGACCAATCCTCCATCCCCAGATCAATCCCCCACCCCACAGATCCCTCCCCCCTCCTCCCCATTCTTTTTATCCTTGCCTCTAAACCCAGACCCATCCCTCCCTTGCGCTCAAAGTGGCTGTCCCGGGCATTCACCCTCTCCACACTCACATCATCGAAGGAGGCTCTGCAAAACCATTGGCCAAGAGGATTCCAGCGCTTAACGAGAAGTACATGATGCCAGTAGAAATGGCTTCAGAGGTGCTTTACCGAAGAATCCCACCTCAGGAAATTGCAGATCGGAGCAACATTTGGAGCTTTTGGGCAGCTACAACCTCTGCGACAAATTACCAGAGAGAGAGAGAGAGAGTTTATTTCAATTTTCTGTTATTTTATTTTATTATTCATTATTCATTTATTTTTAACGTACAAAATGACCACTTTGCCCTTATATTTAAAGGCAAATTGGATGAAATGTTGCAAATTTATACAGTAGGGGGGAAATTGGAGGGAAAAAAAAAGTTCATATCCTTAATTTTCTTATTAAAAAAAAGGGAGTTTCACTAAAACACCCAAAATGGGTGTTGAAATTATAAAAAAACCCAAGCACTATTTAAACATATAAACACACCCAAAACCCATCATTACACACACTCAAAACTCATTTATAAACACACCCAAAAAGTTGACTTTGGGCTTGATTTTGGGTGTGTTTCTATGTTTAAATAGTGCTTAGGTTTTTTTATAAATACATGTCTAGGATTGGGTTTATTTATAAATTTGTATTAAAAAAAAAAGATATGGAGCAAATCGAAAGTTAGGTACAAGTTTAGGAGGTAAATCACCAGTATACCCATTTTAAAAAGGGGAAATATTTGAGTGGTAGGGTACAATGGATAGATGACTGTATTGGGGATCATTTTTCAATGTTGAACATGTATACATGTATGACATTGCTACATCACTCGGACACAACCAGTTAAAAACGTGTTTTCACTATAAGAGCACAACAAAGGCTTTTTTTCTACTAGAAACATATGGCCATGAACTTGAGTTTGTGCAACAAATTCCTTCATCTAGGGTTTAGAATTTGTACCTCTCACATAAGCCAGAATATTAGAGAGTTAAGCATCTGCATCTACACCTACATTTCACTTTGATGGTTCGTTTTACCCAAATTTACACCAAGTTGATGTAGAAGCTGATGTGAATACTTCATATTATGGTCAGTGGGGTGACGGTTGGGATAATTTGTGGAGTTATTAGGGTGGAGAGATGAAACTACCCTTTGAACAGTGACAATTTGACAGACTATTGGATGTCAAAGAGTTGATTTAGACAATAGGGGGAAATTGGCGATAAAAAATAATTTGTATCCTTAATTTTCCAGAAAAGAAAGGCCAGGGTGCAAATTGAAAGTAGCGTACAAGTTCATGAGATAGATTAACAGTTAATTCTTTTCTTTTTGCGAATGATGTGGAGGCTTATGAAAACGGGGAAGAGGCTTTTCTATATTTATGTATTGGAAGGTATGCTTGATTGCTTAGAAAGCATTCCAAGTACCCGAAAAAAGAATGCTCTTCTCATGAATTCTTCGTTTTCCTTCCGATTTAATCCTTGCTAATAGAGTGAATTGCTGCCTATGTTATTATTATACGGTGCACAGTTTGTGGATAAAAAATGTATCATAGCATTCTTAGCAATCCAACCTTTTGAACCTTCCAATTTTGATGAGGCCTACTCCACCTCACCAAGGCGACAAATGATCGGAGAGAACAACATGATCAAGAAATTGCTGATAATGGGTATGAGAGAACGAAATTATCCAGATATCAAGTGGGCAACTTCTAATACAATAGGATGGGAGGGCTAGCATACATAACAGAGAGCATCCAAGCTTGTTTCCCAGGCAATGAGATACAAACATTGATCACTTGGTCAACTGTACTAACCCATCAATCTTTAATCCATCTTCATTTCAAAGAGGCCAAACCCATCACATGCAAGTTTTTCTCCTTAAATAGTACTTCAATTTGGTATTTCTCAAAATTTCTCAGGCTCCAACCTCCAAGGCTAGGCATATATCATCTCCCTCGAAAGTCCGAAGAGTCGGTATATCATGCCCTTTCTTTCTTGGGGTTGTCTTGTCTGATTTGCTGACTGATGTGGCATGTGGACCCTACTCCTGTCCTGGCTCTACCAATGACGCGTGGGTCCCCCACCGTTTGTGAAGTATTCCACTGCACACTCTTTTCCTCTCCCCAAGCGCTTTCTGTGGCAGGTCCAACTGAAATTAGGTCTGCCTAAACCCATTGCCGTCTTTATTTATTTTAATACTGAAAATAATAATAATACTAGTCTTTTTTATATGTATGACAATGCACGTCCAGTTTTACATGTCATGAATAATATTGGTAACTACACAATTTTCATGAATTTCACACTAGGATAGGATATTTAACTACAGTGTATGGGATGCGATGGTAGAATAATACCGAAATTTTGTTCTACCAAACAATTAATTTTTTACGGGTTTTTTTCGTTAAGAAAAGCGAATTTCAATAAAGGGAGTTTCACTAAAACACCCAAAATGGGTGTTGAAATTAAAAAAAAAACATAAGCACTATTTAAATATATAAACACACCCAAAATCCATCATTACACATACTCAAAATTCATTTATAAACACACCCAAAAAGTTGACTTTGGGGTTGATTTTGGGTGTGTTTCTATGTTTAAATAGTATTTGGGTTTTTTTATAAATAAATATCTAGGATTGGGTTTATTTATAAATTTGTATTCAATAAATCATTAAAACTATTACAAGATATAACAGTACGTATAAAATGACCTCATTGAAACCTTTTTAGGAGTTTAGCACTATTATTATAATGTAACACTGTTACACTGAAATTTTGATAATAACTAGGCAAAGTAGATCTACTAATTGGTTCTGTTTGACCCAATAATTAGAATATAAAAGCCAAAGAATTGCCAATCATTACATGTTAGATGTAGGGATACATGTTCTCTCGTCAACATTCAAACGCGTTATACTTCGAATTATTAATCTAAAGAATTGGACCTGTTGATTTTTAGCTAAACGTATCATCTTAATTGAGAATTTAAGAACATACTAGACAAAATTCTTTGGAATCATTCCACGTGTTGAAACTCTTGGGTGCTAAACACGGTCCAATCCACTCGAGGATGAGAAATTAGTCCAAATAGATTCATCCCTGTGTTCGATGTCATGTGTTTAATTTTCTTACGATAATAATGTTTATATATAACTGCATTTAAAGGGGTGAATGGTGATTTTTTATCTACCCCTAGACCTCCATCATAGACAATAAGAGCATTTCCACCGTTCCCCCAGCCCAAGCAAGAGGCTCTCTAGGCCCTCAATCTCGTTGCCAGCGCCCAAAGGCAAGACTTGTATGGGATGTTGCCTAGGCAAGCTGACCTAATGCTGGCGTCATTGTGACGTCGCATCCAATTTAAATAACAAAAAAATTAAATAAATAAATAACCAAAAGTTTCAGATTTTTTTATTATAAATACCTATCTATATTCTTCACTTCCCACACCAAAACTCTATATAAATTCCTCCCCTCATATTAATAGTAACAACTCTGACCTTTCCTTGTCTTTTGCTACGATAAATGAGTGGAAATGCTCTAACAACCCACAATGAGATTTTAACAAGAGTCAATTTCATTTGAACACCCTGAAGTTCACCTTAATTACGGCAACATCCCTTTATGTTCTCACGGTTACATTCTTATGGTGCCATAAAACACGTTTTTATTGAAGATGTTTTGTAATTTATTTATCCTCGAATACATCTCTCTTTCACGCGGAAAATGAAGTGTGTAAATAATTGAACCTGTGGGGTGGGTGCTGCAATTAAGCCACACCTCAGGGGTCTATATGAAACAAATCACCCGATAAAGTTCAAAGTAACCAACTATGGCGTTGACTCGTCCTCCTTGACTAGCCGACTGATCATTTCAAGTCAAACCCACCTTCGACGAAAATCCCTCTTCCTTCCTTCCTTCCATGGCAGCATTCTTCTTGCCGCCTTCTTCACAACACCAGCATATATCTCTCTAATTCAACCCCCTCCACCACGTTTAATTTCTCACCAAACCCCCCCACCCCCTTTTACCACTTGCACCCCCAACCCCCTAACCCTCTCTCTCTCTCTCCTCCAATTTCACTGGCCATGGAGAAAACCCTCCAAGCCGTTCTTGCGGCTACAGGCAGCTTCTTCGCCATAACCGTAGTATTCGCCTGCCTCTACATCTTCTGGAAGGGCTCCAAACCCAAATCGACCCGCTCCCACCACACCCGACCCGTCCGCAACCCGCCCGCTACCGCCCTCACCTCCGTCACCGTCGATGAAAGCGCTTCCTTCGATCCCTCACTCAAGGTGTCCATGGAAGAGGTCATCAAGGCCACCAAGAATTTCTCCGCCGATCTCGTCGTAGGCGACGGCGGCTTCGGCTTCGTCTACAAGGCCCAGTTCTCCGACGGCCGCACCGTCGCCGTCAAGAAGCTCGATCCAGACGCCTTCCAAGGGTTTCGCGAATTTCAGGCGGAGATGGAAACCCTAGGTAAGCTCCGGCACCCAAATATCGTTAAGATTTTGGGATATTGTGTCTCCGGCGCCGATAGGATATTGATTTATGAGTTTATTGAGCGGGGCAATCTGGACCGTTGGCTTAACGACTCGTCGTCATGCGACGGTGATGGGTATGATGACGGGACCGGGTTTAGATTACCGCTATCTTGGAAAACGAGGATCAAGATCGTTAGGGGTGTGGCTAATGGGCTGGCTTATTTGCATGGGTTGGACAAGCCCATTATTCATAGGGATATCAAGGCTAGTAATGTGTTGTTGGACTCAGAGTTTGAGGCCCATATTGCTGATTTCGGGCTGGCTCGGAGGATGGACGCCTCCCGTTCGCATGTCTCGACGCAGTTTGCCGGTACCATGGGGTACATGCCGCCGGAGTACAAGGAAGGGTTCACGGGGGCAACCGTGAGAGCCGATGTGTTTAGCTTTGGGGTTTTGATGTTGGAGGTTGCGACCGGAAAACGGCCCAATTTGCCCACGAAGTTCGACGGCACAGAAATGGGCTTGGTGGAATGGGCTAGGAAAATGGAGGCCCAAAACTGCCAAATGGAAATGGTCGACCCTGGTATTTCCAAGGACGACTTGGATGAAGCCAATGTGAAGGAGTATTTTAGGATTGCTTGTCATTGTGCTGGTGAGATTTCAAGAGAAAGGCCCCCAATGAAAGAGGTGATTGAAATGTTAGATCAAATTTCGATCTGACAATATATATATATATATATATTTATATATTTTTTGCGTTGGTGAGCAATGTTGTTTGTTTACAGTGTTTATGGGGATATGAATAATATAGTTGAAAGGGATGTAAATAAGAAATTGAGCCAATTAAACAAGGGAAAATGATAGAAGTAGGAGGATTAGAGGTAGTTTTTATTTTGGCCCTTGTTGCATTGTTACTTTTCACCCAGTGGGTTTTGTAAATGGTAAAAAGAAGATCCCTAACTAGAGAATGAGAGGATCTTTTTTTAAACCATGTATGGAACTTTCTGTGATGATTGTTTAAATAGAACATGATTTTCATGCTTTTGGTTTTATTAAGTTTTGCTATGATGGCTGCCAACTCATTGATATGATGAGATAGGAGAACCAAGATTTCTATTAATTATTAATTGGTTAAGATTCGTTACATTATGAAAGGCATGAATGGGGTGGCACAATAGTATGCCCAACGTGGGTGCTTCGAATTCTACTATTTGATTGCTAAAAAAAACTTATACGTATTTGAAAGCCGAACGGGCAAAACTTACATACTAAAGTCAAAAGTATGAGTAAATTTCATAAATGAACATAACAAGATACACTTGGTCAGAGGGAACATAATGAGTTTTACTCATCAAATGCATCTCTATACATAAATAAAACGTTAACAAAAAAACAAAATAAAAAACCACAAGTAAATGCACAAATCATTCCTTTATAGCTGGGATTTTAGTTTGAGAAGGAATCTGAGAGAAGGAGATGAAGGAGATGACAAACTTGCAAAGGCTGCTGAAGGAGGTGAGATTATTCCGAGATACGGAGGATGCAAGAAGATGGTGTGTAGAGACTTGAGGTCAATTTTCTTATACATATTTTTTTTAAACGGTTGAGACGCGTATCAGGTAGTCCTCTGTTTCTTCCCTCCAGCATGATATGGAAATCTAGAGGTTCCACTCAAAATTAAGGTTCGGCTTGATTGATGGCACACGGGAAGGTAAAATCCTGCAATTTACTCTAAAGATGTATGACAAGTCCTTGTCATGCTAACAATGGTGTACCAAATTTATGCAAGAGTGCGGAGAAGATTGTGGATCATGTTTTCTTATCTTGTTGATTTAGCTGGAGACATGAGATCATTTTGGGCTATTTGTTCGAAAAGAAATGGGGCGAAATTTTGAAGATGTTAGGGGGATGGAAGAGGAGGAAGTGCGTGGGAGACGGTCAAGTACTGGGTAGTGCTTTGGGCATCTGTTTCTCCAAATTTTAGGAACCCTTCTTTCTAGAATAGAAGGATGTAGTGCCATGAGTATGTTTTAGTTTGTTAAACTAGAAGTAGCTTGAATTGATATTTTTCTCTCCTATATTCATGTTGGATTGCTTGTCCGCTTTACTGTCCAGGTTCTCTTGTGAAATAAAACTTCGTCTTTTCGTTTCAAAAAAAATAAAAAAAGAAAGGAGCATGAGCCTAACAAAAATGACCGTAGCGTCGAGGGAGATGGGGCAGAAATCATGCAAATAAGACTTGAGAGGATCAATTGTAAGATAATTCGAAGGAAAAGATGGGGAGTCTAGGAAAGAAAGTAAGTCCAAACTTGAGAAAAATAAAAAAGAAAAAACAACAGGTCTTGCTTGTTGCTGTTCCAATGCACAGGGGGATTGAAGCATATTTACATGGAATCAATTGTTTTATGTCTTAATGGACCTGACTAAATCTAGTATACGATAGTAGTGATAAAAGAGGGAAGATTCTTTACCCTCGAGTCCATCTCGATGAAGCCTGTTGCTGCCTGTAAGATTGTTGCATGGACTCCCACCAACTACAAGATCAAAACCACCAAATAAAGTCATATAATGCTCCAGTCTGTCACCGTTCAGCTGCTGTACATCATCAAGGTCATACAAATTCCCTCTCTGGTTTGTCTGCTCCCACCAACTCCTCACAACATTTCTATTCACTGCAGAGATCTCTACCGACACAACATTCTTTAGACGAATACCAAGCCGGTGAAGAGCTATTTCTGCCCCGCCAATCCCAGAGAAAAGAGAGAGAAGGTTGATGCCATTGGGAAACATATCTTTCAATACTGACAGATGGTATGCCACTGTATCAATCTGGCATGAGTTGAACTTATAAGAAAAATGCAGATACTCTGACAAACAGAAAATTCTAACTTGAAACTATACTAGGGAAACTCTGTTAGAAAACAGCATTGAAACTATGTCATGCTTCTGCACACAAAAAACTAAAGGAAAAGACATAGGGTTTAGGGTTTTGAGATTTTCAGGATTTACCAGTAGATATGAACTGCAGCATATATTAAAAAGGAATATGAAAGACATCTAAATTCCAATGAAACACACAGAATTCACTACCTGGAAAGAATTCCCGAGTGATTTGTATCTGTCAGTCCTGCTTATTCCCCTTGTGTGGTTCTTTGGGAAGCCCAAAAGCATTTCCACTTCATCAGGCTCAAGTGGGGCAACCTTATTTCTTCCTACCCACACCAGATTCCACTTCCGGCATTCATCAAGAACATATTTTTGGACTCTCAGTGGTGGTTCACCATCATAATCCTCAAGAGCCTTCCTGATCCTCTCTGTTGATTTTGCACTGGCAATGGAGGTTAGCAAGCAGTTCAACTTTGTCCGCGTATCCCAAGAAGGCCACCATTTCCTTATCAAGGGAAATGCCTCATGTATGGTGTGTGGGGGAAGCGGAATAAGAGGAAATCTGTTTTCAATAGGCAGATTGTGAACATAACCTCTTTTCCTCGCAGCAGCACAGAAATACTTGGAGTCAACAAACTCCGGTTGTACATCATAGAGGAAGCGGGATATAGTACTCCAAACCCCTCTAGGAGTAAGTGCCACATTCTCATAATAGAAATACGGTGGGCCTAAAGCTGCCTCTGGAAGGTTCCTGTGTGTTTTCAAGCATGGTTCAGATGGGATGCCAAACCCAACCATTGGATTTGGGAGATGAACTGCCTCATCATCTTCGTCTATGGTCTTGTTCCCAAGTCGCATATGCTTTTTCTTTTTCAGCAGCTCGTACTCAAGAAGTTTCCTCTTCTTGTATGCATGATTTAGTCTAGGCTGCAAAAGTAGAGCCAACAATCACAATCTACTGAACATGGCATGAATACGTACTGATTTTGTAGAAAACTCAAGAGACTATAATATTCTATACTACTATACCTTCTCTTCAAGAGGAAGATGGGCATCTTCAGCCCTTGCCATTTGAGCAGCACATATGAAATCAGTCAACTCAACAACTGTGGAGTCAAGACCTGCAGTGTTTGAAAGGGGAAAAGGAGGGCTGAGGAGGGAGATACAGGTGATCACAAACTATTAGAATTGAGAAAGAGACTGAGAGAGGATGGCATAAGCAACTGACTCAACTCGCAAAATGTGCTTTACGACTCAGAGCCCAATCGACTTGGGCAAACCAGGTTGAATTTGCAATTAAACAACAGGGCATATAAGGAGTTTATTTGGCACCCACATCACTGGCCTATTTATGGTATGCAAAACATTCTAGTCACATTACCCAAAAAAGTAAGCAGTATGTTTTTCAAAACATCGAAGATGAGATGTTAGATCCCAAATCAATGTGCTTTATCTATATTTCTGGAGTTCGGTTTGGTGCTAAAGTAAATCCTAAAATAAATAAATAGCAATTTACAGGATATCAACAGAATCAAATCAAGCAACTAACGTTCATTTAAAAAATAAAAAATAAAAATCATGTGACCAACCGGAGATATGTACAGGAAATGATAAAAGCAATATAAAATATAAGTAATGCATAAAGATAAAACTTATACCACATCTTTCTATTGCTATTGAAGCCTCCTCTACTGTGTACCCCATATTGACCAAGGATAATAACTTTTTGTTTTTCTCGGATGTAGGATTTAGGATGTCCTGCATAATAGTTAAATTAAATTACTATTGAATACGCACATGTAAATTGCAAAATGATATCATATATATTTGTTGCTTGGAGGATTGGGGAAAAATCGAAATACAAAGCTTAGCAAAAAAGGAAAATGTCAGCTCACACTCTTCTAAAAGACATAAAAATCCATAACATACAACCTATTGCTGAGGTGAACAACTACCTCATTATCAGAATAACTATCGATATCTGAAAAATCATCCAGAAAGCTCGCTTTGCTATCCGAAGAAAACTGATCATCACAATCAACTTGTTGCTGTTCTTGGGGAGAACTTTCAAGAGCCTGCAAAAAATACAGCAAGAAAACAAACGAAATTCTTCGTCTTCTTCCTTCCTTATAAGTTCTGAAGAATTTATGTTCTTAAAGTATGTGAACATGAGAACCAGGATACATATGAGTCCCATTCACATTGCAAAAAAAAGAATTAAACATGTGCTTTACGTTACCTTGACTAATTACTTAATGATCTAACAGGGTAGATATGATTTTGAGTAAGAAAACCACATGAGCAGACTAGAAATTTCACAAGAAATGAGAACCCCAAAAAGAAAAAAGAGCCACTAACAAAGGAAATTTCTTAGGTTTCTTGTAAGAAAACACAGACGTCATTGGATGGACGAGAAGTCATCATATGTAACTTAACAACCTCAATCTAAAACATCTTAAATTGAATAGAACACACCCCCACACCCCACCCCCCTTTCTCCCCAGAATGGAAAGCATTGAATGCAAATCCCTATGTTCATGGACTTATTAAGTGAAGTTTTGTTCCACATAAACTAAAAAATTTATTACGTCAAATACGATTAGAGGGAACCAAGCTCAAAACCCAAATTATCTATATCACCAAGAATAAGTGTCCAAAGCAGCATTGGCAAATGAAGCTATGTTGACTCACTGAATATGTGAGGAGGGTTTCAAGAATTGAATCTGTATTCTCCTCTCCTGGATATTCCATAAAACCGATGTTATATGGGGTTATAATTGAAACAGTCGAGGTGAAAACTGGTGTTGAAATGAAATGATACAGTGCTCTTACCATGTTCCTGAATTGCTTTGGCAACCATTTTTCCAGAAAATCCCATCCCAACAAAATGATCAACAACTTTGGAATTTGAAGGACCTTGAGATGAGCTCGCCTATAGGAAGAAATATGTAATATATATTAAATACTCCATCTAAATATTCATCAGGTATATATTATATTCCAGAACAACTGATGCAAAAACGTTTACCTCCCCAGAGCCCACAATAGCTTCTCTACCGGGAACTGTCTGACTTGAAGAAGAAGATAAAGTGAAGCTCTCAATTTCCAGCTCATCTTCTGTACTCCAGTCAATATCATTCCCATCTTCGCCAGAAGTATTTCCATCCTGCACAAAGTTTGTACAAACACACGCAAACAACAAAAAGAAGTAAATAGCCCAGACTGTAACAAATTGTATAAAAGCCAAATAAATAGCTGTCTAAATTCCAGATTCAGCAAGAAAGGACAATCTTTAAATTTGGAACAAGACAGACCCCGCAACAACAGGTGTTTTCAAATTGTGTGCAATAACCAAAAAGGTCTGCACACACCACAACATTTTACCATTTCAAAATGAAGAGTGACTAAAAATTAATGATGGATTAATGAAATGAATGAAAACAAAAATTAGTTAGAAAACTAGTAACAAAAAGAAGTAAATAGCCCAGACTGTAACAGATTGTATAAAAGCCAAATAAATAGCTGTCTAAATTCCAGATTCAGCAAGAAAGGACAATCTTTAAATTCGGAACAAGACAGACCCCGCAACAACAGTTGTTTTCAAATTGTGTGCAATAAAAAAAAGGGTCTGCACACACCACAACATTTTACCATTTCAAAATGAAGAGTGACTAAAAATGAATGACGAATTAATGATATGAATGAAAACAGAACTTGGTTAGAAAACTAGTACCATTTCTCTATAAGCTATGTTTGGCGCACGCAGAGATTTCCAAGCTGTCCAAGTAATACATAGAAGGAATAAGTGCCAAACAAATTCAAAGATTAACTATATAATCAACAAATAATTTAATTCCCTAACTTGGATAACAGACTTTGTAACAGATAACTGGGATTAGATATTCATTGCCATTATGTAACACATCTGTAATAGAAGATATCACTACAAGATTTAACATCAAGTAATGGAAGTTGTTGAGCCATCAAAAGAAGGACTCAACCAAGCCATTTTGTCTGTGATACAGACTTTTCAAATAGGCAGACTGATGATCGAGCTTACATGGGCGGTTATGCAATAATCATCGTGTCCCAAATGAACCCAGCTGCTGAGCTATCCCGAGGACCATTGCTAAAGAGATTCTCATTAATTAGCACAATATTAATGAAGGAAACAAGAAATTAATAATATCACATCATCATTAAAGTTACAATTATAATTTCTCATGGCAATACCTAAATTGGAAAAACGGAAAGTAAAGACAAAGTAGCCCAAAATTTGTATGTTATGCCCGAATTCACTTTCACTGTTGACGCCCTCCTATCTCCTAAGATTCTAAATGATACATTCCATAAAATCCTAAGTTATCATTTATTTTTCAAGCGTGTTTAAGCATGATGAGTTGGGTTACTATCAAATCATCTAAAACAACTAGCTAAACATGCGTTAGGAATGGGGTTGGCTAGTACTGGACACAAACGACATGAACATGACACAGCACAGCAAGCCGACACAACTTGAGTATCCCCATTATCACCAAAGAACACGGCATAAATTGCCAAGAGTAAAACATCCATAGGGCCACAAGTTAAAAAAAAATTCCTTTTGCATGCAAACCAAATATCTGCTTTTTCTGGTATTCTTTAAAACAACAAATGGCCAAACCTTGTAGATTTCAATATGGACCAAACCTCTCTTATTTCCTATTCCTCCTAATTTCAGGATTTGTAGGCCACCACAGTCTCAGCCATATAATAACATCCACAAAACCCCAACCCACCCTCTTTCTTCAACATCAAGCAGACTACAAAATAATCTCTACTAAAACGTAAACCCCCAATTTGTTTACTGAATGGAGGAAAATGAGGAACAAAATCTTGAACAAGTTCTCTTCACATCAAATAATCAAAGAACAAAAAAAAATCTAAAACCTTTTTTCTACCCCTTCATCTCCTGCTTTCTTAAGCAGCAACCAAACACTGCAATGCATTACATCAGTTGCATAAAGAAACTCGTAATCACTTACACAAACATAACAAAAAACCCTAATCAACAACAAGCACAACGAGAAAGTAATTAGCTACAACTTACAACCGCAATTAAACAAATAAAAAGTAGCATTGCTGAAAGAAAATTTACCCGCGCGAAATGAAAGTGCAGAGGACCTCTCTGATCGTGACGCTCTCTGCTTGTTAATATCGGAAATGCACTTCACCTCCTCGAAAATTCGCCTTGCCGTGGCTTTGTACGGTGAAACCAAAGAGAGCTCCGATCATCCGTCCTTTGAATGGAGAAACTGGCGAAGAAATCTGCAGGGAAGCAAAGAAAGAAGAGCTACATGCATAGAAAAAATCTAGAGAGAGAAAGTCACTGGTGTAGATAGAGACACTTGTTGCAGTGAAGAGTTGCCAGAACCACAGGGCTCTGAAGAACTCGAGGGAGGAACAAAACATGGTCCGCCTGGTGCGCTTACAAACGCACAACGACGCTAATTTCATACTCTCGTGAGAGAGAGTACGAAAGTAAAAGATTCTCATTTTCTTCTTAGTGGATGGTGACGTCAGCAAGGTTATCCAACTTGATTCTCAACTACCTCACATCATCCAACCAAAAAATACCCCTGAGATGGTATTTTTGGAGAAAGGAAAATAAGACATTAACTGCCGTTCAATAATGTTTTAGGGGTTGTTTTCATTTTAGGATAACAAAAATGAGACAAAAACAGGTTCGGTGGCCTAAAAACAGAAAACAATGAGAATGTTTTCATAAAATGAAAACAA
The DNA here is from genome assembly GCA_020226455.1 of Prunus salicina. Taxonomy (NCBI): domain Eukaryota; kingdom Viridiplantae; phylum Streptophyta; class Magnoliopsida; order Rosales; family Rosaceae; genus Prunus; species Prunus salicina. The sequence goes on from CM035347.1 coordinate 5,274,510, forward strand.
GTTCATGTGTACTTGTAGAAAACAGAAAAAAGTTGTTTTCATCATCATGGGAAACGTTTTCATCAGTCCTGATCTCTTGGACTATAGGGGTCCAAGAAATTTGTGGTCACTCACCGTTGGATGTAAATTCAACGGTTCACTCACTCTTGCCCTCCTTTTAAGAAACTTTTTTGAACCATTGGATTAATATCCAACGGTGGGTGACCACAATTTCTTGGACTCCTGTGGTCCAAGAGATCGGGACTGACGTTTTCATAAAAATAACTCACATATTATTATTTCAAATTACACTACCAGACACGTTTTCATTATTTTTGTTTTCTGAAGATGTTTTCTAATTAATCTACTAGACGCATTTTCAGGACTAGACGCATTTTCATTTCCTGAAAATGCAAATTCGTTTTATTGTTTTCATTCTCTGAAAAAATTCTAAGAAAACATTCTTCAAAAACATTACCGAACGGGCCCTAAAACATCTCCAAGAGAGATGTAAAATGCAAAATGTTAAATTTGAATTTGGTGGTTTATATGGCAATTTGACATTTTAGAAAAAAATTGAACTCCACCCGAAATACCAAATATAATATTATTTTATTATATTTCTAAAAGCAAATGGGGTCCATATGATGCATAAAGTTTTAAAAGAGAGTAAATTATAACGAGATTCATGACTAAAAAAATATTTGATATCAAGCTTTTTGATATGTTATTTTTGACACATCATTTCCAGCCTTAAAATCTATAGAGGATTTGACTACTCGGTTGGAGCAACTTTAACCTTTAATTTTTGTCATTTCATGTCTATGTGGCAATTTGACATATCGATTAGAGATTCCCTTAGAATGCGTGAATTAATTAATAAAATGTTTCCAACCCTAGAAAAAAAATTAGATTTCCAGTCATTGAAATTTTATTAAGAAGATCTTGCTTATTAGAAGGTCCTTCCATTTAATAATATTTGGAATACTTAAATATTTTTCTAAAGTATTTTTATGAGGTATATTTAAAATAGCTGAAATTCAATCTTTAAAATTATGATTAGTAGAATAAGAAAAATAAATAGTAGATTTATGGAAATTAACTTTTTTATTAGAATTTTTTTTTGGAAATCAATTAAAAGATTTTTTTTTTAAGGTTCGAGCAGCTTTCTCAGTAGCTTGAGTAAAGATTTTTTTATTTTTTTATTTTAAGGAAAAGATCGACTTATCATTAACAACATCAATAGGTTACATTAACCAGGTATGTTTATAAAGGTGGCCTCGTTAAAACCTTCCCGAGGAAAAGGCAATGGGACAAAACCTCAGAGTAGGAAAGAGTATCACACATACCAAAAACATAGTAATAGTATATTCAGGAAGAGTACTCCATAGGACAATCGCTACACACACAGTCCATAAGCCAAGGTGGTCCAGCTTCTATCCAAAAATTGAAGCCTCGACCACAAAGATTGAACTTCACAATCCAATGGGCAACCATATTTGCATTACGCGGTATGTACTAAACAGCAACTTGTGGCCCCAATTTCAACTGTTGTCAGATTGCATTAACTAAGCCACCCTCCACAGCAAGACACTCCACATCAAAGGTAACCAATTGAACAACAAAAAGGCAATCACATTCCACAATGAGAGGGACAAAGGCAGTGTCAAGAGCAAAGGACAAGCCAATTTTCATAGCATATAACTCAGTGGCAAGGACTGAAACTCTTCTAGGGGCTTGCATTGACATCACACCAACCAGACAGCCCAAAGAATCACGGACAACACAGCCAACACCCCTGGATCCCTCCTTCATATCTATGGCCACATCAACATTCAATTTTAAAAAGCCTTGCTGTGGTGGTTGCCACCGTACAATAGCGACTAGCAAAGGAGCACTCTTATGACACCCAACGTCAGCAGCGTTAAGCTCCATGTCATAGTTCTTCGCCCTTATAACCAACTCATTAACCGAAAGCAGGTTACCATTAAAGAGTCCAAAGCATCCACGTTTTGCTAGCAAAAAAAGGGGGTTGCTCACTATGAAGAATGTTCCTGGTCGTTGCAACCCAGTTCATCGATTCTTGAAGTTGCAAATCAAGGAAACCGTGAAGGAAGGGTAGCAGCTCCTATACTTGGTTACTGAATCTGCAATAGAATACGGCATGGACAGAAGACTCTGAGCATGCATGACAACCAAAACATTGCGCGTCAACCTTAATGTGATTGCAAGAGAACCTCACTTGAGGTGAGGATGCTATTCACTAGACGCCAAATGAAATGTAATATCTTTGAAGGCACCTTGAGTTTCCATAGATGCTTTCACAAGTGAAGTGAAGAGAAGAGGATGAGCTCTCACGAGTACCTATGGGGTTGTTTGGTACACCGGATTATTATGGATTGGACTAAATCTTGGGACTGTCTTGGATTAGCTCGGATTGGCTTAAGCTGGATTAAGTACTGACCTACATTTGGTGTTGCGTCGGACTAAGAAGCTGGATTGTAAAAATAATGAAGACCTATGTTTGGTGCTATCTCAGATTAAAACAATTATTTAAATATTTAAAATTAATTAGGAATTTTGACCTAAAACTAAGTAAATGCTACAAAGAAACCAACGAAAAATGTATAATTTATTAAATAAAAAAATTATAATATTTTTAAAAGCTAAAACTATCTTTATCTCATGTCTTCTTTTTTCTACTTTTTCTTTTCTCTTCCCTTTTTCCCTTTTTTTCCTTTTTTTATTTTTCTTCTTCCTTCCTAGGCCCCTTTTCTTTTTTCTTTTCTCTCTCTTCCTCCCGACCTTACTCTCTGGTTCTATCTTTTTTTCTCCAATATTGATACAATGATATCATTCTCCTTTTCTCTCATTTTCTATCTCCCCCTCCCAACCTTTCTCTGCCTCCTCATCATTTTCTCTCTCTTATTCCCCTTTGAAGTCACAGATTTTCATCTCCTTTGAAGTCACAAATCTCCATTTGATTTCATTGGGCCATGGTCGATGGTTGATGATTTTTCAGAGGGTTCAATTGGGTTTGATATTAGTGGTTGAATTTGGTTTTGATTCCACTGGATTTGAATTGGTGGTGGTTGATTTGAGTGGGTGGGTTTGAATTGGTGGTGGTTGATTCAAGTGGTTGGGTTTGAATTGGTGGTGGTTGATTCAAGTGGCTGGGTTTGAATTGGTGGTGGATGGTTTGAGTGACTGGGTTTGATGACTGTCTGTGGTGATATGGTGGTGACAATTCTAGGTGAAGAAGCAGAAGAAGTTGGTTATCGTCAGACTCGCTTGCTCTGTTTAGCAAGCTCGCTATTTTGCGAGCCATGTTTCAAGCTCGTTATATTGAACGAGCGAGTGAGGCACATTTTTTACTGTTTGACTATTTAATCTCATTTAAGTTAGTTTCCCTCTTACCAAACAACATGGGTTTTCAAGTGCTATTTAACCCAATCCAATATAGTGAGTGGTACCAAACATGCCAATAAAGGTCACAGCTAGGAATTTATTCTCCATTGCTAACCGACCAAATTTCCATCAGTGAAGCAACGATCTAATAATCAGGTTCCAGCCATGTTGCTCCCGACAAAACCACATTAAGCTGCACTGCTGGGTATGCAGTGCATTTCTTTCCCCATAAATGTAGGCAGTGGATAACAATTAGGGCATGCTAAAAACTTCATAACGTGCAAATAAGTAAATTCACCATCAACCAGAAGAATCAGAAACAAACAGAGCAGAACTTCAAGGTGGTTGCTTTTGGACTTTGCAGCCAATCTTGATATATTAACAATCTTATCACTGTTGAACAAGTACAAGTTTGATCCAGAATAACAAGTAAAAGAATATTTTGATGTAGGACAGCTTAAATAATCAGCCTACAACTGCATATATGGTGGGCAACCATTCGAGGTGAATTGCCAAATTTGTCTATCCAGATTACTATACCAAGGGAATAGTCAAAATTGTCTCAGCTCAGGGAAGCTAAACGTATCATTTATTTTTGCCACATCCCAACTTCCACTAGTTGTAATCAGCTCACTCACAAAGGAATCTGGGTTTAGTTTTTGGATCAATTGGACCTTAAAATTTCATACATGTGGTATCCACACATCGGCATAGATTTTAACCAAGCAACCATCACCAGTACGTCATCGGAGTCCAGATGAGAGCAGCTGCCTTCCCCATAATATTGACAGCCAAGTCAAAGATGGGAGACAACCAAGGTCGGCTTAAAGGAACCCTATGTCCGGATAGTATCTAGCTTTGAGCATGCGAGAGAGTAGAGTATTCAGAAATTCCAAAAGACGTTACCCTTGTTTACACATGAAGGCCTGGTTAAAACTAATCAATTCCCGAAATCCTAAACTGCCATATAATTTATTTTTGCACATCGTTTTCCAATTCCACCAATGGATGCCTCTGCCTTCCCCATTGACCCACCAATATTTGACCATAACACTTTCTATTTTTCTGTACAAACCAATTGGGAGCTAAAAAACACTCATAGCATAAGATGGTATGGCTTGACAGACAGCTTTGATGAGTATCTCTTCACCAGCTTTAGAGAGAAGCTTTTCTTCCCACCCATTTATTTTTTTTTCTACACTCGATCTTTAAGAACTCGGAACAACTTCTTCTTAGCATGCTCAACACAAGTCGGTAGACCCAAATATCGCTCATGACAAGGAACCACAGGAACTCCTAATAAACATTGTATCTGGGCTTGCATTTTAGGAGGGGTAAACGAACTAAAACAAATGGTAGATTTTTTCAGGTTTATCTTTTGTCCAGAAGCTCTCTCATAGATCTCAAAAATACGTTGTAGTTCAGCAACTTCAGACTCGGCCACATCACAGAACAAAAGGCTATCATCAGCAAAGAACAAATGATTAATGGAGGGTCCATTCGAAGCAATTGCAACCCCATGAATTTTGGATGTGCACTCAACATGTTGTAGAAGTGCCGAGAAACCTACAGCTAGAATAAAAAATAAAGAAGGCGAAATAGGATCCCCTTGTCGCAGGCCACGAGAAGGTACAATATGTCCACAAGGATGTCCCTAGACTAACAAGGAATAGGAGACCGAGGTAACACACCTCAAGAAATAAAATGTGTAGGAAAACCCAACTTCACCAGCATCCTTTCTAGGAAAGACCACTCAACACGATCATAAGATTTTTGTTGCGTCGATTCAGCTGCACCAAAATAGATTCAGCTGCATCCTCAACTTGTGATACTCGCAAGTGCACGAGCCGTTGGTAGTTTAGCATATGTAAGTGCGAGGTCGATCCCACGAGGATTGATGATAGATTGATATAATTGAATTCCCTGTACAAAACAGAAATGAAAAAAAGAAAGAAAATAAATCAAACAAGAAAGAAAGAAAAGAAATTAACTCAAGCGAATAAGTTCCCAAGTTCAATTTAGATTAACGGATTGATTCTAGCTAAAGTATGATTAAGCCATGGTGTCTGGTCCTAACCTTGTGTTCCTAATTCCCTAACTTGATCATTTGTTGTCTAACCTAAATTAAGCATTAGGAACCCATTAAGCATAGAAGAACATTTTAAACAACCAAGCATGTATCTAATCCCTGTTGTCGAATGTCCATACATACTCTTCCTATTCATAGTTAAATTCGAATTAAAGCATGATGTCTACTCTTAATTCAAACCAAGATAGCTAACATGCAAGCCTTAATGGTGATCAATCATTCAAACTAGCATATTAACTTATAAGCATAATGAATAAGAACAAAAACCATAATTGAAACTTGGAAACTACTCAAACTTGAATTGCTAAAGAAAAGAATTTACATTACAATGGAAAGTTAAGAAGAACTCAGAAACATTTAGCAAAAGGATTTTATTACAACAATGGAGAACTAGAAAGGAAAACTAAGAGAATTTGAGGGAGAGAAGGGAGGGGAGCTCTAGAGAAATGTTTGAGAGCTCCCCCCCTTGGGGTGTGTTTACAAGCTTGGGAAACCTCACTATTTATAGGCCTAAGGAAGTTGAAAATCTAAATTAAATATTGCTTTCCACTCACTTCATCAACTTCACCTAACACACCATTACATTTGAAAACAATTTTTCTTTCTTTAAACTTAGTGTTGCAACTCCCACTTCAATTATAAGACTTGAATATGCTTCATCTAACCTTCCCACAAGATAGTGCACTTCACCAACAATTCCCACTAGATAGTGCATTTCATCATGCATATGTCATGCATGACAATGCATTGCACTCTTCTTTTGGGTTCGTTTTGGGCTTGTTAATACATTCATAAAATTCTGGAAAAATATGGATCTTCAAGCCATTTGTCTTATATTTCCAAGCATATGCAGCCCAACTCAAGGAAAAATCGGAAAGACCTTCAAATGTCATTTATGGCCCAGTAACGCAGATGCTGCCGAATTTTGACATTGATCTACTAAATCATGTATAACTTCCTCTAGAAGACTCCGAATCATGAACCGTAAAATGCTTCGGAAACTAGACTTCCGTATCTTTCCAATGATGTATGGCTCATTATCTGGTTCTTCTTGAGCAAGTACAGGTTAATCCGTGAAATTGAATGATCCGCAGACACTGTTTTAAGCTAAATTGTCTTCAAAATGCATGTAATGAGTCTCAACCTTATTACACTAAAACATACACAAACTTTATTAAAAGCACAAGTTTAACTCAAAAACATAACCAAATCATAAGTTAGAAGGGTATAAAAAGATATGTAATTATGCACCGATCAATTTTGCCATATATAATTCCAACACAAGCTTCTTTCGCCTTGATTTTCCTCTTCTTTTCAGACAATGAATGGTTTCGAATGCCGCAAAGACATTATCTAAGGGGTTATGGGAAAGCAATACAAGCGTCGTGCTGCTAGGAGAAGCGGTGGAGTGCTGCACCCTAGATGGCAAGAGTCCAGTAGCTGAAAGCATCACTAGCTTACGCTCTGACCCGAGTAGCATGGGACACATGGAATCCCGTGTGAATCAACAAGGACCACCTTGCAAGGCTAAATACTCCTGGGAAGAATAAAAGCACTTAGAAATTCTGATATAACATATGGAATGACCTTTTTTAACCTGTTTGTGAAGGAAACATGCATCTAATGATTAGGAAATGAACTTTAGCTACAGCCTATACAATAAAAACATTCTAAATGGCGGATTCATTTTGTCTATACTAGTTGAGCTAAACCTTTTTCATTTTAAACCAAGTATCTTAGCCTAGTCTTTTTTAACACAAATAGAAAAGGGAAAAGGGGAATAGATCTTTACCCTTCATGACCTTTTCTTGATTTCTCAAGAATGAACACCTTTGTAGAAAAGGCCTTTTCTTTCTCTTGATTTTGACTCCTTCACCTTAAGGCTCCAAGATTGGAGTCCTCTACCTCACCACACCAAATGCTCCTAGAGATGAAGAGAAAGCAATCAAGAAGTATGGATGCTAGTCTACTTCTTGACTGGACCAATTTTTTATTTATGGAAGATGAGATACAAAGATGATCACTCATCAACCAAAGTAGGAAACCAAAAACCCTAGCTAAGTTTTCTCCAAAATTTAGCTTATCTAGGACAACATAAAAGGCAAGGGGAGAGCTTCCCCTTAGTTGCCGAAATTTAGGTGGGTATTTGGGACTCCATTTGGTCCATGGATCATGTCATCTTATGCCACTTATCCCTTGGGCCCAATAGCCTTTTGGGCTATTTTGTCCATTTTCTTTTAAATCAATCATATTTAAAAGCTCAATCCAATATTTCTATATGTCAATATTAATTCCATAATTAATCTTTTAATTATAATTTAACTATTAAATTATAATTATAGTCTTACTTTATTGACCTGGTCAAAATATTTGACTTTGGTCAATTGCTTCAGTCAACATGTTGACTTTTGACCGTTGACTTTGACATTTGATTATCAACCATTGACTTGTGTCTTCTCATTCCATTTCTCCTCATTTGTATCTCTAATCACATTCTTTAGGTGTGCAGATTCGTAGGTTCCACAATTTAATTCTTCCTATTAATAAAGATTAATTGAAACCTTTTAGGACATCCACAAACCATGGTTGGTCGCCTAGCAGCAAGTGATGGTTATTCAAGCTAAACGAGACTTTGTAAAAGAACCTATTAAAATTGGAATGACCATGCAATTGAATCCTTTTCTTATGTTAATACTCCTTATTCACATTATTAGATCATGGAATCCGATTGTCAATATCCTAATGTGAATAATTCATTTTATATGATTATCCTGGTAAGACCAATCATATCTTGGAGTATTCTCTCTCATTTACTGAGAGTAGAGATTCTTTGTTGTACATTCATTTGCTTCCATGACTTTATTGAGAATCTTGATAAGCACGTTTAAGCTATGCCTAATTCAGCATGACCGTATAGTGCCCTCAATGATTAACAACATAGCCACAAAACATCTATGATGCCTCAGGTCTAAGGATTAGCTTGCACCATTGCAATTTATGAGTTCTAGCTTGACATTGAGTAAAGACTTCTATGTTGTAACTCATATGTTGGATCACGTTTAGTGTACTGGTTCTTCTACTAGCACATACACGCGTATCGATGTGTCTCCACACTTAATGACTTGAGACCTTGCCATTCCCTACATATAGAGATCATACTGTGTGTACTGGTCTTTGCGGAATATTGACACTCAATCAATAATCCTATGACCAGGAACATATTCATGATTTAGGGATAATGAGAAGTCTCCATGTATGCAATTTCATTACATAGCTCTCATATCTACTTGTGTATTCCTTGGACTATGGTTGTTTTACATATTGAAAGATAATATAGGATGATTTAATGTATTAAACAACTTTTCTTGCCCATTGATAACATAATATGTCTTTTATCAAAGATGTCCTTAACTCTAACTATCACATAATTAGTTAGTTTTAAAGGCACATTTCTAACAGTTTGCAAATGTCTTAGAGATGATTTTGTAGAGAACATTGTATAAACTGATAGGACGAAACTCTATCACAAGAGAAGAAGAGGTAATCTTCGGGATCAAGGTCATTAGAGTATGATTAAACTGAGCCACACTTCCTTTACCACTAAGCACATTTAAACATAGAGTGCTAATATTAGTCCTATAATATCCCAATATTTCTATAAGAAAAGAGCAGGCATGTCGTCAAGTCCCGAAGCTTTGGTGGGACCAATATTCTGGAGGGCAGCCTCCACTTCCGCTCTAGAGAAAGACAGATTAAGTCCCGTGCATAAAGTACGAGAGACTTGGGAATTAACTACATGTAAAATATCATCAATCACACTAGTTCCAGCAGAAGTAAAAATGGGAGTATAAAAGTTAATAAAAACCTTTGCAACTGTGTCATGATCTTGCTACCAAACACTGTTTGCATCCACAATACCTTGTAGATTATTTTGTCGAGCATGAGAGGAGGCATGCTTATGAAAAAAAGAAGTATTATGATCTCGTACTACAGCCAAGAGACTCTTGACCTTTGTTGCCAATATATTTCCTCATTCGCCAATAGACTATCAAGTTCTTTTTCCAAGGTCTTCCGATTTTGTGAATTAGAGCAGGTGTAGCCCGCTGCACCTGTTCCAATTCTGATCTCAACTCAGTAGTTTTCTGTTTTACACTACCAAACTTCACTTGCTTCCACTGTGTAAGACCGTTGCACACATTGAAATATTTTGAATTGGATTCCGAGTGCCTAGCCAAGTTCTACATATAATATCAATACAGTCATCCTCTTTGGTCCACATCTCTCAAAATGAAATCGTCGTCTACCATATCGTTTTTGCCCATCCTGTTGATCGACCATGATAAGGATGATCTGAAGTATGGGCCACCATATGTTGTATAATGAGGTTGCCTCATTGGTGCACAAGTGATAAATTCCTAAAGCCATGGTTGAGACGGGCTTGGACATTTTCATCATCCTTACGCATATTATTCCAAGTGTATTGATTTCCAATAAAGGAAACTGAATAAGTCGACAATCCATAATGGTAGAACGAAAATCATCAATTTGGTTTGCAGGATGTAGGCGGTTTCTACTTTTGTCACTGATATCAAGAATTTCATTAAAGTCACCACAACATAACCAAGGACCAGAGTCCATTGTGCTCAGTCGACATAAGATCTCCCAGGAATGGTGTCACTGACTAAGTTCCAAATACCCATAAATCTAGTTATTCAAGTGATACATGAAGTGCTCCAATTTACACGCACATCAATATGCCCAACTAATGAAGATATGAGCATGATTTGTAAACCTGGTTTCCATAAGAGACACAAACTTACTAACAGTCTAGTACGGGGTACACAAAAAACACCACCTAACCCCAATCTACTTTTTGACTGTCCCATATGAGTTCCAGTTATACGAGTCCCAAAAAGGAAGATCAAAGTAGGCCTCTTTACCTGAAGAATATTCTTCAGGTCATGGAACGTTCGAGGGTTGCAAAGCTTTCGGAACAACCACCGGACATTCCAAACAAGAACTAACATTGAGATTGGGGAGACCTCTCAAGGTCGATCTCCTCCTCCTGTTCAGTAATTTGGGTATAACTCAATCGACGTTTCACAAAACTACTAGCCATGTACTCTTCTCACTCACCATCTGCCAAACTTTCAATATTTTTCTTTCGACTACATGTACTCATATGTTCATGCATTGGCGTCCCATTTGCAATAACTCTCTCCCCCTTCCTGGGCATCCTCTTCCCTGTTTTCTCGATAAGGGGCATAAAATTGAATGGATCAGAATTTGAAATTTCAAGTCTCCCCAGGGAGTCAACCACCGCACTCGGAGCGGGATTCGCAAGTGTACACTGGTCTTTGCGATTCGTCAATTCCCATTTGAACTATCCTATGACCGAGAACTTTTAGGGTGTGAGTTGTAAGGGGAGGTCTCTCCGCATCTAACATCTTTAGATCACTTTCCTTATCTCACGAATCCATGGACTTGTCAATAGGCTAACGATCACTAACTGAATGGTTACCTAAGCCAACATCTTTGCCCTTTAGTGTTAACCTAAATGATTGTTTTAACCGAAGTTTTCATGAAATATTTCATCTAATAATTGGCTTTCAGGGCATACTTCTAACAATATTTCACTTGCCCTTAAAGTCAATCAGCTGCTTATCCAATAACCATCTACCCTAAATGTTAATTGAATCAAAGCCGATGTCATGCGTATGCATGGTGGTAAGCATATCTAAGAGTCATGTTATCCTCTGAAATATGTGATTCTTCTAATCACATTATTTTTCTTAGTGTGTTTTTGGAGTTTTGATTAGACCTCTTGCTCCTTGGCTCTAGCTATTGCCTTCATTCGTCATCATTGTATCAAGGTATATCAATGACATTTTATGGTTGGAACAATTTTCAATGGAAATTAATTTTCTCATCCAAACATACATACTTAGCTTTAGGTTCACAATTTATGAAATCTTGATAAAACAACATACTCACATGGTTGGTTTAAACCGAGTTTCCGTGAAATATTTCATCTAATGATTGGCTTTCAGGACATACTTCTAACATATAGTGTGTCTGCCCTTTTATAAATCTAGGTATGTATCTAACTTTCAATCTATATATTACATGACTTATTTTATTAAATTATTATCATATTGATGATTGGTTATATAAGAACATATAGTTTTTAGAAATATTTATCTATTTCTTGTTGGGGCTATCTTCCATATTATAGGGATTTGGAATATTTCTTTGTAATCGAAACATGCCACCTACTAGAAAATACGTTTCTGGATATAAAAAATGACTTAGAAAAAGAATAATCGAGGAATTGACTCAATCTCAAAGAGGAGTTCTAGATAGATTTATTGTTAAAGAATCACATGCTACAATTGATGAAAATATTTCCAATGAACAACAAGAAGATGATGTTGAGGAATTGCAAGATATTGAAAACAATATGGATGAATGTGTGTGTAATGTTGAGCATAATAAGAATGATGACAATGAAAATGTTGATATCAATGAAAATTTTGTTTTATGACATTAAGGTATGACAAAATAAAAATTTATAGTATTTTCGTATTAGATTATGTAAGGCCCCAAATTAAGTTTGGCACAGGGCCCTCAAAATCTCAGAGACGGCCCTATTCCTATTAAATTTAGAGGCACAATAGTCATTCCATCCCTAGCCCCCATTAGCTCCACCACTCCCAACACCACTCTGTATCCAACCCCCATCATTCCCACCAGTGAAGAACAAAGCGAAGGTCACAATCCATTGCCTCAACCACTATCGTTCTCCCTAGCCCTCAAACTTCATCCATAAATTCGTCATTGTTTTTAAAACCAAGAGTGGTTGTTTACCAATGAAATCATAATCACTAGGGGTTGGCATCGGGACTGGAAAACCGGAACACTGAACCGAATCGAATAGAAAAAACCGAGAAAAAAACCGGTTGACTGAAAAAGTCAACAAATTGACATTGAATCGTACCTAACCAGTTCTAGTTTTGGTTTGACATTTTACAGGACCAGACTGGCAGTATTAATTTTATATTTATTTATTTTAAAATATTCCATACTTAAGCCCAATTCTCCTTAACCCAAATAAAAAGCCAAACTTAAAGCCCATATACCTTTTATTTTCAAAGCCCATTCATAACCCTACTTCACCTCTCTCCGCTATTTTTCCCTTTTCCCGAAGCTAGTGTCTTTTCAGTCTTTCTTTTTTCTTTTTATCCCTCTCTCTCTCACCCTACCTTCCCCTTTTCTTTTCTTTTCTTCATTATTCATCTCTGCGACTTCTCTCTTTCTCTCCCCTCCTTTCCCTTTCCTTTCCTTTCCCTTTCCTTTTCTTCTTTCTTCTTCTTCTCTGATACTTCTTTCTCTCTCCTCTTTTCCTTTTCCCTTTTCTTTTCTTCTTTTTTCTTCTTCTTTGTGACTTCTCTTTGTCCCCCGTTCCCTTTTTTTTTTCTTTCTTCTTCTTCTTTTTCTTCTTCTTTGTGACCTCACATTTATCAAAAATAGCCAAAATTTACCCCCCATTTTCATAAATGTCAGTTTTTATAAAAACTTTCAAAAATAGCCAAAAAGTCACTTAAATAGACCTAAATGCCCTCAAAACTAAAATCCACGTAAATAAATAACAGAAAGTTAGTCAGACAAAGGAAAAAAGAAAAAGAAAAGGAGAGTGCAACACAGAATCTATTTTGTTACTATTATGGTCCCTTGTAATTGCGGGAAGAGAAATTAAGAAAGCTAGAGATGTAGACTCTAGAGTAACGACATGGGAAGGTTGTTTGGGATCAGTCTTGAAGGAAACATCTAGTTGCAAGCACTGCAAAACCCATCCTGCTCTTGTTGATGACATACTTTCTAAAATTCTAAGTCGTTTAACTGAAGACATGGAAGGGTTTATCTTTTTGATAAATTTGTAAATGTCACACTTGGAGAGAAAGAAGAGTGGATCATGATAACACGATTACACTGTTGCTAACATATTTTGTGTTTCATGTAGTTTAATGGTGGGGTGGGAAATATGAGGCTACAAAGGAGAAAAGCCAGAAGTACACGGAAGGGAAATTTATCCTTGAGACATTCCATATTCTTGGTCTTGATGGAAGCAACTACTTTATAACTCTAGAAACTCATATTGGTGGAAGCGATGCTGATAATGCTTGATTGATCAAACATTCAGGAAATTGCACTTAATTAAAATGTATATTCTTTGCTACCACGTTTCTCTTATTATCACATTTGGATTGATTTTTCTTAGTTGATGATGTAATCTAGGGTCCTAGGTTATTTCTATTGTCATCTCCAATTGTTTAGAACCTTGCCATTTTGAAGACCAATAAGTTCTTATAAAAAAAAAAAAAAACAAAATTTGTATATTTCTGATTTGCTATGTTTGGTGTTATCTTCTTCAGTTGATGCTTGAAAAGGTTGCAGGCGGGATTTGGCATAGTAGTCGAATCATATGCTTAGATATGAAATCAAGTTTTCTTGGCATAGTCTTTTTTTTTTTTAATTCTCTGACTGACTTTCTTTTATTTATTTATGTGAATTTTAGTTTTGAGGGTATTTATGTCTATTTAAGTGAGTTTTTAGCTATTTTTGAAAGTTTTTATAAAAACTGACATTTATGAAAGTATGGAGTAAATTTTGGCTATTTCTGATAAAAACTCCTCTTTCTCTATGCCCTTTTTTTTTCTTCTTCTCTGCAACTTCACACACACACACACACACACACTCTCTCTCTCTCTCTCTCTCTGATCTGATCTGATGAAGAGGATGAAAGGGGTTCTTGCTATGGAGCCTTCTTCATTTGCTGGTAACGAAGATCCTAAGACTAGATTCAAGCATCAGAGTCTCATGCAAGGAGAAATCTAGTGTTGTATTCAATTTTTTTTGTCGATTTCATTAGATCTGGTGTGTTGTAATTTTTTTTTTTTGGGTTTTGTTTATGATTTCTGGTTTACCTAGCATTGGATTGTTTAGGGTTATTTTGCTGCCGAGCGATCTAAGAATGAAAGCAAAAATCAAATATTTTGGATAAATTTTTTTTGGGTTTCAAAGAAGTAAAAATTTCTTAACTAGATTTAAGTTTTTATTTTTTATTTTTTCCTTATTCTCTATTGATCTCCCTCTTTCTTTTATTACTGTGTATGTGACTTGCCAGAGAACTGTTGGTTTTAAAACATTTTTAAGAAGTTCATTTGAATATTAAACTTGCATTTAATCAAATTAATCGCAGCGGAAGAATATGGTGGTTATTTAAATTCAAAAACAAAACTTCTTCCAAGTATCTTAAGTCATGAACATTGATATGATTTCATAAAGGAAAGCACAAGAGAAAAGGATAAGTCTTAATTACCCTTGATGCTATAATATGAACCAAGTTGTGTTTTGGTCTTCTCTTGATGATTTCCCTTTGTTGATCTCCTCTTTGATCTTTCTCCTCCTTGTGAGCCACAAAAGGATATGGCCTCTAAGTCTCGACACCAACGGAACCTTGAGATGAGAAGGAGTATCTTGAGAATACAAGAATGCTAGTTCAAGAATCTCAAGATTGGTTTCAATCTAAACCACTTTGAAAGATGAAAGTGTTTCACTCTTGAAAACTCTCTTTTATCTCTCTTTGATCTCCCAAACCCCTTTGGTTGATGTTGGATTGTGTTTTTGTGTTCATTAGTTTATTCATTTGCTTATGGAAATAATTCCCATACATATCTACATATGCATTTTCGGACAAACCCCATTGGGCTTCCAAAATTGGGCCTTATGACACTTAAACCATAATTTTTAAGTGTATAAAGCCCTTGGGCTTGATACCCAACCATTTGGGCTTCTCATTAACCATTACGGAGGCCCAAATACCATTTTACACGTAGTAAATCATCCACATCAAATCAATCAAATTGATTTCCTCATTCTCATTTGTATTACTCAAAGTTAACCATTTAGGGTGTGCGATCCATTAGGTTCTAATTTAGCAAGGCAGTGGGAAAACAATTAGAACTCTTTCTAACCAACTGGAATTAAAACCCCCTTTTAATTCTTCCTTTATTCGGATCGATCACAATCAATCCTAGGACTTCCACAAGCCAAGAGTGACATCTAGCAACATATCATGGCTACCCAAGCTAATCAGAATAGACAAAGAACCTATTCAGTTGGAATTGCAATGCAATACGGTCCTTCTCTTATACAATGTTTCCAATCATATTTTCAGGGTACGGATTGATAATGTCAAACCCCTAATATGATTAACCTCATGTGATTCAATAGAACATGACTAAAACACTTTCTAAATCATGTTCAAATACTTCGACCGAAGATTTGCTGAATCACATCTTGAAACATTCTCTTTCTATATAAAAAGTAGAGATTCTTTATTGTACATTCACATGCCCCTATGATGAATTAAGAGATCCCAACAACACTTTAGACAAATCTTTTACGACTTGCCTTTAAGAGCTATCAAAGATCAATAACGCATTACAGGACAACCATGATGCCTCAAGTCTAAGGACTAATTTGCATTATTGCAACTATGAGTTCTCGTTTGACATATAGATAAATACTCCATACGAGAACTAAGATTGATCTCGTTTAGTGAACTCATTCACTAATGAGCACCCACATACTTGTATTAGTGTCAACTACACAAATGGTTTGAGACTAACCATCCTCCCAATTGAGCATACACAATATGTGCTAATCTTGACGGTTTATCAATGCCCATTTGATAACCTATGATCAGGAACATTTTGGGGGTACCATAGTTAGAGATTAAAGGTCTCATGAATCTAAACTTCTTTAGATTACTTTATCTCTTAGATAGCATACCCTGGACATTTGTTTCTTTACACGATGTAATAGATAACAAAATAAGTTTGCCCTTTATTTACGAAATGTATTCTAAGGAGATTACATTAAATGTATTGGCTCTTAGGGCACATTTCTAACAAGAACCGGCTCAAACCGAAAAATTGGTAAATCGGACCGAAAATAGCCAGTTCAGCTTGATCCAGTTTCTCTTTTGTTTTTCCTAAAAACCAGACCGGACCGGATGAACAGTACCGGTTTCAGTTTCGATGTGAGCTGCAAATCGAACCGAACCGGACCGTACCCACCCCTAATAATCACAATTGGACCTGGAAAAAGAAATTAAGGTTAAATTTGGTAGGAAGTGGCACCCTTTATTAATGAAATCATAATCATTTTTATTGCATATCTTTTTCTACTAGGGCTATTCCAAATCAAATAGTGGGGCACCCCAATCACACCGAAAAATAAAAAAAGGCATTGATCTGCGGCCTTCCAAATCTAGGCCATGGTGAAAAGAGAGGGTCAAGTTATGTTTTGTACAATTTTATTACAAGTTGCAATTATTTGGTTTTTATGCCATTTTTAATTGAAAACAACTTTTGTTTGTATGACTTCATTGTTTAGCAAGCCACAAAATTTAAAATTTAAAATTTAAAATTTAAAACAAATGTCTAACTTGAAATGTTTCTTTCAAAGAAAAAAAAAACCTTGTAAACACTATAAATTTATTGGATTAATTTATGTTTTATACCCTTGATCGGTGCATAATTACATATCTTTTTATACCCTTCTAACTTATGATTTGGTTATGTTTTTTAGTTAAACTTGTGCTTTTAATAAAGTTTATGTATGTTTCAGTGTAATAAGGTTGAGACTCATTACATGTATTTTGAAGACAAATTAGCTCAAAATAGTGTCTGCAGATCATTCAATTTCACGGATTAACCTGTACTTGCTCAAGAAGAACCAGATAATGAGCCATACATCATTGGAAAGATACGGAAGTCTAGTTTCCGTAGCATTTTACGGTTCATGATTCTGAGTCTTCTAGAGGAAGTTATACATGATTTAGTAGATCAAGGTCAAAATTCGGCAGCATCTGCGTTACTGGGCCACAAATGACACTTGAAGGTCTTCCCAATTTTTCCTTGAGTTGGGCTGCATATGCTTGGAAAGATAAGACAAAGGGATTGAAGATCCATATTTTTCCAGAATTTTATGAATGTATTAACAAGCCCAAAACGAACCCAAAAGAAGAGTGCAATGCATTGTCATGCATGACATATGCATGATGAAATGCACTATCTAGTGGGAGTTGTTGGTGAAGTGCACTATCTAGTGGGATTTGTTGGTGAAGTGCACTAGCCAAAAGGATGAGTTTTTAATTACAAGTGCTATTGGCATATACCATATTTAATTTAGAATTTCAACTCCCCTAAGCCTATAAATAGTGAGTTCTCCAAGCTTGTAAACACACCCCAAGGGGGGGAGCTCTCAAACATTTCTCTAGAGCTCCCCTCCTTTCTCTCCCTCAAATTCTCTTAGTTTTCCCTTCTAGTTCTCAATTGTTGTAATAAAATCCTTTTGCTAAATGTTTATGAGTTCTTCTTAACTTTCCATTGTAATGTAAATTCTTTTCTTTAGCAATTCAAGTTTGAGTAGTTTCCAAGTTTCAATTATGGTTTTTGTTCTTATTCATTATGCTTATAAGTTAATATGCTAGTTTGAATGATTGATCACCATTAAGGCTTGCATGTTAGCTATCTTGGTTTGAATTAAGAGTAGACACCATGCTTTAATTTGAATTGAACTATGAATAGGAAGAGTATGTATAGACATTCGACAACAGGGATTAGATACATGCTTGGTTGTTTAAAATGTTCTTCTATGGTTAATGGGTTCCTAATGCTTAATTTAGGTTAGACAACAGATGATCAAGTTAGGGAATTAGGAACACAAGGTTAGGACCAGACACCATGGCTTAATCATACTTTAGCTAGAATCAATCCGTTAATCTAAATTGAACTTGGGAACTTATTCGCTTGAGTTAATTTCTTTTCTTTCTTTCTTGTTTGATTTATTTTCTTTCTTTTTTTCATTTTTGTTTTTTTACAGGGAATTGAATTCAATCAATCTATCACCAATCCTCGTGGGATCGACCTCGCACTTACATATGCTAAACTAACAACGGCTCGTGCACTTGCGAGTATCACAAGTTAATGATGCAGCTGAATCTATTTGGTGCAGCTGAATCGATGCAACAACCCTGCAATTGTAGTCGTAAGATATTTTGTCCACACACTCTAAATTTTAACAATTAAGTACCTCAGATTGTTAGTTACCTACATGACAACCTTGGGTCCCACCTTTTTTAGTGTTTCGAAGTTAGTTTGAGGATATTTTGGACAAATAATGTCTTCCCGGCCAATTCATTGTATGTTTGGATTTAGTTAGATCCTAGAATTAGGATACATTGTAAAATATCCTCAAACTGACTTTGAAACACGCAAAAAGGTGGCATCCATGGTTGTCACGTATGCAATTAATGAAAATTTTGATGGAAACCCTAATGTCGGAAATCCATTAAAAATAATTGATATTTTTGAGGTACTTAAAGTATAAATACATTGAGAGTGCATGAACAAACATGCTTTACAAGTACAACTATAGGGTACCAAACTAAATTAATGTAAATTTATTTTATAAAAATAATAGGTGAAAATCATAACACAATAGTATATGTGATATAACTTTGCAAATCTTCAATATAATAAAGTAAAATGAAAATTTAGAATATAACAATGTAATTAGTGAGGAAGACGTTTCTCACTTTTACATTGCAATAATGCCTAAAGGGGAACCACACATAATGTGAGTATTCGGAGTTGCCCCAAAGCTATATATGGTTATTCTCAATCTCTTAAAATATCATTGATAAAAAAAAAAACTTTTTAAAATATTATAAATTACGTGTAATAATTTGAAAACTTTGGCATAATTGTTCCCATCTCCAGTACCTTCAAAATTAAACTTCATTCATTAAACTCTAGCCTGGAAAACTCTTAGTGAAGGAAAATTCGGTTAAGGAAAATGAGTACCACAACATTTTAAAAAATAAAAAATAAAAAGAAAAGAAAGCAATCTAGCTATTCTCCAAAATTAAAACATTCTAGTTCTACCACTAGTTACACCCCATTGTTACTCTACCTTAGAGCATCTACAATCATGCTCTCTATTTTTTAGTTAACATTTAGCTAAAAATATATGAAAGCTATTTTAGGAGCTCTCTATAAAATTTTAACTCCAATCATACTATCTAATTTAGAGTCATAAATGCTATAACTTTTTTTTTAATTGGTCAATCTCGAAAAAATAGTTAGCATTAATTAAAGGTTTAAAATGCTCATAAAATAAAGCGGCATTAAATTATAGGGAGCCGAGTCCTTTCTCTCTCCTTAGATTTAGGAGCTCCTAGAAGTCTCCCTATTTTAGAAGGTGGATAGGGAGCATAGTTGGAGTTGTATTTTTCCAATTCCTCTCTAAAATTTGTCTAAAGAAGTGGTTTAAGAAGTCTATTATGAATGCTCATATTATCATTACTCTCAAAATTAACATAATGATTAGCTACATGCTCAAAGCCACTTTTCATTACACAATATATAAGCATTCTTTTGGAAGTGAGAAAGCTTTGTTTGAGCACTTTTTTTTTCTTTTTCCTTTTTTGCTGAAATGTCAAAATGATACTTAAGTTTTACCATTCACTCAATTTAATAAATGTGTTTGTATCTGTTAATAAATGTGGCATGTTCCCTCAAAGTGAGTCACAAACACAAATACAATCATGTGACTAACGGATACAACCAGAAAGACTAAATTGACAAAATTAATAACTAAATAACTAAATTATCCAAACATGTAACATTTTTACTATTTTGACCTTATATATATATATATTTTAGCTAAGGATTTTATTTATTTATTTAGAATAAACGATAGTTATTATTGATAAACTCCTAGGTAGGCCATTATAGATTGTTTAACAACTGTAGGTGTGCAAGTTGGATTAGAAAGTCAGATTCCAACCAATTTCATCTCGAAAATTTCCGATTTTCATAAGTCCAAATGAATTCCAAAATTTGAACATTCCGATAAAAATTAGATTGGAATTGGAATGTATGCAGAGATTTCGAAAAATTCCAAATTCCAAAGTATATTTAGAATGAAATTGGAAAAGAATTTTCATTGTGAATTTTTTTTAAAATTGGAATTGAAATGTCTGAAAATCAAATTGCATTTAGAAAAGAAAAAAAAAGGGCAGAAACTATCATAATTAAAGTAGCAATTAATTATACCGAGGTTTAAAAAGAAAATCTTGAGTGAACCGAATCATGTCTCTGAGTCTGGGTACATAGCTCACTCAATCAAATCATGTCTCTGGGTGCTATGATCAATCACAAGCCTCAATAAAGATATTCCTTCACGTGGTTACTGAAAATTGTTGGGCTCTTTTTTACTAAATATGACACGTGATAAATTACAAAGGAAAATATGATCTGCCTGATATTTCAACTAATTATTTGAGTTCTTCTTAAAAAATAGTTCATATTATTAAATCAAAAGTTAAATGGTTTTGGTCAATGAGGTTTA
The DNA here is from genome assembly GCA_020226455.1 of Prunus salicina. Classification (NCBI taxonomy): domain Eukaryota; kingdom Viridiplantae; phylum Streptophyta; class Magnoliopsida; order Rosales; family Rosaceae; genus Prunus; species Prunus salicina. The sequence goes on from CM035347.1 coordinate 5,295,469, forward strand.
ACCTAATGGAAAAGGACCTTAACTTACAAACTAAAGGTCTCAGGTTCGAATTCACAGCATTATAGTTGTGTGTGTATGTGAGAAATCTCCCTCCTTAATAGTTTAGATGATCGTTTATACTCCAAAAAAGCTAAATAATTTTGAATAGCTATAGTCAGCAAAGGAATACGTATTTGAATTGACATATTCCAAACAACTAATGGTCTTTTTGTTATGTTCTTTTTTTTCTTCTTTTGTACATATTATTACTTTCTTAGTAATTTCCTGATAAGGAGCATAGATAGTCATCCTTTTAGATGCTTCTGAGAATTGATTGCTCGTCATGAAAATATGAACATGAAATTGGGCTGATTATATGAAATTTGATGAACAGAAACTGCGGGAGAATATTCCACAATATTTTCGTCCTTAAAAATATGCCAAATAAAATGAAGAGAGTGCTTCCACGATATATGTATTTATAAATTTAATTTAAAGAAAAAAGTGTTTATGGTTAAAATTTTAGAAATTCCTCAAAATGTTCTTATATTTAAAAAAAAAAACAAAAGTAGTAAAAAGGAAAACCATTTGTTGTTTGATAATAAAATACTAGAAATAACGTTAAAAGTACATATACAAGGTGATGCTATTTGTACCACATTTACTGACCACATTGATGATCACCCCTCTAACAAAAACAAAACCATTTATTCACGTATCTTACTCTCACTCTCCCTAGTCCATGTTGTTGGTATTTTTTTTTAGTGGAATGTAGTTCATTATTTTAAAGGGGCTTTACTTTTTAGAATTTTTAAACTTGAGGTCTAATAAGTTGAATTCGATACTCAAAAAATCAAATAAATTTTTTTATTTTTAAAAAGTGACAAAATATGTGCAGTAGAAAAATCCCCTTTTGCAAGAGCTGTGGCGTGTACAGAGAGTTTAGTCATTTATAAACAAAAAAGGACTATGAGATTCAAGGAAAGTAATTATAATGAATTTTAAAGTCAAACGACTAGTTCGTTAAAAAGGAATAAAATTTAATTGAAAGGGTAAATTTCATATGGAGTTGGTGGAAAATATAGTAGGATTCTCAACGAGGCACCTGTATATTTAGGGGGGGTAGGAGAGGAAAGGAAAAGGGGAAATGGGACTTATGAATTTTTTTTATTTTTAAATGTGTTTTAATTTTGGTAGTGCAAAACTTCATTTAAGTATGTGATTGTGATTAGAGGGTAAAATGATAAGATATTTGAAATTTGTGGGGTTGTTGTGCAATAAACCCGAATGATAAGATATTAGAGGGTAAATATGTAATATTTACAACTCACGGCAACGACTATTCAGTTTTGTGAGTTGGTTACGAAACATTTTTCGGGTTTTGTGAGTTGACCTCCTCTTTCAAACTTTTAATTCTTCAAATGCCTAACATATTATCTTTTTCCTCTAAAAAGAAAATCTAGCACCAAACATGGTATAAGATGTACATCATACATGTTATTCTAGTGAAAGTCTTTGATTAAAAACAAAAAAAAGAACATTTTGCAATTAAAAAAAAAAAACATTATGGATAGATAACGCACATGATGTCGATGCGCTAAATTATTAAAAATTAAAAGTTGCTATCAGGAAGCTTATCAAACCACAACATATCACTTTCAATAAATTGAGCAAATTTAGACTAAACAATATGAATTGAGTTCGGGGGACGTATATCGAACCAACAAATTGACAACCAAAACGCCTAGTATGAATGTTTCAAATACTTATCCGTAGATTGAAGTACAACGATTTTCTAAACAAGTTTAACTTAGATGATGGAGTGTTAGAGGAGTTCAACAATTAATTAGCAAAAGTTAAACAAATAGTTCACATAGGGAGGGGACCTAGGTGAAACTTGTTACTTTTGACCAATAATGAATCATTACAAGTTTATATTCTTGGGCGCCAAGTTTGATTACACCGGCTAGAAAGAAGGGTTCAGATTCGTTTCCTTTTTCTTGTACGTCTATTAATCTGGATAAGATTTTCAAGACTTTCTCCACAATCCGTGTGCCCTACTTGATATGGATGTGAAAAGCCTTGAGATGTGTTGACCACGTGGCCGTCTACGACAAGTAATTAAAGTAAGTCTTTTTTTAATATTTATTTGCTCCAAAAGCTTATAAAAATATCAAAAATCTGCCTATAAAGAGAAGGCTCTGTTTTGCTTCATCTTTGCCAAACAGACACAAAGAAAAACATAGCCATGGCTGCTTCTTCTTCTGCTTCATTCACCTCTCTGTCTCTGCTTCTGGTTTCTTCTCTCTTTGCTTCTTTTTTGTTTTGTGTCTCAGAGGCACAACCTTCTGTCCCTGTGGTTAAAGGGCTTTCGTGGTCCTTCTACGAGTCTAGCTGCCCTAATCTCAACTCCATAATCAGAAAACACCTCAAGAAAGTCTTCAAGGAGGACATTGGCCAAGCTGCTGGCTTGCTTCGTCTCCATTTCCATGACTGCTTTGTTCAGGTAACATTTCGTTTCAACTGTATATATTTGAACCCCTTGATCAAATGGCTGGTTGCTAATCTTTAATGGCTTGCTTCGTCTCCATTTCCATCTTTTCTTTTGGTCAAGTTTTTTTATGTTTCTCTCCGCTAAATTCATAGGATAGGACAGGGCATCGTTTTCATGTCAAATATCTGACTTTTCCTCAAAACCTGGACCACATATTTTAAAGTAAAATTATTTGTCTGCCTTTTTTATTTCCCCCATTTTACCGACAAAATAAAAATTTATTGATTTCGATTGACAATATCACAACATAACAGGTTTTTTCAAAATACAAACTTAAATATGCCAAAAATAATTTCGGCATCATCCAAAGAAATGCCAAAATGACCAAAATGCCTGCTATAACCCGCAGAAGAAGTTCGACTTATTGGGAATTATTTGACTAGAGGTGCCCCTCTCAAACTAGTTCTTGAACCACTTTAATCTTGATGTGTTAATTAAAGTAGCTAGCACTACTAGTTGACATGACTAGCCCTGGGCACGGTTCGGGTCGGGTCCAATTTTGGGCGACCCGCGGGTCAGAACCGAAGGAGAGCTCGGGTCGCGGTTCGGATCGGGTCCAATGAGAAACCCGAAAATGGGTCGGGTCTCGGTTCTTAGTTGGGTCTCGGGTCGGTTCTGGTTTTTCTCGGTTTGGGCCTGAGCCCATTTTTACATTTTAAAAAGCCCAAATAGTATTTTTTCCAGCAAAAAAAAAAAGCCCAAATCAAATTTTTTTAGCAAAATAAAGCCCAAATCAGATTCATTTTCAACCCCAAAACCCTTTTTTTGTTATCAAATTGGCAAAACCTATTCAATTCTTATGAACAAGCCTATAACACTTTATACTTCACTTTCAAAACTTGAAATTATGTAAATTCAACCTATAAAAATTCATGATTCCAATCTAAGTTTCTAAACTAAATAAATCTCACATACACACATTCAACCAAGTAACCAAGGAAAAGAAATAAAATATAATCTCTTACAGACCATTACAAAAAATAATACACAAACCAAATTAAAGTTATGAAATTAAATATTACAACCCATCACAAAAATACAAATGAAGATAACATCCTTGCCAAAAACCTTCTACATCCATTCTTCCCAAAGCCTTAACAAAGTAACCTACACAACACTTAAAATAATTAACACAAAGTCTCACCATCAACAAATCATAATTAACATAAGATGCAAGAAAAATACCTTCCAACATATCTTAATCGCACTAAGAAGGGAGAGTCTTATTCAAATTTGTCGTGGATGTTTTACTCCCCATTTCTACAAAATATAATAAAATAAATCAAACCAATTTGAGTTAGAACACATAAAAATAAGAAAATAAGCTTCGAAACGATTTGAGTTAGAACACATAAAATAAATCAAACCAATTTGAATTACCCATTTCAATTGATTCATAGAACTCCATCTCCTCAATGGTTGGCACATATTGCAATGAAGATATATCTTCGGACCTTATCCAATTTTGAGAGCAAATCAAAGCCTCAACCATCCTAGGAGACAATGAGCTTCGAAACGAGTCAATCACTCTCCCACTTGTGCTAAAACAAGATTCCGAAGCTATTGTGGAAGTAGGGATTGCAAGCACATCCTTTGCAATTGATGCCAAAGTAGGATACTTAAGCCCATTTATTCTCCACCACCCTAGTATATCAAACTCCTCATCAATGGATTCAAGTGGATCCAACAAGTACCTATCCACTTCATGTGTTATAACCACATTCTCACTCTCTTGTTGAATTTTTTTCCACTTTTCCATCATGGTTTTTCGCTTACGACCTCCAAAAACTAAAGAAGAGTCGGTTTCATTGTTAGTACTACTACCACTTTCATTGGTAATACTAGTAGCACCCATATTGCTACTACTAGGCTTATACACTTCATACATATTCATAAGAAGTTGTTTCACCTCATTTGTCTTTTGAGCCACCAATCTTTCACAAATAGGATCATTTTCAAATATTTCTTCAAAGATGTGCTTCAAATTACGAAGTTTGAATCGGGGGTCAATCACAACTCCTATCATCAAGAATGGGTTCACTTTATGAATTTCACCCCAATATTTATCATATTTCTTCTTCATTGATGTTGCCATATTATTTAAAAGAGTATCCATGGCTGTCCGTTCTTCAATAGGAATTGTAACATCATATCTATACAACTCCGAATCTCCCCATCTATGGCAAGCAAGTCATGGAAGGTTGAGTGTGATGTTGGATGCAAAGAAGCTGAAATTTTCAACGTGACATCATAGAAGGTCTTCAAAAACATCACAAATGTCACGGCTTTTTCCCAATCTTCATCACTAGGTGGACCCACCCTCTTATTAGTCTTACACTTTCCCTTCCCTTTCCCACTTCCTTCAATGCCTTCAATTCCCTCATCATCTCCTTCATCTTCCTTGAAGTACATTAAGTAGGAAGAATCGGGATCATCCCCCATTCTATCAAAGGCTTTTCGAAATTTCAATGCCGCATCAAGCATCAAATAAGTGGAGTTCCACCTAGTGGGCACATCCATCACCACCAACCCCTTGCACTCTATTTTTTCCGTCTCAACACACATTTTGAAGTAACTCAACCGAGAAGGTGAGGACCTCACAAACTTGACCGCATTACGGATTGCCACAATTGAGCTTTCTAATCTCTTCAAACCCTCCTTAACTATCAAGTTGATTATATGAGCACTACACCTCATATGCATGTGAACTCCTCCTAACACACTATTCGAATCTTTCCACCCATTTATTTTCTTCCTCACATATTCAATTGCCTTAGTATTGGCAGCTGCATTATCTGCAGTAATTGTGAGTATCTTCTCATGTCCCCAATCAATCAAGCAATTTTCAAGCAATTTCCCAATGCTCTCCCACTTATGACTATCAATTACACAAAAATTTAGGATCCTTTTGTGCATTTTATAGTCGGAATCCACAAAGTGGGCAGTCAACACCATGTAATTCACATTTTGAACCGATGTCCAAGTATCGGTTGTAAGACATATTCTATGTGAACGAAGGTCAACTTTCAACTTCTCCTTCATTTTTGTGTACATTTCTAGAAATCTTCTTCCAAGAGTTCTACGAGAGGGTGGATTAAATTGTGGGCATGCAACACTACAAAATTCCCTAAACCCTTCACTCTCAACAAAGCTAAAAGGTAGCTCATCTCGAACCACCATCCTAATACAAGCATCCAAACAATCATCTTTGTTAAACTTCTTAGAAACAAGAGCATTACCCTTGGATGCATCAAATGCAAGCGTCCGTTTGCTATTATCCTTGTGCCTATAAGGATATTGCAAGCATTGTTTGTTTAGATGCTTCCACATACTGCTAGTCCCATTTTTCCTAGTATCACTAGCATAACTAGCACTACAATACTTGCACTTAGCCCTTTTTTCAATTTCTTTTCTTTTAGTCCCATCTACCCCTTTCAATTCCAATACCACATCATACTTTTCAAAGTGTTCCCACACATCACTCTCCTTCTTAAAAGATTTCCTTTTCCCGGTACTAGGTTCTACTGGTGTTGGATTTTGTGATGCTGTTGTAGGAGGTACAACAGCATCACTACAAGGTAGAGAATCATCATTCCCATGCATTTGAGCCTCATTAGAAACAGGTTCCTATTCATAAAAAAAGTAAAACCATATTTAAACACAGCCAAACAAAGTTTAACTACCCATAAACATATTAAAAGATATATCCTATCCAACAATCAGACTAGAAAAACAGATTTAAACAGACTAGAAAAACAGATTAGAAAAACAGATTTAAACAGACAAGAAAAACATATTTCAACATATTATATCCTATCCAACAATCAGACTACAAAAACAGAGTTAAACAAATCACAAAAACAGATTTAAACAGACTAGACAAACAGATTTCAACAGATTATATCCTATCCAACAATCAGACTACAAAAACACATTTAAACAAATCACAAACACATATTTGAATAGACTAGAAAAAAAGATTTCAACAGATTATATCCTATCCAACAATCAGACTACAAAAACAGATTTAAACAAATCACAAACTAATGAAGAATAGTTTCACCAAAAAAAAAAACTAATTAAGAATAATTCACAAGAATACAGTCACAAACGGATATAGATATAAAATATTATAGGAAACAAAACCTAGCAATTATAGGAAATAAAATATTATATAAATATTATATCATATCCTAGCAATTCTTCTTTCTGAAACAAATATTATATCCTATCCTAGCAATTCTTCATTCTGAAACAAACAAACAACCTTCATTCTAAAATATTATATCCTATCCTATCCTATTATATAAAATATTATACCCATACCTGCATAGCCAACAAAACCTTTTGAATTTCTCCAAGCTCCTTTTCCAGATTGTCTTCTTGCACTGCTAATGCTCGAGTGGCCTCAGAATTTTTTTGAGCCAAAGCTGCAGTGTTCAGAAACAAACAACTAGTTAGACGTTGTACCAGATAATCATCTTGCAATATCAGGTATCAGCCGATATAAGTTTATTTTATTGATACTTTAAGCCCAAAACATTACAGTCTTTCTGCATTCAACATAGTAATTAACCCACCACAGAACCAGACTCTGAATAGATGGTATTCACTAACTGGAACCAAAAAGCAGATTAGCCTATAAAATGAAAACCACCCAAAGGCAATTCTCTGCTAGTACTGCTCTTTTATCACACTTGAGAGAGAGACAGAGACAGAGAGAGAGAGACAGAGAGAAGAGAGAGAGAGAGAACAGATGATATACCTGGCGGATGAGAAATTGATGAAGGAGTGAAGATGAGGTCAAGGTCGAGGTCGAGGTCCGAGGTCGAGGTCGGAGTGCTGATGCTCTCACTGAAAGATCCGAGGTCGAGATCGATTGAAGATGAGGTTGATGAAGGAGTGCTGATGCTCTCACTGAAAGATCCGAAGTCGAGGTCGATTGAAGATGAGGTAGGTCAAGAGAGAGGCGCCGTTCTCTCTTAGGTTTTCACTTCAGAATAGAAAAGAAGAGTGAAGAGGGAGTAACGGGAAAATAAAAAAAATTGAGGGATCCGCTGCGGGCAGTCCCATGTGCAATTTTTTTTTCCCAATCAAATGACGCCACGTGTTAACTAGTTATATATTTAAAAATTCACCGGTTCGGTTCGGGTCCACCGGTTCTGAGAAAATTGGAACCGAAGGCCGAACCGTTGACCTTCGGTCCGGTTCGGTTCTGGGGTTGACTTTTTCGGTTTGGTCAAAAACACCCTTTTTCGGTCCGGTTCGGTCCGGTTCACTCGGTTTGATCGGTTTATCGGTTTTTATGCCCACCCCTAGACATGACTACCAAGGCTTTTGTCAGTCACTCATTTTCTAATGAATTTTTTTTACTTAAAAAGTATGGACCACTTATTTTCTTAGTGAGTTAATACAGTGTTAGGCAAGTTTCTTGCACCGAAGTTCGAATTACTTTACTAATAAATTCTACTAATTTAGAGTAATAGATTATCATTTTTATATACAAGTTAATACAGTATTAACAACTCGTTTGTGCTCACTCCTTAATTTAATTTCGTAATCCAAAGTGGTCAAATTTTATGTTTTCTTCATCTATTGACATACTGTGTTATCGAGTTGTTAATATCGTATTAATTTACTAACTTGTTAGCGCAAGAGCATAAATACATTTGGTAAAGAGTATTTGCTGTAAATCTAACAAAAGAAAGTCGAATAATAATGTAGGGATGTGATGGGTCGGTTTTGCTGGAGGGATCAGCTAGCGGACCAAGTGAGCAGGAGGCACCTCCCAACCTGACCTTGAGGGCGAAGGCTTTTCAAATCATCAATGACCTCCGTGAGCTTATTCACAAGAAGTGTGGCAGAGTTGTCTCTTGTTCTGATATCACAGCCTTGGCTGCAAGGGATTCTGTTTTCCTGGTAATTAATTCCTTAACCAATATATATTTGATTCTTCAAGTAAATAATACTTTTTTTTTTCAAAAATAAAAAATAAAAAAATTTAGTTATACTTTTCTTTTTTTCCTTTTCGGCGAATTTTTTTTTCAGATGACTAGAAGTATTTTTTTATTGCTTTTGGCAAAAGTTAATAGTTTGACCATAGGGTAGGGTAGGGTAGGGTTGGTGTGGAAATTTCGTTCATTGAAGACTTCCAACACATAAGAAATTTCCCAACACTTTTGGTATTTCCCTTCCAATTAAATATTAAAGTCATTCCAACATGTCCTGAAGAAATGAGAGAGAGGCAAGAGGCTTTATGAGCATTAATTCCAACACTCGAGGTCCCGTGTTCACATACACAAACCTTCAATATTTATTGTATCAAAGAAATAAAAACGAGAGAAAAAGACCAAAATAAAAATTAATAAGTGTAACACATATAAATAATTAAGTTAAAATATAATAAATTTTGTTATTTCTTTAAGCGATAGTGAAAAAGGGGAATTCAAACACACTCTCGGGTGCAAGAATAACTGCTCTTAATCGATTTATCGAGAATTTTTTTTATACACGTGTCAAAACTATAAATTGTCTCAAAAGTGGGCATGTGGGTGGTTTCTTAGTTGTCCTTAACGAACCAATGAATATTTTACCAATCTTATAGAACAGATCTAAAAGGAATTTGTATCCCACATAATTGAATACATGGAAGTTGTTGTTGGATGCTATTCGAGCACTATAAACTCGTATCTATATAGTATTATCCTTTACTAATTCCTTTCTTTGTCCTTAGTCCATGAGTAGTTGTGATATAAAATCATTGTTCCCACCGAACCACTTGTGAAAGTTGCTATAACCCTTCAATGTGCCTCATTAAAATAAAAAAAAACCTTTAAATGTCAGAAAAGGAGATGGAATCTAGGCCGCATATATGATAATCTATGAATATTTTCATTGTTATATTCCTCTACCACATGACTATCTTTTTTGTTTTACTTTGCAATTAATAAATCCTATAGCTTAATGAATCCAGGCATGTCTTATAATTTATGAATAAAATATAAAATATTAATTAAAAAATGTGAATTTTTTTGTTTATTTGGCATGTATAAAATTCAACTAGTTGCTAACATTTTATCCTTTGGAATGTATGTGCATATTTGTTTTGGTGCAGTCGGGTGGCCCTGACTATGATGTGCCATTGGGAAGAAAGGATGGGCTAAACTTTGCAACACAAAATGCAACCCTAGCAAACCTTCCCCCTCCCACAAGCAACACAAGCAAACTTCTCACAGACCTGGCAAAGAAAAACCTAGATGCCACAGATGTTGTAGCCCTCTCTGGTGGCCACACCATTGGCCTTGGCCATTGCGACTCCTTCACTGGCAGGCTCTACCCAACCCAAGACCCTACCATGGACAAAACTTTTGCCAATGACCTCAAGGAAATTTGCCCTGCAAGCGACACCAACGCCACCACCGTGCTCGATATCCGTTCACCGGACACATTCGACAACAAATACTACGTCGATCTCATGAACCGCCAAGGTTTATTCACATCGGACCAAGATTTGTACACGGATAAAAGGACAAAGGACATTGTCAAGAGCTTTGCTGTTAACCAGACCTTGTTCTTCGAGGAGTTTGTGAAATCCATGATCAAGATGGGGCAACTCAGCGTGCTGACTGGCTCCAAAGGCGAAATTCGTGCAGATTGCTCGGTGAGGAATTCGGACAATAAGAATTACTTGGCCTCTGTGGTTGAAGAGGATGAGGAGAGCTTGTCTGAGTTTTAGGCTCAATGTGTTCAATAACTTGACTTGTTTATGTACTTGTTTCATATGCTTATGTGCTAGAAACCTCTCACGTTTTGGTGTGCTTAGTGCTAAAATGTTTGTAATAACAGCCCCTTAATTATGTTAAAATTTAGTCTGTTTCGCCAATCTGGTACACCATGTGTTCATGTTTTGGTCTGTGAGATGAAAATCTATCTAAATGTTAAAACATTTTCCGACCAAAAATCATAACAAATATCCTCCCTCCAGTTTTGATCAAGTAGGAGTTTTTCTGTTGGAAATTACTGCCCTTCTTATTAGGTAAGTAGGAGTTCTTACAGTCTCGCCAATAGCAGTGTGACATATATGCATAAGTTTTTCTTTTTGTGTTTTTTATAAATTATTTTTACATATGTATTAAACTGTGATTCGTTGAAATGAGGAATATCTCCTTACCGGTGAGGAGGCATGTAGCATCCCTCCCTACTTGCCATTTATCAGCCTTGTATGCTAAACAACGATGATTTGTTTAGTGGTAGACGATTATGTTCTTGCTTGCTTTGGTATTGTCTTAAATGTCCTCTTTCTTTCCATTGAACAGTGCCAAAGAAGCCTTTTCTCTTACTTTTGATATGGCCAAAATATAAAAGAAGATGGTTCCACTTGCTTTTGGAAAATGAGATTCTTTGTACGTACTGCTGTTGATAAGTTCTTCACGTGAACTGATGTTATTGTTGCCTCTGTTATTACTGAACTGGTTCAATTCTTTTGATAAGATTCTTTGTTTGTTCTGCTATTCTGAAATTATATATCTTTTCTAGTTTTCTGCTGAGTCAGACCCAAAAAAAAAAAAAAAAGAAGGATTTTTTTGCTCGGATTCTGGAATAAATCGTCACGAAATTTGTCCAGTTGAGTAGGTGGACATAACTATCAATTTTATTTTTTCGCCAAACGACAAAAGTATCATTGATAAAAGTCGTAAGTCTCAATTACAATAACTACAAACAGTGGCGGCTTCGGGATTCGAAAGCTAACCGGGCAAAACTTATATAATAAACTTGATGAAAAGAGTGAATTTCATTAATAAATACTAGCCTCTTCGCACGCGCTTCCGCGCCTGCGAGTGGCATTTTTTTTAAAAAAATTAAATTTATTTTAGAATTAAAAAAGATAATTGATAGTTGTGTTCCATAAAAATAGGATTCATTATCTGATTTTTCTTTCAATTTTAATTTTTTAAAATATGAAAATGTGTGAATTTACCATATTATCCTCATTTAATTAATAATTTTAATTCTTAATGTTTGGACTAGCCTCTCTGCATGCGCTTCCGCGCCTGCGAGAGGCATTTTTTAAAAAAAATTAAAATTTATTTTAGAATTAAAAAAGATAATGGATAGTTGTGTTCCATAAAAATAGGATTCATTATTTGATTTTTCTTTTAATTTTAATTTTTTTAAATATGAAAATGTGTGAATTGACCATATTATCCTCATTTAATTAATAATTTTAATTCTTAATATTTGGATTAACCAAGGGCATTTTCTGGTATTTTGAATGTTTCATTCTCTGCCTTTTGCTTTATATATATATATATATATATATATATTAACAAATGACATTTTTTGGTATTTTGAATGTTTCACCATTCTCTGCCTTTTGCTTTATATATAGATAAAAAAAATTACACAGTGAGGGGAGAAGTAATAAGCCTTACCCTCAAATGCATCTATATCTACAAATACAAAATCTAAAATAAAAACCAAAAGAAAAATGAAAAGAAAAAAAAAAAAAAAAATTATTTCACATTAAAAAGAAAGATAAAATAGGGGACTACATTAATTTAAAAAAAGTCAGGTTTATATCGAGAGAAATGGGAAGGAAGAAAATTGATGGAGCTATTTTTTTTTTTTTAAACGAGTTGTGACCTCATTTCTCCTTGTTTCCTTTTATAAACGTCTATTATGACATCCGTTTTTGGCTTTCTGCCTCGAGCTCCATAGCCCTATCAATCATGTTTCGTAATTTCTGAAATAGCTATCTTCGTGTGAGACAAAAAAATTTAATAATCATAAGTAATGTAGGTAATATTTTTCTAACAAAAAGAGAGAAGAAAAAGGAAGAAATAAGAAAGGGAGAGAAGAAGAGAGAGAGAGAGAGGAGAGAATATAGAAGAAAAATAGAGGAGGGACGAGAGAAGGAAAAGAAAGAGAGAAAAAAAGAGGGGGAGAGAAGAGAGGGGGAAAAGAAAGAAAAAAAGAAGAAGAGAGGAAGAGAAGAGAGAAGGAAAAGAACGAAAGAGAGAGAGAGAGAGAGAGAGAGAGAGAGAGAGAGAGAGAGAGAGAGAGGAGAGAAGGAAAATAATAATAAAAAGGAGAGGTGAGAGAGGAGAGTGTAGGTAATATTTTTTTTAACAAAAATTTGGGTTGGGCAAAAGAGGAGAGAGGGAGAGAAGAGTGTGGGCGATATTTTTTTAACACAAATTTCGGCCAGGCATGAGCCCAGCCTGCCATAGGCTAGAATCGCCACCGACTACAAATGCAATTAATCACTTAAATCCATATTCTGACCCAAATAAGGACTCAATAAAGATTTAAATGGAGTACAAAAGATAATCACGGCTATGGTACACCCTCTGTCAATAAGGTATAAAAGATAATCACAGCTACAGTACTCCCCCAAAGAGAGACCTATAAAACAAACTTAAAACCTAAACAAAGACTAAAGTTCTCCCAAAGAGAGACCATTCAACAAACTCATAGAGAATTGCTGCACTTATGTAACTAAAAGAAGGAACAAAAGACGTCCAAGCAGCCACCAATTAAGCCAAGATAGAGGGGCTAGTGGAATGGGACTTTTTCATATTCATCCGTCCATTTTATCCCATTCGTTCATTTGCATATTCTTACATAACCCACATGAAATAAAAATATGAATATTGAAATCAAAGCAATAACATAATTGAACACAATCAAATTTCAATCTTTCAAAGAAAACAAAACCAAAACATTAATCAAATAAAAAATTGATGGGTTTACCTCCATTCAAGGGGATTATTAGAGATGGTGGTAGTCAAGAAATTCATAGAAGAACAGCCTTTAAACCTTATGGAAAATCCTCTCTAAATTTTGAGTTCACTTTCCTGGACAATCTTTTGTTTTTATCAGATGGTAGGAATGAATTCATTCATCAATAAAAATGTTTACATCTTCTTCAAGAGTCTTGAGTAGCTAGTAGGGAGGGTAACGCTCCCACACCCAAGAAACAGAGTTTTTTTTTTTATACCGCAAATTGAGCCACTAGGTGAGCATCCTTATTACAAGACCTACTAACCAAGGGTGGAGTCATGAATTTTTTAGTGTGTAGGCTAGTTAAAGTTATTAGCTTAAAATCTAATGATAAATATAATTTTTTTATTTACAATTTCTATAGCTTTTTCTACAAATAAAATATACATAAAATCATATAAATCATGCTAGTTGTAAATACAATTTTTTTCGTCTGGTACGGCTCGATGGTTGTTCGTTAAAAACGTTTACTCGCAATTGTACGGGCCAATTTATAGTATAGCAAGACAAGTACGAGGTCGTACCCACGAGGACTGAGAAATTAATATTAGTTATGTACTTAGATTACCAAATTCAAGAAAGTAGGAGGTTAAGTCTAAATAGAATTTAAAGCAAGAGTGATTGTAATTGTTGAACAAATGAGGCAAAACAAAGTTTTAAACAAAAGCAAAGTGAGCAAATGTAACAAAGAGTATGTTTGTAGGTTGGAAAATAGATTGGGAGACTAGGGCATTCGATTCACCATAACAATTCAATTCTGGGTTATAAATTAGTTAAGTGACAAGTCTAATTCAGATTCAAAGATTGATTCTAGCTAAAGTATGATTAGGCCATGGTGTCTGGTCCTAACCTTGTGTTCCTAATTCCCTAACTTGATCATTTGTTGTCTAACCTAAATTAAGCATTAGGAACCCATTAAGCATAGAAGAACAATTTAAACAACCAAGCATGTATCTAATCCCTGTTGTCGAATGTCCATACATACTTTTCTTATTCATAGTTCAATTCGAATCAAAGCATGGTGTCTACTTTTGATTTAAACCAAGATAGCTAATAAACAAGTTCTAATGGTGATCAATCATCCAAACAAGCATATTAACTGATAAGCATAATGAATAAGAACATGAATCATGAATCAAACTTGAAATTCAAAACTTTAACTTATAAACCCAGAATATTCATGTTAGGTTACATCGAAGCCCTAGTTATGAATTTAGCTACTCATAATGGAAATGAAACTTAAACATAAATGAGAAGACATAATGAATGCAACAAGAGTAGAAAAAACCCATTTATGAAGTTGTTTGTGGTGTCCAAGGCTTCTCCAAATGCTTCTCCACGTCTAATGCTGCTCCAAGAGTTTCCTCGCATCTAGAGTATGGCAACTAAAGAAGTGATTTGGGATGAATTTGGGTGAGTGGTGATGGAAAAGAAAGAGGAAATTCGTAGGGAATTGGAATGGAGGCTTGTTGGAGCTATTTTTGGTGTTTTGGAGATGAATGGAGTGTTTGTGGAAAGATGAAGTGAATGAGATGAATTGTGAATCAATTGTGTTTAGAATTGGAGTGCTATTTATAGGGAGAATGGAAGGGGAATATTTGAATTGAATATGGTTTATGCCAATAGCACTTGTAATTAGAAACTCATTCTTTTGGCTAGTGCATTTCACCAACAAATCTCATTGTAATTAGAAACTCATTCTTTTGGCTAGTGCACTTCACCAACAAATCCCATTGTAATTAGAAACTCATTCTTTTGGCTAGTGCACTTCACCAACAAATCCCACTAGATAGTCATGCATGACATAGTCAGCTTGTGGGCCGATTTTGGGCTTGTTATTCACTCCAAAAAATTCTGGAAAATATGGATCTTCAAGCCCTTTGTCTTATCTTTCCAAGCATATGCAGCCCAACTCAAGGAAAAATAGGAAAGACCTTCAAATGTCATTTTTGGCCCAGTAATGCAGATGCTGCCGAATTTTGACCTTGAGCTGCTAAATCGTGGATAACTTCCTCTAGAAGACTCCAAATCATGAACCGTAAAATGCTACGGAAACTAGACTTCCGTATCTTTCCAATGATGTATGGCTCATTATCTGGTTCTTCTTGAGCAAGTACAGGTTAATCCGTGAATGTGACTGATCTGCAGACACTGTTTGAGCTAACTTGTCTTCACAATGCATGTAATGAGTCTCATCCTTATTACACTGAAACATACACAAACTTTATTAAAAGCACAAGTTTAACTAAAAAACATAACCAAATCATAAGTTAGAAGGGTACAAAAAGATATGTAGTTATGCACTGATCAAATACCCCCAAACTTAGATTTTGCTAGTCCTCGAGCAAAACAAAATAAAATTACAACTTAGGAAACAGGAAATAAGCAACTAGCCTTCCAAACAATATCCTCAAAGAATCACCAACGTATATGGTTCCAAAGAAACACAACAATCACAATCTAAGTTCCACACATGATTCACGAGAAAGCAAAGCTCACAATGACACCCTTAAGTGTAGTGTGTGAATGCCAAATCAGAACAACCTCTGCCACTCAAATAAGTATATGCGCACACACTTAGAGCAAAATCAATAATTCTGAACCCCATAAGCTCATTATCCAATCTACTCTCCACAGTAATACCATGCAACACCAAGGATCAAAAGGACTTTACAAGGGTAGTAATGAGGTTCAGGGTAGTGGTAGAATGAAAGAAGGGATATGAGATACAATATTTTTAGTACAATTAAAGCACAGGTAAGAGCATAAGAGATTTTTGAACTTTGTAACAAGCAAGGAACACATACAAGAGCATATTTTCAACATAATTTCAGCACCTTCAAATGTGTTTATTTGGCCTAATTTTGTGGCTCTTTACCCTAGATCACCATGCTCTTCTCTTTTATAACACCCTAGGGCCGTGACTACATTGGTCACACTTCATTACCTTTTTGATTAGTTACCAATACCCCCAAACTTATTTCTTTTCAACACTTGGGTAATGGCACTAATGATTCACTTTTGCTCCAAAAACCTTGCATTCTTTATAACTCTCTTTTGAAGATAACTTTAATTGCTCATAGAATAAGTAAGAATAAGAAAACAGAGGTTCATTATGGTAGGAATGGTTTACACAAAGAAAGGCTTAATGCAGGCTCAAATGGGTTGACTAGGGATGAATAAATGTAGAGGGATGGTTAGAAAAGCTCAAACGGTTTAAACATGGCCTAAATCACTTCCTAAGCATTGTATGGCAACAAAATGTCTCAAGAGATATTCAAATAAGTTCTAGAGTACAAAACCAAGATCATGAGATAAGTAGAATTGCATAACGTCTCTAAGTAACAAAAAATTGGACTAACTTGGCAAAGTGCTCAATAAGTGCAAGGGTGGCATGCAAGACAGAGTTAACTCAGAACCACACAAAGTCCTTAAAAAATGACTCTCAATTTCTGATAAACCATATTAGTATTAAATCCAAGTCTTATCATAGGTGTTTGGAAGGATAACGAAACAACACACAAAATCCTGCGTTTTTAGACGCTAAACACACAAAAAATAAAAAATAAAAAATAAAAATAATAATAATAATAATTAAAAAAATTTAAAATTTGACAGTAAAACAACATAACCAAATCCTTCCCCCCAAACTTAAATGAAACATTGCCCTCAATGTTTAGAACGTAAGAACATGCAATGTCTCATAAATGCAAGGAAAGAAGAGAAGGAAAAGACATAACCAAATGTCAGAGTTTAGAAAAACTCCCCTTTGAAGCGATTATGACGGTTCATCTTTCAATCCGACTCACTTTCCGAAGGGTCTGAAACAGAAGAATCATATATGGCTCCATCTATCATCAACTCATCCATCTGCTCCACGAAGTCTCGGAGCCTTGTGGTCATGTACACTAATTGGAAGTGAAACTCGTCAAGCACACTTAAGTAAATGCCAAACTCGTCTCGAATGTTACCTGTAGAATACATGTGACTGCTCAACACAACAGTTCTTGCCACAAACCTCCTATCTAGCAGATATACCCTCCAAGTATATAGACAACGTGCCAGCGCCGCAAGCTGCATCTCTTCCAATCCACAATCCAGATTCCAATTTGGAATCATGCCTTCAATTTCCCATATCACCCTACCTCTTTGAAACAGAAAGGCATCTATGGTAACTTCTGAGGGATCCATGGCAAACACAACCACGAGCACCTCAATCACCTCAAACACCTGTTGCATAATGGTGTCCTCTCCCAAAGGATCTTCTGGTGGGATAGCTGGCAGTGAGTTCAACAAAATCATTGGGCTAGGCACCTTCACCATGCTCAATTCGGACTCCTCCTCCTTGAGCTTTCTACCGACGACCTCCTGGAGTTTCTCCATTGACAAGATCTACAATAAACAACAATTTGGAGAAGGTTTGGTTCGGGAGGAAGAGGAAGCTGAGATGTTCAGGGGTTAGCGGGCGGCTAGATCAAATGAAAGATAGAGAGTTATTTTTAGGGTTAATGTAGGTAGTGTTTCAGAGAAAGAGAAGGTTTTTTTTTTATTTTTTTTTTATTTTTTATTTTTTAAATTATTATATATATATATATATATTTTGAATAAAACACACGAATATACAAGTGACTCATGGATTACCAGTTAAGAACCTCAGAAAACACAGCCAGGGGATCCGGGAAGTTTGGAGAGGTCACAATGGTCCCGCTTAAAACCCAAACTTCTTAGACACCCAAGGTGTCGCCTATAGAACTCCTAGACACTGTATTAACAGAGATGCTCATTGGAGTTACCATAAGTCAACTCATATGAAAAATCTTTTTTTTTTTTCTTTTTTTTTTTTTTTTTCATAAACTTGCAAGACATTGAACAAAATTATACTAAGCAAAACAAGGCTCACACAACTTAACTCCACCACAAAACCTAACAAAAATTTCAATCCCTACCCCCAAACTTAAATTGAACATTGTCCTCAAAATTAAAGCATAACAAAGATGAGTGAGAATATGTAAATAATAAGGGGAAAAATTAAGACAAAGGATTAGAGAAACTCCCTCTTGATGCAATTAGGTCGACCGCTACCAAGCACCTTATTCTTCAACACATGGGTTGCCTCCCAAGAAGCGCCTTAGTTAATGTCTTGGCAAGACATTATGCCATTAGCTAACTTGATTGTACGAAGGGAAGATGATCCACCACATGACCAGTTTGAGTTCCAACTGACACTCCCTCATGGAATAGCTTTAAACGTTGTCCATTTACTTTGAAAGTCGAGCCATCTTTAGGGTTTTGAATCTCCACAGCTCCATAGGGAGAAACATTAACCACAGTGAATGGGCCAAGCCACCTAGACTTCAATTTTCCTGGAAAGAGACGCAAACGTGAGTTAAACAAAAGAACTAACATACCTTTGCTGAACTCTTTCCGTTGAATGTTCCTGTCATGGTAACTCTTGGTACGTTCTTTGTAAAGCTTTGCATTCTCATAGGACTCATGTCTAATTTCTTCCAATTCATTGAGCTGAAACTTTCTAACATGGCCGGCCTTGTCTAGATCAAAATTCAACTTCTTGATGGCCCAAAAAGCATTGTGTTCAAGCTCCATTGGCAAGTGACAGGCTTTCCCAAATACAAGACGATAAGGGCTCATTCCGATGGGAGTCTTATATGCAGTCCTATAAGCCCATAATGCATCATTGAGCTTGGCAGCCCAATCTTTCCTTGTACTATTCACCACCTTCTCTAGGATCTGCTTAATTTCTCTATTGCTTATTTCTACTTGACCAGAAGTTTGAGGATGATATGGTGTAGAGACACGGTGGGTAATGTTGTACTTCTTCATGAGTGCTTCAAATGGCTTGTTGCAGAAGTGGCTGCCTCCATCACTAATGACAGCCCTTGGAGTACCAAACCTTGTGAAAATATTGTCCCTCAAGAACTTCAACACCACCTTATGATCATTGGTTTTGGTGGCTATGGCTTCCACCCACTTAGACACATAATCAACACCAACAAGTATGTAGGTATAACCAAAGGAAGATGGGAATGGTCCCATGAAATCAATACCCCATACATCGAAGAGTTCCACAAAGAGTATGTTCTTCAATGGCATTTCGTTCCTGCGGCTTATGTTTCCCATCCTTTGACACCTATCACACTTAACACAAAAATTAAATGCATCTTTGAATAGAGTAGGCCAAAAGAAACCTGATTGCAAAATTTTAAGTGCTGTTTTCTTAGCTCCAAAGTGGCCTCCACAAGCCAATTCGTGGCTGTGCCTAAGAATGCTTTCTTGTTCTTCTTCTGGAACACATCTTCTAATGAGTTGATCTGGGCAATGCTTGAATAAGAAAGGTTCATCCCAGACATAATGTTTCACCATGGAGAAGAACTTCTTCTTGTCCTGAAAAGTTAGATCATTTCTAAGAACACCACAAGCAAGATAATTAACAAAATCAGCATACCATGGCTCTTTGACTTGGACAACATATAGTTGTTCATCTGGAAAAGTCTCATTCAATGGTAATACAGCTTCTCCTTGGTCTTCAACCACAATTCTGCTCAAATGGTCAGCCACCACATTTTCACATCCCTTCTTGTCTCTAATCTCCAAATCGAACTCTTGCAGCAAGAGAATCCATCTGATCAAGCGTGGTTTGGCGTCCTTCTTAGTGAGCAAGTATCTAAGAGCAGCATGGTCAGAATAAACAATTACTTTAGAACCAACAAGGTAAGAACGGAATTTTTCTAAAGCAAAAACCACAGCAAGCAACTCCTTCTCTGTTGTGGAGTAATTGAGTTGGGCATCATTCAAGGTCCGGCTCGCATAATGAATCACATGGGGAAGCTTGTTCTTCTTTTGACCTAAAACTGCACCAATAGCAAAGTCAGAGGCATCACACATTATTTCAAATGGTAAAGACCAATCTGGAGCTATGATAATAGGGGCTGAAGTTAGCTCTTTCTTCAAGGTCGTAAAAGCTTCCATGCAAGGTTCGTCAAACTCAAAAACAGCATCCTTAGCAAGAAGATTACACAATGGTCTTGAAATGCTTGAAAAATTTTTGATGAACCTTCTATAGAATCCGGCATGGCCCAGAAAGCTTCTAACTCCTTTAACAGAGGAAGGGGGTGGTAGATTTGAGATGATATTTATCTTGGCTTTGTCCACTTCAATTCCCTTGCTTGAAATAACATGGCCTAGCACAATTCCTTGTCTTACCATGAAGTGACACTTCTCCCAATTCAAAATCAGATTTGTTTGCTGACATCTTTTAAGCACTAGAGACAAGTGGTGAAGACAATCATCAAAAGATGAACCAAAAACTGAAAAATCATCCATAAATACCTCCATGAATCGTTCCACCATATCAGAAAAGATTGCCATCATGCATCTTTGGAAAGTTGCTGGAGCATTGCACAAACCAAATGGCATCCTTCTATAAGCAAACGTACCAAATGGGCATGTGAATGTGGTTTTCTCCTGGTCTTCCGGAGCAATGGGAATTTGATTATAACCTGAAAATCCATCAAGAAAACAGTAGTAAGCATGGCCAGATAAACGGTCAAGCATTTGATCAATGAAAGGCAAGGGAAAATGATCTTTTCTAGTGGATGTGTTCAACTTCCTGTAATCAATGCAAACTCTCCACCCGATGATAGTTCGTGTTGGAACTAGCTCATTCTTCTCATTCTTTACAACAGTGATTCCAGACTTCTTTGGAACAACTTGCACAGGACTCACCCACTTAGAATCTGAAATTGGGTAGATGATTCCTACATCAAGTAGCTTTAAAACTTCAGCCCTAACCACCTCTTTCATGTTAGGATTTAGCCTCCTTTGTGCATCACGAGATGGTTTGCTGTCTTCTTCCATTAAAATTCGGTGCATGCACATGCTTGGACTAATTCCTTTGATGTCTGCTATGGTCCATCCAATGGCTGTTTTATGCTCTCTTAGAACTTCAATTAAGCTGTCCTCTTCATGTAAGGTGAGACCTGCAGCAATTATAACAGGGAGAGTTTCATTAGCACCCAAATAAGTATACTTAAGATGATTGGGTAGAGGTTTAAGTTCTAGCTTTGGTGGGGTGATAATGGATGGCTCCAATTTTGTGGAGGATGGTCCAAGAGGCTCGAGTGGTGGCCTAAAGGATGGTGGATATGGCTGAAACACTTCTAAGGCAGCCATCACTTCTTGGAACTCTGATTCATAAAGATCTTCCTCTTCTTGTGTTAGGACCGCTTCTAGAGCATCATTAGACTTTTTCTGCACAATTTTAGAAGAAATCTCATGATCCACAACATCAATTGAAAAACAAGTATCATGAGTGATAGAAGGTTGAGAGAGAGCATCAAACACTTTAAATTCAACAGTTTCACCCAAAACAGTCATGGAGAGGGTGCCATCTTTCACTTTGATGATTGTGTCTGCAGTGGCCATAAATGGTCGTCCGAGGAGAATGGGATCAACACGGTCTCCATATGGGTTATCCTCCATATCCATCACTACAAAATCAGCCGGAAGAATGAGTGTATTAACTTGAACTAAAATATCTTCAACAATACCTTTTGGATATTTGATAGAATGATCAGCTAGTTCAAGACGGATTGACGTTTTCTTCATCCCTTCTAAACCAAGCTCCTGATAAACTGAATATGGCATTACATTGATGCTTGCTCCCAAGTCCAACATGGCTCTTCCAACCTTCTTATCTCCGATGTTAATGGGAATGTCAAAGCTGCCAGGATCTTCTAGTTTTGGTGGAAGCTTCCTTTGCAACACAGCACTCACATTTTTGTTGAGCTTTACTTCTTCACTTGGAGCAAAATTGAGCTTGTGAGTTATCAAGTGCTTGATGAACTTTCCATATGCAGGGATCTGTTTAACAACATCAAGCAAGGGCAGATTTATATTAACTTTACTCAAAATATCATAAATCTCTTTAAACGCCTTATCTTGATTTGCTTTCTTCAAACGGCCTGGAAATGGAATCGGTGGAATATATGGAGGAGGTGGGATGTATCTATCTTGATGAAGATGTGATGGCACAAATTTGTCATCTCTTTTATGCAATTGAAATGGATTGGGTTCCTGAGAATCAGATTTGGCCTTAGGAGCAGATTGGGACGTTTTGAGTTGTTCTTCTTCCATAGCTGTGGTTTCCTCTTCATCTTTATCCTCTACAATCACAACATCATTTGATAGATTAGAACCAACTTTGTTATCAACAATCGTACCTGATCTGAGCACATGAACGGCCTTGGCTTCTTGGTTTTTTGGATTGATCACGGTTTGGCTTGGCCATTTCCCAGGCTCTCTTTGAGCTATTTCCGTTGCTATCTGGCCTAATTGGACTTCCAACTTGGAGATGGCAGCTTGTGTAGTTTGTTGGAAATTGGATTGGTTGATTGCCATTTGCTTCACTATATCCTCTAATGATGATGATTGTTGTGGCCTTTGGAGTGAAGGGGGATTTGCTTGATTCTGTGTATTCCTCCATGAAAAGTTTGGATGATTCCTCCAACCTGGATTATAACTTTGAGAATATGGATCATTTATTGGACCTCGGTTGTAGGAATTTACCAACTTAGCTTGCTCTTGCACAAATTCTGGATATGCTGTCCCAAAGGGACAAGAAATGGTAGGATGATCATGAGTTTCACAGATACTACACACTTCCTTTGAAGGGTTTCTTGAGTTCAATGCAAGGAGGGCATCTAGCTTTTGTTCCAATTTGGAAATCTGCACACTGGAAGAATCATTAGAACCACCAGCAATACGTTTACCTCTTGTATCGATGTGTTGGGTCTCCATTGCTATCCCCTCAAAGAGTTCATATGTTTCTTCTGGAGTCTTAGTCTTATAAGAACCACCTGCAAAATTAGTGACAATATTATGACTAGAGGGGGTTAGTCCTTTATAAAACATACGCATCTGAAGCTTCAATGGAATCCCATGATGAGGACATTGATTGAGCAGCCCATTGAATCTCTCCCATGCTTCACAAAACGACTCATCATCTTGTTGTGCAAATAGGAAAATCTTGTCCCTAAGCATGTCGGTTTTTTGCGTGGAGAAGTATTTCTCCAAGAACTTCTTTTGAATGGCTCCCCAAGTTGTGAGTGTACCAGGCTTCAAAGAATTCAACCAATATTTCGCCTTATCTTTCAAAGTGTAAGGAAACACTCTCATTCGAAGTTGATCTTCCGTCACACCTGTCAAGGGAAAAGAGCTCACAACATTAAAAATATCCTTTATATGAGTTAATGGATCTTCATTAGGTAAACCATAAAAGGAAGGCAGCATGTTAAGATAAGAAGATTTAAGCTCATAGTTTCGGGCTGCGGTGGGCAGCAAGATGCTTGAAGGGGATGCTGGAATTGTTGGGATATCAAGGTCTCCCATGAACTCATTGGCAGCCATCTCTTCTTCTTCTTCTTCTTGGTCTGAACTTGATTCCGAATTTGAAGGTGAAGAACCTGGGAGGTCAGTGTGGATAGCAAGACCTTCAAATGTGGCAATGACTTGCTCTTTTGCAGTTTCCAACTCTCTTTCAGAGATCACCCGGTTTGGTTGCAAAGATGGCCCTGCGTTCAAAGATCTCGAACGTTGGAACGAAGACCTCACTTGTTCAAGGAAGGGATTTTTAGACATAAACAACCTGAAACAGAAAATAACTTGAGTTAATTAGTACTACTAAAAGAATAGGGTAACCTTGGGCACATAACCAGGGAAGAACTTTCGTTCAGTCCCCGGCAACGGCGCCAAAATTTGTTCGTTAAAAACGTTTACTCGCAATTGTACGGGCCAATTTATAGTATAGCAAGACAAGTACGAGGTCGTACCCACGAGGACTGAGAAATTAATATTAGTTATGTACTTAGATTACCAAATTCAAGAAAGTAGGAGGTTAAGTCTAAATAGAATTTAAAGCAAGAGTGATTGTAATTGTTGAACAAATGAGGCAAAACAAAGTTTTAAACAAAAGCAAAGTGAGCAAATGTAACAAAGAGTATGTTTGTAGGTTGGAAAATAGATTGGGAGACTAGGGCATTCGATTCACCATAACAATTCAATTCTGGGTTATAAATTAGTTAAGTGACAAGTCTAATTCAGATTCAAAGATTGATTCTAGCTAAAGTATGATTAGGCCATGGTGTCTGGTCCTAACCTTGTGTTCCTAATTCCCTAACTTGATCATTTGTTGTCTAACCTAAATTAAGCATTAGGAACCCATTAAGCATAGAAGAACAATTTAAACAACCAAGCATGTATCTAATCCCTGTTGTCGAATGTCCATACATACTTTTCTTATTCATAGTTCAATTCGAATCAAAGCATGGTGTCTACTTTTGATTTAAACCAAGATAGCTAATAAACAAGTTCTAATGGTGATCAATCATCCAAACAAGCATATTAACTGATAAGCATAATGAATAAGAACATGAATCATGAATCAAACTTGAAACTCAAAACTTTAACTTATAAACCCAGAATATTCATGTTAGGTTACATCGAAGCCCTAGTTATGAATTTAGCTACTCATAATGGAAATGAAACTTAAACATAAATGAGAAGACATAATGAATGCAACAAGAGTAGAAAAACCCATTTATGAAGTTGTTTGTGGTGTCCAAGGCTTCTCCAAATGCTTCTCCACGTCTAATGCTGCTCCAAGAGTTTCCTCACATCTAGAGTATGGCAACTAAAGAAGTGATTTGGGATGAATTTGGGTGAGTGGTGATGGAAAAGAAAGAGGAAATTCGTAGGGAATTGGAATGGAGGCTTGTTGGAGCTATTTTTGGTGTTTTGGAGATGAATGGAGTGTTTGTGGAAAGATGAAGTGAATGAGATGAATTGTGAATCAATTGTGTTTAGAATTGGAGTGCTATTTATAGGGAGAATGGAAGGGGAATATTTGAATTGAATATGGTTTATGCCAATAGCACTTGTAATTAGAAACTCATTCTTTTGGCTAGTGCATTTCACCAACAAATCTCATTGTAATTAGAAACTCATTCTTTTGGCTAGTGCACTTCACCAACAAATCCCATTGTAATTAGAAACTCATTCTTTTGGCTAGTGCACTTCACCAACAAATCCCACTAGATAGTCATGCATGACATAGTCAGCTTGTGGGCCGATTTTGGGCTTGTTATTCACTCCAAAAAATTCTGGAAAAATATGGATCTTCAAGCCCTTTGTCTTATCTTTCCAAGCATATGCAGCCCAACTCAAGGAAAAATAGGAAAGACCTTCAAATGTCATTTTTGGCCCAGTAATGCAGATGCTGCCGAATTTTGACCTTGAGCTGCTAAATCGTGGATAACTTCCTCTAGAAGACTCCAAATCATGAACCGTAAAATGCTACGGAAACTAGACTTCCGTATCTTTCCAATGATGTATGGCTCATTATCTGGTTCTTCTTGAGCAAGTACAGGTTAATCCGTGAATGTGACTGATCTGCAGACACTGTTTGAGCTAACTTGTCTTCACAATGCATGTAATGAGTCTCATCCTTATTACACTGAAACATACACAAACTTTATTAAAAGCACAAGTTTAACTAAAAAACATAACCAAATCATAAGTTAGAAGGGTACAAAAAGATATGTAGTTATGCACTGATCAATGGTCCGGTTTTCCGATCTCGATACCCACCCCTAATCCTAACTCCTAATTGAAATTACATGTAGGATAGCTTAAAACACTAGAAGAGGGTTGAATAGTACGTTTACAGAGTTTAAGTGTAGCAAAGGAATAAAAACACGCCCAGAGGATTGATAAGTGGTATCAATCCTTGAATGCACATAACATAAAAATATATGAACACGCAGAAAATTATTTTACATGGTAAAACCCCACCTCTCAAGAAAATTCACGGGACTCCTCAGTCCAAGCAAATCCACTATAGAACGATGATTGCGAGAAGTACTCACACACTTATCCTAAACATATTCTAGATAATGTTTACCGACTTATTAGTAACTCAACTTTTGTTACGGGATGACCTTTCGATATTCCTTATGTTGAACACAATACTGGTCACGATTGCTTCAAGTTCGTCGGAGTTGTTCCAACTCTCCTTATGTTGAATCTGATACTGGTCACGATCGATTCAAGCTCATCGGAGAAAACCGTCACCAAGGTCTTGGTGCCCTCAACCGTATGAGTCGTCGATCAGTGCAAATGAATGCAATATGAATAAGAAAAGTATTTGATAAATCAACAAGTAAACATGGAACACTTGATGATTTATCTCAAATCAAAACTCAACTTTCCAAAATTTATGGACTGAAAATATGATCATGATGTTATGTTTTCTGTGATAGGCCTAGGAGGCCTCGAGCTCGGTCTCTCTGAATTTCAATGCCTACCACAAAAGCAGCTTCTCCCAAATCCTTCATCTCAAAAATATTTGAAAGTAGCTCCTTGGTGTCCTTCAGTAAATTGTGGTCATTTGTAGCCAAAAGTATATTGTCGACATACAACACCAAAAAAATAAATCGACTCCCACACTTTTTCAGATAAATGCATTGATCGGCTATATTCTCTTCAAAACCATAAGATGAAACAGTTTGGTGAAATTTAAAATACCACATCCTGTTTGCTTGCTTTAGTCCATAAATTGCCTTGCCAAGTTTGCAAACCATATGCTCTTTTCCCTCATTTGCAAACCCTTTAAGTTGCCTCATATAATTTTCTTCTTCGAGTTCACCATTCAAGAAGGCAGTTTTGACATCTATTTGATGTAGAAGTAGGTCATAATGTGCCACCAAAGCCATAATGATGTTGAAAGAATCTTTGGTAGAAACTGGAGAAACGTCTCAGTGTAGTCAATTCCCTCCATTTGGGTGAATCCTTTGGCTACCAATCTAGCCTTAAATCTTTCGATTCTTCCATCCTTATCCTTCTTTGTTTTAAATACCCATTTTGAGCCTACCAATTTCTGGCTCTTGTGAGGTTCAACTAATTCCATACTTGATTATTGTTCACGCTTTCAAGTTTGTTCAACATCCATTCCCTCCATTTGTTTGCATTCTGACTCTCCATAGCTTCTTTAAAACTTGTTGGATCAGCCACATCTCCAATGTCAAAATATGCTTCCTGTAGGTACACATAATCTGAATTTGCTGTGGATCTTCTTGGTCTGTCAGATCTTCTCGGTTGCACTGGTTCTTGTGGATTATCTAGCTTAGGATTCTCAATAGCTTGTTCTTATGGTTCAACTGGTTCTTCAAACTGAGGATTTTCCAATACAGTTTCACTTAAAGGAATCAAGGGTGTAACATCTTCTCGGTTGCACTGGTTCTTGTAACATCACCTTCTTCTACAAAAACAAAATCTTCATTCCCAGTGGTATTCTCCTCATGCTTTATAAACTTTGCACAACCAGTCTCAACAATTCGGGTACCATAATTTGGACAGTAAAATATAAAACCCTTTGACCTTGCGGGATAACCTATAAAATGACAGCTAATCATTTTAGGATCAAGCTTCTTCTCTTGAGGATTATAGATTATAGCTTTAGCCTTGCAATCCCATACATGAAGATGTCGTAAGCTAGGCATTTTGGTAGTACAAATTTCGAAAGGTGTCTTAGGCACAAACTTGCTGGGCACTCTATTAAGTATGTAATTTGCTGTTTTGATTGCTTCTCCCCATAGACTCTTAGGAAAATCAGTTTTCGAAATCAAGCTATGAACCATATCCTTCAAAGTTCGATTTCTTCTCTCAGCCACACCATTTTGTTGCGGAGTTCCTATCATTGTGTACTGAGTAGCTATTCCATTATCCTGAAGATACCTAGTAAAAGGTCCAGCTCGTCCTCCTCCTTCATCAAAACGTCCATGATATTCACCACCTCTGTCTGACCTCACAATTTTGATCTTCTTCTCAAGTTGTCTTTCTACTTCAGTTTGGAAAATCTTGAACATTTCAAAAGCTTGAGACTTTTCTGCTATGAGATATAGATAACCAAAACGAGAATGGTCATCTATAAAGGTGATGAAATAGCGATTTCCATTAATTGTTTGATGATGGAATGGTCCATAAATATCAGTGTGGATGATCTCTAAAAGATCACTATTGCGAGTTGCA
This sequence comes from Prunus salicina, assembly GCA_020226455.1. Taxonomy (NCBI): domain Eukaryota; kingdom Viridiplantae; phylum Streptophyta; class Magnoliopsida; order Rosales; family Rosaceae; genus Prunus; species Prunus salicina. Next base: position 5,323,886 of record CM035347.1, read on the forward strand.
CATTTCTTCTTAGTCTTAGTGAGTTTTCCTTTGACAAATTCAATACAAATTTTGTCATCACCGAAAGTTAGTGATGGCAAGATTTGTTCCTTAACAAGAATTTTCATTCATTCTTTTGAAATGTGCCCTAAACGTCTATGCCATAATCTAGTGGATGTTCCTTCACTTCTAATCCTTTTCTTACTCGATTTAGCCATTAAAACTTCACCCTCTTTATTGTAATTAAGACAGTATAATCCATTTGAGAGAACACCAGTAGCAAGAACATTTGAATTCTAAGATAATGCAAAGCCATCTTTATTGAATTGAAAAACAAAACCAAGTCTCGATAATCTTGAAACATAAATCAAATTCCTCTTCATTGAGGGTACTAAAACTACATCATCCAACTCTAAAATAAATCATGAATCCAATTTCAGCTACACTACTCCAATGGCTTCCACATCTACTTGCTCTCCATTCCCCACGAACACTTTAGAGCAGTGCTTGTCTATAGTTCATTTTGTCTAATCACTTTTCACTGTAGCTTGAGGGGAAGAACTTAACTGTTTTAAACTCATGGCCAATAAAGATTATCAAACCTTTCGGAATATAGAAGCTTAGTGCCCTAGTGCTTGATCTAGTGGGAGAATGTTATGTTTTCCTATTTAGATCGGTGCACTAGATACTAAGTTATATCATGTTTTGATAAGAGTTTAAGTTAAATTATACCTTGAGGCCCAGAACCTTGTGGAATAAGGAAGGGTTTTAAAGCCTATTAAGGGGTCCTATTTATTTCCCTTTTTTTTTTTTTTTTGTGAACCAATTAAGTGGGATTGGAAGATAAGTCAAGTCGGTGTTAAGCTCACAATTTCATACATTTACATGCCCAATTTACTTACTCATTTTTGCTTAGTCTCTTAGAATTTTGAGTTATTTGTCTCTCTTTGTATGTTTTGTAGGCCAATAGATCAAAAGAGAATAATTCATGCAATTCAAGCATGTTAAGGCCTAATGATAAGGTTAAGACAGCAAGAGATCATATTTGATGCAATCTATGCTTGATAAGGGCTGATTGGGATAAGAGGAATATGAGCTTAAGGACAAACTCAATTTGGGCTACACTCCTTGTTAGTCCAATTTCGTGGGTCATCTTGCAGGCCTCATTTCAGCAACCTACACTACTTGGATGAGGTGACATTCTTCACAGAAGTTGTTCCAATGGGTGTCTAGTATCACATATCCAAATTTCGGCCCAATTGAAGACATCTAGAGTCCTTAGCTCATCAAACACTGAACCATGCTCATAATTGCATTGGATCCTCTTTTGAGCTTTGAATCATCTTTTGAGCATTGGATCCTCTTTTGAGCATTGGATCCTCTTTTGAGCTATGTGCCTCACCATAGCTGTCCTTGACTTTAGACCAAACATGTTGAGCAAATTAAGGGAGGTGTGGTCAGCTATTCAAGTGTAAAGGAGAAAAACATGTGATGTTTAATCATGGAAAACATGTTAGCATAAATCAAGGAGCACTTTCCATGAATTCTGATGGGTTTGTCTTCACCAGCCAAGGGGGAGGACGAATTTGAAGTCTACAAATACGGAGTTCAGCTCATTCAAAGGGCATCTACCATTCCATCATTTACACTTTCATTGTACACAAAGAGAGGGAAAGTTGAGAGTCACAAAGGGAGAGAAGAGAGAAGGCAGCATGGGAGGCTTTGGCCTCCTGGCAGCCATGGAGATGAATCTTTTCCATCTCCAGCATGCTGGCCTTATCTTCTTCTCCTCCCTTTGTCTTTTATTTTCTTCTTGTATTTCCTTAGCTTTACTTTGTTTTTCTTTTGTTAGTTTAATAAACATCTTGCTAGTCTTGTATCTTGGTTTGAGTTTATAAAGCTTGATTTCATTCATGAATTATTCTTCACTGTTTTAATGGAGCTGGGAACGTTTGGGGGCCATCATCTTCATTCTGTCCATTAGCAACTCATGAACCATTTTGAACTACATAGAAATGGTTCATGTGATTTAGTTTCTAGGACTCATAATGTAAACACCATGCTTGGGATCCTTGTGATGTTCAATGCAGTTTGATCCAAACATCATGGACTTATTTGTGAGCATCGTCATGAGTGAATCAACTTGTTTACTTGCTGCCATAACATGATTAGAACAATTAGGGTGGATTCTAAAACCTCACTATCTTGTCTTAGTTATTTTCTTTCTTCTTCTTTTGTTTCTTTTGTTTTCATTTTTGCTTTGTGTAGGAAAATTGAACTGGATTATTCAATCACCAATCCTTGTGGAATCGACCTCGCACTTACATACGCTAAACTACCAACGGCTCGTGCACTTGCGAGTATCACAAGTTGAGGATGCAGCTGAATTCATTTTGGTGCAGCTGAATCTACACAACAGTCGACCCTCGGTGATGAGTAGAGACGACTTGACCTAGCCTTATATAAGCTTAAGGCCATGCTCTCATCATACACGTTCTCTAATCCTATTCTCATCATAAAGAGAGAGCTGAAATAGATTCTGAGAGAGAGCAGAAGTCTTGAGCCGTTTCTGTTCTTGTTAGGATTGCTGCTGCTACGGATTGGATGAGTTTAGAGGTCGTTTACTCAAGGAAGAGGGCTCCATGTATATCTTTATGCTTTTACATATTTCAAATTGTGTGAAAGATCTTGAACATGTATAATAAAGAAAGCTAACACGTGAAAGTACAGAAAAATAGTCCTTGACATCTCTAAAGAATGAAGAAGACAAAGATTTTCTTTTATAGGCTTTTTGTTCCACCAAAAAGAAAACACGTTCAAAACAAAGATTGCTTGATTGGCAAAAATTAAATTAAATCCCAAATATATTTTCCTTTTTCTATAGATAATCACATGTGAAATTAAACCAATAGAAAAGGCCAATAGAAACCAATAGAAAAGGCATACAAGAAAAGATGGTTTTAATCAATCACAACATCAAAGCAATCAAACCATGATCAGACACCTTGATATTGCGATCTGATTGAAAACATGATTTTCAAGCAAATTACTTAAAGAAAGAATAAAAAAAAGATATTAAAAATTATGTCTAAATGAGATCCACTCTTAAAGGGATTCTTATTGACTTAAGATCAGAGAAAATCATGAAAATAATATCATATTAAATGCCAAAAATGTTCATATCATGTGCGCATGACAAATGACATGGCTTATCTTTGGATCAAATGTCTCATACGTGTTAAGTTACAATTATGTTATTCGGGATGGCTGAGATATTTCAATCTCGCAGTTTTTGGAAATCAAAGACAACAATTATGCTTCAACCCAATAACTAAATGACACTTCCAAAACCTATACTAAGTTTTAGAAAATGCCAATACAATTTCATACTAACACTAAAGCATGGGCTTGCACAACTTTTTGTTGCTCCGTCTTTTAATTGATCCTTTGGTACTTTAAATTTTGAATTTTGACCCTTGTTTTATTCCTATTTCAGCCTTTCGCTTTTCCTCTCGTTGTTAGCTTATTGTTTTGTGGGAAATGTCATAAAAACAAAGAACAAATGAGACTGCCAAAATTTTGACCCAAAAAAATTGGCTTAAAATTTCAACCCACCTTATTTGTAAATCCTATGTCCGTGCTTGGTCACGCCTCAGGTCGGATCTTTCACTTTGGATTTTGTTGTTGTTGCATGTTGATGTACAGTTTGACCTATTTTGAAAATTGAGTTTAATTTTGGTTTATGTTTTGTGTATGTTGATGTCTTTTTTGTTTAATGAGTTTCTGTTTTATGGATGTTGTAAGTTTGTCACATACTTGGAGGTGGTAACCTGCATTTGAGGCTCTTTTGTTGATTGGGTTTATGTAGAAATGGTTGTTTCTTGTTCGTGCTTGCGGTGGAGATGGTGTTTGGGGTTTCATTTTGTTCGATTTAGGCTGCTGCTTTTCTGTTTAAATGTTTGTTCAAACTTGAAAGTTGGCGTCTTGCTTGGTTGAAATGTTTAATTGGGGGGTTTGTTTTGTGTACTCTGAGGTTGGCTAACAGAGGATTTAGGAGAACGACTTTCATGCAATAGGGATAATATTTTTTGCTATCACTGGCCAATGATGCAATGATGCATGAGATAACTTTTTCATGGGTCATTGTGTTACTGACCGGGATACCAAAACAGTGCTATCTCGTTGTAAGTAAGTTTTTTTTTCAAAGGATCTAGAGTTTAGTTATAGATGCCTAACTAATTATCCATGTAGCCTAACATGGATTATGATGGTGTCATTCCAAACCTTTGTTCTGCTTAAGTCTTGTTCTTAATTATCAATTTCTAATACAGTGGTAAATAATTAGTTTTACCTCTCAATTCTCATGCTGTGTAACAAACGCCCTCTAAAAGTTTTAGGGAGAAACGACAATAGCAAACGTGGGATGAAGACAAAACGGCTTCGTTTAGGAAATATGTGAGAAGTTATTTTGTGCTCCAAGAAATTGCCGAGTAGAAAGAGCTTTCTGGAAAAGCAGTGCCGCAGCCAAAATCCTTCACCCTTTTGCGTTTCTCTTCTGTTCGTAGGAATTGATTTCCTGAGATAAGCACAAGTATGCTGATAGAAGACGAAGAGACAGAAAGGCATAGCGATGTGAATCCCTCAAAACCCTCGTCTTCCACAACAAAGATGCCTCTGATGGCTTCGAAACTGCCAGCGACGGCGAACTTGGACCCAATGGTAGCGACAACGACGACGAAACCCAACAACAGCACCAAGTCCAAGAGGAGCAGCAGAGTCTCTCTCAGACCGACGACTTGAAACAGGTATTTGTCTTCGCAAAGCTATTGTTTTTCTGATTTCTATTAAAAATGTGTTGTGCAATGCCTGTTTATCTGGTAGATGTTACTGATAATCCAATGGCTTTATAAGAATCAACTGCCTATTGTTACTTTGGAGCTCAGTAATCGAGTTCAATTTTGTTCAATTTGAAGAAGAAAAATGAAATTGTTGTATCCGGCTGTTCTGAAATTTGATATCTTTGTCTGGTTTGCTTATAATTAAACCCATTTAGGTTTTTCTCTCTCTTAGTTAGTTTCATCTTAAATTGTTAAACTGATTTTATTACTTACAATTCCTACGTTCCTGTTGAGATATTATAATTTTTTTTTTTGTTGATTTGTTCTGTTTGCATATGGATCAGAAAGCATTTGAACAAGCAAATGATGTCAAATTGGAAGGCAATAGACTGTTTGGCAGTGGGCAATATGAAGAGGCATTATCACAGTATGTGCTTGCTTTACACCTTGCACCTGACATGCCATTATCTGTGGAATTACGTTCAATATGTCACGCAAACAGTGCAATATGCTTCTCGAAATTGGTATGCTCTACAGTTAAAATATTGGCAAATACATCCTGAATTATTTATTTATTTATTTTTCAATTTCACATTCTATGTTGTGATTAAAAGTTCACGTAAAATAGTTGAGATATTGACATGGTATACATATCTAGTGCATTCTTAGTTTATCGACGATATGAAGTATTTTTCTGGTTTAATGTGTAGATTTGTTTTGTAACATATGACTTTACTAGTTAGTATGGAATAGAAATTTGTTGATGAAGCCGCTTATGCTCTAATGCACTTTTGATTTCCACATATGGGAAAAGCTATGATTTGTGCAATTATTCGGAAAGGGGCTTTTTCTCTTCTCCCTCTTATTTTCTTCGTAGTCTTTGTTGAAGTATGCAAGTTGTTACAGTAAAGTAATGTGATTCCAGTGATGCATAGATTGGTCTTAAAAGCAAAAATGGGTTTGATTTCCTTCATCATGTGTCTGGAAATTTTTTATTTGAAATGGATTCTAGTTATACTTTACAGAAAAATAACTACATAGAATTAGCTCTATTAGGGAGGCTTTATAGTTAACTTTTAAAATGAAGACTTATAGTGAAAGGCAACAAATATTACAAGGTTATAGATGATGTCCAAGCCGTGAGCAGAACTGGTGCTAGTTATTGTAAGCTGTTTTCACTCTCCTGACCAAACAAAGAAACGCTAGTTTTTCCCTTATTTATTTCTTTGTGTTATTATTATATGCTTTGAAAAGGCTTCTTATTCTTTTCATTATAACTTCTCTACACCAATAGCTTCTTAGTTGTTCATGATTGTTAATGTTTGAATCTTAATGTCACAGGGAAAATATGAGGATGCAATCAAGGAATGCACAAAAGCGCTAGAACTAAATCCTTCATATATGAAAGCTCTGCTTAGAAGAGCAGAAGCTCATGAAAAACTAGAGCATTTTGACGAGGCTATTGCTGGTAAGCTCGGATATATACCAGTTTTTAACCATTGTGCTGTATTCTAAGGTGGTACCTTTCATTAGTTCATCCTTGTATTTCTGGACAATATTCTTGACTCTTTTTCATCCCACTAGAAGCAACTTCCGTGTTCTCATGTGTACTGGTTTTTAGTTTTATACTAATATGTATTGCTCAATGTATGCTTTACTTTGTAGACATGAAAAAAATCTTGGAACTTGATCCTTCAAATGATCAAGCCAAGAAGACCATTCACCGCTTGGGGCCGCTGGCTGAAGAAAAGAGAGAAAAGATGAAAGAGGAGATGATTGGTAAGTTTCTTTTTTCTTTTTGGTTAATAAGATCATTGGTAAGTTAATTCTATTATTTTCTTCTGCATTTATATTATTTATTGTTTCATGGTTTGTAATTTTAGATTATTTTTCTTTTGGCCACTCGATCAAGTTATTCCTAAATGCTGTATGTACCATGATTGTATTTTTTTTTCATTAAACAATGCCCAAAAAAGATAAAAACCCAATCCATATCATAGACAGACCACTCTGCTAGTCTTCACATGACTTCTTTCCTATACTTATGGTGAGCAATGAAGGCCAAAGGACTGGGCAATTAGAAGGGAATCTAGGAAATGCGTTTTCACGAAGTAATTACTTGCCAAATGACTAGAATAACTAATTTGACTGATTTTTTGAAACAATGTCGAGACTGATAAATGAAGAAATCCTAAAATTGCAGCGTACTGATCAGTTTTTTAATGACATATGGTCCTTGCTTATGACACACTAGCTAACTTGTTCATGATTGCCAAAGTATGTCACTGAGGTAGGTTCAGGGAACATTAGGGAGAATGTTTTATCCTTGTCGATGATGTCAACTTAATGAGTCATTCTCTTTTAGAAATATGAATATGTTATTAAAAAATGGTAAGAACGTGTACATTTTAATTCTCCTATCTCATGTCTGATTTCTGTAATGGTTATTCACATATTCCATGCTTTCTGGTGACAACAGATATCATGTCCAATTTTGTTAGGGCTTATCATCATTAGACCCACTCCAACATTACATATTATACAATAACTCTTATAGAGCCTATTTGGAGAGGAAAACTCAAAACTAGCCACTTGTCATTTTCTACTTGGTTCTTGGAAAATTTTAACACACTAAAAACTAATAGAAAATGACAAGTGGCTAGTTTTGGGTTTTTCTCCCCAAATAGGCTCTATATGGGTTTTTGTATAATGTGTCACGCTAAAATGAGCTTACTTGTAAAAACCTAATTTTGTTATGCCCGTGACTGGTATATTTAAGGCATACTTCATTGTTAAATTTTAGACTTGGCTGTTAGTGGGCATATTTCCTTTGTAATGTCTGTTTGCTCAGTTGCTAAATTTTAATGTTTCTCATAAATAAAAAAGAAAAAGAAAAAGAAATATGCTCTAGACTAAGCGTTTGAAATTGTTCTATGTGAGTAGGGAAGCTGAAAGATATGGGCAACTCTTTGTTAGGCCGTTTCGGAATGAGCGTTGACAACTTCAAAGCTGTCAAAGATCCAAACACTGGCTCCTATTCTCTTTCATTCCAACGTTAGTATGGTTGTGGTAATATCCTACAATGTGGAAGGAATCGGGTTGGCGACGTGGCAAGGAGTAGAGGGTTTGTTGTGCATGCAGGATTGGTAACTACAAGTAAATGAAGAGTTGATAAGATCATTTGCGGATAGTATTAACTTTCATGAATTTTGAGGTATTACGGTTTCTATATATGAATGCAATTGTTACTTGATCATCATTCAGTGCATCTGTGATCTCGTGTTTGTGTGGTCTTCTGCATAATTTTTTAGTGTCTTGGACCTTAGTAGCTTATCTTCCAAGTCAGTATTTTGTTCAGACTTTTCGTCTGTTTCACTGCTGGTTTCTCGATTGCAGTTTGTTTATGGTTTCTTTACATTACCATTTACGTGATAGATAATGGCATGGGAAACAAAACCACTGACATCATAGTTGGTTTAATTCTTTGGCATGTTGCTCTAATTGTAAATTAGCAGCCAGAATCAATATGCACTGTTATTATGGTGGTTGTATTAGACGCGGATGTATAGGATTTAGGAGAATTTACTTTAAACCTTTTGGATCAGCATATTAGGTTTTGGTGAGTGTTTAAAACATGAAGTAGAAAATATGTTTTAAGGCTTTCCTTGATTGCTCCTTTGGTTTTCACTAGGAACTTCTGTAACTAAATTTTTTTATGTCTAGCTTTTTCGTAGCCAAAGCTAAAAAAATAACCGCATGAATTGAGTTAGAAAAGGTTACTTGTGGCCTAAGGTAAAACCTCTGAATATAGGAGGCATCAGTTAATGAAGCAGGACATCGATGCCCAAGAGAAGACAGCCTAGACACGATGTTCTCTATCATTCGAATCTTTTTCGGGTAGAATGAATATATTTGAATATTTGAAATTCAAAATTGAGTAAAAGATCAAGGCGACCATAACAAAAGTAGATGATCTTGTTTTCAATCAACGGGATAGGGAGGAGTCGAACTTGCAGCATCTTTTATTTTTTGAAAGAGACTAAGATTTAATGGCTTGTCGATAAAAAAAATTGTCGGAACTAAAATTCAATTTTGGACAGTGATATAAACCAACAGAAAGAATGGATTAATCTGATATTCGCTATAATAAGCACGCTGCACGCCAAAAGGGCAAAGAATGCTTATAATGTGATTATGACCAACCTAGCCAAAAGTTAAAGTTTGGAGAGAAGGGAAACCTAGGTAGCTCGGTTTTGATATGTTCACTTTTGTTTTTTTGAATACAAGCGATCATCTAAACTACAAGGGAGAGGGAGATTTCTCATACACACTTACCAATGTGCAAGTGAGGTTCAAACCTGAGACCACTGATCTGCAAATCAAGCCATTTTTCACTGAACTAGACCCTGTTGGCTAATATGTTCACTTTTTTAGCATATGAAGACAATCCCACTTGTTGGACTTGTATTAAGTGCCCTAGACATATGAAAATGCTCGTAAGGAAAGGCAGCAAAGTACAATATGAAGAGTGGAATTTGTTTCTTCTCTGGAACATGCCTAAATAGAGATTTAAAGTGATTGGTTATATGATGATTATTAAATAAGGGTGTGAGGCCCAAAGTCAAATTAAGCAACTCTAAATACATAACTTAGTGGTAAGAACATTTAACCCTAAATTCTAAATCTTAAAGGATTTACGTGTAGATTAATGATCTTAGATTCCAACCTTAATAGCACATCCCCTACCCCTTCCACATTCTGACAAAACCAAAAAAAAACTTTGAAGTGCTGCTATTTCCACCCACCTGTCCTATTTCCCCACCCACCTTATTTTCAAAATTTTAGAGACAAATTTATCCATTTGTAAAATGACTTCTAAGGACTATCTAATTTTTAGACACATGTTCAATAACTAAAAAAAAACAAAAACTAATTATTTAAAAAAATAAAAAATAAAAACCCAACGGCTAGCCCTGGGCACGGTTCGGGTCGGGTCCAATTTTGGGCGACCCGCGGGTCAGAACCGAAGGAGAGCTCGGGTCGCGGTTCGGATCGGGTCCAATGAGAAACCCGAAAATGGGTCGGGTCTCGGTTCTTAGTTGGGTCTCGGGTCGGTTCTGGTTTTTCTCGGTTTGGGCCTGAGCCCATTTTTACATTTTAAAAAGCCCAAATAGTATTTTTTCCAGCAAAAAAAAAAAGCCCAAATCAAATTTTTTTAGCAAAATAAAGCCCAAATCAGATTCATTTTCAACCCCAAAACCCTTTTTTTGTTATCAAATTGGCAAAACCTATTCAATTCTTATGAACAAGCCTATAACACTTTATACTTCACTTTCAAAACTTGAAATTATGTAAATTCAACCTATAAAAATTCATGATTCCAATCTAAGTTTCTAAACTAAATAAATCTCACATACACACATTCAACCAAGTAACCAAGGAAAAGAAATAAAATATAATCTCTTACAGACCATTACAAAAAATAATACACAAACCAAATTAAAGTTATGAAATTAAATATTACAACCCATCACAAAAATACAAATGAAGATAACATCCTTGCCAAAAACCTTCTACATCCATTCTTCCCAAAGCCTTAACAAAGTAACCTACACAACACTTAAAATAATTAACACAAAGTCTCACCATCAACAAATCATAATTAACATAAGATGCAAGAAAAATACCTTCCAACATATCTTAATCGCACTAAGAAGGGAGAGTCTTATTCAAATTTGTCGTGGATGTTTTACTCCCCATTTCTACAAAATATAATAAAATAAATCAAACCAATTTGAGTTAGAACACATAAAAATAAGAAAATAAGCTTCGAAACGATTTGAGTTAGAACACATAAAATAAATCAAACCAATTTGAATTACCCATTTCAATTGATTCATAGAACTCCATCTCCTCAATGGTTGGCACATATTGCAATGAAGATATATCTTCGGACCTTATCCAATTTTGAGAGCAAATCAAAGCCTCAACCATCCTAGGAGACAATGAGCTTCGAAACGAGTCAATCACTCTCCCACTTGTGCTAAAACAAGATTCCGAAGCTATTGTGGAAGTAGGGATTGCAAGCACATCCTTTGCAATTGATGCCAAAGTAGGATACTTAAGCCCATTTATTCTCCACCACCCTAGTATATCAAACTCCTCATCAATGGATTCAAGTGGATCCAACAAGTACCTATCCACTTCATGTGTTATAACCACATTCTCACTCTCTTGTTGAATTTTTTTCCACTTTTCCATCATGGTTTTTCGCTTACGACCTCCAAAAACTAAAGAAGAGTCGGTTTCATTGTTAGTACTACTACCACTTTCATTGGTAATACTAGTAGCACCCATATTGCTACTACTAGGCTTATACACTTCATACATATTCATAAGAAGTTGTTTCACCTCATTTGTCTTTTGAGCCACCAATCTTTCACAAATAGGATCATTTTCAAATATTTCTTCAAAGATGTGCTTCAAATTACGAAGTTTGAATCGGGGGTCAATCACAACTCCTATCATCAAGAATGGGTTCACTTTATGAATTTCACCCCAATATTTATCATATTTCTTCTTCATTGATGTTGCCATATTATTTAAAAGAGTATCCATGGCTGTCCGTTCTTCAATAGGAATTGTAACATCATATCTATACAACTCCCGAATCTCCCCATCTATGGCAAGCAAGTCATGGAAGGTTGAGTGTGATGTTGGATGCAAAGAAGCTGAAATTTTCAACGTGACATCATAGAAGGTCTTCAAAAACATCACAAATGTCACGGCTTTTTCCCAATCTTCATCACTAGGTGGACCCACCCTCTTATTAGTCTTACACTTTCCCTTCCCTTTCCCACTTCCTTCAATGCCTTCAATTCCCTCATCATCTCCTTCATCTTCCTTGAAGTACATTAAGTAGGAAGAATCGGGATCATCCCCCATTCTATCAAAGGCTTTTCGAAATTTCAATGCCGCATCAAGCATCAAATAAGTGGAGTTCCACCTAGTGGGCACATCCATCACCACCAACCCCTTGCACTCTATTTTTTCCGTCTCAACACACATTTTGAAGTAACTCAACCGAGAAGGTGAGGACCTCACAAACTTGACCGCATTACGGATTGCCACAATTGAGCTTTCTAATCTCTTCAAACCCTCCTTAACTATCAAGTTGATTATATGAGCACTACACCTCATATGCATGTGAACTCCTCCTAACACACTATTCGAATCTTTCCACCCATTTATTTTCTTCCTCACATATTCAATTGCCTTAGTATTGGCAGCTGCATTATCTGCAGTAATTGTGAGTATCTTCTCATGTCCCCAATCAATCAAGCAATTTTCAAGCAATTTCCCAATGCTCTCCCACTTATGACTATCAATTACACAAAAATTTAGGATCCTTTTGTGCATTTTATAGTCGGAATCCACAAAGTGGGCAGTCAACACCATGTAATTCACATTTTGAACCGATGTCCAAGTATCGGTTGTAAGACATATTCTATGTGAACGAAGGTCAACTTTCAACTTCTCCTTCATTTTTGTGTACATTTCTAGAAATCTTCTTCCAAGAGTTCTACGAGAGGGTGGATTAAATTGTGGGCATGCAACACTACAAAATTCCCTAAACCCTTCACTCTCAACAAAGCTAAAAGGTAGCTCATCTCGAACCACCATCCTAATACAAGCATCCAAACAATCATCTTTGTTAAACTTCTTAGAAACAAGAGCATTACCCTTGGATGCATCAAATGCAAGCGTCCGTTTGCTATTATCCTTGTGCCTATAAGGATATTGCAAGCATTGTTTGTTTAGATGCTTCCACATACTGCTAGTCCCATTTTTCCTAGTATCACTAGCATAACTAGCACTACAATACTTGCACTTAGCCCTTTTTTCAATTTCTTTTCTTTTAGTCCCATCTACCCCTTTCAATTCCAATACCACATCATACTTTTCAAAGTGTTCCCACACATCACTCTCCTTCTTAAAAGATTTCCTTTTCCCGGTACTAGGTTCTACTGGTGTTGGATTTTGTGATGCTGTTGTAGGAGGTACAACAGCATCACTACAAGGTAGAGAATCATCATTCCCATGCATTTGAGCCTCATTAGAAACAGGTTCCTATTCATAAAAAAAGTAAAACCATATTTAAACACAGCCAAACAAAGTTTAACTACCCATAAACATATTAAAAGATATATCCTATCCAACAATCAGACTAGAAAAACAGATTTAAACAGACTAGAAAAACAGATTAGAAAAACAGATTTAAACAGACAAGAAAAACATATTTCAACATATTATATCCTATCCAACAATCAGACTACAAAAACAGAGTTAAACAAATCACAAAAACAGATTTAAACAGACTAGACAAACAGATTTCAACAGATTATATCCTATCCAACAATCAGACTACAAAAACACATTTAAACAAATCACAAACACATATTTGAATAGACTAGAAAAAAAGATTTCAACAGATTATATCCTATCCAACAATCAGACTACAAAAACAGATTTAAACAAATCACAAACTAATGAAGAATAGTTTCACCAAAAAAAAAAACTAATTAAGAATAATTCACAAGAATACAGTCACAAACGGATATAGATATAAAATATTATAGGAAACAAAACCTAGCAATTATAGGAAATAAAATATTATATAAAATATTATATCATATCCTAGCAATTCTTCTTTCTGAAACAAATATTATATCCTATCCTAGCAATTCTTCATTCTGAAACAAACAAACAACCTTCATTCTAAAATATTATATCCTATCCTATCCTATTATATAAAATATTATACCCATACCTGCATAGCCAACAAAACCTTTTGAATTTCTCCAAGCTCCTTTTCCAGATTGTCTTCTTGCACTGCTAATGCTCGAGTGGCCTCAGAATTTTTTTGAGCCAAAGCTGCAGTGTTCAGAAACAAACAACTAGTTAGACGTTGTACCAGATAATCATCTTGCAATATCAGGTATCAGCCGATATAAGTTTATTTTATTGATACTTTAAGCCCAAAACATTACAGTCTTTCTGCATTCAACATAGTAATTAACCCACCACAGAACCAGACTCTGAATAGATGGTATTCACTAACTGGAACCAAAAAGCAGATTAGCCTATAAAATGAAAACCACCCAAAGGCAATTCTCTGCTAGTACTGCTCTTTTATCACACTTGAGAGAGAGACAGAGACAGAGAGAGAGAGACAGAGAGAGAGAGAGAGAGAGAACAGATGATATACCTGGCGGATGAGAAATTGATGAAGGAGTGAAGATGAGGTCAAGGTCGAGGTCGAGGTCCGAGGTCGAGGTCGGAGTGCTGATGCTCTCACTGAAAGATCCGAGGTCGAGATCGATTGAAGATGAGGTTGATGAAGGAGTGCTGATGCTCTCACTGAAAGATCCGAAGTCGAGGTCGATTGAAGATGAGGTAGGTCAAGAGAGAGGCGCCGTTCTCTCTTAGGTTTTCACTTCAGAATAGAAAAGAAGAGTGAAGAGGGAGTAACGGGAAAATAAAAAAAATTGAGGGATCCGCTGCGGGCAGTCCCATGTGCAATTTTTTTTTCCCAATCAAATGACGCCACGTGTTAACTAGTTATATATTTAAAAATTCACCGGTTCGGTTCGGGTCCACCGGTTCTGAGAAAATTGGAACCGAAGGCCGAACCGTTGACCTTCGGTCCGGTTCGGTTCTGGGGTTGACTTTTTCGGTTTGGTCAAAAAACACCCTTTTTCGGTCCGGTTCGGTCCGGTTCACTCGGTTTGATCGGTTTATCGGTTTTTATGCCCACCCCTAGACATGACTACCAAGGCTTTTGTCAGTCACTCATTTTCTAATGAATTTTTTTTACTTAAAAAGTATGGACCACTTATTTTCTTAGTGAGTTAATACAGTGTTAGGCAAGTTTCTTGCACCGAAGTTCGAATTACTTTACTAATAAATTCTACTAATTTAGAGTAATAGATTATCATTTTTATATACAAGTTAATACAGTATTAACAACTCGTTTGTGCTCACTCCTTAATTTAATTTCGTAATCCAAAGTGGTCAAATTTTATGTTTTCTTCATCTATTGACATACTGTGTTATCGAGTTGTTAATATCGTATTAATTTACTAACTTGTTAGCGCAAGAGCATAAATACATTTGGTAAAGAGTATTTGCTGTAAATCTAACAAAAGAAAGTCGAATAATAATGTAGGGATGTGATGGGTCGGTTTTGCTGGAGGGATCAGCTAGCGGACCAAGTGAGCAGGAGGCACCTCCCAACCTGACCTTGAGGGCGAAGGCTTTTCAAATCATCAATGACCTCCGTGAGCTTATTCACAAGAAGTGTGGCAGAGTTGTCTCTTGTTCTGATATCACAGCCTTGGCTGCAAGGGATTCTGTTTTCCTGGTAATTAATTCCTTAACCAATATATATTTGATTCTTCAAGTAAATAATACTTTTTTTTTTCAAAAATAAAAAATAAAAAAATTTAGTTATACTTTTCTTTTTTTCCTTTTCGGCGAATTTTTTTTTCAGATGACTAGAAGTATTTTTTTATTGCTTTTGGCAAAAGTTAATAGTTTGACCATAGGGTAGGGTAGGGTAGGGTTGGTGTGGAAATTTCGTTCATTGAAGACTTCCAACACATAAGAAATTTCCCAACACTTTTGGTATTTCCCTTCCAATTAAATATTAAAGTCATTCCAACATGTCCTGAAGAAATGAGAGAGAGGCAAGAGGCTTTATGAGCATTAATTCCAACACTCGAGGTCCCGTGTTCACATACACAAACCTTCAATATTTATTGTATCAAAGAAATAAAAACGAGAGAAAAAGACCAAAATAAAAATTAATAAGTGTAACACATATAAATAATTAAGTTAAAATATAATAAATTTTGTTATTTCTTTAAGCGATAGTGAAAAAGGGGAATTCAAACACACTCTCGGGTGCAAGAATAACTGCTCTTAATCGATTTATCGAGAATTTTTTTTATACACGTGTCAAAACTATAAATTGTCTCAAAAGTGGGCATGTGGGTGGTTTCTTAGTTGTCCTTAACGAACCAATGAATATTTTACCAATCTTATAGAACAGATCTAAAAGGAATTTGTATCCCACATAATTGAATACATGGAAGTTGTTGTTGGATGCTATTCGAGCACTATAAACTCGTATCTATATAGTATTATCCTTTACTAATTCCTTTCTTTGTCCTTAGTCCATGAGTAGTTGTGATATAAAATCATTGTTCCCACCGAACCACTTGTGAAAGTTGCTATAACCCTTCAATGTGCCTCATTAAAATAAAATAAAAAACCTTTAAATGTCAGAAAAGGAGATGGAATCTAGGCCGCATATATGATAATCTATGAATATTTTCATTGTTATATTCCTCTACCACATGACTATCTTTTTTGTTTTACTTTGCAATTAATAAATCCTATAGCTTAATGAATCCAGGCATGTCTTATAATTTATGAATAAAATATAAAATATTAATTAAAAAATGTGAATTTTTTTGTTTATTTGGCATGTATAAAATTCAACTAGTTGCTAACATTTTATCCTTTGGAATGTATGTGCATATTTGTTTTGGTGCAGTCGGGTGGCCCTGACTATGATGTGCCATTGGGAAGAAAGGATGGGCTAAACTTTGCAACACAAAATGCAACCCTAGCAAACCTTCCCCCTCCCACAAGCAACACAAGCAAACTTCTCACAGACCTGGCAAAGAAAAACCTAGATGCCACAGATGTTGTAGCCCTCTCTGGTGGCCACACCATTGGCCTTGGCCATTGCGACTCCTTCACTGGCAGGCTCTACCCAACCCAAGACCCTACCATGGACAAAACTTTTGCCAATGACCTCAAGGAAATTTGCCCTGCAAGCGACACCAACGCCACCACCGTGCTCGATATCCGTTCACCGGACACATTCGACAACAAATACTACGTCGATCTCATGAACCGCCAAGGTTTATTCACATCGGACCAAGATTTGTACACGGATAAAAGGACAAAGGACATTGTCAAGAGCTTTGCTGTTAACCAGACCTTGTTCTTCGAGGAGTTTGTGAAATCCATGATCAAGATGGGGCAACTCAGCGTGCTGACTGGCTCCAAAGGCGAAATTCGTGCAGATTGCTCGGTGAGGAATTCGGACAATAAGAATTACTTGGCCTCTGTGGTTGAAGAGGATGAGGAGAGCTTGTCTGAGTTTTAGGCTCAATGTGTTCAATAACTTGACTTGTTTATGTACTTGTTTCATATGCTTATGTGCTAGAAACCTCTCACGTTTTGGTGTGCTTAGTGCTAAAATGTTTGTAATAACAGCCCCTTAATTATGTTAAAATTTAGTCTGTTTCGCCAATCTGGTACACCATGTGTTCATGTTTTGGTCTGTGAGATGAAAATCTATCTAAATGTTAAAACATTTTCCGACCAAAAATCATAACAAATATCCTCCCTCCAGTTTTGATCAAGTAGGAGTTTTTCTGTTGGAAATTACTGCCCTTCTTATTAGGTAAGTAGGAGTTCTTACAGTCTCGCCAATAGCAGTGTGACATATATGCATAAGTTTTTCTTTTTGTGTTTTTTATAAATTATTTTTACATATGTATTAAACTGTGATTCGTTGAAATGAGGAATATCTCCTTACCGGTGAGGAGGCATGTAGCATCCCTCCCTACTTGCCATTTATCAGCCTTGTATGCTAAACAACGATGATTTGTTTAGTGGTAGACGATTATGTTCTTGCTTGCTTTGGTATTGTCTTAAATGTCCTCTTTCTTTCCATTGAACAGTGCCAAAGAAGCCTTTTCTCTTACTTTTGATATGGCCAAAATAGAAAAGAAGATTGTCGTTGCTTTTTATGGATGTGACCAAAATATAAAAGAAGATGGTTCCACTTGCTTTTGGAAAATGAGATTCTTTGTACGTACTGCTGTTGATAAGTTCTTCACGTGAACTGATGTTATTGTTGCCTCTGTTATTACTGAACTGGTTCAATTCTTTTGATAAGATTCTTTGTTTGTTCTGCTATTCTGAAATTATATATCTTTTCTAGTTTTCTGCTGAGTCAGACCCAAAAAAAAAAAAAAAAAGAAGGATTTTTTTGCTCGGATTCTGGAATAAATCGTCACGAAATTTGTCCAGTTGAGTAGGTGGACATAACTATCAATTTTATTTTTTCGCCAAACGACAAAAGTATCATTGATAAAAGTCGTAAGTCTCAATTACAATAACTACAAACAGTGGCGGCTTCGGGATTCGAAAGCTAACCGGGCAAAACTTATATAATAAACTTGATGAAAAGAGTGAATTTCATTAATAAATACTAGCCTCTTCGCACGCGCTTCCGCGCCTGCGAGTGGCATTTTTTTTAAAAAAATTAAATTTATTTTAGAATTAAAAAAGATAATTGATAGTTGTGTTCCATAAAAATAGGATTCATTATCTGATTTTTCTTTCAATTTTAATTTTTTAAAATATGAAAATGTGTGAATTTACCATATTATCCTCATTTAATTAATAATTTTAATTCTTAATGTTTGGACTAGCCTCTCTGCACGCGCTTTGGCGCCTACGAGAGGCATTTTAAAAAAAAAATTAAATTTATTTTAGAATTAAAAAAGATAATGGATAGTTGTGTTCCATAAAAATAGGATTCATTATTTGATTTTTCTTTTAATTTTAATTTTTTTAAATATGAAAATGTGTGAATTGACCATATTATCCTCATTTAATTAATAATTTTAATTCTTAATATTTGGATTAACCAAGGGCATTTTCTGGTATTTTGAATGTTTCATTCTCTGCCTTTTGCTTTATATATATATATATATATATATATATATATTAACAAATGACATTTTTTGGTATTTTGAATGTTTCACCATTCTCTGCCTTTTGCTTTATATATATAGATAAAAAAAATTACACAGTGAGGGGAGAAGTAATAAGCCTTACCCTCAAATGCATCTATATCTACAAATACAAAATCTAAAATAAAAACCAAAAGAAAAATGAAAAGAAAAAAAAATAGAAAAAAAATTATTTCACATTAAAAAAAAGATAAAATAGGGGACTACATTAATTTAAAAAAAGCCAGGTTATATCGAGAGAAATGGGAAGGAAGAAAATTGGCGGAGCTATTTTTTTTTTTTTTAAACGAGTTGTGACCTCATTTCTCCTTGTTTCCTTTTATAAACGTCTATTATAACATCCGTTTTTGGCTTTCTGCCTCGAGCTCCATAGCCCTATCAATCATGTTTCGTAATTTCTGAAATAGCTATCTTCGTGTGAGACAAAAAAATTTAATAATCATAAGTAATGTAGGTAATATTTTTCTAACAAAAAGAGAGAAGAAAAAGGAAGAAATAAGAAAGGGAGAGAAGAAGAGAGAGAGAGAGAGAGAGGAGAGAATATAGAAGAAAAATAGAGGAGGGACGAGAGAAGGAAAAGAAAGAGAGAAAAAAAGAGGGGGAGAGAAGAGAGGGGGAAAAGAAAGAAAAAAAGAAGAAGAGAGGAAGAGAAGAGAGAAGGAAAAGAACGAAAAGAGAGAGAGAGAGAGAGAGAGAGAGAGAGAGAGAGAGAGAGAGAGAGGAGAGAAGGAAAATAATAATAAAAAGGAGAGGTGAGAGAGGAGAGTGTAGGTAATATTTTTTTTAACAAAAATTTGGGTTGGGCAAAAGAGGAGAGAGGAGAGAGAAGAGTGTGGGCGATATTTTTTTAACACAAATTTCGGCCAGGCATGAGCCCAGCCTGCCATAGGCTAGAATCGCCACCGACTACAAATGCAATCAATCACTTAAATCCATATTCTTACCCAAATAAGGACTCAATAAAGATTTAAATGGGGTACAAAAGATAATCACGACTATGGTACACCCCATGTCAATAAGGTATAAAAGATAATCACAGGCACAGTACTCCCCCAGAGAGAGACCTATAAAACGAACTTAAAACCTAAACAAAGACTAAAGTTCTCCCAAAGAGAGACCATTCAACAAACTCATAGAGAATTGCTGCACTTATGTAACTAAAAGAAGGAACAAAAGACGTCCAAGCAGCCACCAATTAAGCCAAGATAGAGGGGCTAGTGGAATGGGACTTTTTCATATTCATCCGTCCATTTTATCCCATTCGTTCATTTGCATATTCTTACATAACCCACATGAAATAAAAATATGAATATTGAAATCAAAGCAATAACATAATTGAACACAATCAAATTTCAATCTTTCAAAGAAAACAAAACCAAAACATTAATCAAATAAAAAATTGATGGGTTTACCTCCATTCAAGGGGATTATTAGAGATGGTGGTAGTCAAGAAATTCATAGAAGAACAGCCTTTAAACCTTATGGAAAATCCTCTCTAAATTTTGAGTTCACTTTCCTGGACAATCTTTTGTTTTTATCAGATGGTAGGAATGAATTCATTCATCAATAAAAATGTTTACATCTTCTTCAAGAGTCTTGAGTAGCTAGTAGGGAGGGTAACGCTCCCACACCCAAGAAACAGAGTTTTTTTTTTTATACCGCAAATTGAGCCACTAGGTGAGCATCCTTATTACAAGACCTACTAACCAAGGGTGGAGTCATGAATTTTTTAGTGTGTAGGCTAGTTAAAGTTATTAGCTTAAAATCTAATGATAAATATAATTTTTTTATTTACAATTTCTATAGCTTTTTCTACAAATAAAATATACATAAAATCATATAAATCATGCTAGTTGTAAATACAATTTTTTTCGTCTGGTACGGCTCGATGGTTGTTCGTTAAAAACGTTTACTCGCAATTGTACGGGCCAATTTATAGTATAGCAAGACAAGTACGAGGTCGTACCCACGAGGACTGAGAAATTAATATTAGTTATGTACTTAGATTACCAAATTCAAGAAAGTAGGAGGTTAAGTCTAAATAGAATTTAAAGCAAGAGTGATTGTAATTGTTGAACAAATGAGGCAAAACAAAGTTTTAAACAAAAGCAAAGTGAGCAAATGTAACAAAGAGTATGTTTGTAGGTTGGAAAATAGATTGGGAGACTAGGGCATTCGATTCACCATAACAATTCAATTCTGGGTTATAAATTAGTTAAGTGACAAGTCTAATTCAGATTCAAAGATTGATTCTAGCTAAAGTATGATTAGGCCATGGTGTCTGGTCCTAACCTTGTGTTCCTAATTCCCTAACTTGATCATTTGTTGTCTAACCTAAATTAAGCATTAGGAACCCATTAAGCATAGAAGAACAATTTAAACAACCAAGCATGTATCTAATCCCTGTTGTCGAATGTCCATACATACTTTTCTTATTCATAGTTCAATTCGAATCAAAGCATGGTGTCTACTTTTGATTTAAACCAAGATAGCTAATAAACAAGTTCTAATGGTGATCAATCATCCAAACAAGCATATTAACTGATAAGCATAATGAATAAGAACATGAATCATGAATCAAACTTGAAATTCAAAACTTTAACTTATAAACCCAGAATATTCATGTTAGGTTACATCGAAGCCCTAGTTATGAATTTAGCTACTCATAATGGAAATGAAACTTAAACATAAATGAGAAGACATAATGAATGCAACAAGAGTAGAAAAACCCATTTATGAAGTTGTTTGTGGTGTCCAAGGCTTCTCCAAATGCTTCTCCACGTCTAATGCTGCTCCAAGAGTTTCCTCGCATCTAGAGTATGGCAACTAAAGAAGTGATTTGGGATGAATTTGGGTGAGTGGTGATGGAAAAGAAAGAGGAAATTCGTAGGGAATTGGAATGGAGGCTTGTTGGAGCTATTTTTGGTGTTTTGGAGATGAATGGAGTGTTTGTGGAAAGATGAAGTGAATGAGATGAATTGTGAATCAATTGTGTTTAGAATTGGAGTGCTATTTATAGGGAGAATGGAAGGGGAATATTTGAATTGAATATGGTTTATGCCAATAGCACTTGTAATTAGAAACTCATTCTTTTGGCTAGTGCATTTCACCAACAAATCTCATTGTAATTAGAAACTCATTCTTTTGGCTAGTGCACTTCACCAACAAATCCCATTGTAATTAGAAACTCATTCTTTTGGCTAGTGCACTTCACCAACAAATCCCACTAGATAGTCATGCATGACATAGTCAGCTTGTGGGCCGATTTTGGGCTTGTTATTCACTCCAAAAAATTCTGGAAAAATATGGATCTTCAAGCCCTTTGTCTTATCTTTCCAAGCATATGCAGCCCAACTCAAGGAAAAATAGGAAAGACCTTCAAATGTCATTTTTGGCCCAGTAATGCAGATGCTGCCGAATTTTGACCTTGAGCTGCTAAATCGTGGATAACTTCCTCTAGAAGACTCCAAATCATGAACCGTAAAATGCTACGGAAACTAGACTTCCGTATCTTTCCAATGATGTATGGCTCATTATCTGGTTCTTCTTGAGCAAGTACAGGTTAATCCGTGAATGTGACTGATCTGCAGACACTGTTTGAGCTAACTTGTCTTCACAATGCATGTAATGAGTCTCATCCTTATTACACTGAAACATACACAAACTTTATTAAAAGCACAAGTTTAACTAAAAAACATAACCAAATCATAAGTTAGAAGGGTACAAAAAGATATGTAGTTATGCACTGATCAAATACCCCCAAACTTAGATTTTGCTAGTCCTCGAGCAAAACAAAATAAAATTACAACTTAGGAAAAAGAAAAAGCAACTAGCCTTCCAAACAATATCCTCAAAGAATCACCAACGTATATGGTTCCAAAGAAACACAACAATCACAATCTAAGTTCCACACATGATTCACGAGAAAGCAAAGCTCACAATGACACCCTTAAGTGTAGTGTGTGAATGCCAAATCAGAACAACCTCTGCCACTCAAATAAGTATATGCGCACACACTTAGAGCAAAATCAATAATTCTGAACCCCATAAGCTCATTATCCAATCTACTCTCCACAGTAATACCATGCAACACCAAGGATCAAAAGGACTTTACAAGGGTAGTAATGAGGTTCAGGGTAGTGGTAGAATGAAAGAAGGGATATGAGATACAATTATTTTTAGTACAATTAAAGCACAGGTAAGAGCATAAGAGATTTTTGAACTTTGTAACAAGCAAGGAACACATACAAGAGCATATTTTCAACATAATTTCAGCACCTTCAAATGTGTTTATTTGGCCTAATTTTGTGGCTCTTTACCCTAGATCACCATGCTCTTCTCTTTTATAACACCCTAGGGCCGTGACTACATTGGTCACACTTCATTACCTCTTTTGATTAGTTACCAATACCCCCAAACTTATTTCTTTTCAACACTTGGGTAATGGCACTAATGATTCACTTTTGCTCCAAAAACCTTGCATTCTTTATAACTCTCTTTTGAAGATAACTTTAATTGCTCATAGAATAAGTAAGAATAAGAAAACAGAGGTTCATTATGGTAGGAATGGTTTACACAAAGAAAGGCTTAATGCAGGCTCAAATGGGTTGACTAGGGATGAATAAATGTAGAGGGATGGTTAGAAAAGCTCAAACGGTTTAAACATGGCCTAAATCACTTCCTAAGCATTGTATGGCAACAAAATGTCTCAAGAGATATTCAAATAAGTTCTAGAGTACAAAACCAAGATCATGAGATAAGTAGAATTGCATAACGTCTCTAAGTAACAAAAAATTGGACTAACTTGGCAAAGTGCTCAATAAGTGCAAGGGTGGCATGCAAGACAGAGTTAACTCAGAACCACACAAAGTCCTTAAAAAATGACTCTCAATTTCTGATAAACCATATTAGTATTAAATCCAAGTCTTATCATAGGTGTTTGGAAGGATAACGAAACAACACACAAAATCCTGCGTTTTTAGACGCTAAACACACAAAAAATAAAAAATAAAAAATAAAAATAATAATAATAATAATAAAAAATTTAAAATTTGACAGTAAAACAACATAACCAAATCCTTCCCCCCAAACTTAAATGAAACATTGCCTCAATGTTTAGAACGTAAGAACATGCAATGTCATAAATGCAAGGAAAGAAGAGAAGGAAAAGACATAACCAAATGTCAGAGTTTAGAAAAACTCCCCTTTGAAGCGATTAGACGGTTCATCTTTCAATCCGACTCACTTTCCGAAGGGTCTGAAACAGAAGAATCATATATGGCTCCATCTATCATCAACTCATCCATCTGCTCCACGAAGTCTCGGAGCCTTGTGGTCATGTACACTAATTGGAAGTGAAACTCGTCAAGCACACTTAAGTAAATGCCAAACTCGTCTCGAATGTTACCTGTAGAATACATGTGACTGCTCAACACAACAGTTCTTGCCACAAACCTCCTATCTAGCAGATATACCCTCCAAGTATATAGACAACGTGCCAGCGCCGCAAGCTGCATCTCTTCCAATCCACAATCCAGATCCCAATTTGGAATCATGCCTTCAATTTCCCTATCACCCTACCTCTTTGAAACAGAAAGGCATCTATGGTAACTTCTGAGGGATCCATGGCAAACACAACCACGAGCACCTCAATCACCTCAAACACCCGTTGCATAATGGTGTCCTCTCCCAAAGGATCTTCTGGTGGGATAGCTGGCAGTGAGTTCAACAAAACCATTGGGCTAGGCACCTTCACCATGCTCAATTCGGACTCCTCCTCCTTGAGCTTTCTACCGACGGCCTCCTGGAGTTTCTCCATTGACAAGATCTACAATAAACAACAATTTGGAGAAGGTTTGGTTCGGGAGGAAGAGGAAGCTGAGATGTTCAGGGGTTAGCGGGCGGCTAGATCAAATGAAAGATAGAGAGTTATTTTTAGGGTTAATGTAGGTAGTGTTTCAGAGAAAGAGAAGGTTTTTTTTTTATTTTTTTTTATTTTTTATTTTTAAATTATTATATATATATATATATATATTTTGAATAAAACACACGAATATACAAGTGACTCATGGATTACCAGTTAAGAACCTCAGAAAACACAGCCAGGGGATCCGGGAAGTTTGGAGAGGTCACAATGGTCCCGCTTAAAACCCAAACTTCTTAGACACCCAAGGTGTCGCCTATAGAACTCCTAGACACTGTATTAACAGAGATGCTCATTGGAGTTACCATAAGTCAACTCATATGAAAAATCTTTTTTTTTTTTTTTTTTTTTTTTTTCATAAACTTGCAAGACATTGAACAAAATTATACTAAGCAAAACAAGGCTCACACAACTTAACTCCACCACAAAACCTAACAAAATTGTCAATCCCTACCCCCAAACTTAAATTGAACATTGTCCTCAATATTAAAGCATAACAAAGATGAGTGAGAATATGTAAATAATAAGGGGAAAATTTAAGACAAAGGATTAGAGAAACTCCCTCTTGATGCAATTAGGTCGACCGCTACCAAGCACCTTATTCTTCAACACATGGGTTGCCTCCCAAGAAGCGCCTTAGTTAATGTCTTGGCAAGACATTATGCCATTAGCTAACTTGATTGTACGAAGGGAAGATGATCCACCACATGACCAGTTTGAGTTCCAACTGACACTCCCTCATGGAATGCTTTAAACGTTGTCCATTTACTTTGAAAGTCGAGCCATCTTTAGGGTTTTGAATCTCCACAGCTCCATAGGGAGAAACATTAACCACAGTGAATGGGCCAAGCCACCTAGACTTCAATTTTCCTGGAAAGAGACGCAAACGTGAGTTAAACAAAAGAACTAACATACCTTTGCTGAACTCTTTCCGTTGAATGTTCCTGTCATGGTAACTCTTGGTACGTTCTTTGTAAAGCTTTGCATTCTCATAGGACTCATGTCTAATTTCTTCCAATTCATTGAGCTGAAACTTTCTAACATGGCCGGCCTTGTCTAGATCAAAATTCAACTTCTTGATGGCCCAAAAAGCATTGTGTTCAAGCTCCATTGGCAAGTGACAGGCTTTCCCAAATACAAGACGATAAGGGCTCATTCCGATGGGAGTCTTATATGCAGTCCTATAAGCCCATAATGCATCATTGAGCTTGGCAGCCCAATCTTTCCTTGTACTATTCACCACCTTCTCTAGGATCTGCTTAATTTCTCTGTTGCTTATTTCTACTTGACCAGAAGTTTGAGGATGATATGGTGTAGAGACACGGTGGGTAATGTTGTACTTCTTCATGAGTGCTTCAAATGGCTTGTTGCAGAAGTGGCTGCCTCCATCACTAATGACAGCCCTTGGAGTACCAAACCTTGTGAAAATATTGTCCCTCAAGAACTTCAGCACCACCTTATGATCATTGGTTTTGGTGGCTATGGCTTCCACCCACTTAGACACATAATCAACACAACAAGTATGTAGGTATAACCAAAGGAAGATGGGAATGGTCCCATGAAATCAATACCCCATACATCGAAGAGTTCCACAAAGAGTATGTTCTTCAATGGCATTTCGTTCCTGCGGCTTATGTTTCCCATCCTTTGACACCTATCACACTTAACACAAAAATTAAATGCATCTTTGAATAGAGTAGGCCAAAAGAAACCTGATTGCAAAATTTTAAGTGCTGTTTTCTTAGCTCCAAAGTGGCCTCCACAAGCCAATTCGTGGCTGTGCCTAAGGATGCTTTCTTGTTCTTCTTCTGGAACACATCTTCTAATGAGTTGATCTGGGCAATGCTTGAATAAGAAAGGTTCATCCCAGACATAATGTTTCACCATGGAGAAGAACTTCTTCTTGTCCTGATAAGTTAGATCATTTCTAAGAACACCACAAGCAAGATAATTAACAAAATCAGCATACCATGGCTCTTTGACTTGGACAACATATAGTTGTTCATCTGGAAAAGTCTCATTCAATGGTAATACAGCTTCTCCTTGGTCTTCAACCACAATTCTGCTCAAATGGTCAGCCACCACATTTTCACATCCCTTCTTGTCTCGAATCTCCAAATCGAACTCTTGCAGCAAGAGAATCCATCTGATCAAGCGTGGTTTGGCGTCCTTCTTAGTGAGCAAGTATCTAAGAGCAGCATGGTCAGAATAAACAATTACTTTAGAACCAACAAGGTAAGAACGAAATTTTTCTAAAGCAAAAACCACAGCAAGCAACTCCTTCTCTGTTGTGGAGTAATTGAGTTGGGCATCATTCAAGGTCCGGCTCGCATAATGAATCACATGGGGAAGCTTGTTCTTCTTTTGACCTAAAACTGCACCAATAGCAAAGTCAGAGGCATCACACATTATTTCAAATGGTAAAGACCAATCTGGAGCTATGATAATAGGGGCTGAAGTTAGCTCTTTCTTCAAGGTCGTAAAAGCTTCCATGCAAGGTTCGTCAAACTCAAAAACAGCATCCTTAGCAAGAAGATTACACAATGGTCTTGAAATGCTTGAAAAATTTTTGATGAACCTTCTATAGAATCCGGCATGGCCCAGAAAGCTTCTAACTCCTTTAACAGAGGAAGGGGGTGGTAGATTTGAGATGATATTTATCTTGGCTTTGTCCACTTCAATTCCCTTGCTTGAAATAACATGGCCTAGCACAATTCCTTGTCTTACCATGAAGTGACACTTCTCCCAATTCAAAATCAGATTTGTTTGCTGACATCTTTTAAGCACTAGAGACAAGTGGTGAAGACAATCATCAAAAGATGAACCAAAAACTGAAAAATCATCCATAAATACCTCCATGAATCGTTCCACCATATCAGAAAAGATTGCCATCATGCATCTTTGGAAAGTTGCTGGAGCATTGCACAAACCAAATGGCATCCTTCTATAAGCAAACGTACCAAATGGGCATGTGAATGTGGTTTTCTCCTGGTCTTCCGGAGCAATGGGAATTTGATTATAACCTGAAAATCCATCAAGAAAACAGTAGTAAGCATGGCCAGATAAACGGTCAAGCATTTGATCAATGAAAGGCAAGGGAAAATGATCTTTTCTCGTGGATGTGTTCAACTTCCTGTAATCAATGCAAACTCTCCACCCAAGTGATAGTTCGTGTTGGTACTAGCTCATTCTTCTCATTCTTTACAACAGTGATTCCAGACTTCTTTGGAACAACTTGCACAGGACTCACCCACTTAGAATCTGAAATTGGGTAGATGATTCCTACATCAAGTAGCTTTAAAACTTCAGCCCTAACCACCTCTTTCATGTTAGGATTTAGCCTCCTTTGTGCATCACAAGATGGTTTGCTGTCTTCTTCCATTAAAATTCGGTGCATGCACATGCTTGGACTAATTCCTTTGATGTCTGCTATGGTCCATCCAATGGCTGTTTTATGCTCTCTTAGAACTTCAATTAAGCTGTCCTCTTCATGTAAGGTGAGACCTGCAGCAATTATAACAGGGAGAGTTTCATTAGCACCCAAATAAGTATACTTAAGATGATTGGGTAGAGGTTTAAGTTCTAGCTTTGGTGGGGTGATAATGGATGGCTCCAATTTTGTGGAGGATGGTCCAAGAGGCTCGAGTGGTGGCCTAAAGGATGGTGGATATGGCTGAAACACTTCTAAGGCAGCCATCACTTCTTGGAACTCTGATTCATAAAGATCTTCCTCTTCTTGTGTTAGGACCGCTTCTAGAGCATCATTAGACTTTTTCTGCACAATTTTAGAAGAAATCTCATGATCCACAACATCAATTGAAAAACAAGTATCATGAGTGATAGAAGGTTGAGAGAGAGCATCAAACACTTTAAATTCAACAGTTTCACCCAAAACAGTCATGGAGAGGGTGCCATCTTTCACTTTGATGATTGTGTCTGCAGTGGCCATAAATGGTCGTCCGAGGAGAATGGGATCAACACGGTCTCCATATGGGTTATCCTCCATATCCATCACTACAAAATCAGCCGGAAGAATGAGTGTATTAACTTGAACTAAAATATCTTCAACAATACCTTTTGGATATTTGATAGAATGATCAGCTAGTTCAAGACGGATTGACGTTTTCTTCATCCCTTCTAAACCAAGCTCCTGATAAACTGAATATGGCATTACATTGATGCTTGCTCCCAAGTCCAACATGGCTCTTCCAACCTTCTTATCTCCGATGTTAATGGGAATGTCAAAGCTGCCAGGATCTTCTAGTTTTGGTGGAAGCTTCCTTTGCAACACAGCACTCACATTTTTGTTGAGCTTTACTTCTTCACTTGGAGCAAAATTGAGCTTGTGAGTTATCAAGTGCTTGATGAACTTTCCATATGCAGGGATCTGTTTAACAACATCAAGCAAGGGCAAAATATCATAAATCTCTTTAAACGCCTTATCTTGATTTGCTTTCTTCAAACGGCCTGGAAATGGAATCGGTGGAATATATGGAGGAGGTGGGATGTATCTATCTTGATGAAGATGTGATGGCACAAATTTGTCATCTCTTTTATGCAATTGAAATGGATTGGGTTCCTGAGAATCAGATTTGGCCTTAGGAGCAGATTGGGACGTTTTGAGTTGTTCTTCTTCCATAGCTGTGGTTTCCTCTTCATCTTTATCCTCTACAATCACAACATCATTTGATAGATTAGAACCAACTTTGTTATCAACAATCGTACCTGATCTGAGCACATGAACGGCCTTGGCTTCTTGGTTTTTTGGATTGATCACGGTTTGGCTTGGCCATTTCCCAGGCTCTCTTTGAGCTATTTCCGTTGCTATCTGGCCTAATTGGACTTCCAACTTGGAGATGGCAGCTTGTGTAGTTTGCTGGAAATTGGATTGGTTGATTGCCATTTGCTTCACTATATCCTCCAATGATGATGATTGTTGTGGCCTTTGGAGTGAAGGGGGATTTGCTTGATTCTGTGTATTCCTCCATGAAAAGTTTGGATGATTCCTCCAACCTGGATTATAACTTTGAGAATATGGATCATTTATTGGACCTCGGTTGTAGGAATTTACCAACTTAGCTTGCTCTTGCACAAATTCTGGATATGCTGTCCCAAAGGGACAAGAAATGGTAGGATGATCATGAGTTTCACAGATACTACACACTTCCTTTGAAGGGTTTCTTGAGTTCAATGCAAGGAGGGCATCTAGCTTTTGTTCCAATTTGGAAATCTGCACACTGGAAGAATCATTAGAACCACCAGCAATACGTTTACCTCTTGTATCGATGTGTTGGGTCTCCATTGCTATCCCCTCAAAGAGTTCATATGTTTCTTCTGGAGTCTTAGTCTTATAAGAACCACCTGCAAAATTAGTGACAATATTATGACTAGAGGGGGTTAGTCCTTTATAAAACATACGCATCTGAAGCTTCAATGGAATCCCATGATGAGGACATTGATTGAGCAGCCCATTGAATCTCTCCCATGCTTCACAAAACGACTCATCATCTTGTTGTGCAAATAGGAAGATCTTGTCCCTAAGCATGTCGGTTTTTTGCGTGGAGAAGTATTTCTCCAAGAACTTCTTTTGAATGGCTCCCCAAGTTGTGAGTGTACCAGGCTTCAAAGAATTCAACCAATATTTCGCCTTATCTTTCAAAGTGTAAGGAAACACTCTCATTCGAAGTTGATCTTCCGTCACACCTGTCAAGGGAAAAGAGCTCACAACATTAAAAATATCCTTTATATGAGTTAATGGATCTTCATTAGGTAAACCATAAAAGGAAGGCAGCATATTAAGATAAGAAGATTTAAGCTCATAGTTTCGGGCTGCGGTGGGCAGCAAGATGCTTGAAGGGGATGCTGGAATTGTTGGGATATCAAGGTCTCCCATGAACTCATTGGCAGCCATCTCTTCTTCTTCTTCTTCTTGGTCTGAACTTGATTCCGAATTTGAAGGTGAAGAACCTGGGAGGTCAGTGTGGATAGCAAGACCTTCAAATGTGGCAATGACTTGCTCTTTTGCAGTTTCCAACTCTCTTTCAGAGATCACCCGGTTTGGTTGCAAAGATGGCCCTGCGTTCAAAGATCTCGAACGTTGGAACGAAGACCTCACTTGTTCAAGGAAGGGATTTTTAGACATAAACAACCTGAAACAGAAAATAACTTGAGTTAATTAGTACTACTAAAAGAATAGGGTAACCTTGGGCACATAACCAGGGAAGAACTTTCGTTCAGTCCCCGGCAACGGCGCCAAAATTTGTTCGTTAAAAACGTTAACTCGCAATTGTACGGGCCAATTATAGTATAGCAAGACAAGTACGAGGTCGTACCCACGAGGACTGAGAAATTAATATTAGTTATGTACTTAGATTACCAAATTCAAGAAAGTAGGAGGTTAAGTCTAAATAGAATTTAAAGCAAGAGTGATTGTAATTGTTGAACAAATGAGGCAAAACGAAGTTTTAAACAAAAGCAAAGTGAGCAAATGTAACAAAGAGTATGTTTGTAGGTTGGAAAATAGATTGGGAGACTAGGGCATTCGATTCACCATAACAATTCAATTCTGGGTTATAAATTAGTTAAGTGACAAGTCTAATTCGGATTCAAAGATTGATTCTAGCTAAAGTATGATTAGGCCATGGTGTCTGGTCCTAACCTTGTGTTCCTAATTCCCTAACTTGATCATTTGTTGTCTAACCTAAATTAAGCATTAGGAACCCATTAAGCATAGAAGAACAATTTAAACAACCAAGCATGTATCTAATCCCTGTTGTCGAATGTCCATACATACTTTTCTTATTCATAGTTCAATTCGAATCAAAGCATGGTGTCTACTTTTGATTTAAACCAAGATAGCTAATAAACAAGTTCTAATGGTGATCAATCATCCAAACAAGCATATTAACTGATAAGCATAATGAATAAGAACATGAATCATGAATCAAACTTGAAACTCAAAACTTTAACTTATAAACCCAGAATATTCATGTTAGGTTACATCGAAGCCCTAGTTATGAATTTAGCTACTCATAATGGAAATGAAACTTAAACATAAATGAGAAGACATAATGAATGCAACAAGAGTAGAAAAACCCATTTATGAAGTTGTTTGTGGTGTCCAAGGCTTCTCCAAATGCTTCTCCACGTCTAATGCTGCTCCAAGAGTTTCCTCACATCTAGAGTATGGCAACTAAAGATGATTTGGGATGAATTTGGGTGAGTGGTGATGGAAAAGAAAGAGGAAATTCGTAGGGAATTGGAATGGAGGCTTGTTGGAGCTATTTTTGGTGTTTTGGAGATGAATGGAGTGTTTGTGGAAGATGAAGTGAATGAGATGAATTGTGAATCAATTGTGTTTAGAATTGGAGTGCTATTTATAGGGAGAATGGAAGGGGAATATTTGAATTGAATATGGTTTATGCCAATAGCACTTGTAATTAGAAACTCATTCTTTTGGCTAGTGCATTTCACCAACAAATCTCATTGTAATTAGAAACTCATTCTTTTGGCTAGTGCACTTCACCAACAAATCCCATTGTAATTAGAAACTCATTCTTTTGGCTAGTGCACTTCACCAACAAATCCCACTAGATAGTCATGCATGACATAGTCAGCTTGTGGGCCGATTTTGGGCTTGTTATTCACTCCAAAAAATTCTGGAAAAATATGGATCTTCAAGCCCTTTGTCTTATCTTTCCAAGCATATGCAGCCCAACTCAAGGAAAAATAGGAAAGACCTTCAAATGTCATTTTTGGCCCAGTAATGCAGATGCTGCCGAATTTTGACCTTGAGCTGCTAAATCGTGGATAACTTCCTCTAGAAGACTCCAAATCATGAACCGTAAAATGCTACGGAAACTAGACTTCCGTATCTTTCCAATGATGTATGGCTCATTATCTGGTTCTTCTTGAGCAAGTACAGGTTAATCCGTGAATGTGACTGATCTGCAGACACTGTTTGAGCTAACTTGTCTTCACAATGCATGTAATGAGTCTCATCCTTATTACACTGAAACATACACAAACTTTATTAAAAGCACAAGTTTAACTAAAAAACATAACCAAATCATAAGTTAGAAGGGTACAAAAAGATATGTAGTTATGCACTGATCAATGGTCCGGTTTTCCGATCTCGATACCCACCCCTAATCCTAACTCCTAATTGAAATTACATGTAGGATAGCTTAAAACACTAGAAGAGGGTTGAATAGTACGTTTACAGAGTTTAAGTGTAGCAAAGGAATAAAAACACGCCCAGAGGATTGATAAGTGGTATCAATCCTTGAATGCACATAACATAAAAATATATGAACACGCAGAAAATTATTTTACATGGTAAAACCCCCCTCTCAAGAAAATTCACGGGACTCCTCAGTCCAAGCAAATCCACTATAGAACGATGATTGCGAGAAGTACTCACACACTTATCCTAAACATATTCTAGATAATGTTTACCGACTTATTAGTAACTCAACTTTTGTTACGGGATGACCTTTCGATATTCCTTATGTTGAACACAATACTGGTCACGATTGCTTCAAGTTCGTCGGAGTTGTTCCAACTCTCCTTATGTTGAATCTGATACTGGTCACGATCGATTCAAGCTCATCGGAGAAAACCGTCACCAAGGTCTTGGTGCCCTCAACCGTATGAGTCGTCGATCAGTGCAAATGAATGCAATATGAATAAGAAAAGTATTTGATAAATCAACAAGTAAACATGGAACACTTGATGATTTATCTCAAATCAAAACTCAACTTTCCAAAATTTATGGACTGAAAATATGATCATGATGTTATGTTTTCTGTGATAGGCCTAGGAGGCCTCGAGCTCGGTCTCTCTGAATTTCAATGCCTACCACAAAAGCAGCTTCTCCCAAATCCTTCATCTCAAAAATATTTGAAAGTAGCTCCTTGGTGTCCTTCAGTAAATTGTGGTCATTTGTAGCCAAAAGTATATTGTCGACATACAACACCAAAAAAATAAATCGACTCCCACACTTTTTCAGATAAATGCATTGATCGGCTATATTCTCTTCAAAACCATAAGATGAAACAGTTTGGTGAAATTTAAAATACCACATCCTGTTTGCTTGCTTTAGTCCATAAATTGCCTTGCCAAGTTTGCAAACCATATGCTCTTTTCCCTCATTTGCAAACCCTTTAAGTTGCCTCATATAATTTTCTTCTTCGAGTTCACCATTCAAGAAGGCAGTTTTGACATCTATTTGATGTAGAAGTAGGTCATAATGTGCCACCAAAGCCATAATGATGTTGAAAGAATCTTTGGTAGAAACTGGAGAAAACGTCTCAGTGTAGTCAATTCCCTCCATTTGGGTGAATCCTTTGGCTACCAATCTAGCCTTAAATCTTTCGATTCTTCCATCCTTATCCTTCTTTGTTTTAAATACCCATTTTGAGCCTACCAATTTCTGGCTCTTGTGAGGTTCAACTAATTCCATACTTGATTATTGTTCACGCTTTCAAGTTTGTTCAACATCCATTCCCTCCATTTGTTTGCATTCTGACTCTCCATAGCTTCTTTAAAACTTGTTGGATCAGCCACATCTCCAATGTCAAAATATGCTTCCTGTAGGTACACATAATCTGAATTTGCTGTGGATCTTCTTGGTCTGTCAGATCTTCTCGGTTGCACTGGTTCTTGTGGATTATCTAGCTTAGGATTCTCAATAGCTTGTTCTTATGGTTCAACTGGTTCTTCAAACTGAGGATTTTCCAATACAGTTTCACTTAAAGGAATCAAGGGTGTAACATCTTCTCGGTTGCACTGGTTCTTGTAACATCACCTTCTTCTACAAAAACAAAATCTTCATTCCCAGTGGTATTCTCCTCATGCTTTATAAACTTTGCACAACCAGTCTCAACAATTCGGGTACCATAATTTGGACAGTAAAATATAAAACCCTTTGACCTTGCGGGATAACCTATAAAATGACAGCTAATCATTTTAGGATCAAGCTTCTTCTCTTGAGGATTATAGATTATAGCTTTAGCCTTGCAATCCCATACATGAAGATGTCGTAAGCTAGGCATTTTGGTAGTACAAATTTCGAAAGGTGTCTTAGGCACAAACTTGCTGGGCACTCTATTAAGTATGTAATTTGCTGTTTTGATTGCTTCTCCCCATAGACTCTTAGGAAAATCAGTTTTCGAAATCAAGCTATGAACCATATCCTTCAAAGTTCGATTTCTTCTCTCAGCCACACCATTTTGTTGCGGAGTTCCTATCATTGTGTACTGAGTAGCTATTCCATTATCCTGAAGATACCTAGTAAAAGGTCCAGCTCGTCCTCCTCCTTCATCAAAACGTCCATGATATTCACCACCTCTGTCTGACCTCACAATTTTGATCTTCTTCTCAAGTTGTCTTTCTACTTCAGTTTGGAAAATCTTGAACATTTCAAAAGCTTGAGACTTTTCTGCTATGAGATATAGATAACCAAAACGAGAATGGTCATCTATAAAGGTGATGAAATAGCGATTTCCATTAATTGTTTGATGATGGAATGGTCCATAAATATCAGTGTGGATGATCTCTAAAAGATCACTATTGCGAGTTGCACATTTCTTCTTAGTCTTAGTGAGTTTTCCTTTGACAAATTCAATACAAATTTTGTCATCACCGAAAGTTAGTGATGGCAAGATTTGTTCCTTAACAAGAATTTTCATTCATTCTTTTGAAATGTGCCCTAAACGTCTATGCCATAATCTAGTGGATGTTCCTTCACTTCTAATCCTTTTCTTACTCGATTTAGCCATTAAAACTTCACCCTCTTTATTGTAATTAAGACAGTATAATCCATTTGAGAGAACACCAGTAGCAAGAACATTTGAATTCTAAGATAATGCAAAGCCATCTTTATTGAATTGAAAAACAAAAAAAAAAAAAAAAAACCCCAATAGTTCCCCCCCCACCCCCACCCCCCCCCCCTCGATAATCTTGAAACATAAAT
This sequence comes from Prunus salicina, assembly GCA_020226455.1. Lineage (NCBI taxonomy): Eukaryota > Viridiplantae > Streptophyta > Magnoliopsida > Rosales > Rosaceae > Prunus > Prunus salicina. The sequence goes on from CM035347.1 coordinate 5,359,502, forward strand.
CAAATTCCTCTTCATTGAGGGTACTAAAACTACATCATCCAACTCTAAAATAAATCATGAATCCAATTTCAGCTACACTACTCCAATGGCTTCCACATCTACTTGCTCTCCATTCCCCACGAACACTTTAGAGCAGTGCTTGTCTATAGTTCATTTTGTCTAATCACTTTTCACTGTAGCTTGAGGGGAAGAACTTAACTGTTTTAAACTCATGGCCAATAAAGATTATCAAACCTTTCGGAATATAGAAGCTTAGTGCCCTAGTGCTTGATCTAGTGGGAGAATGTTATGTTTTCCTATTTAGATCGGTGCACTAGATACTAAGTTATATCATGTTTTGATAAGAGTTTAAGTTAAATTATACCTTGAGGCCCAGAACCTTGTGGAATAAGGAAGGGTTTTAAAGCCTATTAAGGGGTCCTATTTATTTCCCTTTTTTTTTTTTTTTTGTGAACCAATTAAGTGGGATTGGAAGATAAGTCAAGTCGGTGTTAAGCTCACAATTTCATACATTTACATGCCCAATTTACTTACTCATTTTTGCTTAGTCTCTTAGAATTTTGAGTTATTTGTCTCTCTTTGTATGTTTTGTAGGCCAATAGATCAAAAGAGAATAATTCATGCAATTCAAGCATGTTAAGGCCTAATGATAAGGTTAAGACAGCAAGAGATCATATTTGATGCAATCTATGCTTGATAAGGGCTGATTGGGATAAGAGGAATATGAGCTTAAGGACAAACTCAATTTGGGCTACACTCCTTGTTAGTCCAATTTCGTGGGTCATCTTGCAGGCCTCATTTCAGCAACCTACACTACTTGGATGAGGTGACATTCTTCACAGAAGTTGTTCCAATGGGTGTCTAGTATCACATATCCAAATTTCGGCCCAATTGAAGACATCTAGAGTCCTTAGCTCATCAAACACTGAACCATGCTCATAATTGCATTGGATCCTCTTTTGAGCTTTGAATCATCTTTTGAGCATTGGATCCTCTTTTGAGCATTGGATCCTCTTTTGAGCTATGTGCCTCACCATAGCTGTCCTTGACTTTAGACCAAACATGTTGAGCAAATTAAGGGAGGTGTGGTCAGCTATTCAAGTGTAAAGGAGAAAAACATGTGATGTTTAATCATGGAAAACATGTTAGCATAAATCAAGGAGCACTTTCCATGAATTCTGATGGGTTTGTCTTCACCAGCCAAGGGGGAGGACGAATTTGAAGTCTACAAATACGGAGTTCAGCTCATTCAAAGGGCATCTACCATTCCATCATTTACACTTTCATTGTACACAAAGAGAGGGAAAGTTGAGAGTCACAAAGGGAGAGAAGAGAGAAGGCAGCAGCTGGGAGGCTTTGGCCTCCTGGCAGCCATGGAGATGAATCTTTTCCATCTCCAGCATGCTGGCCTTATCTTCTTCTCCTCCCTTTGTCTTTTATTTTCTTCTTGTATTTCCTTAGCTTTACTTTGTTTTTCTTTTGTTAGTTTAATAAACATCTTGCTAGTCTTGTATCTTGGTTTGAGTTTATAAAGCTTGATTTCATTCATGAATTATTCTTCACTGTTTTAATGGAGCTGGGAACGTTTGGGGGCCATCATCTTCATTCTGTCCATTAGCAACTCATGAACCATTTTGAACTACATAGAAATGGTTCATGTGATTTAGTTTCTAGGACTCATAATGTAAACACCATGCTTGGGATCCTTGTGATGTTCAATGCAGTTTGATCCAAACATCATGGACTTATTTGTGAGCATCGTCATGAGTGAATCAACTTGTTTACTTGCTGCCATAACATGATTAGAACAATTAGGGTGGATTCTAAAACCTCACTATCTTGTCTTAGTTATTTTCTTTCTTCTTCTTTTGTTTCTTTTGTTTTCATTTTTGCTTTGTGTAGGAAAATTGAACTGGATTATTCAATCACCAATCCTTGTGGAATCGACCTCGCACTTACATACGCTAAACTACCAACGGCTCGTGCACTTGCGAGTATCACAAGTTGAGGATGCAGCTGAATTCATTTTGGTGCAGCTGAATCTACACAACAGTCGACCCTCGGTGATGAGTAGAGACGACTTGACCTAGCCTTATATAAGCTTAAGGCCATGCTCTCATCATACACGTTCTCTAATCCTATTCTCATCATAAAGAGAGAGCTGAAATAGATTCTGAGAGAGAGCAGAAGTCTTGAGCCGTTTCTGTTCTTGTTAGGATTGCTGCTGCTACGGATTGGATGAGTTTAGAGGTCGTTTACTCAAGGAAGAGGGCTCCATGTATATCTTTATGCTTTTACATATTTCAAATTGTGTGAAAGATCTTGAACATGTATAATAAAGAAAGCTAACACGTGAAAGTACAGAAAAATAGTCCTTGACATCTCTAAAGAATGAAGAAGACAAAGATTTTCTTTTATAGGCTTTTTGTTCCACCAAAAAGAAAACACGTTCAAAACAAAGATTGCTTGATTGGCAAAAATTAAATTAAATCCCAAATATATTTTCCTTTTTCTATAGATAATCACATGTGAAATTAAACCAATAGAAAAGGCCAATAGAAACCAATAGAAAAGGCATACAAGAAAAGATGGTTTTAATCAATCACAACATCAAAGCAATCAAACCATGATCAGACACCTTGATATTGCGATCTGATTGAAAACATGATTTTCAAGCAAATTACTTAAAGAAAGAATAAAAAAAAGATATTAAAAATTATGTCTAAATGAGATCCACTCTTAAAGGGATTCTTATTGACTTAAGATCAGAGAAAATCATGAAAATAATATCATATTAAATGCCAAAAATGTTCATATCATGTGCGCATGACAAATGACATGGCTTATCTTTGGATCAAATGTCTCATACGTGTTAAGTTACAATTATGTTATTCGGGATGGCTGAGATATTTCAATCTCGCAGTTTTTGGAAATCAAAGACAACAATTATGCTTCAACCCAATAACTAAATGACACTTCCAAAACCTATACTAAGTTTTAGAAAATGCCAATACAATTTCATACTAACACTAAAGCATGGGCTTGCACAACTTTTTGTTGCTCCGTCTTTTAATTGATCCTTTGGTACTTTAAATTTTGAATTTTGACCCTTGTTTTATTCCTATTTCAGCCTTTCGCTTTTCCTCTCGTTGTTAGCTTATTGTTTTGTGGGAAATGTCATAAAAACAAAGAACAAATGAGACTGCCAAAATTTTGACCCAAAAAAATTGGCTTAAAATTTCAACCCACCTTATTTGTAAATCCTATGTCCGTGCTTGGTCACGCCTCAGGTCGGATCTTTCACTTTGGATTTTGTTGTTGTTGCATGTTGATGTACAGTTTGACCTATTTTGAAAATTGAGTTTAATTTTGGTTTATGTTTTGTGTATGTTGATGTCTTTTTTGTTTAATGAGTTTCTGTTTTATGGATGTTGTAAGTTTGTCACATACTTGGAGGTGGTAACCTGCATTTGAGGCTCTTTTGTTGATTGGGTTTATGTAGAAATGGTTGTTTCTTGTTCGTGCTTGCGGTGGAGATGGTGTTTGGGGTTTCATTTTGTTCGATTTAGGCTGCTGCTTTTCTGTTTAAATGTTTGTTCAAACTTGAAAGTTGGCGTCTTGCTTGGTTGAAATGTTTAATTGGGGGGTTTGTTTTGTGTACTCTGAGGTTGGCTAACAGAGGATTTAGGAGAACGACTTTCATGCAATAGGGATAATATTTTTTGCTATCACTGGCCAATGATGCAATGATGCATGAGATAACTTTTTCATGGGTCATTGTGTTACTGACCGGGATACCAAAACAGTGCTATCTCGTTGTAAGTAAGTTTTTTTTTCAAAGGATCTAGAGTTTAGTTATAGATGCCTAACTAATTATCCATGTAGCCTAACATGGATTATGATGGTGTCATTCCAAACCTTTGTTCTGCTTAAGTCTTGTTCTTAATTATCAATTTCTAATACAGTGGTAAATAATTAGTTTTACCTCTCAATTCTCATGCTGTGTAACAAACGCCCTCTAAAAGTTTTAGGGAGAAACGACAATAGCAAACGTGGGATGAAGACAAAACGGCTTCGTTTAGGAAATATGTGAGAAGTTATTTTGTGCTCCAAGAAATTGCCGAGTAGAAAGAGCTTTCTGGAAAAGCAGTGCCGCAGCCAAAATCCTTCACCCTTTTGCGTTTCTCTTCTGTTCGTAGGAATTGATTTCCTGAGATAAGCACAAGTATGCTGATAGAAGACGAAGAGACAGAAAGGCATAGCGATGTGAATCCCTCAAAACCCTCGTCTTCCACCAACAAAGATGCCTCTGATGGCTTCGAAACTGCCAGCGACGGCGAACTTGGACCCAATGGTAGCGACAACGACGACGAAACCCAACAACAGCACCAAGTCCAAGAGGAGCAGCAGAGTCTCTCTCAGACCGACGACTTGAAACAGGTATTTGTCTTCGCAAAGCTATTGTTTTTCTGATTTCTATTAAAAATGTGTTGTGCAATGCCTGTTTATCTGGTAGATGTTACTGATAATCCAATGGCTTTATAAGAATCAACTGCCTATTGTTACTTTGGAGCTCAGTAATCGAGTTCAATTTTGTTCAATTTGAAGAAGAAAAATGAAATTGTTGTATCCGGCTGTTCTGAAATTTGATATCTTTGTCTGGTTTGCTTATAATTAAACCCATTTAGGTTTTTCTCTCTCTTAGTTAGTTTCATCTTAAATTGTTAAACTGATTTTATTACTTACAATTCCTACGTTCCTGTTGAGATATTATAATTTTTTTTTTTGTTGATTTGTTCTGTTTGCATATGGATCAGAAAGCATTTGAACAAGCAAATGATGTCAAATTGGAAGGCAATAGACTGTTTGGCAGTGGGCAATATGAAGAGGCATTATCACAGTATGTGCTTGCTTTACACCTTGCACCTGACATGCCATTATCTGTGGAATTACGTTCAATATGTCACGCAAACAGTGCAATATGCTTCTCGAAATTGGTATGCTCTACAGTTAAAATATTGGCAAATACATCCTGAATTATTTATTTATTTATTTTTCAATTTCACATTCTATGTTGTGATTAAAAGTTCACGTAAAATAGTTGAGATATTGACATGGTATACATATCTAGTGCATTCTTAGTTTATCGACGATATGAAGTATTTTTCTGGTTTAATGTGTAGATTTGTTTTGTAACATATGACTTTACTAGTTAGTATGGAATAGAAATTTGTTGATGAAGCCGCTTATGCTCTAATGCACTTTTGATTTCCACATATGGGAAAAGCTATGATTTGTGCAATTATTCGGAAAGGGGCTTTTTCTCTTCTCCCTCTTATTTTCTTCGTAGTCTTTGTTGAAGTATGCAAGTTGTTACAGTAAAGTAATGTGATTCCAGTGATGCATAGATTGGTCTTAAAAGCAAAAATGGGTTTGATTTCCTTCATCATGTGTCTGGAAATTTTTTATTTGAAATGGATTCTAGTTATACTTTACAGAAAAATAACTACATAGAATTAGCTCTATTAGGGAGGCTTTATAGTTAACTTTTAAAATGAAGACTTATAGTGAAAGGCAACAAATATTACAAGGTTATAGATGATGTCCAAGCCGTGAGCAGAACTGGTGCTAGTTATTGTAAGCTGTTTTCACTCTCCTGACCAAACAAAGAAACGCTAGTTTTTCCCTTATTTATTTCTTTGTGTTATTATTATATGCTTTGAAAAGGCTTCTTATTCTTTTCATTATAACTTCTCTACACCAATAGCTTCTTAGTTGTTCATGATTGTTAATGTTTGAATCTTAATGTCACAGGGAAAATATGAGGATGCAATCAAGGAATGCACAAAAGCGCTAGAACTAAATCCTTCATATATGAAAGCTCTGCTTAGAAGAGCAGAAGCTCATGAAAAACTAGAGCATTTTGACGAGGCTATTGCTGGTAAGCTCGGATATATACCAGTTTTTAACCATTGTGCTGTATTCTAAGGTGGTACCTTTCATTAGTTCATCCTTGTATTTCTGGACAATATTCTTGACTCTTTTTCATCCCACTAGAAGCAACTTCCGTGTTCTCATGTGTACTGGTTTTTAGTTTTATACTAATATGTATTGCTCAATGTATGCTTTACTTTGTAGACATGAAAAAAATCTTGGAACTTGATCCTTCAAATGATCAAGCCAAGAAGACCATTCACCGCTTGGGGCCGCTGGCTGAAGAAAAGAGAGAAAAGATGAAAGAGGAGATGATTGGTAAGTTTCTTTTTTCTTTTTGGTTAATAAGATCATTGGTAAGTTAATTCTATTATTTTCTTCTGCATTTATATTATTTATTGTTTCATGGTTTGTAATTTTAGATTATTTTTCTTTTGGCCACTCGATCAAGTTATTCCTAAATGCTGTATGTACCATGATTGTATTTTTTTTTCATTAAACAATGCCCAAAAAAGATAAAAACCCAATCCATATCATAGACAGACCACTCTGCTAGTCTTCACATGACTTCTTTCCTATACTTATGGTGAGCAATGAAGGCCAAAGGACTGGGCAATTAGAAGGGAATCTAGGAAATGCGTTTTCACGAAGTAATTACTTGCCAAATGACTAGAATAACTAATTTGACTGATTTTTTGAAACAATGTCGAGACTGATAAATGAAGAAATCCTAAAATTGCAGCGTACTGATCAGTTTTTTAATGACATATGGTCCTTGCTTATGACACACTAGCTAACTTGTTCATGATTGCCAAAGTATGTCACTGAGGTAGGTTCAGGGAACATTAGGGAGAATGTTTTATCCTTGTCGATGATGTCAACTTAATGAGTCATTCTCTTTTAGAAATATGAATATGTTATTAAAAAATGGTAAGAACGTGTACATTTTAATTCTCCTATCTCATGTCTGATTTCTGTAATGGTTATTCACATATTCCATGCTTTCTGGTGACAACAGATATCATGTCCAATTTTGTTAGGGCTTATCATCATTAGACCCACTCCAACATTACATATTATACAATAACTCTTATAGAGCCTATTTGGAGAGGAAAACTCAAAACTAGCCACTTGTCATTTTCTACTTGGTTCTTGGAAAATTTTAACACACTAAAAACTAATAGAAAATGACAAGTGGCTAGTTTTGGGTTTTTCTCCCCAAATAGGCTCTATATGGGTTTTTGTATAATGTGTCACGCTAAAATGAGCTTACTTGTAAAAACCTAATTTTGTTATGCCCGTGACTGGTATATTTAAGGCATACTTCATTGTTAAATTTTAGACTTGGCTGTTAGTGGGCATATTTCCTTTGTAATGTCTGTTTGCTCAGTTGCTAAATTTTAATGTTTCTCATAAATAAAAAAGAAAAAGAAAAAGAAATATGCTCTAGACTAAGCGTTTGAAATTGTTCTATGTGAGTAGGGAAGCTGAAAGATATGGGCAACTCTTTGTTAGGCCGTTTCGGAATGAGCGTTGACAACTTCAAAGCTGTCAAAGATCCAAACACTGGCTCCTATTCTCTTTCATTCCAACGTTAGTATGGTTGTGGTAATATCCTACAATGTGGAAGGAATCGGGTTGGCGACGTGGCAAGGAGTAGAGGGTTTGTTGTGCATGCAGGATTGGTAACTACAAGTAAATGAAGAGTTGATAAGATCATTTGCGGATAGTATTAACTTTCATGAATTTTGAGGTATTACGGTTTCTATATATGAATGCAATTGTTACTTGATCATCATTCAGTGCATCTGTGATCTCGTGTTTGTGTGGTCTTCTGCATAATTCTTTTAGTGTCTTGGACCTTAGTAGCTTATCTTCCAAGTCAGTATTTTGTTCAGACTTTTCGTCTGTTTCACTGCTGGTTTCTCGATTGCAGTTTGTTTATGGTTTCTTTACATTACCATTTACGTGATAGATAATGGCATGGGAAACAAAACCACTGACATCATAGTTGGTTTAATTCTTTGGCATGTTGCTCTAATTGTAAATTAGCAGCCAGAATCAATATGCACTGTTATTATGGTGGTTGTATTAGACGCGGATGTATAGGATTTAGGAGAATTTACTTTAAACCTTTTGGATCAGCATATTAGGTTTTGGTGAGTGTTTAAAACATGAAGTAGAAAATATGTTTTAAGGCTTTCCTTGATTGCTCCTTTGGTTTTCACTAGGAACTTCTGTAACTAAATTTTTTTATGTCTAGCTTTTTCGTAGCCAAAGCTAAAAAAATAACCGCATGAATTGAGTTAGAAAAGGTTACTTGTGGCCTAAGGTAAAACCTCTGAATATAGGAGGCATCAGTTAATGAAGCAGGACATCGATGCCCAAGAGAAGACAGCCTAGACACGATGTTCTCTATCATTCGAATCTTTTTCGGGTAGAATGAATATATTTGAATATTTGAAATTCAAAATTGAGTAAAAGATCAAGGCGACCATAACAAAAGTAGATGATCTTGTTTTCAATCAACGGGATAGGGAGGAGTCGAACTTGCAGCATCTTTTATTTTTTGAAAGAGACTAAGATTTAATGGCTTGTCGATAAAAAAAATTGTCGGAACTAAAATTCAATTTTGGACAGTGATATAAACCAACAGAAAGAATGGATTAATCTGATATTCGCTATAATAAGCACGCTGCACGCCAAAAGGGCAAAGAATGCTTATAATGTGATTATGACCAACCTAGCCAAAAGTTAAAGTTTGGAGAGAAGGGAAACCTAGGTAGCTCGGTTTTGATATGTTCACTTTTGTTTTTTTGAATACAAGCGATCATCTAAACTACAAGGGAGAGGGAGATTTCTCATACACACTTACCAATGTGCAAGTGAGGTTCAAACCTGAGACCACTGATCTGCAAATCAAGCCATTTTTCACTGAACTAGACCCTGTTGGCTAATATGTTCACTTTTTTAGCATATGAAGACAATCCCACTTGTTGGACTTGTATTAAGTGCCCTAGACATATGAAAATGCTCGTAAGGAAAGGCAGCAAAGTACAATATGAAGAGTGGAATTTGTTTCTTCTCTGGAACATGCCTAAATAGAGATTTAAAGTGATTGGTTATATGATGATTATTAAATAAGGGTGTGAGGCCCAAAGTCAAATTAAGCAACTCTAAATACATAACTTAGTGGTAAGAACATTTAACCCTAAATTCTAAATCTTAAAGGATTTACGTGTAGATTAATGATCTTAGATTCCAACCTTAATAGCACATCCCCTACCCCTTCCACATTCTGACAAAACCAAAAAAAAACTTTGAAGTGCTGCTATTTCCACCCACCTGTCCTATTTCCCCACCCACCTTATTTTCAAAATTTTAGAGACAAATTTATCCATTTGTAAAATGACTTCTAAGGACTATCTAATTTTTAGACACATGTTCAATAACTAAAAAAAAACAAAAACTAATTATTTAAAAAAATAAAAAATAAAAACCCAACGGCCACCAAATCTCCCTCACCCACCTTTCAATTTGTAAATCTCTCTCTCTCTCTCTCTCTCTCTCTCTTCACCCTACTATTCTGATCTGTCTTATCTTCCCCACGCAACCATCAACCGTCCCCCTCCTTTTTTCTCCTTATTTCTCTCATCCCACCTCTCGACAGCAACCCCTATGAATAAATGAATTCTTTATTTTTCTGTCGTTTGTTATTTGGTATGGTTTTAGGTTGAACAGCTCAAAAGGGTTATTGGGTTTTGGATTGGCAGGGGGTTGAAGGCTAACATGCTTTCAATGAAATTAAGGGCATGCTGTAGGGACTTGGGACTAAAGGGTTTCAGGATTTATTTAGAATTGTGATTGAAGAAGAGTAAGAAGAGGTTGCTGGGTTTGTTTGGGTTTTGGTTGAATTAATAATGAAAGGGTATTTTAGGAATAAAGATGGGTGGAAAAATAGGATTGTTTTTTTTTCAAATTTACATGGTGGGTGAGAAGATAAGGTGGGTGGAAAAATAGAATAAGGGGGTGGAAATAGCAGCACTCGGGTTAGTTGGCCACACATCACCTCCAATGGGCAGCAAATCACAATAAACAAAGAAAGTGGAGAAGATATGTATAATGACAACCAAATATCAAAGAACATCTAGGCAATAAAGATCTACATAATAAATATTTTTTTTGCTCAAGAAAACGCACGCCTCCCAAATCATAATATACCAAGGCCCACACAGCACTAAGCCACCACCAACATCAATTAAGCATAAAGTAAAAGATGACTCCACCACTTTTCATAAAGGTTAATTAGGTTGAGGTTGGCTGGCTGACTTTCAAAGTGCCACCATAAAACTGACACAGACATTAGACATGCATACATGCATGCTTGGTTGTTTTGGCATATCCTTTCCACCAAACGAGAAAAACTTGTGTGAAATTAGGATATCATTATTTTGCTATGTTCGGTCAATTATGTTATGCTATACGTGATAAATTTTCTACATAACAGCTTGTGATTGGTTAAAAAAAACAAAACAGTACTATCTTTGTTTCATACGAATTTTCACTCTCTCTCTCTCTCTATGTCACCCAACAAAGAAGAATAGAGATCGAGAGAGAGGAGCAATGAAACGAGAATAGCTATTCTTGGGTCCCACGTCCATGACTCAACTAGTAATATTGTGTCGACATCTCACCATATGAACCATCATAAATCATGGCATGTCCTACAACTAAGGCCCACCAATAGCCCAACACCATCACACTCCACTGGCCCTCATGATTCCCTTGCCTTGCCCCGAGTGACAACCCAAAAGCAGCCTTCGAGCATCACACATGGGCTGCAGCCACATTGGATCCATCATGCAGGCATGCACCCACTATCGTTTGATATTCAATCTCCACCGTCCATTACTTCTTTAATAGTATAAATTCCACCATGAAGCTTGAGAAAGGGGTTTTCCTATAGCCAAACATTTAAGCTGGCTTTTGACAATGGAAAAAAGCAAGTCATTCCCTGAATACACCTCGGCTTACTCCGGCGAGTTCGGATTCCAAGAGCGGTCGAATTCGTACAACTTCAACGGGCCGACTCAGAAGGGAAGTGGGTTTGCGACATCAAGTGATCCAGAACTGCAGAGGAAGAAGAGAGTTGCGTCATACAACGTGTTTACAATGGAAGGTAAGGTTAAAACAAGTCTAAAAAATAGCTTCAAGTGGATCAAGAACAGGTTCGTCACGGATGTTCGCTACGATGCATGAATATGAAGTTACATAAGAGAGTTTTGTCCCATAATCCCACCCTCTTGTGTTCACTTTTACTTGTTGATTGTATACAGTTTGTGTGTCAAGGTTATGATTTATAATCAGATGGGAAAATCCCCACCAAAGACCAAATATGAAAGAAAAAGGAAAAAAAATCTTTCTCAATGCAAAATGCACTAAGAGTATGATGATGATGATGATGATGATGGCTTGAGGGTGCGGCCATTTGAATTGTAATATGTTTTGGTTATATTTTAAGCTTCAAGTTATTTTCTTCTTGTCTAAGCTTAATTTCATTTGCTAGCCCAGATATTATATTTTGCTAGGAATATATATATATATATATATATATATACACACACACACGGAACTTCAGTTGAGGGATCCCTCAGATAAGCTTATTTGAGGGACACTCTTGTAGGGGCCACTTTGTATTGTATTTCACTAATCCAAACCTCTATTTTGTAGATACCCATTCAAAGATCATCTCTACAAAAAATTAGTTCGAATCCAATATCATTTGACCACTCATTTGAATTATTGAAATTTTAGTACTCTCTTGAACCACCATGTTTATTGAATTTGTAGGACACAATTGGATATCGAAATGGTTTCTGATTTGTCTAATTTTTTGCAAGGATGATCTATGAACGTAGACCAAGATGGAGTAAGGGTTGATACGGAGAGAGAGAGAGAGGAGATATATGTTTTTATTTTTATTTTAATATATGTAAAAAAAATTAATTTCTTTTTAAATATTATTTCTTAATATTTAACTAGCCCTTTGGCACATGCTCACGCATGTGCCAATTGGTTTTCTTTTTTATTTTTTATTTTATTTTTAGACTTATAATAAGAAAAGATAAAATGGGTAGTTATATTTGTTTTGTGAATTTACCATATTTTCCTCATTTAATTAATAATTTTAATTTTTAATGTTTGAATTAACCAAGGGCATGTTCTGGTATTTTGAATGTTTCATCATTCTCTGTCTTTTGCTTTATATATATAGATTACACCTAAGATAAAAAGTGGACCCTGCATTTGCCACGTCATCATTTAACAGAAGACCAAATGATAAACTGACGGAATATGTACATTGGTTGAATTTTAAAACGTTAGGACTTAAATTGAGAAAATTAAAACTCCGTGGCCCATTTCAAGAATGATCCCAAACTTTCATTGAGTAGAATGATGTTAGCCCTATCTTTTTCCCTTTAATTTTGTTGAGTCGCATGAACCAAAAAATGAAAACACAGAAGGAAATTCTTGTCCAGCGTGAAAATTCCAAACACTCAAACCAGATATTCTTTTTAAAGAAAATTATTAAAAACAAAAACAACACAGTAGGGCAAATGAATGTCGATGTAAGTGGTAATTAGGGGTGGTGAAGAGTTGTGAAATGGGGTTAACCCTTCCTTGAGCAAGAATGTCGATGGAGTCGCAGTGAAGGAGGAAATGTTGAAACTGATTTTCTGTAAGCTATCCATTTTATTAGGGAGGAAGGAGAGTCGGTGGTTTTCGAAGGGAAATTTCTTCAGGATATGAAGGCTTTTGCAAGGTAGATGCCCATTATCATTGTGTGTCAGCATTTTCTCAACGGTTGTTTACCCATGAGTAAGCAGAATACTTCTTTGCGGTGAGGATTGAAAATGGCTTAACATGGTTGAACTCTATCTTTCTGAGGAGGACAGTGTGATTTAATTGTAATGCAAAAATGAAATAAATGGTTTTAAATTCTGGCCAGGTTGGTATTAACACGGTCCCAGTGTGAAATCACTTGCTTTCTACTTCTTTTTGGTTCTGAGTTGGAAACTTCGAAGAGAGAGAGAGAGATTGCTTCGATGGCGGAAACAGGTTGTTTTTGTGGAAGGGAGAGAGAGGTTTTTGGAAAGAGCAGTTTATCTTTCGAAAAACGAGGTTTGGTGCCTACATACAAGCTGTTAAGAGGAAAGTCATTTCAAGCGTAGAACCACACTTGATCACAATACGTCTGCTGAGCAGAAGTCACTTGAGAAAAAATATTCTTGAACGTGTTTGGGCCTAGATTTTTTTGCCAATGGGCCTAAGGAGAAGGAGCCTTCCAATATGGCAGCAATGGAAAAAAGGAAGATACTATTGGGCCTAAAAGGACTTCCAAACCCACATGCGTGGCCTAAATAACCAAAAACAGCCGAATTTTTTAAAGGAAATTTACTATTATATTCAATATAGGAACCCAAATTATAAAATAAAAAAAAACATTATATAAAATGGACTTTAGAAACACACCCAAAGCCCATTTACAACATAACAAAAGGTTTTAAACTTCTTTTAAATTATAAAACTGCCATTGATTTTTTAAAACAAACTCAATCCCAAAACCTTATAAAAAAAAACTCAAAACACTCAATAGGGCATTAAAGTAATTTAATAATCAAAATTAAATTAAATTTGGCCAGCTGTTATTTTTTGGGTTTTTTTTGGATTTGTTTATAAAAATTAAATGGGGTAGGGTTTATCCATATTATTAATGCTAAGAATAGGTATATGACTAAATATATATTTTTTTTTAAATCAAGAGAATGTTTGCCTCACAGAGAGAACAAACAAAGGGAAACTCGCTTACTTAATGCTTGATTTTGAAAGAGATGAGCTCGACCACAAAAGCATACCGAGGAATTGTTTGCCTCACCAAGGGAGAAAACATCAAGGGGTGGAATCTTACTTGCCTCACCTAGAGAGCAATGTTCAAAGACCAAGTCGGTGTCAAAGTTCCATGGCACAAACGCAACCGAAGGCCACCTTTATCACCACCCATTTTGACCAAACACAAGCGAAAGAGTAGACATAAAGCTGTGAAGTTGATTGGACACGTGTCAGAGCACGGCCAGAATTATTGTCTCGACCGGAGAAATACCAAGTTTATAAAATAGAAGCAAAATCAATGAAACAAAGATCTAGCACCAACCAAACAAATCAAGCCCAACGGATGCTCAAATGCACCCTTTACACTTTTTTCATGTAGTTCATAGTTTTTTTTAATGCTTTTCTTTAGAAATTAGTATAACTCTCAATTAAAAGAACTCATGAACCGTTTTGAGTTCTTGGGTTCGATAATCCATTTCATATATTAACAAGAGTTTCTTTGTTTTTTATTTACAGAGTTAATTCTTGAGTACCATCCAATCTACTCAGATTTCTTAAGATACCCGCAATTCTTGAGCTATATGAACCCATTGAGCTCCTGAGCCCAGTACCACCACCAAGCTACCAAGCTACCAAGCTCGGTGATATTGTCCAACCACACGCTCATTCTAAAGTAGGGATGGAAACGAGCTGGTTCGAGGACGTGTATGGCAATATCATCCCTGTCCTCACTTTATCACAGATAAGAAATTTTGGGGAATTTTAGTCCCCATCCTTGTCCAGGGGTTGTTGTCTCCTGAAGGTGCCCCAATTACCCGGTTTTTATTTATTGAAAATCTACTACTCTCAATTTTGACAAATTTTTTTAAAAAAAATTACATTCAATTAAACCATAAAATTCAATTAAACTACTCAAAATCATCTCAACAATTTGACAAACTAATAGAAATTGTTGATGCTCTTTTTCGGAGAGGGTCAACTTAGAGAAAAGAAGAGGGATTTGCCTTTAGAAGGAGAAGGGCCTGGGCCTTCGGTAATGGGCTAGCCTGCAGAAGACAAAAACTAGAAGCAGTCGTTAAGCTTCGGACACCGGTGTGGTGCCGGCCGAAGGCTCTCCGATGCCTAAGTTAGCTAGGAATAGTAACTTTTGTGGAGTAATAGTAAAAGGTGGAAAGTCGTTACCCTTTCTTGGTTACTGTTCCCCATTTATAGGGGAGTAAAAGGAGGAGGTTTGCACAAAGTTCCGATGTGGGACTTTGTGCAAGTTGCTGTGCTGATGACACGTGTCTCCTGCTTTTAGGTTTGGCAGTTCGGAGCTTCGGCAGGTGGCTGTCCCTTCGGAAGGGCATCTCCCTTTGGCAGGGAAGGAGGCAAGTCTGCCTTGGTGTTAGTCACTGTTGGTGCTAGGCATGCTTGGTTAATTATGGTGTAAACAGTAGTCCCCCAAGTTGTCAACCGAGAAGTGGCTTCTGGTTTGGGAACTTGTAAAGAGACTTGTATAATTTAAACCAAGCGTGTCAGCGTGGCGGGTGCCGAAGGTAGTCCCCTAGTCCCCCAAGTTTGAAAACTAGAAGACAACTTCTTTGTCTCTTTTTTTTTTTTTTTTTTTTTTTTTTTTTTTTTTTTTTTTTTGGGCTTCGGTAATGGGGGTGCCGAAGGTGGCTTCCGAAGGTGGCCTTCCGAAGGTAGCCTTCCGAAGGTGGCCTTCCGAAGGTGGCCTTTGTGACGTCAACATGCATTCCGAGGGGAAGGTGTGACGTCGTCGCGGGTCGCGAGGTAACCTTCCAAGCTTCGGAAGGGAGCCTTCCGAAGGGAAGTTGTGACGTCATCATGCCTTCCGAAGGGAAGGTGTGACGTCATCGCGTGTCGCGAGGTCTCCTCCAAGCTTCGGAAGGGAGCCTTCCGAAGGGAAGTTGTGACGTCATCATGCCTTCCGAAGGGAAGGTGTGACGTCATCGCGTGTCGCGAGGTCTCCTCCAAGCTTCGGAAGGGAGCCTTCCGAAGGGAAGTTGTGACGTCATCATGCCTTCCGAAGGGAAGGTGTGACGTCATCGCGTGTTGCGAGGGGTTCTTCCATGCTTCGGAAGGGAGCCTTCCGAAGGGAAGTTGTGACGTCATCATGCCTTCCGAAGGGAAGGTGTGACGTCATCGCGTGTCGCGAGGTCTCCTCCAAGCTTCGGAAGGGTGCCTTCCGAAGGGAAGTTGTGACGTCATCATGCCTTCCGAAGGGAAGGTGTGCCGTCATCGCGTGTCGCGAGGGGTTCTTCCATGCTTCGGAAGGGAGCCTTCCGAAGGGAAGTTGTGACGTCATCATGCCTTCCGAAGGGAAGGTGTGACGTCATCGCGTGTCGCGAGGTCTCCTCCAAGCTTCGGAAGGGTGCCTTCCGAAGGGAAGTTGTGACGTCATCATGCCTTCCGAAGGGAAGGTGTGCCGTCATCGCGTGTCGCGAGGTCTCCTCCAAGCTTCGGAAGGGAGCCTTCCGAAGGGAAGTTGTGACGTCATCATGCCTTCCGAAGGGAAGGTGTGCCGTCATCGCGTGTCGCGAGGTCTCCTCCAAGCTTCGGAAGGGAGCCTTCCGAAGGGAAGTTGTGACGTCATCATGCCTTCCGAAGGGAAGGTGTGACGTCATCGCGTGTCGCGAGGTCTCCTCCAAGCTTCGGAAGGGAGCCTTCCGAAGGGAAGTTGTGACGTCATCATGCCTTCCGAAGGGAAGGTGTGCCGTCATCGCGTGTCGCGAGGTCTCCTCCAAGCTTCGGAAGGGAGCCTTCCGAAGGGAAGTTGTGACGTCATCATGCCTTCCGAAGGGAAGGTGTGCCGTCATCGCGTGTCGCGAGGTCTCCTCCAAGCTTCGGAAGGGAGCCTTCCGAAGGGAAGTTGTGACGTCATCATGCCTTCCGAAGGGAAGGTGTGACGTCATCGCGTGTCGCGAGGTCTCCTCCAAGCTTCGGAAGGGAGCCTTCCGAAGGGAAGTTGTGACGTCATCATGCCTTCCGAAGGGAAGTTGTGACGTCATCGCGTGTCGCGAGGGGTGCTTCCACGCTTCGGAAGAGAGCATGCCGAAGGGAAGTTGTGATGTCATCGGTGCCAAGTGGCAGCGGTAAGGAAACGTCTCTTCGTGGAGATCGAGGCGTCCCAACGGTAAGATGTATTATTGCTTGGAGCAAGAATCGAGGGGTCCTTCGTATGCCTTAAAAGGACTGTGGAGGGCTGAAGGAGTGAGCACTTGAGAATTTTCGAAAAATTTTAGCAAACAAGTGAGGCGATTTCTGACAAAAGTTCGGCACGGCGGAGCGATTTCCGGCAAGGCGTTTCAAGGCACCTCCCTGAGCCAGGCGATTTCCGGCAACCGTGAACGGTGGACATAACAAGGTATGCCTTGTGTTCCGTCTTCTTTTTCGATTGAAATCTCCCTTTTGCTTGAATTTTGCATGAATGTGGTATGAACTTAGATGAATCTCTATGAACTTGTGAAGAACATGCCTAGGCTTTGTTTTCAATTCTCGCATGCCCCTTAGTTTCCCTTTTTTGTGTTTGTAGATGTCTGATAATTCTGAAAGAGAAAGTCAAAGCCCCCCAAGTCCCCATGCCTTCAGTGGGGAAGAGTTTGAGAGTGGTAGCCAAAATGAGGACTTGGGTACCGATGGGGAAACTAGTGGGTCTGAGCATGTTGTGGAAGGGTTGATAGTGGAGGGAGGTAGGGTTGGGGAAGAGCAGTCGTCAAGGAGTTCTGGGGGGGAAGCCTATAGGGAGATGCAGAGGAATTATGTGGCCCTAGAAGCGTGTGCCAACCGAGTGTTGGGGATAACCCAGGCACCAGAGGCTAGTGCAAGTGGGCAGGCGGGGCCATCAAGGTTTGGTACTGTGGTAGTAGCACCTGTTGATGTGGGTGTTCCAGTAGGGGTTCCTTTACCGAAGAAGAACATGATGAGTCTGTATGAGCTAGAGTCGCTGAAGGTAGATTATGCCATACCTGGGTGTGTGGGGCTAAGGTTGCCCGTACCAGCTGAGGCGGCGAGGTACCCACCCGAGGGTTGCGTGATGGTGTTCTCAGCCATGTACAAACATGGGTTGAGGTTACCATTGCATCCTTGGGTTCAGATGATGCTTTCCAGGCTGGGGTATGCCCCTGGGCAGTATAACCCCAACTTCTGGTGTATACTGCACGGGGTGTACATAGCTTGGTGGTTGGCAAAGCGAGGGGAACCCTCCTTTGAGCAGTTTATGCACCTATACTCAGTGTCCAGGCAACAGGGCAACTTTGGCTGGGTGCAGGTCAACTGCCGAAAGGCCAAGGAGAGGGGATATTTTATAGGGCAGCCACCATCGTCGCAGAAGACTTGGCGAAATCGGTGGTTTTTTGCCTTTGGTGACTGGGAGTGCTGGCCTGGGCAGACTGTCAGCAAACATGTGCCTACCCACTTTCAATCCATAGGTCCTTGGTTATAACTTGTCTTTTAAGTGTGTTTGGTATGAATGTTGGCCTCTGATGTTTGTGAAAAACTAACACATTTGTCCATGTGCAGGTTCGGTGAAGTGTAGGCCAGTGTCCAGGGAGGAGGAAGAAGAGATAGAGCTGGTGAGGAGACTGGTGCCCCAGGAAGCACGTGAGCTGAAGAATATTGTGACGCCAGCACTACTCCTACAGTCGGGGTTGCTTCAAGGGAGTAAGTATTGATCTTCTCCTCCGTGTATGTTTGCCTTGGTATGTGCTCACCTCTGCCTTGGTTTTGTGGTTGCAGTGGCTGAGGTGCCGAAGAAGGTGGTGACCGTGTTGGAGGGTTCGCCAAAGTTGGTGGTGGATCCGGACGAGAAGCAACGGAAGTTGCGAGAGAGGAGGGAGAGGGATAGGGCCAATAGGGCCAAAAAGCAGGCAAGGGGTGCACCCAGTTCTGCCGAGGATTCAGCGGCCCGGGCTGCTGAAAAGCGGCCTCGGCAGGAGGGTGACGAGCTGTTGGTCGAGCTGGAGAAGAAGCGGAGGGGGCTTGAGTCGTCGATCCAGGACGTCATGGGTGGGACAGTGCTGCCGCCATTTGACCTAGATCCTCCACCTAGGCTGCCGCTCGAGATGGAGGAGTTGTTCCCTGCAGGTACCGAGGATACAGATTTTGCTTCGGTCCGACGGGAGGCGAAGGAGGTGACCCTGGCCATGCACCGCCAGGAAGTGCCCCTTGTTAACGCCTTCCTGACTGGGGTAAAGATTGATGCGGGGGATCTAGCTCGGACCAAGGCCACGGACTTCTCCGATCGGGTCCAGAAGACGGTGCTCTCTGCCGCCAATGTAAGTAACCCTATGCCTTGAATTCGTTGAGTAGTTCAATTATCAGGTTATTCGTGCTTATGGTCTTGTGTTGCAGGCTTTCGGGGACATGTATATCACTCTGGCCAGGGCTGAGAGAGAGGTGGCCCTGGCTAGGCGCCATTCTGAGGCAGCTAAGGTGGCCACCGCTGAGGCCCAGGCCGCCCTTAGGGAGAGGAATGCGCTTCAGCTGAAGGTGGGTAGGCTGGAGCGGGAGCTGAAGGAGACGGCCCGGCGGTTAGAAGCGGTTGAGGAGGCTAGGCTCGAGGCTGAGAGGAGGAGGACAGAGGAGCTGAGTGCTGCCCGTGCCGAGGCTGTGGAGGAGTACCAGGGCTCTGAAAAGTTCAAGAGCCTAGTGCTGGATGCGATGGTCGAGGAGCAGTATGGGTGGGAGAAGTTGGTGGCGAGGTTTAATCCTGACCTGGACATAAACTTCGACACCAGTGGTGTGCCCCCTCCCATACCTTCTGGTCGGGAGTCATTGTTCGCGGCTACCCCATCTGCGGAGACCACGAGTTCTGAGGCCGAGCCGAGGGGTGGTGCCGATGCTAGCGGAGGTGAGTCGACCCTGGATGCTGACAACACTGCTGAGGAGGAGGCGGATGACCGTGCCGATGCCTGAGGGCTTGCATATTGTTTTTGTTCCCTTGTTTCAGACTTGGCTTTTGATATGTATGGATATTGCCCTGCCCTAAGGCAGGGTTACTTTGATATTTATGATAGTCTGATGTTTTTTGTATGCTTTTGTCAATTGCCGAAGCATGAATGGGTAGAAATAGGCCCAAATAGGTGCTTCTATTAGATGAGTGCCGAAGGGCAATAAGTACAATGGTTGGTTTGAGTCGAGGCTCAAGACCAAGATAAAAGGAAACATAACGGCCTAGGGTCTAGGTAATGTTTACTTGTAGTAGTACTTGAGATGATCAGCATTCCAAGAATGAGGCAAAGCCTTGCCCTCGTGAGTCCGAAGCCGATAAGCGCCGGGGCGGGTGACCCTGGTAATCTCATAAGGCCTTCCCATGTTGGGCCCAGGTGCCCCGTAGGATTCTTAGTGGCCAAAGAAACCTTACGCAAGACCCAGTCCCCAACCTTGAAAGCACGGGGTTTGACCCTGGAGTCGTAGTACCTAGCGATGCGTTGTTTGTATGCGACGTTGCGCATGTTGGATTGGTCACGAAGCTCGTCAATAAAGTCGAGGTTGAGGGCTAGCTGCTCGTTATTGGCTTCGGTCTCATAAGTGGAAGTTCGGTACGTGGGCTGGCCAATTTCCACTGGTGCCACGGCTTCAGTACCAAAGGAAAGAGAAAAGGGTTCTCCTGTGGAGGTACGGAAGGTGGTGCGATAAGACCACAGTACTTCTGGGAGTAGGTCTGGCCAGCAGCCCTTGGCCTTGTCAAGCTTAGTTTTCAGGTCTTTTGATGATCTTGTTCACAGCCTCGACCTGGCCGTTAGACTGAGGATGGGCTGGGGTGGCGAAGCAAAGCTTTATCTTGAGGTTGGAACAAAATTGCTTGAACCTTGCGTTGTCGAATTGCCGACCGTTGTCCGTGACGATGGCGTTGGGGATGCCGAAGCGACAGACGATGTTTTGCCAAACAAACGTCTCGATTCGAGCTGCCGTTATGGTGGCTAAGGCCTCAGCTTCGGCCCATTTAGTGAAGTAGTCGACGGCTACGACTGCATACTTGACCTGGCCCTTGCCCTCGGGCATGGGTCCAATGAGGTCAAGTCCCCATTGGGCGAATGGCCAAGGGCTGACCATGGCTGTCAATGGTTCAGCTGGGAGTTGGGGAATATTGGCGAAACGCTGGCACTTATCGCACCTCTGGGTGAAGGCCTGGGCATCAGTATGAAGTGAGGGCCAGAAGTATCCTTGCCTGATGGCTTTATGCGCTAGTGAACGAGCGCCCGAATGATTACCGCAGATGCCTTCGTGGATCTCCCGAAGGACATGGTGACCTTCCGAAGGGGTCAGGCACCGAAGGTAGGGCAGGCTGAAGCCGCTTGTACAGGGCGCCATTAATGAGCAGGTATCGGGCAGAGCGATAGCGAACACGCCGTGCCTCGGCAGGATCAGCGGGCAATGTCTGGGTTTGTAAGAACTGAAGGATGGGATCCATCCACGTGGGACTGCGATCAATGGCGCAGACGATTGGCGCCCGTGTGCTGGGCTGAGCCAGGATTTCCATGTGGATATTACGGCCAATACCCTGTTCTATGGCCGAGGCCAATCTAGCGAGGGCGTCGGCGTGGCTATTCTCTGAGCGCGGCACCTGGCTTATGAGGTAAGCACCGAAAGTTGTAAGCAGATGGCGGGCGTGTTGGAGGTAGGCCGTCATAGAAACGTCCTTTGCTGTGAAGTCCTGGTTGACCTGGTGGACAACAAGCTGCGAGTCGCTGAAGATCTGAATTTGCTCGGCACCCATCTCCTTTGCTAACCGAAGGCCAGCTAGGAGTGCCTCATATTCGGCCTCATTGTTGGAGGCGTGGAATTCGAAGCGGAGGGCGTATTCCAGGACCACCTTGTCCGGGGAGATGAGGACAAGGCCAGCCCCACACCCCTGGGCATTGGAAGAGCCATCCACGTACAAGGTCCATAAGGGCTGAGTTAAGTCCAGGGTGCCATTGCTAGCGACGTGGATTTGGCCTGGGGTAGGAGTGGGCTCCACCGTGATATGTGGACCGGTTATGGCATGGGGTTCCGTGAATTCGGATATGAAGTCAGCCACGGCCTGGCCCTTCGTGGCTGGGCGGGGCTTGTAGTGGATATCGAACTCACCAAGTTCGATGGCCCACTTGACTAGCCTCCCGGAGGTCTCTGGCTTCTGCAATACTTGGCGAAGTGGTTGGTTAGTTAAGACATGGACGGTATGAGCCTGGAAGTAGGGTCTGAGGCGCCTAGCCGAAACCACCAGGGCGAATGCCAGCTTCTCGATGTCTGGATACCGAGCCTCAGCCTCTTGCAAGGCTTTGCTGACGTAATGCACCGGGTGTTCAGCACCTTCCTTTGCCTGGATGAGCACTGAACTCACCGCTGTAGCCGAGACGGAGAGGTAGAGCATGAGGGTGTCGCCAGGCTCAGGTGTTGATAATAAGGGGGCACGGCTCATATACTCCTTTAGCTCGCTGAAAGCCTTGTCGCATTCAGTGGTCCAAGTAATGCTCCGCTTGCTACCCTTGAGGGCCTTGAAGAAAGGGGCACAGCGGTCAGTGGCCCTGGAAATGAATCTGGTGAGGGCTGCGACACGCCCAGTAAGGCTCTGGATGTCCTTAATTGTCTTGGGTATTGCCATGTCCAATATGGCCTTGATCTTCTCGGGGTTGGCCTCAATGCCCCTTTGACTGATCATGAAGCCAAGGAACTTGCCTGAAGCCACCCCAAATGCGCACTTGGCGGGGTTGAGTCTCATCTGATATTGCTTCAGGATGGTGAACATATCATTGAGGTTGGGGATGTGCTGGGCAGTAGTGCGGCTCTTGACTAGCATATCATCGACATATACCTCCATGGTGTTGCCAATTAGTGGAGCGAAGATGCTGTTTACCAAACGCTGATACGTGGCCCCGGCATTCTTGAGGCCGAAGGGCATGACCTTGTAGCAATAGAGGCCACGGTCTGTGATGAAGGATGTATGGGCCTGGTCCGCAGGGTGCATAAAGATCTGGTTGTAGCCCGAGTAGGCGTCCATGAAGCTGAGGAGTGCGTGGCCCGCTGTGGCGTCAACGAGCTGGTCGATGCGGGGTAAAGGGAAGCTATCCTTCGGGCAGGCCCGATTGAGGTTGGTGTAATCGACACACATGCGCCAGCCCTTTGTGCCCTTTCGAACCATCACCACATTAGCCAGCCAGGTGGGATAGTCCACCTCCTTGATAAAGCCAATGGGTCCCCTTGATATGAATGCTCAATTGTGTTATGCTCAACTTATCCACCTCTGTCCTCATGGCTTCATATCGCTCTGGATCATAAGCCCGTCGTTTCTGCCGAACGGGTCGAACGGTAGGGCTAATGCTTAGCCGATGGGAGATGATGTCTGGGGATATGCCAGGCATGTCATTGTATGACCAAGCAAAGACTTCAGAGTTGAGGCGAAGGAAGGCGATAAGATCAGAGCGAAGTGCCTGCGAGAGGGAGGTGCCGATCCTGACCTGTCGGTCCGGGATGTTCTCATCCAGGGTAACGAGCTCAAGGTCCTCCACAGGCTCGGCCTGTGGGGTGACAGAGTCCTCCCTTGGGTCCTCTGGGCGTTCGGCGCCAGCCCGTGGCGGGGCTGGAGCCCGGTCTACCGCAAGGGCCTCACCTCTGTGCTGGTGGTTAGTGGATTTTACCGCTGAAGCGTAGCAGCTTCGGGCGCCAAGTTGGTCTCCGCGCACCGTGCCTGTGCCGTAAGGCGTGGGAAACTTCAGCAGCAGCATATGGGTCGAGATGAAGACCTTCATTTGGGCCATGGCTGGGCGGCCAAGGATGACGTTGTAAGCTGTGGGGCAGTCGATAATGAGGAAAGGAGTGGTGATTGTCCTTCGCTGGGGTGCTACTCCGATAGAGATGGGGAGATGGATGCTTCCGATGGGCTGGACCACCTCGCCAGAGAAGCTCACCAGGGGTGTAATGCTTCGGTCGAGCAAGTGAGATGGGACCTGGAGCTCGTTGAAGGCCTCGGCAAACATCACACTGACCGAGCTGCCAGTGTCCACCAAGATACGCCCCACATCAAAGTTAGAGATTTCGGCGCGGATAATGAGTGGGTCGTCATGGGGGAGAATAACGCCGCGTTCCTCCTCCTCACAGAAGGTAATGGGAGCCCAGCCTGATTTATGGGTCTTCGGCAGGCGTCCTTGCTCGGCGCTGAAGACCTGGTGTGCATAGGTGGAGCGGACATAATGCTTGATGGAGTTGTTCGAGGTTCCAGCTAGGGTGGGACCACCACTGATAGTTGAGATCATGTTGATCTGTCGTTGGTGAGGGTTAGGTGGGGGTGGTAGGCTGTGCACGTACTTATCCAATTTCCCTTCACGAATAAGTCCCTCGATGATGTTGCGCAGGGCCACACAAGATTCGGTGTCGTGTCCGCCGAACTGGTGGAAGCGACAGAAGACACCCGTGTTGGGCATGGGCTTGCTGCCTGGCCTCCGAGGTGGGGGCTTGGGTATGATGGGTGCTTCGTGCACCAGGACATTCTCGTATGTAGTGTTCAGGGTGGTGAAGACCTCGAACCTAGGCTTGGGTGAGAAGGGGAGCGGAGCCCGATCGCTTGCCCTGTGCGTGTTGCCGCCGCTGGACTGGTGGTGGTTGCCATGTCTGCCCCGCTTGTTACTGCTGAAGGTGTGCTGGTAGCTATCCTTCCTTTTGGGATGCTGGGCATCCTGGGTACTTGTGGCGGGAGTAGAATGTTGAGTCTGGGCTGGTGTGGGTGCTGAAGGAGGTGAAGGATTAGCAAAAGGATTTCGCGCTGGGGTGGCTGGGCCGCGTTTGGAGTTGAAGTACTCCGCCTTGGCGTGAACTGCCGCTTGCTTCATTAGCTCAGCATACGTGTTCCAAGGGTTGCTGTGTACTAGGTACCGAAAGTTGGATTCTCGTAGGCCGCTCTTGAAAGCACCGAAGGCGGCACGATCATCAGTATCTGGGCAGCGCGAGTATTCGTGGCTGAACCTGGCTGCATACTCTCGAAGGGGCTCGTCCTCGCCCTGCTTAAGCATGTATAGATCGTCCGCGGAGTAGAGGCGATCAGTCTGGATCATGAAATGGTCCAGGAAGGCCTGCTTCAGACTGTCAAATGTGTTGATGGTGCGAGGGTTCAACCTGTAGAACCAGTTCAGGGCCGCGCCGCTGAGGGTGGAAGGGAAGAGGAGGCACATGCCTTCGTCAGTTAAGCCCTTGCACCCCAAGGCGGACTGGAAGGAGTGTATGTGGGTCAGAGGGTCCTCTGTGCCGGTGTAGAAGGCGATGCGGAGGGGCTGGATTTCCCTTTCCTGGTGGTAATTTAGGATGCGTTCGGTAAAGGGCCCAGGTCGTGGCTTCGCCCAAAGGGGTTGATGGGTGCGATGCTGCTCGCTCTCTAGGCGCCGAACCTTCTCGAAAAGAAGCCTCATGGCCGGGTCGGCATGAGGGAGAGTCTCGGGTGCTGGAAACTCGGTGTGTGGGTGGCCGTGGGCCGGATACAAGTGTTCGAACGTCTCGGTGTGGTAAGACTCCCGGTCTTCTGGGTAATCCTGCCCCTGGTTTTCCGAGTCTCCTACGCCCTCTCCAGGGGGTAGCTGGGTAGGCTTTGGTGGGGGGCCCAGGTGTGTCATCTTGGGGTCTTGGAGGTCGACGGGAATGCGGATTGTTCTCCCCTGACGGTCCAAGATACGCTCCCTGCAATCCCTGTAGACCTTGGTTGGTTCGTGGGGTCGGTCCCTTGGTGGAGAGATGCGGAGGTATCGCGACTTGGTCGCCTCCGGGTGGAGGGGGCCCTTACCCTTGCTGGGTCCAGGGTGGATTTGAGGACTATGGTGGGAGTGTTCTGGCTGGTTCGGCTGAGTACGCTCAGGTTCCTGGGTAGCGCTCCGTTGGGGGACCTGGGCCTGGTTACTCTCCCAGTTTCGCTTCAGTGTGCGGTAATCGTGCTCCAGCTCAACGTTTTTGGAATGAAGCTGGTCATACCTCTCGGACATCTTGGCGACACTGGCGCGGAGGAGTTCTACCTCGGCCTGGAGATTGACCCCCGCGGTCGGTCCCTTCTGGGAGGTGCCCTCCTGGAGGGCATTGCGCTGGGCCTCGTGGCTATCCTCAGTAGGCATGGCTGGGGGTGGGGTGGAGAAGAGGCGACGGGGCCGAATAGGTGAAGGAGCCAGCTGGGCTGGTAGAGAAAAGTGGACCTTAAGTACAAGGTTCCCACAGACGGCGCCAAACTGTTGATGCTCTTTTTCGGAGAGGGTCAACTTAGAGAAAAGAAGAGGGATTTGCCTTTAGAAGGAGAAGGGCCTGGGCCTTCGGTAATGGGCTAGCCTGCAGAAGACAAAAACTAGAAGCAGTCGTTAAGCTTCGGACACCGGTGTGGTGCCGGCCGAAGGCTCTCCGATGCCTAAGTTAGCTAGGAATAGTAACTTTTGTGGAGTAATAGTAAAAGGTGGAAAGTCGTTACCCTTTCTTGGTTACTGTTCCCCATTTATAGGGGAGTAAAAGGAGGAGGTTTGCACAAAGTTCCGATGTGGGACTTTGTGCAAGTTGCTGTGCTGATGACACGTGTCTCCTGCTTTTAGGTTTGGCAGTTCGGAGCTTCGGCAGGTGGCTGTCCCTTCGGAAGGGCATCTCCCTTTGGCAGGGAAGGAGGCAAGTCTGCCTTGGTGTTAGTCACTGTTGGTGCTAGGCATGCTTGGTTAATTATGGTGTAAACAGAAATCACATTATCTACAATCAAAACTAAATATTTTGTCACAAAATTCTTATTCTACTGCTAAAATTAACAACAAAAAAACACATTAAAGACATACAAAAATAAAATATGAAAAAAAAAACATGGTAGCACTGTAGCACCAGCATCGTATACGGCGTGCTTAAAATGCATAGGAAAAAATTCATTTACGTTACGCTCAAAATGCACGCCATAAAAACTACTCTTTTATAGCGCGCCACAAATACACGCCGTAAATGACACGCTGTAAATAATCGGTCTTCTTGTAGTGGTAGCTTCATCAAACAATATGGGAGAAGGTTCTAATAACGAATTAGGGAGAACACATTTTAAAAAAAAAAATTCCATATGTTTCTTGGTCAACCAAGAAAATCATGAATTGTTTCCTATATGGTTCATTGAAATATATATTCTATATTCTATATTAATTAATTAATTATATATATATATATATATCACTAATCGGGCCGGGTTCAGGGATGGGGATAACAATACTATCTCTAGCCTATCTTCAACCGGAGATTTTTAAAATTTAGGGATCCCTGTACTCGCCCCTGATTTTCCCTGAAATCTTGCCTCGTTAGGGGGGGTACTCAACGAGGAGTCAACCCAGCTGGTATTTTTGCCATCCTTATTCTACAGGCCTTGTGGTCAAAGCTTGGAAACTTATGGCCGAGAATTAGTTCCTATCTCTCGGCCACAATCACTTGAAAGAAGTCAAGATCATAGTGGGAAGCATAAGTCATTCACTCATGCGTACTCACGGCCACTTGTGACCGTGATATTGGCATGCTACACATGCACATTAAAGAATGACGTCTTTGTTATCAAGTTCACTCAACCTGTTGATTATTCTATTTAAAAAATCGACCCAATTGGCTGAAAAAATTTAGAGCATAACGACATAACATAAACCTAGAAACATTATAGTATTAATTCAGCACATACTCCTAAGAATTTGTGTTTATATATCTCTCAGTTGTTTTTCTTTTCCTTTGTAGCTAGTCTCACAGTCTCACAAAAATGGGGTTGTAGCTCAAGTGAGAGCATTTATCGTTGCACCCAAGGTCTTAGGTCCAGTCTTTTCTCTCCCAATATCCATATATGAGAGAGAGAGAGAGAGAGAGAGAGAGAGAGAGAGAGAGAGAGAGAGAGAGAGAGAGAGAGAGAGAGAACAAGGCCTTACATTAACCAAGTATCAAGTAAACGAGATAGAAAGGCCTTCTCAATTGAGAATGAGAAATGGAACGCAGTGCTAATTACAAGGTGATAAAAATATAAACCAACATTAACAAAGTATCAAGTATATGAGAGATAACAAGGTCAACTTCAAGTGAAAATGAGAAACGGAACATTGTGCTACCAAAGTGATAAAAATTGAGAATGAGAAATGGAACGTTGTGCTGATTACGAAGTGATAAAAATTCTTATACAAAGTGAAACGAAAACCAACTGAATCATCATAAAGTTAATTAGACTGCATTCGACCGCAATATGGTTGCCAATGAGTATTTTGCTCAAATGGGATTAGTCTCCAGTTTGTTTAACATGCCATGACCTCAAAATCTCATGAACATAAGAATTTGTTAAATTGTTAATAAAAAGAATATAAAAAATCTGGGAAAACCTCAAGCCCGCCTAGAACATTTTTATTTGAGCTTGTAACTCTATCTCTTTTCAGAAATCTGACATGCATAGTTTTTTTTTTCCTCAACGCGGCATATCATCAGAAACCGTCAAACCATTGACACTGCAAGTATAAGCACCAATCTGATGGTGGTGGTTTTCAGACCTTCCAGTAAAAAATGCAGGTCGCTCTGGTTTGGAAAGACTAATAGTTTCAGTTTTCAGCATTAGAACAACTGATGACATGGTTGGCCTATTGTTTGCATCCTTTTGAACACACAATAGTCCAATGTGGATGTATCTCAAAAATTCATTTGGGCTGCATGAATCTTTCAACAGTAGTGGATCCATCAACTCCAACACCTTTCCTTCATTCCATAATTGCCAAGCCTGCAAGCAATAGTACTTTATTAAGGATGTAAAGAGCACTACACTTTGAGAGCTACCAAAATAATGATTTGGACAATTACAATGTTGGATGGTTAAATTAGGGGACTGCTTGGCTCCTCTCCTGAAAGGAATCATTTCTCTTTGGTGCAATTACCGTTTGAAATTATATATATGCAAAAATAACTCATTAAAATAAAAAATTAATTTTTTCTGCGTACGTATTAAACTGTGATTGGTAGACAATTACTTTTAAGGAAAGGAAGCTAGCACTCAAACTAAGTAATTACATACTTACATATGCTAGAAGAGTGGGTACACATTCGTCAAAACCTAAAAAGTTCCTTTTTCCTGTTATGATCTCAAGCAATAGTATTCCGAAGCTAAAGACATCAGATTTTATGGAATACAATCCCTCCATTGCATATTCTGGAGCCATGTAACCACTGACATATCAAAATTAATGCACTCACATAAGAGTTTTAAGATATGAAAATTATCATACATTATTCTTCTTTGTGGTGCATCATATCCTAAAAAGTATATAGAGTTATATAAATTGGAACTTACAGAGTGCCGACAATTCTTTTGGTGTTTCCTTGAGTTTGACCATCAAGTCCAAACATTTTAGCCATGCCAAAATCTGATATTTTTGGATTCATATCGCCATCTAACAAGATGTTGCTAGCTTTCAAATCACGATGTATAACTCTAAGTCTAGAATCTTCATGAAGATATAAAATTCCTCGAGCAATTCCTCCTATTATGATGCAGCGTCTTAACCAATTCAGCTGCTCTCGTTTTGTGGGTTCTGCACAAACATTCATCAAACACATGTTACATTCAAGGTTGAATTAATTTACCACTTAGAACTATATATATATATATATATATATTATATACAAACAAAGATACTCATCATATTCACAAACCAAATAGAAAGTGATCGAGACTTTTGTTGGATACATATTCATAGACAAGTAGGGTTTCTTCTCCTTCCAAGCAAAATCCCAGAAGCCTCACAAGATTTCTATGTTGAAGTTTGGCTACCAATACAACCTCATTCTGGAATTCTTGCACACCTTGTGTGGAGCTTTTTGATAGCCGTTTTACTGCTATTTCTTGTCCATTACCAAGTGTTCCCTACAAGGTTATATCTAGTCATTTCAATCATTTCCATTCTTCGACCATCTTAATTCAGAACTACATGATCTTCAAACTAAGAATTTCTAAAAAAGTACAAATTAAAAAGTTCTCTCTGCATGCGAAGAGATATCTTCATACCTTGAAAACTGCACCAAATCCTCCTTCACCTAATTTGTTATTGTCTGAAAACTTGTTTGTGGCAGTTTCAATAGTTCCCAAACCAAATTGCAAGGACTCAACAGTCTTCATATCATTTCCAACTATGCAAATATGAGTTTAACAAGAGATTAGATGTATTAGAAAAGGTCTTAAGAAAACGAAGGAATTAATGATCTCTTGGGTTCCAAGACTAGACTAAATCTTTTATTCAGTTTTTACCTTTTTTCTGTTGTTTTTTGGCTTGGTATTTCTCTCTGACTCTTCTCAGTCTCTTGGGAAAGAAGCATCCGGCCACAATTACAACAAACACACAGAAAGCAACAGGACCAAGAGTACTAGCGATGATTATGAATGTGACTTTTCTTCGTCCTGTATGAACAAGAAGAAAAGTGCCAAAGAAAGATTGCCAAAACATTTATTAATTCCGCTCTAACAATTGCAAGTCTTTTTCTTTTTCCTTCGATCAGATTTATGTTTTTTTAGCCAACTAGCTTTTAGTCTAGATTTATGTTCTAATCTTCCCTTATTAATTTTTTTTTAAAAAAAAGACTTATTAGTAAGATAATAAGTCAATGTAGTAAAAACAAAATGTTCAAATCAATCCATATATAATAAAACATTTAGTTGTAATAGAATATTTACCAGGTCTGGTCGACAGAGGGGCAGATGGCGGAGGTGGCAGCGATGGAGGCAAGGCGGGTGGAGGAGGGAGTGATGGCTCGGGTGCAAGCGACGGTTTTGTGGTACTTGTCACCTCTTGGTAGAAGGGGTACATTTCGAACCTAACATTACAACTTGGATATAGAACTCGTGTTCCTTGCTTACTCAGCACCAACTGCGTTGCGCCTTTCCGGAGGCAGGCATTGCAATCCGCGGCTGACAGGTCCTGCGTGCACTGCCCGAGGCTGTACACCGTAAACGAAATCAGGTTCGCCGTAAAAGTTGCTTCTTCCGTCGCAAACTTGTCGGTGGCATTGGCTGCCTTGGGGACCAAGTTGTCCAAAGTCGTAACCAGCACATCGTTAAGCTCAGCTGGTTCCTCCACATACCGTGTCAAATTCCGCGGGCTCCAGCCTATCATACTAGGCGACGTGGCAGCCTCAGAATAGAAGGGCTGGTTTGAGTAGTGTAGCATGCAGTCGTCGTACCAAACCACGGCCTGTTGGTTGTCGGGACAGCGTAGGAGCGACTCCGAGGTTGCGTTGGCCACGCATTCTTCGCAGACACGGGCAGACACATCACGGCGGCAGAGGAAGAGGCCGTAGGCGGTGCCGACTGTGGCGTTGTAGAAGCCGGAGGTGTCGTTGCGGTTGGAGTTGGAGGAAAGGGTTGAGAGGAGCTGGTTAAGATTGGATTTAAAGGTGGAGGTGGAGTTGCCAGCCAAAGTTGAGCAGTCATGGCCGCTGTATGCAGCTTCAGTGGGGAAGCTAACAATAAGCATGGAGGAGAGAAAGTAGAAAAGGATCATTTTTTTATTTATTAATCGGATATTTTGCATAGAAACTAAGGTGTGTGTGTATATTAATCGGATAAGATTTGGATTTCTAAGGGAGCTCTGAACAAAATGAAAGGAAGAAAAACGAGAGAGAGAAAGTTTCAGCTCAGAAATGGAAACAAAATGTGCTCTGCAACTCTAACCGTTGCACAGCTGCCTTTTCATTCATTCTCTTACATCAGTCATCGTCACCATTCAAATACAAGAGCCAATGTGATTATGACACATGGCAATACAGGGCATGTGAGCCATTGGCAAATAACTGACTGATCTAAGACCATACACCTGGCATATAAGCTCAAGCATACATAAAACTCTTACTCAGCTAAAAACAGAAATTAACTAAGCTAAGTAAACTGTTCACTAATGAGAAATTAGAGAGCAATTTACTTTTCAACACTCCCTTCTAAATTGCTAACTGATTTCACTCCAAGTAAGCTTCTCAAATAACTGAATCTGTCCTTGGGAAGAGCCTTGGTAAAAATGTCAGCAATTTGTTCTTCACCTTTGCAATAAATCAAATCAATCTCACCATCTTGAATTGCATCTCGGATGAAATGAAACTTCCTTCGAATATGCTTGCTTCTCTGGTGAAAAACAGGATTTTTAGACATGGCTATTGCTGAAGTGTTGTCATAGAACAAAGTAGTAGCTGTGGTTTGTTCTTCCCCAAAATCTTCAAGGACAAACCTAAGCCAAATGGCTTGTGAGGTTGCTACAGCAGCACTCACATACTCTGCTTCTGCTGTAGAAAGAGCTACACTATGTTGTTTAACTGAGGCCCATGAGAACACACCACTGCCAAAAGAGAAGGCATATCCTGAGGTGCTTTTCATGTCTTCCTCAGATCCACTCCAGTCACTATCACAGTATCCAATCAAGAGTGCAGATTTTCCAGCTGCATACTCAATTCCATAATCAATTGTTCCATGTATGTACCTTAGAACACGCTTGGCAGCTCCATAGTGCTTCTTTGAAGGACTGTGCATGAACCTTGCAAGTAGGCTTGCAGAGAACATAATGTCAGGCCTGGTTGCTGTTAAGTATAAGAGACTTCCAACAATTTTCCTGTACAAACTTTCATCTGCAGGTTCACATCCATCCTCCCTTTGTAGTTTGTCAGTAGCAACCAAAGGAGTACTCACAGGTTTGCAATCCTTGAGTCCAAATTTATCCAGCAAGGTTAGAGCGTACTTCTTCTGATGAATGAATATGCTCCCTTCAGTTTCTGTCACTCCCAAGCCAAGGAAATGGTGGAGAAGGCCTAAATCTGACATTTCATACTTGCACATCATTTCAGCCTTGAATTCTTCCATCATTTCATCACTACTTCCAGTATACACTATGTCATCTACGTAGATTGAAACGATTAGTGTTCCAACACCTTCTTTGGTTCTCACATAAAGGGTTGCTTCACTTGGACTCCTATGAAAACCACACTCAGTTAGATAAGTGTCTATTTCACTATACCAGGCCCTTGGAGCCTGTTTGAGTCCATAGAGAGCCTTCCTCAATCTATACACTTTGTCCTTAGCCCCTTTTACCACATAACCTTCAGGTTGATCTACATAAACTTCTTCTTCAAGAATGCCATTCAAGAAAGCTGATTTGACATCCAATTGACACAATTTTCAGCTCTTCTGTGCAGCTAGAGCAATTAGAATTCTAATAGTGTCTAACCTTGCTACAGGAGCAAAGGTTTCATTGAAATCAATCCCTGGTTTCTGAGTGTAACCCTTGGCCACAAGTCTTGCCTTGTGTTTTTGAATGGAGCCATCAAGATTGAGCTTTGTTTTATATATCCACTTCACTCCCACAATAGGTTTGCTGCTTGGTCTGTCAACCAACTCCCAAGTGGAGTTCTTCTCTATCATTGATATCTCCTCAGTCATAGCTTTGTTCCAAGCATCATCTTGAGCTGCCTCATTGTAACTTTCAGGTTCAATAATGCTCATTTTGCATTGAGCATAAACATCACTTAAATTCTTCCATTTTTGAGGAGTATGATCAAAAGTTTCAGAGATTGAAACTGATGAATCTTGTGTAACTGATTCCATAGGAGTTTGTAGCTCATTAACCACATGTGATCTCTGTGGAGATTGGGCAGACTGAAGTGATTCATTAGAACATGAACCAGATTCTGTTATTCTTGGACTTTCTTCTTCATGCCATGGAATAGCCACTTGTGCTGCTTCATTTAACTCCCAATTCCACCTTGTTTTCTCATCAAAGATAACACTCCTTGAGAGTTCAATCCTTTTAGTTTCTAGATTGAAAATCCTATATCCTTTTTCACAGATTCCATATCCAAGAAAAACTCCCTTCATTCCAGTTTCCTCCAGCTTGTGTCTTTTCTGAGAAGGGATATGGATATAGCACAATGAGCCGAATACTCTCAAATGTTTAACACCTGGTTTTCTCCCACTGAACTTCTCAAATGGTGTTGAGTTGTCCAAGGCACTTGTTGGACTACGATTCTGTAAATAGACAGCTGTGTTCACAGCTTCTACCCAGAATTTCAGTGGAATCTGCTTCTCATGCATCATGGCTCTTGCCATTTCCACCACTGTACGATTCTTCCTCTCTGCAACACCATTCTGTTGTGGAGAGTAAGCTACAGTTAATTGTCTTTCTAATCCCAATTCTTCACAGAACTTAGTAAATTCCAGTGAGGTATATTCTCCCCCCTATCACTTCTTAGCCTTTTAATTTGATAACCACTCTACAGTTCAACCATGCTCTTGAACCTTTTGAAAATGCTGAACGCTTGAGACTTGTGCTGTAAGAAAAATACCCAGCACATTCTTGTCTGATCATCAATAAAAGTGAGAAAATACCTATTCCCTCCAAGAGTGGTAACCTGCATAGGACCACAGATATCTGAGTGGATCAGTTCAAGCGGTTGAGTAGCCCTCCATGCCTTCTCTTTATCAAATGAGTTCCTGTGACTCTTGCTTATAGCACAGCCAGAACAGACATTCTCAGATCCGTGCAGCTTAGGCAGACCTTGCACCATGCCTTTCTCTTGTAGCAGCAATAGGCTAGTGTAGTTTAGGTGACCATATCTTCTGTGCCACAACCAGGAAGACTCTTCTAGTGTTGCTCTACTTGCCATTGGAGGGTTCACATATTTGAGGTCTAAGGGAAAACATCTGTTCCCTTTCATTTGCACTCTTGCAATCAACTCTTTACCTTGCTTGTCTTCATAAATCTTAACCTCATTATCACCAAACACCAACCAATGCCCATGTTCTATCATCTGTCCTACACTTAACAGATTTTCATCCAAACCAGGTACAATCATAACCTCCCTTATGTACCTAGTAACCCCTTGCACATCTATGGCCAATGTACCTTTGCCTATTGATTGTACCAAATCACCAGTACCCATCTTAACTTTACAGTTCACATTTTTGTCTATATCAATAAGCAAAGACTCATGCGCAGTCATATGGTTACTACATGCACTGTCAACATACCACACATTCACATTTTTTCCAATAGTAGCAGAATGACAGGCATAAAACATGGTTGCAGGTTCAGTTACCTTACTAGCCAAGTTTGCATGATGCTCAGACTTGTTTGATTCACAGTCCTTAATGAGATGGCCAAATCGATTGCATCCATAGCACTTTGGCTTTCCTTTAAACCAGCATTCCCCATAGTGAAGCTTGTCACAGTGCTTGCATTTCCCTTTAGCTTGATCTGGTTTTTCTCCTTGGCTGTGTTTTCCCCCTTGATTGGCAGAACCTTGGGATTTAGAATCCCATTTCTTATCCTTTGATTTCCAGTTCTTCTTGGATTTATTACTACCAGAGCTAGAATTTGACTGTGCTCCTTTTTGATTTATGCTCATACTGCTGAAGGCTTTCTCAGTGGTGCCCTGAGCATGTCTATCAAGACGCTGAGCAAAACCTCTCAATGCAGCAATCACCTCTTGCACCTCAATCGCTTCAATATCTTTGGTTTGTTCAATCACATAACAGACAGGATCAAATTCTTTTGTCAGGCTTATAAGTAGTTTTTGAACCAACCTTCCTTTGGACAGATCTTCACCATAACCCTTCATCTGATTCACAAGATCAAGCAACCGAGTGAGATACACGGACAAGGTCTCATCATCTCTCATCCTTGTGTACTCAAAATCACGGCGCAGACCCTGCAACTTGATGGATCTGACTTGCTTGTCACCATGAAACTCCTGATGAAGAATATCCCAAGCACCCTTTGAGGTTTCTTCATTCGAAATCCTAGGGAAAATGTCATTTGAGACAGCCCCTTGGATAACCCCAAGTGCCTTAGCATCCTTCATTAGCAGAGACTCCTTCTCTATCTCCGATGATCCTTCTTCATCACTCTTCTTCCCTTTCAAATCTGAAATCTCAAAACCCTTGTCAACGAGATCCCAAATTCTATGCGATTTAAAAATCGTTCTCATTCGGATCTTCCAAAATTCGTAGTTATCACCACTGAATATTGGAGCCCGAAGATCATTCCCACCTGACCCAGCCATCTGAGACCAGAATCGATGATCTGAGTTTGAAAATCTGCGTTGAAATTTCCAAGCTCAGCTCACACAGCTTCAACGCCCACTATCCAGATCCAACCTTCGCTGCTGATACCATGATAAGATTTGGATTTCTAAGGGAGCTCTGAACAAAATGAAAGGAAGAAAAACGAGAGAGAGAAAGTTTCAGCTCAGAAATGGAAACAAAATGTGCTCTGCAACTCTAACCGTTGCACAGCTGCCTTTTCATTCATTCTCTTACATCAGTCATCGTCACCATTCAAATACAAGAGCCAATGTGATTATGACACATGGCAATACAGGGCATGTGAGCCATTGGCAAATAACTGACTGATCTAAGACCATACACCTGGCATATAAGCTCAAGCATACATAAAACTTACTCAGCTAAAAACAGAAATTAACTAAGCTAAGTAAACTGTTCACTAATGAGAAATTAGAGAGCAATTTACTTTTCAACAATTTTGCATAGAAACTAAGGTGTGTGTGTGTATATAAACATAAGAAAATCCCAACAATACACGCAGCTTGACTTGAGTCTAAACAAGAACTAGGTCGTTGGCAGTTCTCTAAGAATTTTTTGTTCTACTTCTAGAATCAACGACCAGAAAGACTTGGCAATAAAACTATTATAATGATCACATCAATATTATTATGAAAATAAATGTATGTCTATCAATACAATTTCTTCATCAAAATCGGATGATGAGGACATTGACCCTAAAATCGCTCTACTCACTTCAATGCTTCAGTGTGTTGAAAAGTATCTGTCTTCGTGTTTTTTATTTTTGGGTATAAAGTTAGAGAAGGAGGGGTTTCTCACACACAATCCCACGATGTTCGAACCTGAGACCCCTAGTATGTTGCACGCAAGACCCTTTAGTTAAAAACTTTGTCCCCAAAACATAAGTTTCCTTTTTTTAAATTTATAAAAAAATAATAATAATAAAAAAAGGTTTAAATACTAACCAAACTCCTACAAATTTAGACTACGTAGATATTAGTTTTTTAGACTGCCATTTTGGTCTTGAGTCCTCAGCACCATGTGCCGCCACATGTCAACTGGCTAAAATTTTGTATAGCCTAGTTATTTTAAACCTTTGCTTACATTTTCTTGGTCTGAACATATATATATATATATATATATATATATTGGGGGCGGATCCGTGGCACTACGTTTTTGACACAAATTTTGGGTCATTAGATTACTCCACTACTTTAATGGCTGAGATTAAATATTACTTGGCAAGTAGTTTTAATTTTTTAGAATAGACAATCATTAATTTTATTCTCTCTCATAAAAATAAAAGAAAAATTTTCTCTCTCCAACCTTTTTGCTTGAAGATGTAATCTCTCTTGCCTCTTTAATATCAAATATTTATTGAGGTCTAATAAATAAAGAATCTCACCAAAAACTAAATGCTCAAACCACAATCCCACATTCTCTCTCTTTTTGTCCTCTCTCTAACCATTTTTGCCTTCTTCGTCGGGAAGAAAGCTTTGCTCCAGGTTGATATATCAATTTTCGATTTTCTTCATCAGATTTGGTCTATTTTAATTTTATTTTTTGTTGGAATTAAACTAGGACCTCTAGATTAGGAATTTAATGAATTAATAGTTTCCAAGGGGATTAAGTGTATTTCTTAGGTATCTATGAGTAAGCTATTCATTTCAATTTGTTTCAAATTTTTGGTAGGATTTCTTATTTTGAGGATTTGATTTAGGGATTTTAATCTTCTCATATATGAAAATTTTGACAATTACTTTTTTTTTTTCCGATTAATAGGGAGAGAATACAAAGAGAAAATTTGATGCCACACCACTTTCTTCAAAGAGAGAGAGAGAGAGAGAGAGAGAGAGAGAGAGAGAGAGAGAGAGGCGGGAGAATGTGGGATGGTAGTTTGGGCAGTTTTTGGTGGGATTCTTTATTGATTAGAACTTAATAAATATTTGAGATTAAAGAGGCAAGAGAGATTACGTCTTCTAGCAAAAAGGTTGGAAAGAGAAAAATTTTCTTTTATTTTTATGAGAGAGAAAATAAAATTAATGATTGTCTATTTAAAAAAAATTTAAACTACTTGCCATGTAATATTTAATCTCAACTATAGAAAGTGGAGTAATCTAATGGCCCAAAAATTGTGTCAAAAACGTAGTGCCACGAATCCGCCCTATATATATATATATAAATTTTCTCTAATGCGAATGTCCGCATACTGTTAAAATCCGGGCATCCCCTTTGCAACTTGTTTTTTGTAGTTGGATTGGATTCCTGCCATTCCAAGTGGTTTGCAATTGCAAGTGCCTATATAAACATGTTGCAAGAACCTTGAGAGCAACCAATGGTAGTGCTTTCTTCTTTTGCAACTCTACGTTCCCACATGTGCTTTATATGCTTTCTTCTGCATCTGCACGTGTCCCCAAACCCATGATTTTTTATGTATAAAATAAATATTGGCAAATTGTGGATCACTTGGAATTGCATATATCCAATCTATCTGAAAAAACAATCTGAAAAAAGGAACAATTGGATTTTTACATCATGCAGCCATCCGCATTGGAGAAAGAATATATATATATATATATAAATATATACACAAATGATATTATACTCTAAACTAATCTAAACTAAGGGGAGGGAGATTTAAACGCGGGAGCAGAGTGGGGAGCACATCCGCTAAACTAATCTTAACTATGGAAAGAGGGATTCGAACTCAGGTGCGGAATGGGGAGCACATTCACTCTAGCAAACTCGGATGATATATATATGAATTAAAATAGAAAGAATATGCCAAAACAGGCCTCCAGATACAGTATAGAGCAGCAACACAACATATGAAACAAGATTATGCCACAATTTGAAAGAAGATTATGGACCCAAAACATGCCTCTAGTAGTTAATTGCTTACACGTGAAAGAAGATTATGTCGCAATTTGTGAAAAACGAAAGCATCAAAAGCTCCCTGGCGCTATTTAAAAAAAAAAAAATCAATGAAAATGGAGAATTTTAACTTGAAATCTCTTGCAACATAGAAAAAAAATACTACTAAATCAAAAGCTAGTTACTATAGGAGCTCATAGGTTGAATCGGTGAGATTTCACTTCAATGACTGATGACAACTCTCAATTTTCACATACTAGGAATTTTGTCTATCAATGGTAAGAAGAACTAGTAAGAGTACTACAGCCTACCCAAAAAAAAAAGGGGTTTGACATATGCATGAAAATTGAAATGAATGAGTAAATATGAATGGTACGCATGACAAATCATTAATTATATGCAACCATATATCATGCCACAAATGGATGTCAACATTTCACTTGGAATAAATTGTCAGAAATTGAATAATAATAATAATAATAATTTACAGGTGGATCAAATTGCCTTGACTCGGGATCACTGCAAATGTCACAACTAATCAATCCCCTAAAAGAAGAAATGTATTTCTAGCTTTGATTTTCTTTTTTATCCTCAGCAGCCTCACTAAAAGCAACATATCAAACACAGAGCGGATCACCATTGCATTATAAAAATACCCAATTCATGATAATTCATGTTGGTCAACAATACCCAGTAGAGGAAAATAAGAATAGAACAAAAAAGATATGGTTCAGCTCTACATGGTCATCTCATGTGGCCTAGTTATCAACAGCATAGACTTCTAATTGGTCCCTTTGATTTAACTTTCTGAATTCTCTACTGGAAGTAGACATGCTAATCTGATTTGAACTGTACATGTTGCTGTCTTTGTTATACTTGGTGGTGCGCGCTTTAGACTTGGTAATGGAGGTAGGTCCTTCATGTTCTTAGTAGTATCGGGATGGCCTTGAACTGGGGAAGGGGAGAATATTGGGCTTTCTTTCCGGCCTGCATGATGTACACTAGAGGAGTTGCTACTGGTAGTGCTACCTGGCTCTTCACTTTCGAAATTTGAATCAGTAGTTTTCTCCATCTCCTGAAGACCCTATTTACATAGTACTTAATCTTTAGTAATCCAAGAAAGAATATCTTTTGCTTTTCCAGTGGAAATAGAGGCCATCTCTATGTTCCAGAATAAGGTGTGCCTAACAGCACTATAGGTGGGAAAGAGCTAGAGAGATGTTTTCCCCCCAACAATGGTTGTTTCTTCTTCCTTTTTTTTTTTTTTAAG
The DNA here is from genome assembly GCA_020226455.1 of Prunus salicina. NCBI lineage: Eukaryota > Viridiplantae > Streptophyta > Magnoliopsida > Rosales > Rosaceae > Prunus > Prunus salicina. Next base: position 5,399,503 of record CM035347.1, read on the forward strand.
TTCTCTCTTTTCCCTTCCCCTTACATGACCGGTTGGCTAATCTTAGTTAACTATGAAAATTGGTCGTGCGCAATAAGACAAGAGTTGACATGCCCGGAAAGCTGAAAGTAAGGATTTGTATTTACCTGGTTTGAAGATGCAGAAATTTCTTTTAATTTTTCGGCAGATAGATCTTGTTTCCGGCGCTCATGTTATGTTCGAGACCGTCTTACTTTAGAATTCCTAGACCCTTCAAAATGAGAAAAATAATCAGATACCTCAAGCAATAAACTAGACATTAAATCCTCACATTAGGAAATTATTTTCCAAGTACATAAGTGCAACATATATTGGTACAGAAATAATAAGTGGCAGCCATCGGCTAAACTTTTTACAGGGTACTACCTGAGTCAAGTCAGTCATAAATCTAAATATCAAGTTGATTATTGTCAGGACCCACCCCGAATTTTTTCGAAATTCGAGACGAATCCTGCGGAGACCCCGGCATCACACCCATGCCGGGTCACTCCTTAAAAACGTAGCCTCCTTTTTCAAAAGGAGCCGGGGCACGAGACTTTCTGCCGGAACTTCGGCAGAGTCTCCCCTGTAATTTGGACATTTCCCAAAATTTCCACCTGCACAAAACACATTTTTTATAATCCAACCGGCAGCACGCACAATATAGCAACATGCAATTCACAAATATGGCCTTCGGCCTTCTGAATATTCGAGCAAACTATCAACCCCGCAAACAAAATAAGATTTACTTTCCCACGCATCCAAAACGCGAGGATTTAACCTCCTACTACACTTACACTCACTTAGAACCAAGCGAATCTCAATTCAACCAAGTTTTAGGACCAAAGACAAGGTCCGCATCAAACCCAACAAGACCACCTGAGTGGTGTCTAACTCGCGGTTGCGCCTAACAGGCTGCCTACGTACCCTCCCCGAGGGATCAAGCCACACGTAGTTCTTCCAACCAACAAACACACTTTCCACCTCTTCCTTTATATCAAAACAAACGGCAACCATACCCTATCCAAGGCGTATGTTGCCAAACCACACCTCCCAAACCGAGGCGTAAACTGTTACACATTTACCAGGTCCTCTCAAAGGACATTCCCACAAAACTCAAACACACATCCAAAACCACATACATATATAATATATAATAACACCCACCTCTCACCATCATCATGTACTAGGGAAACAACCCAACTGGGGATTGTTGACTGGTCCACATGGTCGAGCCAACACCTCTATTCACCATGTGGCCAGGGACGAGCCGTTCCAACCGGGGGACCGACTCTCAGCCAGCACGTACGGACGAAGAATCAAGACCCGTACGCCTGTAAGTCCTACGCGCGCAGACTACCATCATAACCACAGTTTCCAGATCATAACCACGGTTTCCATAACATAACCACTGTTTCCGTATCATAACCACGGTTTCCATATCATAACCACGGTTTCCGTACCATAGCCACGGTTTCCATACCATAACCACGGTTTCCATACCATAACCACGGTTATCATAACCACGGTTTCCGTATCATAACCACGGTTTCCGTACCATAACCACGGTTTCCATACCATAACCACGGTTTCCATACCATAACTACGGTTTCCATATCATAACCACGGTTTCCATGTATCAGTATCCAAGGAGAGGTACATATGATGTTGCACATCATGTACTGGGGAAACAATCCAACTGGGGATTGTTTACTGGTCCACATGGTCGAGCCAACACCTCTATTCACCATGTGGCCAGGGACGAGCCGTCCAACCAGGGGACTAACTCTCAGCCAGCACGTACGGACGAAGAATCAAGACCCGTACGCCTATAAGTCCTACGCGCGCAGACTACCCAGTTAAGGGTCTACGGTAACGCCCCGTTAAGGTACGCCCGGGTATCATCACATCCACATGTCCATCACACAATTTCCGACATCCCCCACTTTCCGGTTTCCGACATCCCCCACTTTCCGGGATCCGTTCTCATATCACACAATCCGGCATCCCCCACTTTCCGGGGTCCGTTCTCATATCACACAATCCGGCATCCCCCACTTTCCGGGGTCCGTTCTCATATCACACAATCCGGCATCCCCCACTTTCCGGGGTCCGTTCTCATATCACACAATCCGGCATCCCCCACTTTCCGGGGTCCAACTACCCAACCTCGGTCATCGGGCCCCCGGGGTCCGCGACCTCCAAATTCCGATCCGACAGTTCCTATAGGTCCCACAAGGTCTAGGACACACGTCCTGCAAGTTTGGTCCAGATCGTACGGTCGGATCGCTCACAATCGCACGATCGGATGGTTACTTAAACCCTAGCCCTAGGGTTCGCTTTTCCGGAGTATCCGAGACTCCGTTTTACGATCCGTCGAATCCTATACGATCATAGTAATACCTAGATCAACATATTAACATCTCAGGACCATCCAAGGGTCCAAACCTAACGTACCCGGATAATACGCAATATGCGATATCCGTTCGGAACCCTAACGGTATCCAAATTGAAATCCGAGCGCACCTATGCGCTCGTGACATCGAGAGGATCACAATGGGACAAAAATGCCCCTCAGCCACAGTGCCCACGCGCCACCCACGCGCCGGCAGCGCGTGGGTGTCCAAAGCGATACTCGATCGCCGGAAAATCTTAGAATCTCGAGCCAAGATTCCTACCCTAGGTAAAACACCTAATTTGGAGTCACTTTTGTTCTTGGGCATACCCCAAAAACTGACCGGAAGTGGCCGGAATCGCGATCGCAAAATCGGCCGAATTTCAATTCGTAGATCGGACCATCAAACCCGCAATTTCCGGCGACACCGCTGCCGGCTGACGTCGGGGAAGGGGTGGGGAAGGACGGCGGAGTCGGGCCGGTCATTTTGGGACCGGTCCCGACCCGAGTGGTGGCCGGACGTGGCGGCGCCGGCCAAATCTCCGATCGGCTGGAGGGAGGCGTCGCGCGCAGAGGAGAGAGAGAGTCCGCGCGGGGGAGAGAGAGAGAGCTGAGGGCAATTCTGTCCTTTTATCAAAAAAACCCACTTCAAAAATTTACGATTTTGCCACTGAGTTCATTCGCTCATAACTCTCTCGTTTCAACTCCGATTCGAGCCCACTACGTGTCTACGGACTCATCTCCTCGTGCTCTACGCAACGATACAATCGGAATTCCCAAATTCCTTTCGGATAAAAATGACCAAATTACCCCCATCTCAAGGGAAATTTCGTAATTTCACTTAATTAAATTAAAATAGGAAATAAATCGGGGTCGGGTTGTTACAATTATAAATTTAATTTCCCTTAGCTTTGTTAGCTTACTGGTTGCAGGGTTTTCATGCATATAGGTTAATACATGCTCTTCCCTTATGTAAACCAAGTATCCTTCCCTAGATGACGTGTCGTTCCCCAAGGTTGGGATGTACTTCGTGCAAGACCTGCACACTAAGAACAATTATCAGGATAGGAGCAAACTGGGGGTGATCCTAGTAGAGTCCCCTCCAATGGTGAAGTCAGGTAAGGCAGTAGGGTAAGGAGAATGTATGTAGGGTTTACTTTGTGAGAATGGTTATTACCTTTGTCCAGAGATAGGTGGGGAGCATTTATAAGGGGAGGAGGAGGAACCAATATATTTTATAGAAGAGATCTTTCTTCCTATCCCCCTGAGTTGAGTTACATTTATTGTTATGTTTCTGATCATCCTACTTTTCTGACAGGGATCATGTGTGTTTGTTGGCTGCGCAAATCTCTCGGCCTGGTTCTCCGGGCTGAGGTGACGTGCGTTTAACATGGAGTCCTACTTTTGGATGCGGTGCGGTTTGTGCGCGGGCGTGCCAGCACGGTGTACCGTGCGTCGAGTTCGGTGGAGTGTTTGGGTAGAAGATGTTTGGAGTGTTGCGCCTGTTTGGTCTGGGCTTCTAATCAAACGATTGTGGCTGAGAAAGGAACTGGTCTCGGCCGTTAGGTTCACGGCCTGAGCTACAAGGCCGTTAGTGGTGGTGTAGGTGGTGGATTTTGGGCGGTGCTCCGGCGCGTTGCTCGAGGAGCGACGGTCGTATGATATATGGGGTGAGTGAGGCGATAACAGGGATGATGCTCCGGCGCCTTGAGAAATCAAGGGTCATATGATATATTGATGAATGGATGTTTCTTACAATCTATCACTACTCCTAAGAAAACATGTAAAGATATTGAAAGTACATGACAGAAAAATAAGTTGCTCCGTGGGAGGCTTTTGGTTTTTGGTGTTGGACCCCTTGCATGTGGTCTTGAGCTTGGTTTTTATAGTAGGAGTTCTGGAGAGACAATCGAGGCTTGACAAGACCTGCATGGTGGAGTCTAATCAGATCAAGCATGGCTGGGTCTGATCAGCATTTGGGATCGTGAAGCATGGTGGTGTGACCCCCATAAATCTCGGTAAATCTCGGCCACCGCTCTGATCGAGGGCTCTGCATCTCTGGCCGTGGGAACGCATTAAATGCTCTGGTTTAGTGGTTGGCGAAGAGACTGCCAATTGCAAGAACATTTGCAAGAATGTTTGTACCTAACCACTCTGATTTACCAAATCCTGACTTCAATCACTTCCCTTCTGCCCTTATGCATTAAATGCTTCATGCCCTAGTGGATTTGCTGCGACGGACAGAGGCACTACTTCATTAAATGGGACGTGGGACCCAGAAGCCATGTGACTTTCTGACCATAATATCTTCGGCCGTGTGCTACGCGCTCCTTGGCCTCGGCCTGTGAGGCTATTTGAGAGGCCGAGAAAACCTTGCCTTAGCGTTTTTTTCTCCGTTGCAAGGAAGCAGGGAACAACGAAACGTTGCCGTTTTTCGAGTCCATGAGCGAATACCACGGCCGAGAGGAGGATTCCTCGGCCATAAAGGCCGTGATTTATTAGGCACAAACAGTGTTTGGGCCAAAAGATATCCAAAGGCACCAGCCCACTTCTCACAAAGAAGCCCAGGAATAGGAAAACAGAAGACCGGGCCTTGACTCCAAAGAAAAGCCCAATCCACGCCAGAGGTTCATGATTTTTTACGAAGCAGTAGAAATGTAAAAATACGAAAGCAAGTTAGTAAAATTGCCAAAATAGAATGGCAAAATTGACCACCAAGCAGATCGTTGAAAATCTAGAAATTGGTTTGGGCCCAGCTTCTAAAAACCTCACCATTTCTCTCGAAAAGCCCAGGAACACTTTGGCAGTTTTTTCTATTTAAAAAAAAAAAACATATTCTCAAAAGAAACCCACGTGACTACCTGACTTTGAAAAGTCAACAATTTCAACTAGTCATAAAGGAATTTGACAGGGAGTTAATGAATGCACTCTTGCAGGGAGATTTACCCAGTCTGTCATAAACAGAGAAAGAGATCAAAATCCTTTTCTATATACAGGAAAATTCGGCAGATATCATTTCCAAAGGGTACGTAGGCTACGTTTTCTAAAGGAGATAAGTAGGAGGCAGGGAGTTGTTCAAAATCAAACTTACCATCACAGTTTGAAACTCTTACAAGAGCAGTTAAATTGGAAGAAAGGTTAGGTTTCCTATCAAGAAACACAGGGAAGTGATTGCCTTAGGAACTGACTGTTGAGGGCTTATCTGCCAGAATTGATAAAACCCCCTTTTCCTTTGCATTTAAAAATGAAAGATCTTTTGAGAAATTTTGCCGCCCATTATTAAAAGAATTAGTAGCCCCACTCCAAAAAACATTTCTTATAAATATAGGAGAGGGTAAACAGAGCAGAGGACACTGAACAATCAATCAAACAACCAAAAAATCAACCAAAGACAAAAACTCAAAATGATCACTTGATCTCCGAGAACCTTCAAACAAACTGAAGTAACCCAAAGGTCATTGAGCCACAAAAAAGAAGCCAGCTACAAATCGAAACCTCCAATTTCAGATTTAGAGAAAAGTCATTCAAAGCGAGATTTTTCTCGTTACAAATTTGGTTAAGCAAAAGCCAAAACAAGCAGAGTTCAGGTTTTTACAAATATGAAAACCTCAACAAATTTATGGAGAGCCTTGACCAAGCAGAACAGGTACCACAGTGCAGTTCCAGCTCAGTAATCCTCAAGTCCAACCAAAAGGCCGCAATTCTACCCTTTCAAAAAACCCTATAGGGTTTGAAATAGATTAAAGCTCTGCCAAACTCGAATGTTGGTATCGATTTACAACTGAAGCTTAGCAGTTGAAGTTATTGACAATCCAGTCCAGCACAGACATACCCAGTCCAACCCGGATTAGAAGCTTCAATCCATGCAGAAATGGAATTCCAGCCTTCTTTTTCTCTTTCTAGAGTTGAGTTTTGTAAAGTCAGTCCACTTGAAAAAAGTTCATTTTTCTTACTATTTATTTTGGCCAGAACTGCTAACATTGTACTTTGAAAAATTATGAAGTCCTCACCAATCTGAGGTAGGAAAAGAACTTACTAGGGAGATATTCTTCACCCAAATGCACAATCGCTTGTTTAGATATCAGTAACTTGGGGCGCAAGTTATCTAATTTCAAAATATGCTAGGATTTTTCATAGCTAGCAGTGGCACTCTCACACACTAAAGAAAGTTGACTTGTTGACCAATCAATGGTTTTCAAGGCAATGAGGAATTTTACCCTACCATCACAGGAACAAACATAAAACGGGTGAACAATTTGGTGCGCCCAGTGGGACTTCTCAGTATACATACTCCTAAAGAAGTTTTCTAAAGTATATGAATATTGGAAGCTCTAGCCAGAACCCACGCTGCGCAATGGAAAGAGATCAAGCAGCTCTTAGAAAAGGTTTGGAGTCAGAAGAAAGTGATGCTAAGCAATCAGCCCATGACAGTACCGGAAGTAGACGTTCCAGGGTTGGCTCCAGGAGGTTGAATCAGATACAGGAAGCTGTGTTCCGACAGGAGGCTACAACACAAAGGAGTTAGGATACTCTGAATAACATGACAGCCATGATGCAATGGCAAGTCAACAGGCAGTTTAGGAAGGACCATGAGGCTGCCATGGCCAGAGTCCCAAATCCAGATGTTGTGGTCCAGCAGCTTGACCTCCCTTACGGCTCCCCACCAGGTTTGGCATGGCCATATCAAGAGAACCCTCTCATCGCACAGATAGTTGGAATACCAGGGCATGGAGAGGTCCAAGCTGGACAGAGGGGAGGAGCCCTTCCCATCCAAGAGCATGAGATCCCAGTTCGACCAGAAGGCCATGCACCAGTTCAGGTCAAACTGAATCAGCCAGAACCATCGCCTTTTCCACAACCTGTGGCCCCACGTGATCTGCCCTTAGCACTTCTGCCTGAGGCACCAGCTGTGTTACCTTACACACCTAGGAGGATGGATCCCAATCCATTCCCTCCACCAGCATGAGGCAGAAGAGGCAGAGGGGGAATCAACCCCTTTGCCAATAAAGACAGGAACAGATCGGGGGCAAATTAAAGGAATCATCTAGATTTTGAAGAAGAAGAAGAACACATGGAGGAAGTTTTACCCAGACCATTCATAATGGAGCACAGGATTGACAACATCCAGCCAGAACATGGGCAAAATCTGCACCCTGTCAATGCCTTGAATGACATGGGGGCACTATAGAGAATGACCAGGGAGAGGATGGAGCTTAAAGCCAGAAGAAGGGAGAGGCCGACCTACAGAAAGCCATATCCGGCTTACATCGATCAGATACCTCTATTCTTGGGTTTCAGGGTGCCAAATTTCACCTTGTTCCCCCATGCTTCATCAGTTGAGCATATAGGCAGGTTCTCTATCCAGTGCATGGCCATAGAAAATAACCCTATGTTAAAACTGAGGCTTTTTGGAAATTCTCTCTCTGGACAACCTTTCACCTAGTACACCAGTCTAGCAGCCAATTCTGTTCAAACCTGGGAGCAAATGGAAAATGTTTTCCATGACTACTATTTCAGGATCCAGCTAGAAGTCACCATCAATGATCTTGCTGCCCTCAAACAGGGTGAAGATGAGCCTGCTCAGGATTTCATAACCAGATTCAGAAAGCTCAAGATGAAGTGTTGAATCCCTATGGAAGAAAGACACTTCATCCAGATGGCTCAAACCGCCCTCAAAATCTCTCTGAGAAAAAGATTTGACGGGATGCTATTTAGAGACCTGGCAAAACAGGCAGACAAAGCATCTAAGTATGAGGAACTGCTCAAGAAAGAAAAACATAAGAGGAACTCTTCCAAAGGCACATACTACAAGACCCATTTTTCTTCAGTCCATCTGGTTGAGGTAGAATCAGAAGAAGACATAGAAGGCTTAGAGGAAAGAGAAATCGCAGTGGCAGTAAAGGCAAAGTTGAAACATCCCATCAGCTACAAGGCTCTTACAAAGCCACCAAAGGACCAGAAATCGCCACCGTACACAGAACAAGGTATATTCCTTCGATCTAACCAAGGTTGATGCTTTGTTTGATGAGATGCTGCTATAGAAGGCAATAGAGACTCCCCACAGGTTACCCAAGCCAGAAGAACTCAAAGGCAGACAATATTGGAGGTGGCACAACTCTTGGAACCATTTGAATAACAGCTGTGTTGTTTCAGGGATGTCATACAGGAAGGAATAACAACATGAATGCTAAAACTGGCGGAGAAATCTCCATCAGTTACAATAAATCCCTTTCCCCAGCCTCAAATGAACATGGTCAACTTAAATTGGCCAGAACAGAAGAGGGGCAAACTAACAATAGAAGCTAGCTCCAGCAGAGGCAGAAGGGTCACGAGGGAGGCTAATCAAAGGACAAAGGCAACCATCTCGGCTGGGGTAGTATTTTGCAGCAAGTGCAAATGTGAAAGTGAGTTAGAAGTAACTCTAGACAGACAGAATCAGCCCGCACCTAGCGTTTTCGACAGGATTGGAACATTATATCGACAAGGCCCGGTTCTAGCTCTATCTAAAAACAGAGCCAGATAGAAGGACTATCTAAGGCCTGCTCAGCGCAACAAAAGAATGACAGAGCAACCAAAGAAAGAAATACCAATCAGGATGCCCGGAAATGACAAACCTTTGACAACTATCATAGAAGGCAGATAGTATTCTGTTGGAAAAAGCGGTAGACCAACTCTGGAGTTAACCAAAACTCAGAAGAGGAGAGTTCAAAGGCAATACTGCACCTTCCTCAAGAACATGGATGACCCGCATGTACTTCCAGGGACCAATTCTACTAGAAGAGGGAAAAGTCCAGAAATAGCTCCTCAGGCGGAACAAACAACCTGTCAGCTACAAATGCTGATAAAGACAAAATCTCCAGGTAGACCTTCCATACATCTTGCCTCATCCTCAGTGAACCTTCACAAATACAAAGTGAATCCGAACCCATTCCAGTATAAGGACAAGAAGACTGGACTGAAGAGTATGAAGATGAGCAGTTGGACTATGAACTATCTGTAGATGACCAGATTGGACTCCTCGAAACAGGAGAATGGGAAGACTGGACTGAAGAGTATGGGGAAGAACATATGGAGTATGATGGAGAACTAGATGGAGAAACTGAGGCTTTTGGTGCAGAATTAGAAAGCCTGTTGTAGGGAGATCTAGGCATCAATATGGTGTTCATCTTGCCAAAAGAATTTAGGGCAGTAAAAGGACAAGAAAACACTCTCGGGGGAGACGTGTTCTCCCAGGAGAGTTTTGAGTGCAGATTGGCAGAGGTAGATGAGGCACTAGAGCAGCAAACACCCACTGCCAAAACAGGAGAGACTGCCATGAAACTGGTTGCAGAACAACTTTGTTTCTCCAAGCCAACCAAGGAGATGGCCAATCACCTTAGACCCTTGTTCATAACAGCAAACTTTGGGGGTATTCCTATTCCCAAAGTGATGGTAGATGGAGGTGCAGCCATTAATCTTCTACCTCATAGATTACTGAGCAAGATGGGCAGAACAGAGAAGGATCTAATTCCAACACGCTTGACCATCACCAAATTTGCTGGGGGCATCACCAAGACTCATGGAATCCTGGATGTGGATGCCATAGTTGGAACCAAAGAGCTGAAGATTGCATTCTTTGTGGTAGACACCACTTCTACCACTTACAATGCATTGCTTGATAGGGACTGGATCCACCAGAGCTTATGTGTTCCTTCCACTCTGCATCAGCAACTAGCCCTTTGGAATGAAGAAGGTTTCATGGAGATAGTAGAGACCGATCCACGACCATTTCTGCCCTCTGCCATGTGTTTTGAGGCAAGGTATTATCATGATGACCTTGGTCCTTTCACATTCTTTGGAGTCTACCAGAACGGCCGCCCCCATGGTGTCACGACCCAGAGACTCATTGAAGATGGTCTAGCCAGTTCTCTAGAAGACTGGAATAGACCTTTTGTCCTAAACCTCTAGGACTATGATGTTTAGTCTCAATCAACAAGAAAAGGATCGAACTGCAATAATCCGATCCATTACAAAAAGATTGTTGGTATATTGGGAAGAAATGAAGTTCTTTATGTAGAATCCAACCATTAATATGGCAGAATTCACCAATGAGAGCACTGAAGAATAGGAAAAGGGTCTACAGGAGGAAGTACTAGATTTTGCACCAGTAGCACTAGATGACTCTTTACCAGAAGTGGAAGATCCATTGCAAGAGATAAACTTAGGGACATAAGAGGATCCAAGACCCACTTTCATTAGTGCGTTGTTGAAAGAACCACTCAAGAGTGAAATCATTGCACTTTTGCATGATTTTAGAGACTGTTTGGCTTGTCATTATTATGAGATGCTTGGATTAGACAGAAAACTAGTGGAACACAAATTGCCAATTAAAGCAGGCTACTTTCCAGTCAAACAGGCCAGAAAGAGGATGTCTATGTAAACAGAACTGAAAGTCAAGGAAGAAATAGAAAGGTTGTTCAAAGAAAGATTCATCAGACCAGCCATTTATGATGATTGGCTAGCCAATATTGTGCCAGTTTTGAAGAGAAAACAGGTGCAGTTAGGATCTGTGTGGATTACAGGAATCTGAATGAAGCATCTCCCAAGGAGGAATATCCTATGCCAATGGCAGATATGCTAGTAGATGGAGTTGCTCATAACCAAATGTTATCTTTTATGGATGGCAATGCAGGATATAATCAGATTATGGTAGCAGAAGAAGACATCCATAAGACAACCTTTAGATTTTGGCTTAAGAAATGCAAGAGCCACTTATCAAAGAGCAATAAATTCTGTTTTCCATGATATGATAGGCCATTCTCTAGAGGTGTATATAGATGATGTGGTGATTAAATCCCCAAAAGAGGGAAATCATGTATCATATCTGAGAAAGGCATTCCTAAGAATGAGACAACATAAATTGAAAATGAACCCCAATAAATGTTTTTTGGAGTTCAAGCAGGAAATTTCTTAGGTTTCTTGGTCCACCAAAGGGGTATATAGATTGACAAAAATAAAACAAAATCCATCATAGAAGCTCTATCACCCCGGAACAAGAAAGAGCTGCAGAGTCTCCTAGGAAAAATTAATTTTCTAAGGAGATTCATATCCAATTCTGTAGGAGAAATCCAGCCATTCTCCTCCTTGCTAAAGTTGAAGTAGGAACAAACATTTAAGTGGGAAGAACAACATCACCATGCTTTTAAGGAAATCAAACATTACCTCTTAAATCCGCCAGTTCTGTCCCCACCAAAGAGAGGCAGACCCCTCAAACTCTATGTTTCTGCATCTGAAGTGTCTATTGGGAGTCTGTTAGTTTAAGATAACAAGGAAGGGAAGGAACGTGCAGTCTACCATCTGAGCAAAATCTGACAGAAGTGGAAACGAAATATTTTGCAATTGAAAGGCTTTGTCTAGCCTTATACTTCACTGCTATGAAACTCAAGCACTACATGCTGCCATTCACCATCTACATTATTGCCAAGACGGGCCTAATCAAATACATGCTAACAAGGCCAATGTTGAGAGGCAGAATTTGAAAATGGACTCTGGCTTCGCCAGAGTTTGCTTTCAGATATGTTCCTCAGAAAGCTATCAAAGGACAAGCTGTAGCAGATTTCCTAGCAGATCATCCAGGGGAAGAAATTGAAAATATGGATTCTTTGGATATAGCAAATGCAGATCTGTTGACTAGAGCTCATACTTGCCTTAACAATCCCATCTATTCAGTTCACCTCACACCTTGGAAGCTGTACTTTGATGGATCAAAAACTGATGTAGCTTCGAGGGAAAAGATTGTTTTTGAGGAACCACTAGGGATCAGACATTGTTATTCTTTCCAATTAGATTTCCAATGTACCAACAACAGGGCTGAATATGAAGCTTTAATCATTGGCCTCGAAATGCTGGTAGAATTAGGAATCCAGTATGTGGAAATCTTAGGGGATTCTATGCTTGTGTTGAAGCAGATTGCTAGAGAATACAAGTGTCTAAATCCTTCTCTAGCTGTCCATTTAGTGGCAGCCATGAATCTTCTGACAGAATTCAGGGAAGTTACTTGGGAACATATCCCAAGAGAGGAAAACTTTGCAGCTAATGAATTGGCTCAGGTAGCAACAGGGATACAAATGCCTGAAGACTGTGTGCAAAGGATTATCAAGGTAGGAAAGAAAAGTCTACCATATGTTCTGACCATAGGAATGGAGGTACTTCTAAGGTGCCTAGGAAAGAAAGAGTACATGAAGGTTATGGGAGAAATCCATGAAGGAATCTGTGGAGCTCATCAAGGTGGAAGAAAAATGTGCTGGTTAATTAGAAGGTATGGCTACTTTTGGCCAACCACGATGAAGGATTGCATTGACTATTCCAAGGGTTGTGAGGCTTGTCAAAGGCATGGCCTAATCCAGCTGGCTCCTTCAGTTCCCATGAATCCAGTAGTCAAGCCATGGCCATTCAGAGGGTGGGCAATGGATCTCATTGGCAAGATTTATCCAGCCAGTAGCAAACAACACTGTTTCATTATTATAGCCACATATTATTTCACCAAATGGGTGGAAGCCAAGCCTGTTAAATCTACTACATTTCAAGAGATCATAGAGGAGCAGATTATACAAAGGTTTGGCATTCCAGAATCAATCACAACTGATAGGGGATGTTCTTTCATATATGGAGAAATGCTGGATATGGCAAAAGCATTAAAATTCAAGCTACTTCAATCCACTCCTTATTATGCTCAGGCTAATGGACAGGCAAAATCAAGTAACAAGGTTATCATCAACATTATCAGGAAAATGGTTAAGAAAAATCCAAAGCAATGGCATGAGAAGTTATCAGAAACTCTTTGCGAATATAGGACTTCAAAGAGAGAAGCAACTAGCATAACCCTATATGCTCTAACTTACGGTCATGATGCAATTCTGCCCATGGAGATAGCAGTCCAATCTCTCAGAATTGCTCACCAACACAATCTGACTGGAGAAGACTACTCTCAAGCCATGCTGCTAGAACTAGAAGGATTGGATACAAGTAGAATTGACACCCTCAACAAACTCTTAGCAGGAAAACAGGCTGTGTCAAGGGCCTATAACAAAAGAGTTAAAAACAAGAGTTTTGAAGAAGGAGAAATAGTCTGGAAAGCAGTTATGCCCCTTGGAACACACATAGCTGGTTATGGAAAGTAGTCACCTACATGGGCAGGACCTTTCATAATTAAGCAAATCCTTGGATTGGGGGCATACAGATTACACGGTCGAAATGAGGATGTTCATGCTGCACCAATCAACGGCAAGTGGTTGAAGAAATTTTATCCAACTATGTGGGATTCATAGGCTGTGCAAACGGATCCTGGAATAGAGAAGGAACAAAATGAAACTGTTATTTAAATTTCTGTTCAGAGTTTGTCCTTTATTGTAATTTGATTAAGTTTTTCTCACTATGCCAAAAAAGGGCTTTAGCAACGGATAAAATCCGTTGCCTATCACACATAAATACCATGGTATTCAAGCATGTTGCCTATTACTATGTAATAGGCAACGGATATTCTCCGTCACTGTTCGTCACTTACTACATCGAATATTTGGTAAATTCTGACGCGTAAATGATTTCCGGGAGCTAAAAAAGGGTTGACTTCTGACGCCTAAACCCGATACAGCATCAGTAGTTTTAAAAGGGATGAGGCTAAAGAGGTCTAACAACATCAGTGATATCAACTATGCTGATGCATATTATCAATTACAACATCGTAGAAATAAATAATGGTGTTGTGAATTATGTTATACATCATCGCTTTTTTTATTTTACTGACGTGAAAAGCCTCCAATAGTGCTGATGGTTACATAAATGATGATGCTACTTCTCATTTTAGGCATCAGTGATAATAGATGTCTGGTTGTTGTTTTTATCTTTCAACTTCAGTTATTTCTGGAAAACTGAAGTTGTTATAAACAATAGGCATCATTTATGTAAGGAAAGGGTAGGTATTTTGCTAATAAAAAAAACATTATATAAACAGTAATTTAAATATATCCATAATTGTCTATATATATATATATAAGCAAAATACTTGAATGATCCATACTTTTCACATCCAAATCACAAATTTACCAACCCTACACCACAAATTATCCATACTTCTCTTTGCATAAGCAAAATACTAGCTAGAAAGACATATAAAATGAAGGAACGTTTAGCTTAATCAAAAAGCCATTCTAGGACATGACTTGCCAATTCTTATCGCACCTCATCCAATTCCATTTGGGTGTACGAGTCCCTCCTTCTAGCTCTATACTGGAAAAATAAAAAAGACATAGAATGTAAACACAAAATGTGAACATAAGCTTAAAAAGTGCAAGGTACTAAATTTGCATAAGATATGTTGTCACTTCAAATGAACCAATATGCAAATTTACGAAATCATATTGGTGGACAAGAAAATCTAATTTGTCAATCAATCTAATTAGATAACAAGAAGTCATTAATTGGATCCCACTTCATGTTTAAACTAGCAATTAAATGATCATGTGATGGGGTAGAGAGTTGGACAAGCACATCTAGCATTTTTTCTCAATTGACACAAACCTAACTACCAAAAAAACAGAGGCACATTGCTGTGAAAAAAAATTGCACAAGGTTCATATTAAAACAGACCAAACTACCAAAAAAACAGAAGTTGCAAATTTCCATAAGTACCTTATTTCGAAATTCAAGGGAGGAATCTTGACAAATGTCCTTCATGTATCTCATCACACAATACCCACATGACTTGCCATCGCTTTGTTTAGGAGCACCCTACATTTTTACACAACAATTCAACATTTAGTTAGTTAGGTTCCTTAAAATTAATCTTACAATGTTTGTAAAATACAAGCATACCGAAAGCATAATCCACATCGGTGATTTACGAGGTCATCTCCCAATTTGCGCATTGAAAGCTTTGATCCCACTTTAACAGATAAATAACACTTGTTATAGACCGTA
The DNA here is from genome assembly GCA_020226455.1 of Prunus salicina. Lineage (NCBI taxonomy): Eukaryota > Viridiplantae > Streptophyta > Magnoliopsida > Rosales > Rosaceae > Prunus > Prunus salicina. The sequence goes on from CM035347.1 coordinate 5,414,849, forward strand.
AGCCAAATGCAAAAAATTTACATATTAAGGAAATAACTAAGAGAGACGGACTTACTCATTTACAACAGTTTTCCATGCATTATGAGGCTGTCAATGCTCGTTTGTTTCAAACATTTCGTAATGTATTCCGACTTCACATTCCCATCTCTTGGATCATGTGCGGTACGTGCTGGGTCCATAAATCCAATCCCTTGATCCCTTTGTTGGCTTTTACCAAGCGAAACAAATAGCTGCCAACCATTTTCCATAGTTACTAACTAAATGAGACACAAGATTAATAGCCAATATGAGAAACATAAAATTATAAAACATCAAGTTACTATTACCTAATATAAGCAGTTATTATAACTTGTCCTATTTCTCTCATTTCAGCGAACGCGATCACTTGTTCTTGAAAGATGTATACAATCTTTTTCAGACCAAATATGTTCTCATCAATATTTGTGGAGATAGTCTGACCTTTGGACATCACTTGCTGTGCGTATGCATATAAAACCTTGCAAGACTTTGGCATTGTTGGTGATATAGACTTGAATAAAGTCTTTGCTAATTTTTCCTTTGTAGTTTCCCTCTTCTTTTACAAATATTGCATAAAGCAAAAGGTTATATATATAAATATATACAATTACATACATATTAGTTAGAATAAAACATAACAAGCTTAAAAGAAAAGAAGTTTACCACTTTATCATCAAAGACAATAAGATCTTCAGGCCAAGCTACTTGCGACCCAATGGCATCCCCAACCGTTTCTAAATCTCCTTTCACAGGGATTGGTAGTGGAGAATCTCCCTTTAGTTCACAATTCACAGCTACTCTTATATTCCCCTCTCCCAAAGGAACATTATGAACCAGCTGGTTTGGCACATTAATCTCAACTATTGTGCCACTTGCAACAAGGTTTGCCCTTTCGCCAAAATCCAATTTGCATTCTTTCCCCTAATATGCATATAAAAGACAAGTCACAAATATAATACAAGCTAAACATATCAATTTCAGCAAGCAATTATATCAATTAAGTAGAAGATGGAGCCAAAGAAAGAGAGCAAGTATATAAATCTTATCCTAATCAGTAATTTTGTGTGTAAATATTTAGAGCAAGTATATCAAAGTAAATGAAAAATCAGCATTACCTTCATAAACTTACTTTCAGTTTGTTCCACCACATCCTCACAACCTTCTTCACCACAAATTTCTTTTTCACCCTCCTCAAGTTTTCTCACTATGTTTGTTGATGCTTTCTCGGATAAGATGGGAGATGGATGTATATTTGGGGATTGGAGAGATGTGTTATTAGGAACTTGAGTGTTAATCACCACCTTTAGCATCTCGATTTGCTTTTCAAGAGCTTGTTGTGAAGCTTCATGCCTTTTTTGTTGCTCTTCCATCATCTTTCTTGTCTCCATTATCAAAGAATCTCGTTGTTCCAACATTACCTTCGAGACACACTCCCTCTTCTTCCTAGGAACTTTGAAATATGCATTTGGCTTCACATTACCTCCCACATCCCTCACCCTTCCAGCATGTTCAGGGGTCCCTAAAGCCATTGACAAAACATCATTACTTCCAGATATGGTTAAAGTGCCTTCTTCTTTCTCCTTCATCAAGTTATCCTGAAACCATTATCAACAAAAAGAAGGTGATCACAATCAACATCATAGATATATTTCTGTAATTTTTATTGTCAACAAAAGATACCATAAATTAACCAATGAATTAGTACTTACAATCTTTTCAGCCATTAAAGCCACCTCCTTATCAATTATCTTCCCATTTTTATCTTTACGTGCATACTTCCATAAAAGAGCTCTGTCAATTTCCTCACCCTTCTCCACTACATTCTTCTCATACTATTTAAGATTGATCAAATTTAGCATAGGGCAATACACAAATACAAGTCCAAAAAACAATTTCTTCTCTTACACTTACCAAGTCTTCGACCACTCCAAGATACCCTTTACGGCCGGTTTTGTGATGATATTTGCATTTACTTTGCCTTTCCTTTTGGGCTTCATGGATTTCCTACATTATAAGTATAAGACCAGAAGTTTATATGTCATATTTATCTAAAAAAATCATTGTTTGAAATGAAAAATAGCAAATTTGTATGTCAACATACCTGCCATCAAGGATTAAAATATCGGCCGTGCAGATAATATCGGGCCTCTGTTTGTGCCTAATAAATCACGGTCATGAGCTAGCCGAAGGGACCTCTTCTCGGCCCTGACATCTATTCCTAAACTATAGCGGCCACGCCTCATTAGAAGTTTTCATATCCCTGAGAGACAAAAGCTGCGAAGGCATGATCTTCTCGGCCTCGCGACTACGGTTTTATAAGCCAAGGCCGAAGGCCGTAAGAGACACGGCCGAAGATACTATGGTCAAAACGCCACGTGGCTTCAGGGTCCCACGCCCCATTTAATGAAGTAGTGCCTCTGACTGTCACAGCAAACCCACTGGCCACAAGAAACATTTAATGCACGAGGGAAGTGACTGAAGTCAGGATTTGGTAACAGGAATCAGAGTGGTTAGGCGCAAACATTCTCACAAAGTATTCTCACAACTTGAAGTCAGATCACCAACCACTAGACCAGGGCATTAAATGTGGTCCCAAGGCCAAGAGCACAGAACCCACGATCAGGGCGGTGGCCGAGATTTGCCGAGATTTATGGAGGTCACACCACCATGCTTCACGATCCCAAATGCCGATTTGACTACCCACTTGCCCCGATCAGACTCCACCATGCAGATCTTTTCAAGCCACTAGGCATATCTTTTTAGCCTCGATTGGCCCTCCAGGACTCCCCCTATAAATACTAAGCTCAAGACCACATTCAAAGGGTCCAACACCAAAACCAAAAACCTCCCATGGAGCAAATTATTTTTCCTGTAATACACTTTCAATACCTTTAATTGCTTTCCTAGGAGTAGTGGTAGATTGTAAGAAAAATCAATTCATCAATATATCATACGACCCTTGATTTTTCAAGGCACCGGAGCACCATCTCTGATTATCGTCTCATTCACCCCATATATCATATGACCGTCGCTCTCTGAGCAATGCGCCGGAGTACCGCCTAAAACCCCCCACCAACCCCACCACTAAACGGCCTTGTAGCTCAGGCCGTGAACCTGACGGCCGAGATAAGTTCCTCTCTCGGCCACAATCGTTTGATTAGAAGTCCAACTCGAAACAGGCGAGTCACTTAAACATCTTCTACCCGCGGACAACTGCACCGCATCCAAAAGAAGGACGTCACGTGTTCACACACATCCCCTCAGCCCAGAGCACCAGGCCGTGAGATTTGCGCAATCAACAATTGTGTGTCGTGGCCTCATCGCACCCATCGCACTATGTGTATTTGTTGTTGAACTAGGTGATGTAGTCCCTGAGTTTCTCGTTGGGCCGTTGTCTGACTGTGGACGGGTCATTCACAGTGTATAGCTGATTAGAAATGATCATATATCTCTCCAAGAAGACCTTTCTAAGCCCGGCAAAAGAGCTGATGGACTATGAAGCGAGTCTTTTGAACCAACTCATGGTTGGGCCCTTAAGAGTTGTTGGGAACATGCTGCACTTGGTCGCCTCGTTCGGCCGCGGCCCTCCATGGTGTAGCGGAAGTTGTCCAAGTGGTCGTATGGGTCGGTCATCCCATCATATAAGGGGATTTTCGGAGCCTTTGAATCCCCCACCACCCGAGCATTCAACAGGTCCTAGGTATGTGGTAATGGGATCTTCTCCTCGGTGAACTCCGGCCCCCTTGGCATTTTAGATTTCTCGACTTGCCAAAGCCGATCCCACACACTCCTCAACTCGCCAGTGACCAAGTCTGAGTTTGGAAGTGATGTCGTCGACCTCTTCCTCGTTCTTCTCAGAGGCGGCCTGATTTTTTCCTTTGCGAAGTTCCTCCACCAGGCGCCTGTTGCGCTCTCGCCATGCCTTTTTCTCCCTCAGCATGTTCCTCGCGTCGGCTGTTTTCCGCTTCGGCCCTTCAGCTCCTGCTGATGAGGACGAGGATCCGTCAGTCTCATTCGTGCTAGTCGGCTCGAGTTCTTGCCGTGTGTGTACTTGGTCCGCCAGCTCAGCCTGATTTTCTTATAATATCTCGTTTTGCGCGCGGAGGCTGTTACTGAGATTCTGTACGTCCCTCATGCCTTTCAGGACCCAGCTCATTTTCTCCTCCAGGCCCTTCAGGCGATCCTACCTTAGCCTCTCCTTCCTTTGCCTTTGGGTATTTCTCCCAGCCAGAACTCGAGGAAGCCTTCTTCCTGAGGTGTTGATTCCTCAGCATGTCTGGGTTTTGCTCGTGTTGGTGCTCAGATGGATGAGGGGATGCAACTTTTATTCGTAAAGAAGAGTTCCCACAAACGGCTCCAAATGTAAACCAAGTATCCTTCCCTCGATTACGTGTCATTCCCCCAAGGTTGGGATGTACTTGGTGCAAGACCTACACACTAAGAACAACTATCAGGATATGAGCAAACTGGGGGTGATCCCAGTAGAGCCCCCTCTGATGGTGAAGTCAAGTAAGGCAGTAAGGTAAGGAGAATGTATGTAAGGTTTACTTTGTGAGAATGGTTATTACCTTTGTCCAGAGATAGGTGGGGAGTATTTATAAGTGGGCAAGGAGGAACCAAGATATTTTATAGAAGAGATCTTTCTTTCTATCCCCCTGAGTTGAGTTACATTTATTGTTCTATTTTTTATCATCCTACTTTTCTAATAGGGATCAGGTGGTGAAGTGACAAGTGGACAAGGATGGGAGGTGTATTAAATTATCCATCTCCATCACCAGCCTATTCATTAGGAGATCAGAGGGTAAGGCGACACCTTTTTAAGGATGGGATGTGTAAGAACCAACCTTTCTTGTTTGCCAGGCTGTTCCATTTAATGCATCTTTAGTTGAGCATGGTGCCATAGTGGTTGGGTCGGTTCCTAACCACCCGATCATAGGTCTAGCCCTTGATTCACCATACTTCTCCTGTGGGGCTTACTTGTTGAGATAAAGGGTATTCGTACATGATCGGCTTGGTATGAAGGTGCCGGCATCTTGCATCACATGGTACTTTCTGAGGGGCTCAGCTCACAGTGATGGTATGAGCCATCAACACCTTACAACTACGAGGTCAATTGTAATATCCCCTCAAATTGTGCTAAATTGTAAATAGCTCCCTTCGTTAACTCCATTTGTCAACCATATAGGCTAATACATGCTTTAGTAAGTTGCTAAACAAAGACCAACTGAATCATCATAAAGTTAATTAGACTACATTCGATCGCAATATGGTTGCCAATGAGTATTTTGCTCAAGTGGGATTACGGTCTCCCGTTTGTTTAACATCTCATGACTTCAAAAGGGTTTACATAGCTTTATATTTAAATTACATAAAAAAAGAGGGTTTACATATTGGAAAGACTAAAACACCCTTTAAAATGGATGGAAAATTGGATGATATTAAAGCCAGGTGACAAATCATGGATTTTGAAAACTTAAGGTGACATTTTGCTTAAATTTTTCTTTAAGGTGAGAAATTGAAATTGATGTATAAGTTTAGGTGACATTTCTACAAAAATCCCTTAATAAAAGGAACATAAAAAATCTGGGAAAACCTCAAGCCCTCCAAGAACATTTGTATTTGAGCTTGTAACCCTATCTCTTTTCAAAAATCTGGCATGCATTATTTTTTTTTTCTTTTTCCTCAACGGGGCATATCATTAGAAACCGTCAAACCATTGACACTGCAAGTATAAGCACCAATCTGATGGTGGTGGTTTTCAAACCTTCCAACAAAAAATGCAGGTTGCTTAGGTTTGGAAAGACTAATAGTTTCAGTTTTTAGCATTAGAACAACTGATGACATGGTTGGCCTACTGTTTGCATCCTCTTGAACACACAATAGTCCAATGTGGATGTATCTCAAAAATTCATTTGGGCTGCATGAATCTTTCAACAGTAGTGGATCCATCAACTCCAACACCTTTCCTTCATTCCATAATTGCCAAGCCTGCAAGCAATAGTACTTTAGTAAGGATGTAAAGAGCACTACACTTTGAGAGCTACCAAAATAATGATTTGAACAACAATGTTGGATAGTTAAATTAGGGGACTGCTTGGCTCCTCACCTGAAAGGAATCATTTTTCTTTGGTGCAAATTACTGTTTGAAATTATATATATGCAAAAATAAATCATTAAAAAGAAAAAATTAATTTTTTCTGCGTACGTATTAAACTGTGATTGGTAGATAAATAGGAATGATTACTTTTAAGGAAAGGAGGCTAGTACTCAAACTAAGTAATTACATACTTACATATGCTAGAAGAGTAGGTACACATTCGTCAAAACCCAAAAAGTTCCTTTTTCCTGTTGTGATCTCAAGCAAGAGTATTCCAAAGCTAAAGACATCAGATTTTATGGAATACAATCCCTCCATTGCATATTCTGGAGCCATATAACCACTGGCATATCAAAATTAATGCACTCACATAAGAGTTTTAAGATATGAAAATTATCATACATTACTCTTCTTTTGTGGTGCATCATATCATAAAAAGGATATAGAGTTATATAAATTGGAACTTACAGAGTGCCGACAATTCTTTTGGTGTTTCCTTGAGTTTGACCATCAAGTCCAAACATTTTAGCCATGCCAAAATCTGATATTTTTGGATTCATATCGCCATCTAACAAGATGTTGCTAGCTTTCAAATCACGATGTATAACTCTAAGTCTAGAATCTTCATGAAGATATAAAATTCCTCGAGCAATTCCTCCTATTATGATGCAGCGTCTCAACCAATTCAGCTGCTCTCGTTTTGTGGGTTCTGCACAAACATTTATTAAACACATGTTACATTCAGGGTTGAATTAACTTACCACTTAAGAACTATATATATATATATATATATTGACAAACAAAGATACTCATGATATTCACAAACCAAATAGAAAGTGATCGAGACTTTTGTTGGATACATATTCATAGACAAGTAGGGTTTCTTCTCCTTCCAAGCAAAATCCCAAAAGCCTCACAAGATTTCTATGTTGAAGTTTGGCCACCAATACAACCTCATTCTGGAATTCTTGCACACCTTGTGTGGAGCTTTTTGACAGCCGTTTTACTGCTATTTCTTGTCCGTTACCAAGTGTTCCCTACAAGGTTTATTATATATAGTCATTTCAATCATTTCCATTCTTCGATCATCTTAATTCAGAACTACATGATCTTCAAGCTAAGGATTCTCATAAAGTACAAATTAAAAAGTTATTTCTGCATGCAAAGAGATATCTTCATACCTTGAAAACTGGACCAAATCCTCCTTCACCTAATTTGTTGTTGTCTGAAAACTTGTTTGTGGCAGTTTCAATAGTTCCCAAATCAAATTGCAAGGACTCAACTGTCTTCATATCATTTCCAACTAAGCAAATATGAGTTTTCCAAGAGATTAGATGTACAAGAAAAGGTAAGAAAACGAAGGAATTAATGATCTCTTGGGTTCTAAGACTAGACTAAATCTTTTATTCAGTTTTTACCTTTTTTCTGTTGTTTTTTGGCTTGGTATTTCTCTCTGCCTCTTCTTAGTCTCTTGGGAAAGAAGCATCCGGCCACAATCACAACTAACACACAGAATGCAACAGGACCAAGAGTACTAGCGATGATTATAAATGTGACCTTGCTTTGTCCTGTATGAACAAAAAGAAAAGTGCTAAAGAAAGATTGCCAAAACATTTATTAATTCCCCTCTAACCATTGCAAGTATTTTTCTTTTTCCTTCAATCAGATATATGTTCTTTTAGCCAACTAGCTTTTAGTTTAGTGGTACTTCTAGAGGTTCCACGTTCTAATCTTCCCCTATTAATTTTTTTTTTTTAAAAAAAAAAAAAAAAAAAAAAGACTTGGTAGTAAGATAATAAGTCAATGTAGTAAAAACAAAATGTTCATATCAATCCATATATAATAAAACATTTAGTTGTAATATAATATTTACCAGGTCTGGTTGACGGAGGCGCAGATGGCTCCGGTACAAGCGGCTGTTTTGGGATACTTATCACCTCTTGGTAGAAGGGGTACATTTCGAACCTGACATTACAACTTGGATATAGAACTCGTCCTCCTCTCTTATTCGGCTCCAACTGCGTCACGGCTTTCTGGAGGCACACATTGCAATCCGCGGCGGACAGGTCCTGCGTGCACTGCCCTAGGCTGTACACCGTTAACGAAATCCGGTCCATAAAAGTTACTTCTTCCGTCACAAACTTGTCGCTGGCATTGGCTGCCTTGCGGACCAAGTTGTCCAAAGTCCTAACCAGCACATTGTTAAACAGAGCTAGTTCCTCCACATACTGTGTCAATTTCGAGCTCCAGGCGACCAGCCTAGGCGACGTGGCAGCCTCAGAATAGAAGGGCTGGTTTGAGTAGCGTAGCATGCAGTCGTCGTACCAAACCACGGCCTGTTGGTTGTCGTGACAGCGTTGGAGCGCTATCGAGGTTGCGTTGGCCACACATTCTTTACAGACACGGGCAGACACATCACGGCGGCAGAGGAAGAGGCCGTAGGCGGTGCCGACTGTGGCGTTGTAGAAGCCGGCGGTGTCGTTGCGGTTGGAGTTGGATGAAAGGGTTGAGAGGAGTTGGTTAAGATTGGATTTAAAGGTGGAGGTGGATTGGCCAGCCAAAGTTGAGCAGTTATGGCCGATGTATTTAGCTTCAGTGGGGAAGCTAACAATAAGCATCGAGGAGAGAAAGTAGAAAAGGATCATCTTTTTTATTAATCGGATATTTTGCATGGAAACTAAGGTGTGTGTATATATAAACATAACACAATCTGAATACACGCAGCTCGACTTGAGTCTAAACAAGAACTATATGTCGTTGGCAGCTCTCTAAGAATTTTTTGTTCTAGTTCTAGAATCAACGACCAGAAGACTTGGCAATAAAACTATTATAATGATCACCTCAATATTATTATGAATGTATGTCTATCAATAAAATTTCTTTATCAAGATCGGATGATGAGGACATTGGCCCTAAAGTCGCGCTACTCACTTCAATGTTTCCTTGTGTTGAAAAGTATCTGTCTTTGTTTTTTTGTTTTTGTTTTTAGAATATAGTTAGAGAGGAAGGGATTTCTCACACACAATCCCACAGTATTCGAAGATGAGACCATTAATATGCAAGACTCTTTAGTTTAAAACTGTCCCCAAAATATAATTTGACTTTAAATATATAAATAAATAAATAAAAAAGGGTTTAAATACTAACCAAACTCCTACAAATTTAGACTACGTAGATATTAGTTTTTTAGACTGCCATTTTGATCTTGAGTCCTCAGCACCATGTGCCGCCACATGTCAACTGGCTAAAATTTTGTATAGCCTAGTTATTTTAAGCCTAGTAGTTAATTGCTTACATTTTCTTGGACTGAATATATATATGGGGTAGATTCGTGGCACCATATTTTTGACACAAATTTTGATACAAGTTCTTGACCATTAAATTAATACATTATAAATGGCTGAGATTAAATCTCACTACTATTTATTACTATATTTTTAATAATACTTTTTGCCTAAAACTACTATTATTTTAATAAACTAATTATGAATTGATTCTCTCTCTCTCTCTCTCTCCATGCCCACCGTTGGCTGTATTTCTATCCCTCTTCCTCATGGCCACCACTGACTACATCAATCAAGAATACTAGCAACAATCAACAACCGCCATCTATAAATTAAAAAAATCTCTTCCCATCCTTCCTCAGGCCAACAAGCATAACCCAATCCCTGCAAGGCTCATCAAGATCATATCTTCAGTGCCTCAAAGTTCATCAAATTATTCAAAGTGAAAGCTTGAACAACATGTTCAATGGATTAGTTGAATCAACCCCTGCAGATTATTCTCAAGCGATTATCTCACATCTTACCACCCATTATACAGTTTTACCAAGGCTCAATGATCATACAAGTAATTAACTAAAGAATTAAGAACTTTCCTATGAGTTTTAATTATTATAGTAAATTGAGCTTAGACCCATCAAATTCATTTTAAATCACCTACAACCCTTTCCTTTAGTTTTCTATTTAAAATACCCAATTTTTTCAAATAATACCCGTTGACTAGGATCCAACTAAGCAAGTTACCTAATATAACTTAAAATCTGATTTATTGTATTTTTCGGATTCCAAAACTACCCCTATTTATGAGTTAATGTGTTATGGGGGGTGTAACTAATGACATCCGTTGAATTTGGAAATATCTCCAAATAGTTGTAATCGATGTAGGAACTAATTTAGAAACTTAATTGAAATTAAATATTAAATTCCACATTAAAGTATTAGTAATCTATTTTACGACTAGTAATCTATTTTTGAATTAATGGTGTTTTCCTTCTATGAATTACTACTAGTAATCTATTTAAAGTATTAATAATCTAAATTTAATATTAAATTTATGAATTAATGTTGTTTTTTTTTATGAATTGTACGACCAGTATTCTTTTTTATTATAGTTTTATGAATAATAGTGTACATTCTAATAATGTTCCTATTTTTTTTCTCTAATAATGTACCTAGTATAATGAACCTATTTTTTCTCTCAAAATAATGAACCTATTTTTTCTCTCAAAATAATGCAGCTATTTTTTCTCTCAAAATAATGTACCTATTTTTTCTCTCAAAATAATGTACCTATTTTTTCTCTCAAAATAATGTACCTATTTTTTTCTCTAATAATGTACCCAGTAAAATATTTACCTAGTATAATGAACCTATTTTTTTCTCTAATAATGTATACCTAGTAAAACAATTTACCTAGTATAATGAACTTATTTTTTTTCTTCTAAATAATGTACTTGTTTTTTATTTATAAAAAATGTGCATAAATTTCAATTATACAACGTACCTATTTTCTATAAATTATTGTGTACCTATTTTAATTTGTGAAAATGTACGGAAATTTCAATTACAAAGTAATTGACCTATTTTTGTTAATTTTTTTTTGGAAAATAATATACCTATATTTTTATACGTATATATTTATATTTATATTTTTCATATGTACATTATTGGATATGTAATTTACAAATTTTTTTTATTTGTAATTTTAAGGGGCCATATGTTAGAGGGAATGGCAACCAAAAGAAATGGGGTGATTGATATGCTATTAATAGGGAGTTTTAATTACAATTATGGCAGTTAATGAAATGCTTGGATTAAATTATAAATAAAATATGAAGTCTGATGGCAAGGATGTAAAAATATAGGAATACTACGACCTCTTATCATTTAAGTTTGAAATTGGGTTTTACACATAGATTTATAGAATGATGGGTATATGTCTAGGAAATAGAAATTGTAGGGACCTATATTGGACAAGCCCTAATTATTAATTCAAATAATTTTTAACAAACCTCTTTCATTTTAAGAAACAAAACTAGAACAACATGAAACATAAACCAAAACAGAGCAAAGGAAAAAAAAAACTGACTTATGGCCTTTGTTTCGTCTTCAGTTTCTTGGAAGGCATGGTAGCCCATCCACATGAGTTAGGACTGATGAGGGTTGGTCCACCCAGACCTCTTCGTGCTTCATCCTCTTCGCCCAAGATGCCAAAGCATCTAATGGAGAGTTTAGGTTGTACATTTGATTGATACCCAATGGTGGGCATGGAGGAAGAGAGATGTGGAGATTTACATGGAGAAAGAGAGAGAAAGTTTTGGGACCTGTGCCAATCTTAATTATTCTAATAAAATAATAATAACTTTGGAAAAAAAGTATTATTAACAAGATAATAATAAATTAGTTGTGATATTTAATCTCAGCCATTTATAATGTATATATCTAATGATCAAGAACTTGTGTAAAAAATATGGTGCCACGAATTTGCCCCATATATATATATATATATATATATACATAATTTTTCTCTAATGCGGATGTCCGCATACTGTTAAAATCCGGGTGTCCCTTTTGCAACTTGCTTTTAGCAGTTGGATTGGATTCTTGCCATTCCAAGTGCTCTGCAATTGCAAGTGCCTATATAAACATGTTGCAAGAACCTTGAGAGCAACCAATGGCAGTGCTTTCTTCTTTTGCAACTCCATGTTGCCACATGTGCTTATATGCTTTCTTCTTCTGCATCTGCACATGTCCCCAAATCCCAAACCCATGATTTCTTATATATAAAATAAATATTGGCAAATTGTGGACCACTTGGAATTGCAGATATCCAATCTATCTGAAATAACAAGCTGAAAAAAGGAACAACCGGATTTTAACATCATGCAGACATCCGCATTAGAGAAAGACTATATATATGTATATCTATATATATAAAGCAAAAGGCAGAGAATGGTGAAACATTCAAAATACCAAAAAATGCCCTTGGTTAATTCAAACATTAGAATTGAAATTATTAATTAAATGAGGATAATATGGTAAATTCACACTTTTAAAAAAAATTAAAATTAAAAGAAAAAGATAATGGATCCTATTTTTACGGAATACAACTACCCATTATCTTTTTAATTCTAAAAAAAATTTAAATTCTTTTAAAAAATGCCTCTCGCAGGCGTGGAAGCGCATGCAGAGAGGCTAGTATATATATATATATATATATATACAAATGATATTATATTCTAAACTAATTTAAACTAAGGGGAGGGGGATTCAAACTCAAGTGCAGAGTGGGGAGCACATCCATTAAACTAATCTAAACTCCAGGAAAGGGGATTCGAACTCAGTTGTGGAGTGGGGAACACATCCGCTCTAGCCAACTTGGATGATATATATTTATTAAAATAGAAAGAATATGCCAAAACAGGCCTCCATATACAGTACGGAGCAGCAACACAACATATGAAAGAAGATTATGGACCCAAAACATGCCTCCAGTAGTTAATTGCTTACACATGAAAGAAGATTATGTCGCAATTTGTGAAACGAAAGCTAAAAAAGCTCCCTAGCGCTATTTAAAAAAACAATGAAAATGGAGAATTTTAACTTGAAATCTCTTTCAACATAGAAAAGAAAATACTACTAAATCAAAAGCTAGTTTCTATAAGAGCTCATAGGTTGAATCGGTGAGATTTCACTTCAATGACTGATGACAACTCCTCAATTTTCGCGTACTAAGAATTTTGTCCATCAATGGTAAGAAGAACAAGTAAGAGTACTACAGCCTACAAAAAAAAAAAAAAAAAAAAAAAAACGGTTTGACATATGCATGAAAATTGAAATGAATGAGTAAATATGAGTCGTACGCATGACAAATCATTATATGCAACCATATATCATGCCACAAATGGATGTCAACATTTCACTTGGAATAAATTGTCAGAAATTGAAAATCAATAATAATAATAATTTATGGGTGGATCAAATTGCCTTGACTTGGGATCACTGCAAATATCAGAACTAAATCAATCCCCTAAAAGAAGAAATGCATTTTTAGCTTTGATTTTCTTTTTTATCCTCAGCAGCCTCACTAAAAGCAACATATCAAACACAGAGCGGATCACCATTGCATTATAAAAATACCCAATTCATGATAATTCATGTTGGTCAACAATACCCAGTAGAGGAAAATAAGAATAGAACAAAAAAGATATGGTTCAGCTCTACATGGTCGTCTCATGTGGCCTAGTTATCAACAGCATAGAGTTCTAATTGGTCCCTTTGATTTAACTTTCTGAATTCTCTACTGGATGCAGACCTGCTAATCTGAATTCAACTGTAGATGTTACCGTCTTTGTTATACTTGGTGGTGCGGGCTTTAGACTTGGGTAATGGAGGTAGGTTTTTCATGTTCTTAGTGGTATCGGGATTGCCTTGAACTGGGGAAGGGGAGAATATCGGGCTTTCTTTCCAGCCTGCATGATGTACACTAGAGGAGTTGCTACTGGTAGTGCTACCTGGCTCTTCACTTTCGAAATTTGAATCAGCAGTTTTCTCCAGCTCCTGAAGACCCTATTTACATAGTACTTAATCGTTAGTAATCCAAGAAAGAAAATCTTTCGCTTTTCTAGTGGAAATAGAGGCCATCTCCAGTTTGTTTAACATGTCATGACTTCAAAATCTCATGAATTAGAATTTGTTAAATTGTTAATAAAAATAATATTAAAAATATCTGGGACAAACCTCAAGCCCGCCTAGTGTTGAAAAGTAAATTTCTTACTAATTTCTTGCTAGTAAATGATTTACTTATTAGATTTATCTCTTGTCATATTGCGTAATTGCTTTCTGTTGTGATAGATTTATCTCTTAGATCAGTTTTCATTTTCAATGGCTCACATGCTCTATAAATGCCATGTGTCATAATCACAATGGCTCATGTATTTGAATGGTTGTGATGACTGATGTAAGAGAATGAACTATATGAATGAAATGCATCATTCTGCAATTGTTAGAATGTTGCAGTGATTATTCTCTTTCTCTCTCTAGCTCTTCTCTCTTCCTTTCATTCCTTTGCTCCCTTCGTAATCCAAGAGATCATCAATGAAAGACTATCCAAACATTAACATGGTATCATGAGCCTAGGTTCTATCTAGAATCGGGACGTCAGATTTGTGAGTACTGTGCTCGGAAATCCAACGTGAAATTTCCTACTTAGTTCGTCGATTCAAGTCTCAAATGGCTAGGTCAAGTGGTAGTGATCTTCAGGCTCCAATATTCAATGGTGACAACTATGAATTTTGGAAGATCCAAATGAGAACTATTTTCAAATCACATGGAATCTAGGATCTAGTTGAAAAGGGTCTTGAAATTCCAGAATCGAAGGGGAAGAAGGTTGATGCATAAGGGTCATCGGAATCAGAGAAAGTATCTCTGCTAATGAAGGATGCTAAGGCACTAGGTATTATCCAAGGAGCTGTCTCGGATGACATTTTCCCCAGAATCTCGAACGAGGAGACCTCAAAGAGTGCTTGGGACATTCTACACCAAGAATTTCATGGCGATAAGCAAGTGAGATCCATCAAGTTGCAGGGTCTACGCCGTGATTTCGAGTACACAAGGATGAGGGATGATGAAACCCTGTCTTTGCATCTCACTCATCTTCTCGAGTTGGTGAATCGAATGAAGGGTTATGAGGAAGAATTACCCAAAGCACGTTTGGTTCAAAAATTGCTCATAAGCTTGACCAAAGAATTTGATCTTGTTTGCTATATGTGATCGAGCAAACTAAGGACATTGAAACGATTGAGGTGCAAAAGGTTATTGCTACATTAAGGGGATTTGCATAGCATCTTGATAGGCATGCTGAGAGTACTACTAAGAGAGCTTTCAATAATACGAATGTGAATCCAAAGGGAACTTAGTCAAATCCTTCTTTTGGTGACTATAAACCAAAGAAAGACTGGAAATCGAAGGGAAAGAAATAGGATCCTAAGCCTCAGAACTCTGTCAATCAAGGTGGAAAAAATGATCAAGAGAGAAAATCTGATTAGGCTAAGGGAAAATGCAAACATTGTGATAAACTACATTATGGTGAGTGTTGGTTTAAAGGGAAGCCAAAATTTCATGGTTGCAATCGATTTGGTCACTTCATCAAGGACTGTGATCAACCAAACAAGGCTGGAAAGCTTGTAAACTTTGCTAATCAGATAACAGAACCTGCAACCACGTTTTATGTTTGTCATTCTGCTACTATTGGAAGGAATATGAACATATGGTATGTAGACAGTGCATATAGTAATCATATGACCTCTCATGAATCTTTGCTTATTGATGTTGATACAAATGTGAAGTGTTGAGTTAAAATGGGCACTGGAGATTTAGTGCAGTCAATAGGCAAAGATACCTTGGTTATAAAAATGAAGGTGTGACTAGATACATTAAAGAGGTTATGATTGTACCTAGATTGGATGAGAATTTGTTGAGTGTAGGGCAGATGGTTGAACATGGATATTGGCTTGTGTTTGGTGATCACATGGTTGATATATATGGAGATAGATAGATGGAAGATCTGATTGCAAGTGTTCCAATGAAAGGAAATAGATGCTTTCCCTTAAGTCTAGAATATGTCAATCCTCTTATGGCTAATAGAGCAACTGTTGAAGAGTTATCTTGGGTGTGGCATAAAAGATATGGACGTATAAACTACATCAATTTAATGCTCCTGCAAGAAAAGGAAATGGTGTAGGCTTACCTAGACTACAAGTCACTGAACATGTTTGCTCTGGATGTGCTACAAGGAAGTGTCACAGAGAACCATTCGATAAGGAAAAGGCTTGGAGAGCATCACAAGCTCTAGAACTGATTCACTATGATATTTGTCGTCCAATGCAGATCACTACACTTGGAGGAAACAGATTCTTCCTTACCTTTATTGATGATCACACTAGAATGTGTTGGGTGTTCTTTCTGCAGCACAAGTCACAAGTCTTCAACATTTTCAAACGGTTCAAATCCATGGTTAAGCTTCAGAGTGGCTATCAAATTAAGAAACTCAGAAGTGATATGGGTGGGGAATACACATCTCTAGAGTTTTCAAAGTTCTATGAAGATATGAGATTAGAAGGGCAATTGACTGTGGCCTACTCTCCACCACAAAATGGTGTTGCAAAGAGAAAGAACCGTACTGTGATTGAAATGGCCAAGACAATGATGTTTGAAAAGAGGATTCCCTTGAAGTTTTGGGCTGAAGTTGTGAATACGGTTGTGTATTTGCAGAATTGATGTCCAACAAGTGCCTTGAACAACATAACTCCATTTGAGGCATTTAGTGGAAGGAAACCAGGTGTCAAACACTTAAAGATATTTGGTTGTCCGTGTTACATTCATATTCCTTCACAAAAAAGACACAAATTAGAGGAAACTGGTGAAAAGGGAGTATTTGTTGGATATGGGAATTGTGAAAAAGGATATAGAGTTTTCAACTTGAGAACTCAAAAGGTTAAACTATCAAGAAGTGTAATCTTTGATGAGAAAGCAATGCGGAATTGGGAATCTAATGAGGAAGTGCAAGTCTCTATTCCTTGGAATGATGAAGGAAACTCAAGGATATCTGAATTTGATTCATAATCAAATGATTCACCTTAGTCTATGCAACCTCCTCTGAGATCACAAACAACTAGAGACCTGCAAGCATCTCAGGAATTTGGTTCACTTGATTCTCCAGTTTCAATCTCAGAAACCTATGATCATACTCCACAAAAATGAAAAAGTTTGAGTGATGTATATGCTCAATGCAAGATGAGCATTATTGAACCTAAAGATTTCAGTGAGGCAATCAAAGATGAAGCTTGGAAAAAGGCTATGACAGAAGAGATGTTAATGATAGAGAAGAACTCAACTTGGGAGTTAGTTGATAGGCCATGCAACAAACCAATTGTGGGAGTGAAGTGGGTCTATAAAACAAAGCTGAATCTTGATGGTTCCATTCAAAAACACAAAGCCAGACTTGTAGCTAAGGGCTACACACAGAAACCGGGGGTTGACTACAATGAAACCGTTGCCCTTGTGGCAAGGTTAGATACCATTAGGACACTCATTGCACTAGTTGCATAGAAACGTTGGAAACTGTGGCAATTGGATGTTAAATCAGCGTTCCTGAATGGTGTTCTTGAAGATGAGGTATATGTGGATCAACCTGATGGTTTTGTGGTTACAGAGGCTAAAGACAAAATATATAGGCTAAGAAAGGCCCTATTTGGTCTAAAACAGGCACCAAGGGCCTGGTATAGTGAAATTGACACATACTTAATTCACTGTGGCTTTCACAGAAGCTCAAGTGAAGCAATTTTATATGTGAGGAACAAGGAAGGTGTTGGTACTTTCATTGTGTTAATCTATGTTGATGACATAGTGTACGCATGAAGTAGTGCAGAAATGACGGAAGAGTTCAAGGCTGAGATGATGTGCAAATATGAGATGTCAGATTTGGGTTAACTCCATCATTTTCTTGGAATGGGGGTAACTCAAACTGAAGGGAGTATATTTATACGCAAAAAAAAAAAAAAAATGCTCTAACTCTCTTGAACAAATTTGGGCTCAAAGACTACAAGCCAGTGAGCACTCTATTGGTTGCCACCGATAAACTGAAAAGAGAGGATGAAAGCGAACCTGCAGATGAGAGTTTGTACAGAAAAATTATTGAGAGTCTTCTGTATTTAACAGCAACTAGGCCAGACATTATGTTCTCTGCTAGTTTGCTTGCACGGTTTGTGCACAAGCCTTCTAAGAAGCATTATGAAGCTGCTAAAAGGGTTCTAAGATATATTCAAGGAACAATTGACTTTGGGATTGAAAATGTGGTTGGAAAATCTGCTCTATTGATTGGTTACTGTGATAGGGACTGGAGTGGATCTGAGGAGGACGTGAAAAGCACCTTAAGGTATACTTTTTCATTTGGAAGTGGTGCATTTTCATGGGCTTTAGTTAAGCAGCACAGTGTAGCACCTTCAACTGCAAAAGCAGAGTATGTTAGTGCAGCTGAAGCAACCTCTCAAGCCATTTGGCTTAGGTTTGTGCTCGAGGACTTCGGAGAAGAGGAAGCTGCTGCAACGTACTACTCTATTCTGTGACAACACTTCAACTATAGCCATATCTAAGAATCCAGTGTTTCACTAAAGAACCAAGCACATTGGCAGGAAGTTTCACTTCATTAGAGATGCAATTCAAGAAGGTGTGATTGATTTGGTCTACTGCAAAGGTGAATAACAAATTACTGATATTTTTACCAAGGCTCTTCCCAAGGACAGATTCAATATTTGAGAAACTTACTTGGTGTGAAATCAGTTAGCAATTTAGAAAGGAGTGTTGAAAAGTAAATTGCTTACTAATTTCTTGCTAGTAAATGATTTACTTATTAGATTTATCTCTTGTCATATTGTGTAACTATTTTCTGTTGTGATAGCTTGAGCTTATATACCAAGTGTAGGGTCTTAGATCAGTTTTCATTTTCAATGGCTCACATACCTTGTAAGTGCCATGTGTCATAATCACAATGGCTCATGTATTTGAATGGTTGTGATGACTGATGTAAGAGAATGAACTATATGAATGAAATGCATCATTCTGCAACGGTTAAAGTGTTGCAGTGATTATTCTCTTTCTCTCTCTAGCTCTTCTCTCTTCCTTTCATTCCTCTCTTCGTAATCCAAGAGATCATCAATGAAAGACTATCCAAACAATAACACCTAGCACATTTGTATTTGAGCTTGTAACTCTATCTCTTTTTAGAAATCTGACATGCATTATTTTGTTCTTTTTCCTCAACGGGGCATATCATCAAAAACCGTCAAACCATTGACTCTGCAAGTATAAGCACCAATCTGATGGTGGTGGTTTTCAGACCTTCTAGTAAAAAATGCAGGTCGCTCAAGTTTAGAAAGACTAATAGTTTCAGTTTTCAGCATTAGAACAACTAATGACATGGTTGGCCTATTGTTTGCATCCTCTTGAACACACAATAGTCCAATGTGGATGTATCTCAAAAATCAACAGTAGTGGATCCATCAACTCCAACACCTTTCCTTCATTCCATAATTGCCAAGCCTCCAAGCAATAGTACTTTATTAAGGATGTAAAGAGTACTACACTTTGAGGGCTAGTTTGGCGTTACTGTGCTTTAAAAAAAAAATTGTTTCTGCTATGCTGTGATAATAATCAGTTGTGAAAAAAAAACAACTAGGCATTTAGTAAACTATATTTGAAAAACTGCTATAAGCAGTCAAAGTGTTTGATAAATTTTTATCAGAAGTGCTTTTAGTGTGTATAAGACAAAAAAGGACATGAATATGAAACTGTTTGTTTTTTTCTTCATTGTTTTTCTACTTTTTTTTTTTTTTTTTTTTAAAAAGACCAACTTCACTACATACATTTTTTTCTTTTTTTAATTTACACTTTTTTATCAAAAAATTTAATCTAAAAAAATTGTTATATTAATAAAATAAAAAATTGTTATCTATATATATAAAGCAAAAGACAGAGAATGGTGAAACATTCAAAATACCAAAAAACACCATTGGTTAATGCAAACATTAAGAATTGAAATTATTAATTAAATTAGGATAATATGGTAAATTCACATTTTTTAATATTAAAAAAAATTAAAATTAAAAACAAAATCAGATCATAGGTCCTACTTTTATGGAATATAACCCATGATATGTTTTCTTAATTTTAAAAATAAAATAAAAAGAAAAAAAGAAAACCAATTGGCACATGCATGAGCATGTGCCAAGGGGCTAGTATATATATATTGTTACATTAATAAAATATAAAAACATATATACAAAATTAAAATTAAAAACAAACGAACCCATCACCGTACCCACCCCATCTCTCTCTCTCTCTCTCTCTTCATGGTCCTTTGCTCTATGTATGTGAGTGGGACTGTGAGATTGGATTTTATTTTGGTGGGAAGGTGGGGTTTGATTTTCTTTGGCTGGACATGACGGAGTGGGGAAGCGGGGTTTGGATCTTTTGTGAGTGCTTAAATCTTAGATTCTTGAACTATTCTTCAAGGTTGTAGGGGCTTTTTCTTCACTTGGGTATGAATTCTTCTTTGATTTGATGGGGCCTCTTCTTCTCCTCTCTCTGTACTTTTATTTTCGAAAATTTTATCTTCTCCTTTCTATAAGCACTTTGATGGGGCTTCTTCTTCTCATTTCGAAAATTTTAAAAATTTTAAGCACTCCCAAACGCGACCTGAGAGCTACCAGAATAATGATTTGGACAACAGTGTTGGATATAGTTAAATTAGGGGACTGCTTGGCTCCTCTCCTAAAGGGAATCATTTCTCTTTGGTGCAAATCACCGTTTGAAATTATATATATGCAAAAATAATTCATTGAAAATAAAAAATTAATTTTTTCTGCGTACTTATTAAACTGTGATTGGTAGATAAATAGGAACGATTACTTTTAAGGAAAGGAAGCTAGTATTCAAACTGCGTAATTACAGACTTACATATGCTAGAAGAGTAGGTACACATTCGTCAAAACCTAAAAAGTTCCTTTTTCCTGTTATGATCTCAAGCAAGAGTATTCCGAAGCTGAAGACATAAAATCTTATGGAATACAATCCCTCCATTGCATATTCTAGAGCCATGTAACCACTGCCATATCAAAATTAATGCACTAACATAAGAGTTTTAAAATATGAAAATTATCATACATTATTCTTCTTTGTGGTGCATCATATCATAAAAAGTATATAGAGTTATATAAATTGGAACTTACAGAGTGCCGACAATTCTTTTGGTGCTTCCTTGAGTTTGACCATCAAGTCCAAACATTTTAGCCATGCCAAAATCTGATATTTTTTAATTTATAACGCCATCCAATAAGATGTTGCTAGCTGTCAAATCACGATGTATAACTCTAAGTCTAGAATCTTCATGAAGATATAAAATTCCTTGAGCAATTCCTCCTATTATGATGCTGCGTCTCAACCAATTCAGCTGCTATCGTCTTGTGGGTTCTGCACAAACATTTATCAAACACATGTTACATTCAAGGTTGAATTAATTTACCACTTAAAACTATATATATATATATTACATATATTTTCAAACAAAGATACTCATGATATTCACAAACCAAATAGAAAGTGATCGAGACTTTTGTTGGATACATATTCATAGACAAGTAGGGTTTCTTCTCCTTCCAAGCAAAATCCCAGAGGCCTCACGAGATTTCTATGTTGAAGTTTGGCTACCAATACAAACTCATTCTGGAATTCTTTCACACCTTGTGTGGAGCTTTTTGATAGCCGTTTTACTGCTATTTCTTGTCCGTTACCAAGTGTTCCCTACAAGTTTATATATAGTCATTTCAATCATTTCCATTCTTCTATCATCTTAATTCAGAACTACATGATCCTCAAGCTAAGAATATCTAATAAAGTACAAATTAAAAAGTTATTTCTGCATGCAAAGAGGTATCTTCATACCTTGAAAACTGCACCAAATCCTCCTTCACCTAATTTGTTGTTGTCTGAAAACTTGTTTGTGGCAGTTTCAATAGTTCCCAAATCAAACGGCTGCGATCGAGTCAAGGCGGGTGGAGGAGGGAGTGATGGCTCTAGTACAAGCGGCTGTTTTGGGGTACTTGTCACCTCTTGGACTTGGTAGAAGGGTACATTTCGAACCTGACATTACAACTTGGATATAGAACTCGTCCTCCTTGCTTATTCGGCACCAACTGTGTCACGGCCTTCCGGAGGCACGCTTTGCAATCCGCGGCGGACAGGTCCGGCCTGCACTGCCCGAGGCTGTACACCGTTAACAAAATCAGGTCCGTAAGAGTTACTTCTTCCGTCGCAAACTTGTCGCTGGCATTGGCTGCCTTGCGGACCAAGTTGTCCAAAGTCATAACCAGCACATAGTTAAACACAGCTAGTTCCTCCACATAATGTGTCAAATTCGAGGTCCAGGCTACCAGCCTAGGCGACGTGGCAGCCTCAGAATAGAAGGGCTGGTTTGAGTATTATAGCATGCATTGCTCGTACCAAACCACGGTGTGTTGGTTGTCGGGACAGCGTAGGAGTGCCTTCGAGGTTGCGTTGGCCACGCATTCTTCGCAGACACGGGCAGACACATCATGGGGGCAGAGGAAGAGGCCGTAGGCGGTGCCGACTGTGGCGTTGTAGAAGCCTGCGGTGTCGTTGCGGTTGGAGTTGGAGGAAAGTGTTGAGAGTAGCTGGTTAAGATTGGATTTAAAGGTGGAGGTGGAGTTGCTAGCCGAAGTTGGGCAGTTATGGCCGCTGTATGCAGCTTCAGTGGGGAAGCTAACAATAAGCATGGAGGAGAGAAAGTAGAAAAGGATCATTTTTTATTTATTAATCGGATATTTTGCGTGGAAACTAAGGTGTGTGTATATATAAACATACAATCCGAATACACGCAGCTTGACTTGAGTCTAAACAAGAACTAGGTCGTTGGCAGTTCTCTAAGAATTTTTTGTTCTAGTTCTAGGATCAACGACCAGCAGACTTGGCAATAAAACTATTATAATGATCACCTCAATATTATTATGAATGTATGTCTATCAATAAAATTTCTTTATCAAGATCGGATTATTATGAAGTCGCGCTACTCACTTCAATGTTTCCTTGTGTTGAAAAGTACGTTTTTGTTTTTTTGTTTTTGTTTTTAGTATATAGTTAGAGAGGAAGGGATTTCTCACATACAATCCCACAGTGTTCGAATCTAAGACCGTTAATATTCAAGACTCTTTAGTTAAAAACTGTTCCCAAAACATAAGATGACTTTTTTTAAAAAGAAGTAAAAAAAAAAAAAGGTTTAAATACTAACCAAACTCCTACAAATTTAGACTACGTAGATATTAGTTTTTTAGACTGCCATTTCGATCTTGAGTCCTCTGCACCATGTGCCGCCACATGTCAACTGGCTAAAATTTTGTATAGCCTAGTTATTTTAAACCTAGTAGTTAATTGCTTACATTTTCTCTAATGCAGATGTGCGCATACTGTTAAAATTCGGGCGTCCCCTTTGCAACTTGTTTGGGGACATGGTGGGATCAGTCTTGGGTGGCCATGTTTTTTGTGCTTCATTAAAAGGAGTTCACTTCACACTTTTGCTTCCTGATGATAGACTCATTTGGTAATGTTTATTTTTCACCATGCATGTGGTATGCCTCCTTGATTATCTGTGAATTTGTGCGTTTCATTTGGTGGCTTGCTTTTGTCCCTGCCATGCCTTGCTTCTTATGCGTTACAGACAGCGATGGGTCTGCTCCTACTATCTCTTCTTGCTCACATACCTGGCATGTTTATGAATGGAAAATAATTACATCTTCCAGAAAGCTTTGGGTTTGCATCTAAAGTGCGTTCTATATCTTGGTTGTTTTGAGCCTTCTGTCTTAAGTGTGTTGCTTTTGTTTTTTGTTATGTTTTGAGCCTTTAATTCCTTTAATTCTGTTTTTTTTTTTTTCCTTTCGTTTTTCTTTGTTGTTTTCTTTTCCCCAAAAAAAAAATAAAAATAAAAATAAAATGAATTTTCTGTTTGTTTTCAAGATAAAGCCTCTTACATGCTTTATTGGTTATTCTCTATGTCTTTATAGGTTGGGAATGCAATCTGTTTTTCCCCCCTCTTATATATGCTCCCGTTTGTTCATTCCTTGCCCTTTGGATTTCCTAACAAAAAGGGGGAGAGATTGTGTTATGGGATTAAGGGGGAGTTGTGTTGTAATTTTGCTTCTAATTACATTTCTTTTCCCACTTGCTTCACTGGTTTTGTAGTTTCATAATGTGCAGGGTTTTAGGGCTTCGAGCTTAGAATAAGAATTCATGTGTTAAATCCCATGCAATTTCTTTTGAGTTGTAATAGGTGTTTTGTCTAGGAAATGCCAAAGGGGGAGATTGTTAGTATGAATTTTGTTTTGTCATTTCCTAGACTTTTAGTATAGGTTGAAAATTAGTTTGTGAGCAATTATTACTGGACGTTTTGGCACTACTCTTTCAACCCCATACTTCCGAGGCATGCCCTGACCATAAGAGAAACTTGACAACAGGTAAATCATGACATAATCATGCATTCATTATAAGATTCCTAGTTGGTATTATTTTCACTCAAGTACTTTCATGTTAATCCTATTTTTAATAGGATTAGATTTTATCTCTTGATATTATTTCCTACTTGATTTGTCTAATTAATTTGTTAGGTAGATATTGTTTTAAAAGATTGGCTGTAGTGGAAAGTGATTAGGTTTCCTCACATCTTGCATGAGTTGGCGTCATCACATAGCATGTGAATCGAATTAGAATTCATATTGATATTTGGATATGTGTTTGGCTGCTGTTTTGGCGTCTCAAGCAAGAGACCTTTTAGCATCATGTTTAGAAGTCTTAGTGTAATTGGTTTTGAGAATCTTTGTTGCATTGGAAGTGAACTCACGTGGGTTTCTATCTATGGAGAGAAACCTGCATGGATGAAAAACCATTGTGGTTTCTTTTGATGCACGGCTTTTCAACATATTGTTTTTTGCTTTGAATAAAAAGGTTGACTGGTTCTTTTCACCTGTGGCTTTTCAATGCATCATCTTTGAGAGTATATTGAAATTGGTTTTTGAGAAAGCTGATGCACATTTTATTTGAGATAAATCATCAAGTGTTCCATGTTTACTTTGTGATTTATCAAGTCCTTTCATCATTCATATTGCATTCATATGCATGTCGGTGACTCATACGGTTGAGGGCACCAAGACCGTAGTGGCGGTTTTCCTCCGGTGAGCTTGAAGCAATCGTGGCCAGTATTGCGTTCAACATAAGGAGTGTTGAAGATCATCCCGTGACAGAAGTTGAGTTATGAAGAAGTCGGTAAACATTATCTAGAATGTGTCTAGGATAAGTGTGTGAGTACTTCTTGTAATCATCGTTCTATAGTGGATTTGTGTTGGACTGAGGAGTCCCGTGGATTTTCCCCAGATGTGGGGTTTTACCACGTAAAATAATTCTCTGCGTGTTCTTTTATTTTATGCCCAGCACGTTACAGGATTGATAAGCCATATCAATCCTGCTGCCGAAGTTTATTTTTATTTATTTGATTAGAATCTTAAGTTGGCCTATTCACCCTCCTCTAGGCATCTTGAGTCATCCTGCAGGTATTTTCAAACTAGACATTAAATCTTCAAGCTAGGAAATTATTTTCCAAGTACATAATGTAAAGATATCAATGGTCCTAGTGCTACCACGTGTAAGAAGATTGAAGAATAAAGCTGTTGAGATATTGTTAGACCTGTTAGGCAGTTTAGGAAAACTCTTAGTATTGATAAGAGAAGGTTAGAGATGTTAGAGAGGTTAGAAAACACGCGAACAAGGCTTTAACTCAGCTGATATAAAGTCTGTAGTTGTGCTCAGTTGAGCTTAATGAGAAATACAACAAGTCTCTTCTCTATCTCTGAAATTCTCTCTGCTCTCTCTGCTTTACTTCTTTTCTCTCTGCTCTATATTTCTTTTCAGTCTTCCTATCTTAACACATAAGTGCAACATATATTGGTACAGAAATAATAAGTGGCAGCCATCGCCTAAACTTTTTACAAGGTACTACCTGATTCCAGTATATCAAGTTGATAACATATTTAATTTCCCTTTGTTAGCTTTGTTAGCTTAATGGTTGCAGGGTTTTCATGCATATAGGTTAATACATGCTCTTCCCTTACAACTACGGGGTCAGTTGTAATATCCCCTCAAATTGTGCTAAATCGTAAGTAGCTCCCTTCGTTAACTCCATTTGTCAACCATATAGGCTACTACATGCTTTAGTACAAGGACTGCAAGGAGCTTCTGGTGAACCACTTCTTCGAAATAAGAGATGATTCATCGAGTTGATTTGTCATATCCCGCACTTTGACTTCAGGGAAGTGGCTTTGACTTCAATCTACCAAAAAGTTTTTCTTATCTTTTTTTTTTTCTTCCTTTTTTTTTTGAGGGTGGGGGGAGAGGCGGGGTTCTACATAGATGGATAGGATATGATTTTATGTTTAGTTTGAACCAAGAGATTTTTTCTAGAACCAAAAAAAACAGGTCATGCCTTGTTTATTATGGGATTTGAACTCGAAAACTCCTCCAACAAAATGAAGACATTGAGGATTGCATTGATTTTGTTCTAATTCTTGTCATGGCTTCCTTTAAATAAACAAAAATAGAAAAAACAGTAAAATGGAAAAGAGAAGTCATCCCAGCCACAGCAGCAGCAGCAGTAGATTTTCTTGTTAACTTTTTGTATCAAATTTGAAAAAAAAAAACTCAACAGACCACAAACACATACTTGCCTCAACAGTTAATTAACTTTCCCCAATATATCTACAGATTCATTGAACCCTGTATGGTATGTAACATCCCACATCGACCAACGGAGAGGGGTTGATGTGCCTTATATGTACATGCCCGCCTCCATCTAGCATGAGGCCTTTTGGGAGCTCACTGGCTTCGGAGTCATAGGAACTCTGAAGTTAAGCGAGTTGGTGCTAGAGCAATCCCAAGATGGGTGACCCACTGGGAAGTTGCTCGTGAGTTCCCAGAAATAAAACCGTGAGGGCAGAGAGGGGGGCCCAAAGCGGGCAATATCGTGCTACGGCGGAGCCGATCCCGAGATGTGACATAGTATGTACCCCTCTTCTTCCTGTCACTCATCCCAGCACAGAAGTATGACAATGCACCTCCACATGATATAAAGCCGCGTCCACTGCTCCTCATCAGCCTCGAGCACATCCGTCCTTTCATGTTCCCGGACTATAGTCCAGTCCATGCAGAGAGGCACTTGTATTTTGGTTGATAACTTGCTCATGGAATTTAAACATTAGTATTCTTTAAATTATAAGGATATTTAGTTGTCTCTTTCTTTTTTGTTTTTTTTTTGTTTTTGTTTTTGTTTTTTTTTGAGCTTTTAGCTTATAAGAATTGCACCTCTGCTGAAAAATTCATAGGTCCACCGTTGAGTATGTTGCTAAACGAAGACCAACTGAATCATCATAAAGTTAATTAGACTACATTCGACAGCAATATGGTTGCCAATGAGTATTTTGCTCAAGTGGGATTACAGTCTCCAGTTTGTTTAACATGTCATGACTTCAAAATCTCATGAATAAGAATTTGTTAAATTGTTAATAAAAAGAACATAAAAAAATCTGGGAAAACCTCAAGCCCGCCTAGAACATTTGTATTTGAGCTTGTAACTCTATCTCTTTTCAGAAATCTGGCATGCAATGTTTTTTTTTCTTTTTCCTCAACGGGGCATATCATCAGAAACCGACAAGCCATTGACACTGCAAGTAGAAGCACCAATCTGACGGTGGTGGTTTTCAGACCTCCCGGTAAAAAATGCAGGTCGCCCAGGTTTGGAAAGACTAATAGTTTCAGTTTTCAGCATTAGAACAACTGATGACATGGTTGGCCTATTGTTTGCATCCTCTTGAACACACAATAGTCCAATGTGGATGTATCTCAAAAATTCATTTGGGCTGCATGAATCTTTCAACAGTAGTGGATCCATCAACTCCAACACCTTTCCTTCATTCCATAATTGCCAAGCCTGCAAGCAATAGTACTTTTATTAAGGATGTAAAGAGCACTACACTTTGAGAGCTACCAAAATAATGATTTGGACAATTACAATGTTGGATGGTTAAATTAGGGGACTGCTTGGCTCCTCTCCTGAAAGGAATCATTTCTCTTTGTGCAAATTACCGTTTGAAATTATATATACTCATTAAAATAAAAAATTAATTTTTTCTGCGTACGTATTAAACTGTGATTGGTAGATAAATAGGAACGATTACTTTTAAGGAAAGGAGGCTAGTACTCAAACTAAGTAATTACATACTTACATATGCTAGAAGAGTAGGTACACATTCGTCAAAACCCAAAAAGTTCCTTTTTCCTGTTATGATCTCAAGCAAGAGTATTCCAAAGCTAAAGACATCAGATTTTATGGAATACAATCCCTCCATTGCATATTCTGGAGCCATGTAACCACTGGCATATCAAAATTAATGCACTCACATAAGAGTTTTAAGATATGGAAATTATCATATATTATTCTTCTTTGTGGTGCATCATATCATAAAAAGTATATAGAGTTATATAAATTGGAACTTACAGAGTGCCGACAATTCTTTTGGTGTTTCCTTGAGTTTGACCATCAAGTCCAAACATTTTAGCCATGCCAAAATCTGATATTTTTGGATTCATATTGCCATCTAACAAGATGTTGCTAGCTTTCAAATCACGATGTATAACTCTAAGTCTAGAATCTTCATGAAGATATAAAATTCCTCGAGCAATTCCTCCTATTATGATGCAGCGTCTCAACCAATTCAGCTGCTCTCGTTTTGTGGGTTCTGCACAAACATTTATCAAACACATGTTACATTCAAGGTTGAATTAATTTACCACTTAAGAACTATATATATATTGACAAACAAAGATACTCATGATATTCACAAACCAAATACAAAGTGATCGAGACTTTTGTTGGATACATATTCATAGACAAGTAGGGTTTCTTCTCCTTCCAAGCAAAATCCCAGAAGCCTCACAAGATTTCTATGTTGAAGTTTGGCTACCAATAGAACCTCATTCTGGAATTCTTGCACACCTTGTGTGGAGCTTTTTGATAGCCGTTTTACTGCTATTTCTTGTCCATTACCAAGTGTTCCCTACAAGGTTATATATAGTCATTTCAATCATTTCCATTCTTCGATCATCTTAATTCAGAACTACATGATCTTCAAACTAAGAATTTCTAATAAAGTACAAATTAAAAAGTTCTCTCTGCATGCGAAAAGATATCTTCATACCTTGAAAACTGCACCAAATCCTCCTTCACCTATTTTGTTGTTGTCTGAAAACTTGTTTGTGGCAGTTTCAATAGTTCCCAAATCAAATTGCAAGGACTCAACAGTCTTCATATCATTTCCAGCTAAGCAAATATGAGTTTTCCAAGTGATTAGATGTACTAGAAAAGGTCTTAAGAAAACGAAGGAATTAATGATCTCTTGGGTTCCAAGACTAGACTAAATTTTTTATACAGTTTTTACCTTTTTTCTTTTGTTTTTTGGCTTTGTATTTCTCTCTGACTCTTCTCAGTCTCTTGGGAAAGAAGCATCTGGCCACAATTACAACAAACACACAGAAAGCAACAGGACCAAGAGTACTAGCGATGATTATGAATGTGACTTTGCTTGGTCCTGTATGAACAAAAAGAAAAGTGCCAAAGAAAGATTGCTAAAACATATATTAATTCCCCTCTAACAATTGCAAGTCTTTTTCTTTTTCCTTCGATCAGATTTTTGTTTTTTTAGCCAACTAGCTTTTAGTCTAGATTTATGTCCTAATCTTCCCTTATTAATTTTTTTAAAAAAAGACTTATTAGTAAGATAATAAGTCAATGTAGTAAAAACAAAATGTTCATATCAATCCATATATAATAAAACATTTAGTTGTAATAGACTTATTTGTAATATAATATTTACCAGGTCTGGTTGACGGAGGCGCAGATGGCGGAGGTGGCAGCGATGGAGTCAAGGCGGATGGAGGAGGGAGTGATGGCTCTGGTACAAGCGGCTGTTTTGGGGTACTTGTCAATGTCACCTCTTGGTAGAAGGGGTATATTTCGAACCTAATATTACAACTTGGATATAGAACTCGTCCTCCTTGCTTACTCAGCACCAACCGCGTCTCGCCTTTCTGGAGGCAGGCATTGCAATCCGCGGCGGACAGGTCCTGCGTGCACTGCCCGAGGCTGTACACCGTAAACGAAATCAGGTTCTCCGTTAAAGTTGCTTCTTCCGTCGCAAACTTGTCACTGGCGTTGGCTGCCTTGGAGACCAAGTTGTTCAAAGTCGTAACCAGCGCAACGTAATAAGGTTCCTCCATATACTCTGTGAAATTCCACGCGCTCCAGCCTCTCATACTAGGCGACGTGGCAGCCTCAGAATAGAAGGGCTGGTTTGAGTAGCGTAGCATGCATTGGTCGTACCAAACCACGGCCTGTTGGTTGTCGGGACAGCGTAGGAGCGCCTTCGAGGTTGCGTTGGCCACGCATTCTTCGCAGACACGGGCAGACACATCACGGCGGCAGAGGAAGAGGCCGTAGGCGGTGCCAACGGTGGCGTTGTAGAAGCCTGCGGTGTCGTTGCGGTTGGCGTTGGAGGAAAGGGTTCGGAGGAGTTGGTTGAGATTGGATTTAAAGGTGGAGGTGGAGTTGCCAGCCAAAGTTGAGCAGTTATGGCCGGTGTATGCTGGTGCTGCTTCAGTGGGGAAGCTAACAATGAGCATGGAGGAGAGAAAGTAGAAAAGGATCATTTTTTTTTTTTTTTAAATTAATCGGATATTTTGCATGGAAACAAAACATGGAGCATGCTTCAGTTTATATATAAACATAACACATAATACACGCAGCTTGACTTGAGTCTAAACAAGAATAGTCGTTGGCAGTTCTCTAAGAATCAACGACCAGAAAGACTTGGCAATAAAACTATTATAATGAAAATGAATGTATGTCTATCAATACAATTTCTTCATCAAAATCGGATGATGAGGACATTGCCCTAAAGTCGCGCTACTCACTTCAATGTTTCCGTGTGTTGAAAAGTATCTGTCTTTGTGTTTTTTGTTTTTGGGTATATAGTTAGAAAATGAGGCTCACACACAATCCCACGATAAAAGCTTTTAACCTTTAGTTAAAAGCTTTGTCCCCAAACATAAGTTGCCTTTTTTTTAATTTTTTTAAATTATAAAAAAAAAAAAAAAAAAGGTTTAAATACTAACCAAACTCCTAAAAAGTTGGACTATGTAGATATTAGTTTTTTAGACTGCCAATTTGATCTTGAGTCCTCAGCACCATGTGCCGCCACATGTCAACTAGCGAGAATTTTGTATAGCCTAGTTATTTTAAACCTAGTAGTTAATTGCCGCCACGGCCTGTTGCTTACATTATCCCTATATATATATAGGGCCCATATGGGCCTTTCTCCATTGCGAATTACATTGATGCGGATTCAATACGGATTTCTATTTTGATCCGTTAGATGACTTGGGCGGTGGAGATTCAACACAACAAACAAGACATAAAAGAATACCAATATCTGACTTCGCACCGCCATTTGAGAACCAAAGAAACAGCAGACCACTCAGCCCATGCTTTCTCTTTCCCATTTCATCTCCTCCTTGTTCGATTTTTTCAGCTCTCTTTTTGAGTCAATATATATAAGGGATTCAATAAACAATGACATAAAAGAAAGAAAAAAAAAACCCATAAATTATTGAAAAAATCAGCTCAAAAAACTCATCTCAGAAATCATTGTCTAAGAAGCAAACCCCTGTTTCAGACCAAAAAAAAAAAAAAAAGAACCAAACCCAATTGTGTTAGAAAAAATAAAAATAAAAACGAGAGAGCTTTTGTTTTCTGTCAGCGATTGCACTTCAATTTAGTCTGGTGTGATATATTTTGGTTCTAAATTTATGTTCTTTGAGCTATTGGTATGGAGTAAAGCTTGGGAAAACTCTTCAGGTAGAGAACTCAGAAAAGCACGGGGAAGAATAGTGGTCTTTTGTTGATCAGTTTGCACAACCACTGCTCCGAGACCAATTTGAGCTGCATGATTTTGTTCACAAGGGATCCATCTCCACTCCGGTGAATCAAACAAGGAAGCCAGCCCTTCTAATTGCAATCACAATGGGTAAGATAGTCCATGCCCCATTTGCCAATCCTCCTCCATTGATATATTTTGACGAAAAAAGAGAGATGAAAAAAATCCAACATTGAGGAGATGAAATGAGAAAGAGAAAGATGAGTGGTATCTTGTTTCTCTGTTCTCAAATGGTGGTGCAATTCCAAGTGCCTATATAAACATGTTGCAAGAAACTTGAGAGCAAACCAATGACAGTGTTTTCTTCTTCTGCAACTCCACGTTGCCACATGTACTTTATATGCTTTCCTCTTCTGCATCTGCACGTGTCTCCAAATTCCAAACCCATGATTTCTTATGTATAATATTGGCAAATTGTGGACCATTTGGAATTGCAGATATCCAATCTATCTGAAAAAACAAGCTAAAAAAAGGAACAGCCGGATTTTAACATCATACAGATATCCACATTAGAGAAAAACTATATATATATATATATATACACAAATTATATTATACTCTAAACTAATCTAAACGAAGGGGAGGAGGATTCAAACTTGAGTGCAGAGTGGGAAACACATCCACTAAACTAATCTAAACTACAGGAAGGGGGATTCAAAGTCAGGTGCGAAGTGGAGAGCACATCCGCTCTAACGAACGCAGATTTATATATTTTATTAAAATAGAAAGAATATGTCAAAACATGCCTCCAGTAGTTAATTGCTTACACATGAAAGAAGATTATGTCACAATTTGTGAAAGCGTCAAAAGCTCCCTGGAACTTTTTCTTTTTCTTTTTAAATAATGAAAATGGAGAATTTTAACTTGAAATCTCTTTCAATATAGAAAAAAAAAATACTACTATCAAAACTAGTTACTATAGGAGCTCATAGATTGAATCGGTGAGATTTCACTTCAATGACTGATGACAACTCTCAAATTTCACATACTAAGAATTTTGTCCATCAATGGTAAGAAGAACTAGTAAGAGAGTACTACAGCCTACAAAAAAGAGGGGGGGGGGGGGGGGGGGGGGGGGGGGTGTTTGACATATGCATGAAAATTGAAATGAATGAGTAAATATGAGTGGTACGCATGACAAATCATTAAATGCAACCACATATCATGCCACAAATGGATGTCAACATTTCACTTGGGATAAATTGTCAGAAATTGAAAAATAATAATAATAATTTACGGGTGTATCAAATTGCCTTGACTCGGGATCACTGCAAATGTCATAACTAAATCAATCTCCTAAAAGAAGAAATGCATTTTTAGCTTTGATTTTCTTTTTTATCCTCAGCAGCCTCACTAAAAGCAACATATCAAACAGAGAGCGGATCACCATTGCATTATAAAAATACCCAATTCATGATAATTCATGTTGGTCAACAACCCAGTAGAGGAAAATAAGAATAGAACAAAAAAGATATGGTTCAGCTCTACATGGTCATCTCTCATGTGGCCTAGTTATCAACAGCATAGAGTTCTAATTGGTCCCTCTGATTTAACATTCTGAATTCTCTACTGGATGCAGACCTGCTAATCTGATTTGAATTGTACATGTTGCCATCTTTGTTATACTTGGTCGTGCGCGCTTTAGACTTGGGTAATGGGGGTAGGTTCTTCATGTTCTTAGTAGTATCGGGATGACCTTGAACTGGAGAAGGGGAGAATATTGGGCTTTCTTTCCGGCCTGCATGATGTACACTAGATGAGTTGCTACTGGTAGTGCTACCTGGCTCTTCACTTTCGAAATTTGAATCAGCAGTTTTCTCCAACTCCTGAAGACCCTATTTACATAGTACTTAATCTTTAGTAATCCAAGAAAGAATATCTTTTGCTTTTCCAGTGGAAATAGAGGCCATCTCTATGTTTCAGAATAAGATAGGTGTGCCTCACAGCACTATAGGTGAGAATGAGCTAGAGGAGGTTTCCCCCCATCAATGGTTGTTTCTTCTTCCTTTTTTTTAAATTCTCTCTTTTCCTTCCCCTTACATGACCGGTTGGCTAATCTTAGTTAATTATGAAAATTTTTCGTGCGCCACAAGACAAGACTTGACATGCCCGGGAAGCTGAAAGTAAGGACTTGTATTTACCTGGTTTGAAGATGCAGAAATTTCTTTTAATTTTTCAGCAGATAGATCTTGTTTCCGGCGCTCACGTTGTGTTCGAGACCGTCTTACTTTAGAATTCCTAGACCTGTCAAAATGGAAATTATTTTCCAAGTACATAAGTGCAACATATATTGGTACAGAAATAATAAGTGGCAGCCATCGCCTACCCTAAAGATTTTACAAGGTACTACCTGATTCCAGTCAGTAATAAATCTAAATATCAAGTTGATATCCAATTTAATTTCCCTTTGTTAGCTTTGTTAGCTTGATGGTTGCAGGGTTTTCATGCATATAGGTTAATACATGCTCTTCCCTTACAACTACAGGGTCAGTTGTAATATCCCCACAAATTGTGCTAAATCGTAAATAGCTCCCTTTGTTAGCTCCATCTGTCAATCATATAGGCTAATACATGCTTTAGTACGTTGCTAACACAAGAAGCTAAGCTTAGGCCACTAGATCTCTTCGTATGGAGTACGGATATAGCATTAAAACTCTAAAAGATAGTGTTTTCATCTTTGGTTATTTAGGGCTACGGTTTTAACCACAGAGTGAATGGTCCAGGATTAACTACTTTTTAAGTACTTCTTTTACTTGCTAAAGCATGTTTGTGTGTGAGTATTCATGAGTTTAGGACACCAGGATCATGCCTTCTGTGAGCCTGTAACTCATGAAACCCCAATCTACCATACAGTTGAATCCTTTAAAGGCACAAATGAATGGAAGCAGGAGGAAAACCAAGTTCAGTTAGAAAGCCATGGTTAGTGACAATGAACCAATTAACATGATGTTTATGTCATGCTGTTAGAAACACTCATTGTATATCTAAAGAGAGAAAAGTGTCGACTTACTTTCTATGCTCTTTGGCTAGTTTCAGTTCATCATCCTCATTGTAGATTGCAGGTAGACCAGAAAGGTCACATGCCAAGGGGCTTGTGAAAAAGAACTGTAAGCAGACGTACTTTTTAGTATACAATATTCACCAATTAATTCGTGCGTCACATGAGCACTTGCAAGATGAATTCAACACCAGAAAAAATTAGAATTCATACTATCTGGCATGGATGCTTAAAAATTCGGGACGAAAAGAGCTAAATTGAAAGAGATGATTTTCAAATAGGTGCAACTTTTCGGTGGATGAAGTAAAATTTTATCGGCTTTAGAAGTACATTAGAATTCTGCATCAGATATACTAAACTTGCAATTCTGAACATAGTGGATTAACCTTATGTGTTTGTAACTCCTCAACTATATCAGCTAGAAGAAAATACTAAGAACAATAAAGTTAAAAAAACAGGAAAACATACATCAGGGTTAGCAAAACATTTTGCAAAAAGTGCTGTAATTAATAAACAAATAAAAGTATTTTGACCATTATTATTTATTACAGACTTAAGAATATGTGGGAAAAAAAAAAATGCAAAAACATTGCTCGCAATCAAAAGGAACATATGTTCCAGGAAAAGCATGTAGTTGGAATAAAAACTTCATTGAAAGAGGAAAATTTTCAATCTGTACTTACTTCATTTCTGAGAGCCGAAGAAGCAGAGCCACGATAGGCAGGATCTAAAGCAAGGAGAGTGCTCAACAGACTCAAAGAAGAAAAAGGGAAATCCTTGAAAGCTTCTTGAAGACTGGGTTTGTATGAACGTGGAGGTCTAAAAGTTGTAGACAGCTTTAGTCTTTTCCAGTATTCCTCTGATGGCGTACCACAAAGCCTGAATATCCTATGAAGTTGCTCAACCTGAAAGCAAGTAAAATGTGTTTGAGATACGAGCCAGCGACAGTAAGATCATAACACACACACACACAATATTGAATTACCTCTGTTCTACCAGGCAGAAGTGGTCTCCCTGTAAACATTTCAGCCAAGATGCAACCAGCACTCCAAAGATCAATGCCAACTCCATAATCTGTAGAACCTAACAACAGCTCAGGAGCTCTGTACCAAAGTGTCACAACTCGGTTTGTGAGAGGGCGCTTAGGATCTTGAACATAATAATTTGCGAGCCCAAAATCTGCAATTTTCAGCATTCCATTTTTATCTATCAATAGGTTTGATCCTTTGATGTCTCGATGTATAATTCCCCTCTCATGGCAGTGCTGCAGACCTGAAAGTAGTTGATGCATATAGCACTTGACCTGTGTCAATAGTTCAAGTTAGAAACTGAGACACTACAACAAATCAAAGCATCCAAATTCAGAATCAACGAGTTAAGAGAGAACTTAAACCTGTGGTTCAGTAAGCCCTTCAGGGCTGGAAATAATTCTTGCCAAATCTGAAAGCATGAAATCAAAAACAAGATAGAGGCTGTACTGCATTCTTGACGTGGCCAATCCTTCAAGCTTAACCACATTGGGATGATCTAATTTCAATAAAAACATAATCTCCCGAGCCATAAACTTAACACTCTCGGGTTCTGATGTATCAAACCGAACCTTCTTTAAGGCCACAATTTTTCCAGTGTCTCTATCTCGAGCCTTATACACATTGCTGTATGTTCCTTCGCCCACCTACAAGTGCAAACATTTAGAAAGAAAAAAGAAAAACTAAGTCCAAATTCCAGCCTCCTCTCAACAATGATCTAGCCAACTAATAAATTTATGCTTTCTTTGATTAACAAGATTAGTCGGAAAAAGCAGCAAAATCAAGATTTTATATCTTAAACTTTCAGTGACTTGGAAATATGGGCAACCCACAAATTGAACAAGAGAACACTCAAAATTTTCAGTAGTCCAGCATACTTAGCTTGTTATTCCATCCAAAAACCAATCAAGACATCATGTAGCAAACCATCAGAACAATATTAATTCCAATTAGTACAGAAAAGCAGCCATATAACATGCCAATTACCATTTTCTTTTCTTTTTGACAACTGCCACATAACAATTATAATTCTAACCAAATGCACACCAAATCAAAACATAAAAATCTGAAAGTGAGTATGAAAATAAAACCTTGTCCAGCTTGTCATAAGAGTCAGCACTCTTGGGAACCAAGCCAGCCAAAATCTCTCTTGAAATATTGTCTGTGAGCCATTTAGGCCACCCATCCACCAACTCCTCCTCATCAACAGAAACTTTATGAGAAACATGCCCATCACCTTTATCTCCATCACTACCAGTTAACACCACCCATTCATCTTCTGCTTTTTCATTTCTACTACCAGGCTCAGCATTTGAAATTATGGGTTCATGCCTATGCTGCTTAACAGAGTCCCTTTGTGGTTGGCCTGTTGATCTTCTGTGAGCATTAACCCCGCCATTTCCCACATACCCATTTTCCAGTTTCAGCTTCTCTAAGCCCCCAGGTGTGGAATTCGTGAGAGGCTTGGCCTGAACACAGCCCATTGGCTTGTGGGTCTAGACCAGTCTTGGTTTTCTTTGAGCTGGTGATTGAGTAATGGGTTGGAGCAGAGCAGCTCAAAGCAGAGAGCAAGAAGAAGTAGAAGAAGGGAAAAAGGAAGAAAGAATAAGCCAGAGAGGTAAGGGAGTACAGACGAATATGAGGAATTTTGGCCGTCCATGGACGGCAATTTGTAGGCGTACTGTGCGGGAGAAAATAGAGCTCCTTGTCTTCATTGGTTCCTTTTCTTGGCTTTCTCGCTGATTTGAAACTCTCGGAGGAGGTAAAGAGGAGGGCAAGGCCACGTGTAAAACACCCACGTGACAATGAATTTCAAGCTTTTGGGTTCGGCCGAGTTTCACATCTCAATGGGGCTTGAAGGAGAAGGATGAACTTGGGCTTTACTGGGTCCATGTTCATGTTTTCTGTTCTTGAAAGGTTTGATCAATTTGGTGGGTCTAGATTGTTGAATTTGATTGAGATTTCATGGTTAATTTCCTAAATTATCAGAATTGTAACTAGCTAGATACTTTAGTAACTTTTTTTTTTGTTGTCAACAGTTACCTTATTAATTCCTCAGTCAATTCGACACATTTGTTGTACCAGACTTGTTTATGTACAACCGATTGTCTAAGTTACTGTATATAAGGGCGCAAGCACACGTGCAACTTGTTTAACGACATCTGTTTATTGTAATAGATTTGGTTTCACAATGTTTAAGTTGTTTATTTTGGTTATTTTCCTCACTCACTCTATTTACATTTTCCCATCTCTGTGTTTTTTCTTCATACTTTTACTTCCTGTTATGAGTTTTGGTTACACATATAACACAATTGTTAGTGTTAGAAATTACTTCATTCACACAATACTTTGAACAAGAAATTTCTACTCATATGTGCTTTTATTTTGAAAACCTGGAACATTAAGCTTGCCCTTCTCTCAGTTGGAATATTTTCTATAATAAGAAATGGTCTGTCTACAAACAAAGACCAACATACTCCCATGGGGGACAGTTAGATTGGTTAGACCATCTCCAACCATGGGGTGGAAACTGAAATTTTGACATTTGAATCCAAATTCCATCTCCAACCATGTATTTGGGCGGTAGAAATTTGGGACATGCAATATCTTGGGCAGAATTCCACCTTTTTTTTTTTTTTTTTATGACACTGGTAATTTTTGTGAAGCCCAACATGCCCGCAATCAAGGCCATGTGAAGGAAATGCAGAGTGGGTCCGCGTGAAAGATTTTTATCCACCATTCCTCTCCTTCATTCCAACACATGGAAGGCTCACATCAAAGGCCAACGACTCTCTTTGAAAAAGCTTGTTCACTTTTTGCTTTTTAAACCAATGCTGCATCTTTTTTTTTAAAAAAAAAATTTTTAAAAACATTGTTTTAATCAATTTCAGCTTGATTTTAACTTTAAGTGAAAAAATATTATGTTTATGAAATTTCAATTTTTTTAGGTTAAAATATTTAGAAAATTAAATCACAAAGTTTTAAACAAAAATAATATCAATAAAATTGCGGATTCAAATTATAAGTCTGCAAGGTTTGAAGAAAAAACAGTTTAACCTAAAAATACATGAATAGTTTTGTTTTGGAGGGGTGAAAATTTGAGTATAGCCCCAATATGGTTGGAGATGGTATTAGGATTTGGAATTCCTCTAATGGCATGTTTACTAATCCGTAATTGGATTAGGAGGAATTGAATTGAGGATGAATTGAATTGAGGAGGAATTGGATTGAGGAGAATTAGATTTCGGATTCCTATTGAAGTAGGTTACTAAACCATGGATTGATGAGAGTTAGATTCCGGATTTCTATTGAAGTTGTTTACTAAACTATATGGAATTGGGATAGAAGTGGTACTAATTACTAAAATGTCATCGTTGTTGGGTT
The DNA here is from genome assembly GCA_020226455.1 of Prunus salicina. Classification (NCBI taxonomy): domain Eukaryota; kingdom Viridiplantae; phylum Streptophyta; class Magnoliopsida; order Rosales; family Rosaceae; genus Prunus; species Prunus salicina. Next base: position 5,454,313 of record CM035347.1, read on the forward strand.
AAAGTAGATGGCAAATTTGGAATTTTGAAAATTGTGTGAGGATATATTGGGTAAAAACAAATGAATTCCTAATGAATTAGTTCTCCATGAAATAGAATATCACCTCCCACTCAATAATTGAATTTCTCCAAAATCAAGAATTCAATTCCTAATTTTATGTGGGCCCCACTCACTTTTCAATTCCTTGATGTGAAGTAAACACAGGATTCTTCCATAGGTGAAATTCAATTCATGATGAGAATTCCAATTCCTGATTAGTAAACACACCATAAATGTGTCCTGGGTTCAAACTACTATTGTGATATGTATTATGCAATTTAATAAAGCAAAAAATAAATAAATGAATATGGGCATACAATACAAAGTTTCATGCTTCTACCTTGATCTTTCTCAATGTTTAATTATCTCCATGTAAAGGTGGAAGCAGAAAAAGAGAAGAGGTGAAGGAATTCATAGAATATCCAACATATTCTAATGAGTTTTCAAAGACATGCCAGCCATACTTCCTTCTCCTCTTCTAACATAAAATTTCTTTCCTTAGTAAAAGATCTCCTCTGAACTTGGACTGATAGTATGGCAAAAATGTGGGTTCTGTGCAGGGCAGCATTAGCTATTAAAAGCATGACACATTGGCTTTACAGGTGGAGAAATCCCAAATGCCATGGCAAAACTTCCACCAGGTTCAATGGATTGCCATTTCTAGAGGAGACCGTACAGTTCTTCACTCCCAACACCTCTTCTGATAATCCTCCTTTCAGTTTCATCAAAAATAGAAGACCCGCATCTGAATTACTTTGTGCTCCAACAAGAGGGAAACTTGTTTCAAACTTGGTACCCAAATACCTTTATAGAGATTTTATTGGCAGGCAAATTGTTGGTTCCTTCCTTGCATGGGGTCATGTACAAGGATTGATCAGCTATTATTCGAAAAATTCCTCGGAGAATTGAAGGGACAACTTTGTTGCATTCATACAAGGATTGATTGATCTCCTTTCCTTTGGACATCCCTGGAACAGCTTATCACAAATGTTTACAGGTAAACATAAATCCGTTGCACCAGTCTTATGTCATCCATAACCCTCGTTTCTTTCTTTCACAAGGTCATATTTATCCATCCGTGCGAGCGAGCAGCCAACAACATGCTACCAAGAGGTTCCCTCCTCTCCCAACATGTGTCATCAGAACATTCAATACATGCCCATAAACCATTCATTTGACTGAAGACCACCAATATATTGCAACATGATACGACACGGCAAATCTTCAAACTAGAATATGATAGATCATGGATACGGCAATTAAAAATATAAAGTAATAAATATATATATTTTTTTAATAACAAAAACAAATTTTTAATAAACAAAAAATTGAAAATTATAAATATAGTGTACATTGGCGGAGCTGCAATTTTGAAAGGATATAAGCTTTATAAAAGAAAAATTTATCAACCAAATATCCTTATAATTTAACAATACCAATGTCGTTCATAAGTCATACGAAAAAATAGAATTACAATTAACCTACAATTGTTGCCAACGAGATTTCTGAAAATCTCATACCCAAAAAAATAACTAAATAATAGCTTAAAGCCCACGAAATGACTACCTTTTTAAAAGAATTGTTGTTTAAAAAGCTCACGGAAAGAATTGCTTTAAGAAAGAATCCCTTGTTTAGCCCACAAAATGCAAGCCTTGTTGAAAGAGCATGAATTTGATTTCCTCCTCTTTTTTCTTTGTCCGGCCCAAAACGATGTCTTTTTGTTCAAGAAACATTTTGCATGCTGCGTTGGTCCTGTCGAACACATGGAGTGCACCACCATTACCTTGATAAAAAAAAAAGGCAATTTAAAGCACCTACACTGATTTCTAATAGTTCCGTCATTGACAGTGTAGGATTTTGGGCTGTCATTTTTCGTTCTTTATAGTTTTTTAGGCCTGTATAGCCTTTTTCACCCAAACATTTCACTACCCAAAACCCATTTAATACTATTGCTTAAGATCCAAACCCATAAAAATAAACAATATTACAAAACCTGTTTTAGCAATCAACCTCATCGCTCGAGAGGCTCCACCTCTCTAAGTACACAATGTGGTATGAAAACGTCGTCGCTCGATAGGCTCCAGCTCTCCAAGATCTTTACATTTAGCCCACCACCCGAAGATAATAGATATAAACAGGAAAAGAAATTTCACTGAAAGAGTATAAAACTGTAAGTGCCAGTACTCTCTCTGTTTAGCATGAAGATTAACATACCAAATTCACCCTTGCTTCACTTGATTGTGTCTGGTCTGGTCTGGTCACTATGAATAATCTTTTGTTAGGGCCAGTTTGGCATTGCAGTGCTGTGAAAATAATCGCTGTCAGATTTGTTGTGAGAGAAATCAGCTGTGAGATAAAACAGTTTGGCGTTTGGTAAAATTTTTGTTAAAAGTGTTGTTGGTACTAATTTTACGCATAATCAGAAAATGATTGCCGTATAATCATTAAACCCAGCACCTCTTCGAAACTGATTCCTAAATAATCAGAAAATGAAAGCACCTCATTAGCTGTTTTCCCTTATAACTTTCTCTCACAGCAATTTTTAACAATAAGTGATTTTCTCACAGTTTACCAAACGGGTTGAGCTTCTCAAAACTTTTTAAAAATCACTTATCACCCCAAATAAGCAAAGCTAAACTAGCACTTAGTCTCCTTTCTTGTTTCGCCGTATCCGGTATTTTCATCAACTTTCTGCATAACACTTGAATGCTTTCGTCTCCCATGCTTGTGCTTGTCTTTGTGGACATGGTGGAGTTGGTAGTAATAATCGCTGCCTCTTTCAAACTGGTTATGCATGTGATCATTGTGAAAGTTTTGTCGCTTATGGTGAGAACCGTGCTTGTGGTTAACCCATAATTATTTATTTATTTCTGTTTGGATTTGATTTTATGTTTTGGGGCAACATCATTTTTTTTTTTTTTTTTTTTTGGGTCGAAAACATCATCTTTGCTTGTATCAAAATATTGCTCAGCCAAATACCAACCAAACTCACAGCCGTCATGTCTTTTGCATAATTCTTCAATGGCCTTTTTGGAGCAAAAGTTTTAGGTAACCTTTATTGAAATAATTTCTTAGCAAGTCCTTAGTTGGTTAGGATTTTTGGTTACTTACAAATTTATTTATTCCTATTGTAATTTAAATATATTTCTTATTGTAATTTAGAGATATTTCCTATTGTATTTAAGGTTGTACTTCCCTATAAATAGTTCCAAATTGGAGAAGAATAAATATATGAGCATAACTGAATATTTGCTCTACTTTGTTTCACTTAGAGAAGAGAATTGGATTGATGGAAGCAATGGTAGGGGACAAGGTTACGAAAGATATCATATACGAAATCTTGCTAAGGTTACCTGTCAGATCTCTACTTCGGTTCACGGCAGTGTGTAAGTCATGGGATTGTATGATCAAAAGCTCTACTTTCATCACCCATCATCTCATTCAAAACGAAGACGTTCAACTCCTCCTTCACAACCCTCAATATGGGATGTACTTATTGTACAAGGATGATGACGACAACGACGATGGCCATTCATTATCTACGCTTAGAGAGTATACCAATCTTGACAATCCGTACGATCTTTACGACGGAGGGTTGGCATCCAAGTTTGTCGGAACTTGTAAGGGTCTCGTGTGCCTTGCTGCGGAAGACATTGACTCTACCGCATTAGTTTGGAACCCTAGCATCAGAAAGTTTGTGGTTTTGCCCAAGTCTGGTGTTACCTTTTGTCATGAATATGATGATCTAGAAGCAAGCTGTGGCTTTGGCTACGACAGGAGTGCCAATGACTATAAGGTCTTACGAAGAGTGTCTTCTTTTCGAGGAAACAAAATTATCTCATGTCAATATGAGATCTGGTCGTTAGCCAAGGGCTCTTGGAAGACTCTCAATACTGCTGCTGATCCTGAGGAAAGTGACATTATGCTTCTGCCCCGGCACTTTTTTGTTAGTAATCCGCCTGCTTTTGTCAATGGGGCTCTGCATTGGACTCAAGCTAGAGCGCACACCGGGAACATTTCACTTCTGTCATTTGATATGTCCGATGAAGTATTCGGCAAGATAGCAATACCACCAGAAGCTTCAGCACAAACAATTGACCATCTTGCTCAAGGACATTTCATGGTTTCAAGGTACAAAGAGTCCCTTGCATATTATGAAACCTCTCGGGAGCAGAAAGGAAGTGTTGGCTGGGGTTGCCTTCTTCACATTCACATGTGGGTGATGGAAGAGTATGGTGTGGCCAAATCATGTGCTAAACTATTTGCAATATGCCTGGATCTGGATTTAGGCGATTCTAGACTGATTGGTTGTAGAAAAAGTGGTGAAGTTGTTCTCAGAGTGATGGATGACGACGGTGCATATCGGTCTGTGAACCCTAAGACCAAGCAAGTTAAGAGACTTCGAATTGAAGGACAATGGATTTATGAGGTCATGGATGCTTTAACAGAGACGTTGTCTTGCTTGACCAGCCTAATGTATTTACATACTAAAAGCAACAACGTACGTGTTCTGTTGAATAATTTGATTTGAGTTACAACTTATTTTTCACTTACAAGTGTTCTGTTTTCTTATGCTTGAAACGAGGTCTCTCTCGCACTGCAGAGAATGATGAAACATTTAAAATACCAATAAATGCCCTTGGTTAATTCAATCATTAAGAATTGAAATTATTAATTAAATAAGAATAATATGATAAATTCACATTTTTTTTCATATTAAAAAAATTAAAATTAAAAACAAAATCAGATAATAGGTCCTACGTTTTAAAAACAAAATTAGATAATAAGTCCTACTTTTAAAGAACATAACTACTCATGTTATCTTTTCTTAATTCTAAAAATAAAAAATAAAAAATAAAAAGAAAACCGAAAACCAATTGGCACATGCGTGATACTTTTTTAGCAGATAATTATGTTTGGACTTGTATAAGAAACTTGCTAATTATTAAAAAAAAATTTATTTGGCAAGAGACTAAGGGGGGTGTATCCAATTCTAACTTTTAATGACTTTTAATGAGTTTAAAAGTCTGAAGGTATTCAATTGTGACTTTTAAATAGTCTTTAAAAGTTTAGTTGTATTCAATTGTGAGTTTTAAAGAGTATTTAAAAGTTTTGAGGTATCCAAAATGTTAATGACTTTTAAAAACTTTGTTAAATAAATAACTTTTCAATACTTTTGAAGCTAATTCTTACTACCAAATGTCTTGCTAATTTATACAAGACTTTATGAAAATATTGGGAAGCTAGGAAGATATAACCAAAACGTCTCCAATTCTTTCTTCCCTAGTTATATCAAGCAGCAAGCAGATAGGTCTTTTTTCTTCATGATTAGGGCTCCACTTTGGTAACCCATCTTGTCATCCACTTCCTTCAGTTCAGGTTAGTAAAAAGTTTTGAATGTTTTTCTTCCCTTCTCATCCACACGTGTACTTTCCCTCTGTTGATGAATATTTCTTCTATTCTTTTCATCATGCTTGCATCTTGAAGCTTATCAATATTTCATCACAAAGCTATGTTTGCATATAAATATTTTATTATATTGATTGTCTCATATGCTATGTTTGCATACAATATTTTATTATATAATTTTTTGCCCTTAAACCCATTAATTTATTATTTAGGTACTGTTTCTTTACCCATAATTCATTATGTGGATAATTTTTTCATATAATATTCTCAATTTGATTACATCCCACGTATTGGGCTAGGAGAATTGCAGGAATATAGACTCTTGTAATCTGACCATTTCTGTTGGTTTGTGATGTTTATGAAATATTATTGATGATTGAGTAATATTTATTTCTTTTGATAAGAATATGTTACTTATCTATGTGATTAGATTTAATAAATAAAAATTTAAAAGGTGCATTGGATGCATTTTACTAATAAGCTATTATGAAAATATACACAATTAATAAGGATTTGTATCCATTTTTTTTTTCCTAATTTTTTGTTCCATGTATGTCGACTAGTTCATTCAACATAAAAGATAAATGCTATTCGTAAAATTTAAAACAATAAAAATAAGTATTTAAAAGTCTATAAAACTCTATGACAAAAGTATATGAAAGTTTGTCACTTAACTTTATCAAGTATATAAAAGTCATTAAGAATTTGTCAATTCTAGGAAAGTCACTCACTTAAAAAAAGTCTTTGAAAGTTAGAATTGGATACACCCCCTAAGTACATCAAGGGCATTGTGTTCTTTAATTGATTCTGGCAGTGGCAAAGAACGTCTCCTTTGTTAGATAGTCAAGATACGATAGACTCGTAAGATTTTGACATGGGCATGCGGTATATAGTCAAGAATGAACAAGATGCATCCAACGGTTGGGCTTAAATCAAGCCAGGAAACCATTCGTTCGCTTGTGATGCTGGTGATAAAGCAAGAATTCTATAGTGAGGACTTTAGATGAGATCCTATCTCTTAAATGTTAGATCAAATTAACTAATTTGATTTGACAATTAAGAGAAAAAACCTCATCTAAGGGCCTTATTAAGGCGCTCACTATATAGAATGGAGTTGGCCTACGTATGCAAGTTGCGAAAACAATTAACTAAAGTCATGAATTAAGCAGCCAACCGTTCCCTGCTTCACAACTTGCTTTGAACCCATGGCCGCAAGGTAGCACCCTATCCGCACCTGATAGCTCCCTCTGTTTGGTGGGGACATGTGGCAGGTCCCTGCTCGTCCAGCGATTCGTGGACACAGCAAATCAAATTTAACAAAATAAAATAAATAAAATATTACAACAGAGAACCATTTCGAGAGCTTAGACAACACAAATAACTTGCACTTAAAAGTGACCATCCATTTCTCCTGACAAAACAAAGGATGAACTGCAGTACAATAGGATATTCACCATAAAACATCACATATCTAGCAGTAGTTAAAACATTTTATGTCGCTTTAGCCGTCTCACGAATTAGGGAAAGCTTAGCCAGAAGACCACACAGCTGAAGGTAGGAGCCAACTCCATCACAGATTCTCATGTGAGCAAAACCTGTTTCCTGCAAACTCGCACAAGTAAAAGGCTTGTGAAACGACAAGATCTCACAAAGAATGAGAGAAAAATCTTCGAATAGTGTACATACATACCTTCATGAATTCCAATTTCAAATACTCAGCCATATCATAATTCTTTATGATACGGAAAAAGGTAGTGATTATGTCAGTTGGGGAGTAGCCCAAATCATAAAGCTGCTTGAGACCTGAACAAGCATCATCAAATTTCCCTTCAAGCACATTGCACACCATATTCTTTACGTGCAATGGATGAGGCTGGTCACAGACCTGAAAAACAATAAACATCTTAGAGAATTACCAAATAACATACGAAACAAATGAGCATATCAAGACATTCATTAAAAATATGACCTTGAAAACATTTTCTTGGTTGACAAACCGGAATCCACTGTTTGTAGCTTGCAGGTTATTCAGTGCCTGCCTCATATCACCATCAGCAGTGAAAATAATGGCTTCAAGACCTTCTGGAACATAGGGAACCTTCATTTATAACAAACACAGATGAATTATACACAAACTAAAGTTTTCGAAACAATGTTTATATACACGGCAACGGTCGATTAGCGAAGCAACTTCTTTTTGAATTTTTATCATTGTTAATACCCTATAACTTGGCATAAGCCTCAAGATTAAAGCGAGTCTCAATACGTTAGGCATAGGGTTTGGAAAGTAGGTTGAATCCCTAGGAAATAAAAACCTCTAAGCCCAAGCATAGAGATACATTATTAAGCTTCATCTAAGCTTCATCTAAAGGCATAAGTATCAAATATCTTCTCAAACCTCAGTTCTTGGGGTGACATCAATTAAGAGGCCAATGAAATATCAACCTATAAAATCACTACTGAGCAAGCACTGATAGAATTTAGAAAGACAACCAACAGAAGTTGCAAGGTTTTTTCTTCCATTCTTTTGGCATGATACCACAAACACATGCATTAAGGCATGTTACCATGTTGTGCAAAAAGTGTGACACACCGACAGAGGGAAGGATCAAGAGACCATATACACACATCAGTTTACTGAGTAAACGAAAAACATTCTGACAAACAAATATAGCTAAGCAAGGTCGGCGTTTCAGGCTCTAGCAGTAGTGGGGCACAGAAATGAAGCTGAACAGATAGTATTAAAGAAAAAATTGAATAAATGTAAAAGCTGGAATGTGACAGAGAATAAAAGAATATACTCTGTCTGATAAACTAGTGGCGACATAAAAAAAATTTCTTCCAACCTAATAGTAAAGTAAAGTTGAACCAATATATTCGGTGATTATCATTCCTTTGAAGCTAATTGATGACAGTATGCAGAATAGACATTACAATGTAAATAAATTTCTTTACCTTTTCAGCTTGAACCACTATCATTAGGCGACCAAGTATCTCCTGATCAGATAATCTAGAAAATCGGACAAGGGCACATCTACTCTGAATAGGCTCAATAATTTTGGAAGATACATTGCACGCAAGAGCAAAACGAGTGGAATTTGAATATATTTCCATTGTCCGCCTCAAAGCTTGTTGTGCTCCAGATGTCATACTGAATTGTGTACAATACACAGCCAAATAATTTCCAATACCCACCGTCCAAAACAAAAATTAATTTAGATAAAGTAATTTAAATAAGAATGTTGTATAAAAAAAATAGAGAGATATATGTGTTTTGGGATGAAAGAAATATACCAAAGAATGAACAGTCATGCACCAAAAAGTAAAAACACATAGGGAGATGGATAAGGGCAGTTTGCAGTTTGTTGCACATTACTTTCATGGGACAATATTATCAGGATTACCTGTCAGCTTCATCCAAGATGACAACTTTATGCCGCCCGGGAGGCAATGTGACTTTCTTTTGAGCAAACATTTTAATTTTGTTCCTCACAACATCTATTCCCCTAGACAAGAAAGCAACAATAAATAGTTTATGATAAATACCAATATTTTTTATAAATTGAATTCAATAAATACTACAAATGTACTCACCTGTCGTCTGATGCATTCAGCTCTAAAACAGCCTCCTTATAATTTGGTCCCAAGAGCTCATGCGCAAGAGCAAGTATACTAGTGGTCTTACCAGTTCCAGGAGGACCCTGAAAACAATAAACAGTGATCATTAGAAGCATAGGTCCAGTGACTTGATGCAATTGAAACCTTCCAACTTAGTCTTTTTGCTTAACAAGAGTCTGTACCCCAAACACAAAACACCCCCCTCGACCGAGTCTAACAGCTTTCAGTATGAAGAAATCTTTTCATTTTTCGAAATCCCAAACAAGATAAGACAAAAGTTTTAACACTTTAACCTCTCTTGTAAGCAATCCCCATGTTAAATATCACAGCCACAAGTTTCTGTGGACCTAGGCTCTTAAAATCACCGAAGTTGCCTCTAGCATATACTTCACTTCCACTACGCATTAATATAAAATGTTCATTAAATTGATCCAAATTATAATAAGATCGGTTCACACTTACTGAGCAGGCAACAAACTTTTCCCCAATTTCAAACCTATGAATACCCATGGAATGTGAGAGCACAAACAACAAACTTTTACCAATCTTCTTTCAAACATTTCAAAATTTTATCAAAATTTTACAATTTCCAATCAACAAATGCTAAAACTTTTACACAATCAGATTATATATTGAATATTCCCCTAAGGTTTAGGGTTTAGGGTTTAGTGAAATGGATGTGTTGGGTTTGTGCGCAAGTGAGTGAGAGAGCTACTTACGGCCAAGATGAGGTTGGGCATGTTGCCGTCGCGAGCGATGACCTGGAGCCTAGACACGGCGTCTTCGTTGCCCACAATGTCGGCGACATTGCTGGGCCTGTACTTCTCCACCCATGGTATGTCGTAGGCTGATGACGAAGAAGAAGAAGACGACGCCATTGCGTTGTCGTTTTTCTGCTGGCTGTGAGAAAAATGCAGGGTGAACCCTCTTTGCCGCTCTGCTTCGGTTTGGAGGAGAAAATTAGTCCTTCTGCCGTTTACGTGTAAGGGCCTGGACAAGGTCATATTTCAATTTTGCCTATGCTCTGTTCTACTTATTTATTTGTTTAAAACCCCTGTGCTTTTGATATTTCTTTACCCAACCCCAATTCTTTGGTTACAATTTTTTTACCAATGATATTGACAAATGCTATTTAAGTTTTAGCTACCGTGAAAAAGTTTTTTCCAAAAAGACAGAAAAACTTTTTAACTTTCAAACCAAAGACATGCTAATGTAAATGATTTCTTAGAAAATCCAAAAATAAGTAAAGGCAATTTTGCTTCTTTTAAAAAATTTCTCTCTACTTCGGTCTTTTCCAATTTGAAACATTCAAAAACTCCGAAAATACTTTTGGTAAACTAAAATATTAAAATATTGACAACAAAGATGTAATGGTTAAGGAAAATACTAGAGGCACCAATTCTCTAATAAAGCGTGGAACCCGGTGTATTGACGGGCTTCACCTCTATTAGAGAATTGGTGCCCAAAATTGGTGCCTCTAGCACCACCCAATGGTTAAATGTAATATACTACATCATCATCATCATGTATTTGTTATTGTTGTGTAAAATCTGATATGGGGCTCGGGCAATACCCATTTGCTATCTGGGTATCGGGTTTGTCCATTTTCCCCACTCTCAAATCTTGATTGGTAAGAAACCTGAAAATAATTGGGGACACTGTGCCTCAGCTGTAACAAGAAAACCCCACAGGCTCTCTTCTGTTCGCTTTTGGGTTTCTTCGAAGGTATGTTTTACTGTATTTTATTTTGTTTTGCTTGTAGAAAATATGGGCCTTTCGCAAATGAAGGTGAAATTAGATTGAAAATGGAATTGCAGCTGAGAAAGTCTGTAAATCCCAAAACCCAGAAAGCTGAAACTTAACTGCTTGATGCCCCTTATCCCCTTTGAGCAATGGGTTTACTAGAAGATGTTTAACATAAATAAATAAATGCTAATTGAAGCATCTTCTATTCTCATTTAAATTTGAGGTGCAGTGGTGAAATGTAAACAATTTGGGTTCATGGTTTCATTTATTTTTCCTGAATGGAGTTTAGCTCATATTGAATAGAACCCTACATGTAGTTGAACCAAAAAGGATGGCTTTAGTGAGTTTTAGTCAGATTGCAATGGTGGTTTAGTTACCCGCATTTTGTGGTGTTTATTAAAAATTTCTTCTTGGTATTAAATCATTCATATGATGCACCATGGATGTGGCCCTGGGGAATTTATTGATCATATCACTACCAAAAGGTCATGTTCTTTTTAAAATTTTATGTTCATAGTTTATTGAAATTATTATGTGCATATTCTAGTCACAACTGTTTGCTATCTTGCTTTAGCATTGATAGCTTTGAATTTGTGTGAGGTAAGATGGTTGCCCAGGTGGAAACCTAGCTTTGAAAGTTTCTAACTGGGAGAATTTTGGGCTGTTGTTCAGGAATTTTGGTCTGTTGAAATGTGTAACTATCAACCTTGGGAAGAGGATTCACTTCAAAGTGAAGATTATGTACAAAGTACTGCAGAAGGCGTAGATGTAGCGGAGACAAGGTGGGGAGCCCGGCTGGCAATGTTGGAAGCAAGGGTAACTCGAGTGGAGGCTAGGGTGGAAAGACTTGAGGCAAAGATGCTTCATCTGCAGAAGGGAATGCGTGTTGTTTGCGCACTATTTCTGGTTACTCTCATGTATGCAATATTCAAGTAAATGTCATTGTCAGGGATGATCAGATCATTAGTTTTCAGTTGTATGCTTTATATTTCTGTGAGACATATATAGTTAGGCATATGCTGATTCTCTGATCTGTTGAGTTGTCTTGCAAGTAATGGTAGGTTTGGAAAATGGTCTTTTTTTTTTTTTTCCTTTTTTCCCTCTTATGATGTAGAACTACATTTTAGCCAAGCAAAAACAGACCAAAGGTCCTTGAATCAATTTGTACATTGAATTCTACTGTCATGATCTGTCAATCTGTGTATCAAGATTTCACTGTCAGTTGTTAGTTAGTCTGTTTATCAAGCTAATGAATTTTGCCAGAGTATAGTCATAATTGTGCCTCTGAGTATACATTATGGTGCTATAGCAGGTGCAATGTTTGTAGTTCCAGATCAAGTATATCACAGGTTTAACTCAACCTGCTTAACCAAGTTTAGCATTCATCGTCGGTGACTACAAGCATCATGCAGTGCTGCAAACCTGTGATTCCTGTTTACCAATTTGATCTATCATCTTTGCTATCAGAACATTGGAAATGTGTGAGGTTTCATCACTGGAGTCTGGAGGTTACAACTTACAAGTCCTTGACAGACTTGCAGCATTGATAGTTTGCCAGTTCTTTTAATTACACATGAGAGAGAGAGAGAGAGAGAGAGAGAGAGAGAGAACTTCCACTAATTTAGCAAGATGAATTCCATTCTTATAAAAATCTGAAACGTACAACAATCCTTTGCAAAAATCAAAGTCTGAAACTTGATAATAATAAAATTCAAAGTCTGAACTGCACTTAAAATCATAGCATTCCAAACACATATGCCATGTGTCAAGGGGCTGTCCTATTACACAACATTTCAACTCTCAATTGTCTCATTTTCAGATTCACTCTCGACCGTTTCACTAGCTGCCATCCAATCTGATCTTGATGCTCTAATGTTTATTAATTCTTCTGCATGTTGCTCATCTTGTGCTGGATCTTGCATCCTTGAATTTGCTAAGGCCCAATCTTTCAAGCAAATTAATGCTTCTATTGTATTTGGACTCAAACTGGTCCACTTCTCAGATAAAACTTTACCACCTGCGCTAAAACATGATTCTGATGCTACAGTAGAAGCTGGAATAGTTAGCAAGTCACGAGCCATAAGAGAAACAATAGGATATAATGATTGGTTTTTTTTCCACCAACCCAAAACACTAAATTGGTTATAATCAGCAACCTCTATTGTTGGTAAATCAAGGTAAAACTGTAACTCAGAAGTGGTGGTGGAAGAAGATGAAGATGATAGCTTTGCCCTTTTCAAACATTGCATAGAGAAATTTTGCATAATGGGGACAACTATAGAACCAGGAGTTTGGCTCAAGGTGCTAGAAGTTACAATTGCAGATTGCACATTTTGACCCACATAAGACATTACACTCCTCTTGTAGACATCAAAGAATTGAAATAACAAAGTCTTTAAAGCTAAAAGTTTTGAGTCAATGGTTAATTGATCAATACCTATCATATTTAACCATTCACCAATTGCAAATACTTTAAACCTAGGGTCCATAATGGTAGCAAGGCAAAACACAGTAGGAAACTCTTCCCAATATTTATCAAATTTTGCTTTCATTTCAGTCAAAGCATCCTTAAAAACAGAAAATTCAGAATATGCAGCAAATGATGCATGAATATCTGTTAAACAACTAATAACACGACTTGAAGTAGGGTAATACACACCAGAAAGTATCTTTGTTGAAGAATAAAAAACTTGTAAAAATCCACTAACAAGTTGAGCTATTTTCCAATCTTCTTCATTAGGAACTTGTAAATTGCAAGAAAGTGATTCATTTATCTCTTTAACATACCAATGCAAAGGGGCTTTATACTGTATAGCTACAAGTAAAAGCTCATAGGTGGAATTCCACCTATGAGGCACATCATTGTCTATATTTATCTGTCGCATATTGAAATTAGTACAACATTTTACCCAAATTTCATGTCTCTTGTTAGAGGAATTCATGCTACGTACAATATCAGTAATTTTATCAATAGACGGAGACAAAACTTTCAATCCATCTTGCACAATCAAGTTCAATATATGACAACAACAACGTACATGAAACAACTTTTGTTGCACAGAATCAAGCAAGAGAAATGATGGAAGTATACTTGCAGCTGAATCATTATTTGATGCATTATCTAATGATAGAGTAAATATTTTGTTGTGAATGCGCCAAGATAACAATTCATCAAATATATGAGTTGCAAGTGACTCTCCTGTGTGTGGGTACTCAATCATTTTAAAGCAAATTACCCTTTTATTCAAACACCAGTCTTTATCAATAAAATGTGCACTAAGTGACATGTAACCCATTTTCTGATGTGATGACCAAACATCAGAAGTTAAACAAATTTTCGAATCAAGTTTTTCAAAAAGAGCATGCAAATCACTCTTTTCTTTACCAAATTTTTTCATCACTTCTCCCTTACATGTAGAAGCTGAAATTCCTCTATATTGAGGACAAAATACACGCTGAATCATGGCTGTAAAATCATGGCTTTCAACAAATTTAAATGGTAGTTCTGCTCTAATAATAAAATCTACAACTTCTTTAAGAGCAATAGCATGATCATAAGCAAAATTTGTCAAATTTCCAGCAACATCAGCATTTAATAATATATGACCTGGACTAATCCTAGCTTGTGCAGCTTCATGCTCTTTTAAATGATGGGATAAATGACTAGTACCACTCCTAGAACTATCAGCAAACAAAGTATTACAAATAACACATTCAGCTTTAAGTACTAGTTTACCATTTTCAATTTTGTTAACCCTTTTAAAATAAGACCATACTTTACTTGTTAATCTGGGTGCACTTGCAGGTTTATTGTTGGATGGAGTGGTGGAATCATTAGCAGGTTCATTCACTGTCCCACTAGCATTATCCATCTTGATTGTCTGAGGCTGCCAAAATTCAACAAAATAAAAAAAAGAATCAGTATATATCAAGCTGACAAAGTCTAAAACCAAAGCCTGCAATTTGAAAGTTTCAAAAATATCCCATCCCAAGCTATTTACCCAATTAATTAATAACAACACAAAGAAATTGTACAAGCACCCAAAAAAAAAACAGAAATAGGTGAAGCAGCACTAAACCCCAACAAGTAGAGAAAATAGGTGAAGCAGCACTAAACCCCAACAAGTAGAGAAAAAAAAAAGAATAAAGTATTAGACTTCACAACCAAAACAAAATCTGTCAAAGAACGGCAGATTACTCATTTCAGTCCAAACATCTCAAAATTAATGTAAGAAAAAAGAAAAAAAGATGGAACCTTTTTGGGTGAAATTGCCCAGACAAAGTTATGGATGGAGGTACAAAGACTCAAAAATTCGACAAGTCAGTTAAGCTGAAATTGTAGAAGAAGATGATGAGTGTGGTGTAGAGAGATGAGCGACAGCGGCGACGTTAAGAGATGAGCGTGTTTTTGCCTGATGCACTTCTTTTTAATGGTTGGGATAAAAGTCAAAATAGCCGTTACTAAACCCAATTCCCAACATTGACCACCAAAAAAAAAAACCAAAAAAAAAAAAAAAATCCTAATTCCCAACTCAATCCAAGTTATATACATGCGGGCCTGTGGGCTGGGCTGGGCTGGCTTTCGTGGGCTCAAACGGGCCATATCAAGCTCAGCCCATTAAATAAAGGGCTGACCAGGCCCATTCTCATAACAGGCCGGGCTTTTCTTCAATAGGCTGGGCAGGCCCAATTAACTAATGGGCTCACAAGCCAGATAGTGACCCATAATTTTACGCCAGAGCAAGTAGGCCTATAAAATGGGCCGGGCAAGCCATGTGGGCTGGGCATATATGGGTGATCTTTTGTGGCTTAATTGGGCTGGGTCTATGGACCAAGTTGGGCTTTAGACATCCAAGCTCAAGTTTAACCCACTAAACAACGAGTCAACACAGCCCATGCCTCATACCGGATAGGACTTTTCCTCGATGACCAATAGGCTCGCGAACCAAATAATTGTTGAAGAATATAGTCCCACATAAAAAACTTAGCAAAATAAAATAAAATATATAATAAATGGTTCCACTACTAATTGTATCGAGACCTTTTATGATAAAACCTCACATCTACTGAGCTTTGTATGTGGTTAAGTTGGGAACAATATCAGTATTATTAGTAGTGGGTCGTTAGCCCGTCTATCTGAATTTAACATGGTATCACAGCGGGTTGATTGACTGGACCTAAATTGGGTATTTACCCTTACACAATATGTAGTGCTCACATGTTGGGCTTGAATGTTTACTCATACCCCTTACCCAATACGTGGTGTCCGTGTGTTGGGCATAAATGATTAACTCTAATGTGGACTTGGCTCCACGTGTAGCCCACTATGTGGTGGTCCCACATGAGGGGGCGTATTGAAGAATATAAGTCCCATGTCGAAAACTTGACTAAATAAAATAAAATATATAATAAATGGTTCCACTACTAATATGACTGATGCCTTTTGTGATAAAACCCCACCTAATGGGCTTTGTAGGTGGTTAAGTTAGGGACAATATCAGTGTTGTTAGTAGTTGGTCGTTGGCCCGTCTTTCTGAATTTAACAATAATAAGCCTTAATTTTATGCCCGAGAAAGTATTGACAACCCATGAAGTGAATTATTTATAAGAACAAAAGAACCTTCCTCAAGAATCAGCATCTTATGCTGTGCCTAGGATTCGACTTAATTCTTGGAAGCCAACAAATCAAATTTTGAGAAGGCAAGTTCAATAGCTCCGAGTCGCAACATTCTAGCAGAACAAGTTTGTAGATAATACTAAGAATGTCTACACTCCAGAACTAAACACAGAATGCTAGGGAACATAAGAACACAGTTTATACTGCTAACATATTACAATCAAGTTCAGCTGGGCTCATTTAGCAATTGTAGTTAAACATTCCAAATGACAAATTTACATGTAAATTGAGATTGATAACAAAGAGTTGATCAAAGTGTACAAGGCTCGTTTGATAACGTCATTGTTTTTTGTTTTCTGTGGCTTTTTATTTAAGGATAGAGAAGAAAACAGAAGAGGAAAATGGGACAAGGGAAAATAGGGGATTTCTTTTTATAGTCTCCTGTAATCTCCCTCCTCTCTTCTGCATCTCTCTAATCTCTCATCTCCCTCTCTCCTTTCGCCCATATCTTTCTCCTTGCTCTCTTTAATTTACAAAAAGAAAACAAGAGACAAAAACGTTATCGAACAAGCCTTCACAAACTTCTATCCTTGAAATCTTGGTAAAGAATATAGTGAAAATACAGCTTATGACAACAAAGTATTTCTCACAAACGAAATTTAAAAAAGTTACTCAACAAAGTTACAAGGGAAACACTGAATGTGTCTACAGAAGCTCCAGCAACAGGAAAGAGTTAATGGCTTTTGACATCCTGCCAGTGTATCATTCCAGATCTAGTATTCCAAAATTTGAGAGAAGGATCTTTACTTGATCAACAAAGTCTGAGCCAGTTGCATACTCTGTTAGCATTCCAACAGCAAAACCGAACATTGCCCATCTGTAAAGCAGAAGAAGGAAATAACAGAAGAAAGAAGATCCCAGATCAAGAAACCATATTATGTCAGACAAGTACACAGACCAATATAGGTAAACAAAATTCTTCTGTTCATGGAAACCCAAGTAGTTTGGTTGAGGATCAAATAAGGTTGAAAAAATCAGCATTGTAATTCATTTGAATGCCAAGTTAGGAAAGCATGTTGGTTCTACATAGGGAAAAAACCTTGCCTATCCCATTTTCATACACCTTTCTCTCTATCTCTCTCATCACATGATTGTGATGAGAGATAGAGAGAAAGGTATATGAAACATGTTACATGGAAGTTTTACTCCTACATAGGGCTGTTGCATATGTTATTGATTTTGTTTAGGTGAAGGTTCCTTAGAAATGTTGACAAGTAAAATGTAGATTCCTTGGAAGCTGTTGTCAAACACCAATTTACAGAAAGCTGATCAATTGAATATACTTCCCATCCAGGTAAATAATGAATTCTTCTCATTTTATACTTCACAAAAATTCAATTTCCAAGTTATTTCAATGTTCTTAAAAAAGTTATCCTACAGCATTCAAACCCTGGCCTATGTCCCAAAAAGAGAAGAGGGATAAATCAAAATTAAATACTTTTGATGTCAAAATGAGTAATCATTCGGGGAAACGATTACTGATTTGGTTGGCCCTTTTGGGGATGTGAATTTTAGGGTTTGCTGTCTAAAATTACTGATTTGGTAATTCACAGTTGAGCCATTTTTAGTTTACCAAATTGTTCACTCCTATGCAATTGTAGATTAACTTCAATTGCATAATTCCATTCCAGTCAAAACCAAGACAATCATAATAAACTACAAAAACCCAGATAAGCCAAACTTCGAAGCCAAACTCTCTCAATAACATATATCAAAGCTTGAATTACCTTCCATTGCTAATCTCATTCTTCCCAACAAAGCCAAAGAATGGGCCCTGATTGGCAGCTTCAAGCTTCTTCTGCTTGAAGTACTCCTGAATCTCCTTAGCCTTCTGCCTCTGAAACTCCAAGGTCACCACATTCTTATTATCCTCCACCATGGTCAGCCCGGAAACCGGAGCTGGCTTCGAAGGCTGCTGCTGAGGCGGAGTAGGGGCCTGAGGAGAAGGAGGTGTTGGTTTGACAGGAGAAGAAGGTGGGGAGGGTTCTCTAAGAGAAGGAGCTGCAGGTCTTCTTATAGGTCCTTCAGTTTGAGAGCTCCTTATGGTTTTTACATAATAAGGCTTGGCTGAAGAAGAGAGCTTAAAAGAATGATGATTAGAAGAAGAAGAAGAATGTGAAGAAGACGGGGAAGATGATGAAGTTGAGATTTTGATGCAAGGGAACGGAGATGCCACTGACATTTTTTTTGTTTCTCTTTCCTTTTTTGCTTGCTTGCTTTCTTTCTGAGGCTTGTTTTTTCTTTCTTATTTTTCACTTTTCTTTATTTTTGTTGTTTGGTTTTGTTGGACGATTTTGGGTCTGATGTGTGTTATCTCATCAAATCGATCGACTTCAACTGTTTTGTGGATAAGGTGTGGCCAAGTTGCAGTCAAAAGGAGATGGCTGGCTTCTAATTCTAAAGTCAGTTGGTCTGGGTGAAGCAGAGAAGTCAGGTTGTTGGCTGGCTTGAGTTTGGCGCCTAACGCCTTCTCAAGCATGTGACAGACACGTGTCCATTCCCTTTCTCAAGCAGGAGTGTGGATTTGAACGCAGGGCTGTGCAATTAAGCCTCTTAACCACTTAAGTTACAAGGTTATTTTGGTTAATGGGTAAAATGTTGTTTTATCTGAAATTTTGCTTTGCTTGCCAAAGTAATTGATTATGATGGGCACATCCGATTAACTATTAATTAAGGGATATTTATCACAAAACGTTTATAAAGTTCACGAAACTATCAGAATTGGTTTTCTATGCTAACAAACTAACATAATCCTTCACAGAATTGAACGGCGAAATACATTTTTGATGTGATGGGGTTAACATGAAGGAACATCTCAGACAGAAAAAGAAAACATAAAATAACCAAAGCGGATAATTTTGTGAGCCTCTAGAATGTTTTGTGATATAAACTCATAACTAAATTCGTACTTGATGCAAATCTGTAGTTTAATAGAGAATGAGCCTCTAGAATGTTTTGTGATATAAACTCATAACTAAATTCGTACTTGATGCAAATCTGTAGTTTAATAGAGAATGATGAACCTGCCGATCCAATAACTACAACCATATTGACTTTGGTACAAAATACAAATTCGTACTGTGGACAAATTGCTGTTTGAAAAACTCATTTTGAAACACATCTCAAAGACTATCAATCGTGTGTCCAGTCTTCAGCTATTTCAGGTACTGATTAGTGCGAGACTGACTGTTAATATTCAACTTTTCAAACATTGATTACTATTCAACGCATTGTACTGTGCATCTTTCTTTCTGCTGTCGTATTATTTAGCCAAAACATTCTTCTTTTTCACAAAGGCTCACGTACCTTACCCTTTTTTAATTTAACAAATCTCAGTATTATTTATCAATAATTAACCAATTCTTCAAGGCTTCAACTTCAAGCCATATCTATTTCCAAGATAAAAGGTCATGAACACTGCCTCAAGGAAAAAGGAGGCCATTGGAAAGCATACATAAATACATAACTTGTCATCTCACATTGTTTATGCATCAATCTGAGGGGAAAACCAGAAAAATATACAAACCAGAAGCAGGAAGTAGAGTGGAATAAAAGAAAGATGTGGAGCAAGGACCATGTAGCTCAAGTGGTCATCCGAGGTCTTAAGTTTAATTTCCCCCTCCCCAAATATCGCTTGTATAAAAAATAAAAGAGAGTAAGAATGGAAGAATATACGACATAAACAATTTGGTCCTTAAAACAAGAGCCGAACTAGTGATTTGAATTCCCATTTTACAACATAGGCATAAATTTTAGAAGCTCTGACAGTGCAACACAACGGTATTATAGACTTCACGTCAATACAATATTCAATTCATACATAACTAAAGAACTTCATATCAATCTCCCAGTTTCGCTTGACAGGTTAAACATGAGCAGCAGCAGTTTTACTTTTAATTGCGCATGATAGTGTTCACAAACTAAGCCACCACAAGTAAAACCCGTATGCGAATCCTCTATATCACACCGTTACAATACATACCACACAAACACTCAAAAAGAATATAAAATTTGACTGCGCTGGACTATGGGGAACAACATAATTCTTCTAAGGTTTTAGGAGACGAAGAGATTACTGAAAACTCATTAATTCCAAACTATAAGGAGGAAAAAACACACAAAGCATCTTCAATTTAAAAGAACATCAGATTTGTGAGTTCTCTGGATTATGGGGCACAACATCAGTCATTCTACAAAGGTTTTAGGAGAAGAGGAAACTACTAAAAATTCATTAAATCCAAATCATAAGGAGAAAAAAAAAATTTTAACACATTAATTACGACAAAATAATGAACAATGCAGTCACACATGAAGGAGACTAGCAAACAAAACAATGTCCCCAAACCCAGAGTGACAAAATTGAAACCCACAGCAACCTGATATAGACATAAATGCTCAGTTGGCCGAACATAGTGAGAAACAGTACTCCTTGCTACGGTGGTGTTCTGCATGGACTCAAAAACCGCTTTTCTTCTTCCAGAAATAAGTAAATCAACCAAACAAGCTCTGTTAGCGGTAAGTTACCTGATGCATTATTGCATCTAAAAGAGAGGTGAAGCTCAAATCATCATCAGGTAAAAGCCAAACTACATAATCACACATGAACAACTTCTTTCATTCCCATTGTCGAATTCATCATCTGATCCATCCAATTCACTGCCAATTTGATCATGGTTCCATCTCAGAAAGATATTTAAATGAAGTACGAAAAAGAAAAATGAAAGAGAAAAGAAACACAAAAATATGTACTTACTGCATCACACTGAATGCAAGAAAACATCTTACAAAATAATAAATAACGTATACAATGTAAAATTTAACCGTCAAAATATGAGACAGGAAATAATAAACAAGTATTCAACAAGTATAATCAAGAGCACATTGATTATAGTGAATCCTTGTTGCTTGTTTTTCATTTTTCTTCCTAGAAGTTGAGTGCTGGTTATTTATTTTGGCATACTTGAAGAGTAAAGTATCTGAAGCTGGTAATGGCACCAATTTAATATTATTTTCTTATTATGGGAAACGTGTACTTTTATCGGATAAAGTTGAATAAGATGTTCATAAGAGCTCAAAATATATTAGCAATCAGCTTGTAGCTCCCAACCAACCAAGATGGATTAGCAGAAACTAACGACCCTAAAAAGCTTTGACATTGCATAGATGTTAAAAATGTAATTGTTTCCATAACAAAGCCACTTCCACCACCTTGTCTAAGTCTTCAAATTTCTGTTGTTTCTGCTAGACAACCACTATATCCCAAAAGTATATGTTGCTAAGAAACAGGCCAATAATGTATATTGAGCCAACACTCGTCAGCCCTATTCTGCACATGGAGGGGTAGATACAAGTAGACTTACAGAAGCATATAGGTACAGCCCACCACCCTATACATTGCAAATTAACAAGCAAATGGGGGATGCAGGATTGGATGTTTAGATCCCATATGCTCCTACAACCAAAGCTCTGATACCATATCAGATAACCACTGGAACTCAAAAGCTAAGTTATTAAAGAATGGACCTTATCAAAGCCAACAACTTCTATCCAAACAATATAAAAGTAGGCTAAAACCGCACATCTTCAAAGACTGACAGCCTTGTCATTAAACCCAAAAACTAAGCCACATCCATCAAAAAATAGAAATCTCTTGGCAAAACCCACACCACCATGAATGCTAGAAGCAACCCAACGCAAACTTGCATAGGACATGCAAAGGGATATGACCAACACTCTCCACTCACCTTGGCACATAATGCACCAATGGGGGGTTACAAGCGAAAGATCTTAAAACTCCTTCCTCTTTATTTTTCTCTCGATACTCTTGGACCCCTTTATCACAATTAAAACTAAGCACAAAATTTATCTGCGCTGAAAAAAAAAGGGCCCATGAGACATAGTAATCTTATCAGTCAAAAACTTCAACAAGCTCAATCATAACACCTTTGCTGAATTCTTATAAAGTTTTGTAACCAACTTATAAGTTTGTAATCGTTAACTTGCCAATATTGGAGATTCATGGGGATCAAATAAATACATGTAGCCTTAGTTCAAGCACTAACAACCCCATTGATAAATAACTTCTATAAATTGTCATGAAATCGGCCTTGATCACTTCCCAACTACACTAAAAAACTACCCTCGAGGTGTATCCTTACCATAATCAAACACATCCCTTCTGCTTCATCCTGAGGAAAATCCAACCTTGTAGCTTTCTACTCACTAATTGGACACCCATCTAAATACCCACCCTAAATTTCACCCTCTCACATATGCATTGATATCGCTTCAAACATTATATGTGCGAGGTCAAAGATGCATTAAACATCAGAATATCAAAGTTCATTAAGAGTGATTCAACTGTTATATTCCAGTAGTTGGGAAAACACCCAACTAGAACCCAGAAATGAGGTTTAGTTTCTGGAAAGCCTGCAGTTGTCAATACATAGTTGACTCTAAATGTGCCTAATGGCCTAAGTAAAGATAAATTTAGGAAATTGTGATATGTAATACTTAACATAAAATTTTAAATACCTGGGCTCAAATTCCCTGATCTCAACAAGCTCACTCCCGCAAGTATCTGTCCACTGCACTTTCCTCCTTTCTGCATTATCAGGAGTGTCACTACATGTTTCACTCAATGCTTCACGTTCATTAGCACTCTCAACAGAAACTGGAGTTCTTTTTGATGGCTTCTTCAGGCTGCTTTTAAGAACAACTTTTATTGAATTATGATCATCGTCAGTGTCAGCAGTGTGATCCTTGCCTTTATCAGAAACTAGAGACCCAGGCAAGATATCCTGCTGTTGGGCAGGGCCCACTTTAAGAGGAGATGGAGTGTCAAGCCCGGCGGAAGCGCGACCAAAGCAGACAAAGGAGGCGCACCCGCGGGAAAGTCGGTCCTTTGTGGAAGCCAGCTGGAGGTCAGTGTCAGATTCTTGGTCCACCAACTGGTACTGATTCCACGGCGAAACTCTCATGGGTTTATCTTCGTTCTTCTGACCCAAGAGAAGAAGGGCCAGGCCTTTGCTATACCCAGAAGCTGAAGATGAGAAGAACCCTCCTCCTTCTACTGCCAATAACATCAGTTCTGCTCATTTGGTCATCAAAATGTGTTTTCCATACAGTTAGCCTCTCCTCAGAAGAACCAAAGCCACCTGACTTCCATCCACCAGTAACTCACTGCAGAATAGTGACAAAGTATCAGCATTTGCATTGTTGGCATTCTATCAACTAATCCAGTTCCCAGCTTTAAAAAACTGTACATATAACATAATATAATATATCGGGCCAAGTAATGCATTTCCGCAGTAGAATGTTTTCCACACACAAGGGCGCACACACATATAGTAGGCCTCTTAAATGAAGGAGTCCTAATTTCTGGAAATCACATGTTCAAATACATGTAATGTGGTCCAATGATATGAACCATTAATTTTTTGGTCCATGTTCAAATACCTCCTAAAAAAAATCATTCAAATCGGACACCATTGAGTTATTTAACTATGGCCAAACAAATAGATGAACACTATGTTTCGGATAAACACAGAACTGATCGTGATGATAATCAAACAGCAAAAATAGACATTTTGGATCACTGGAGTGCATTGCTATATGTACATACACAAATCTTGTGGTCTTTCTCTTATGGGTCTGATGATCTGAATCGTCCACATTTTAAGTTCCCATTAAAGATCATCCTTGTAAACAATCAAAAAAATTGGAAATCTTTAAGTCATTTAATTATCATCAGAATCAGTCATGAGTTAGTAAAAAACACTGTACTTCTATACTTCATTTATGAAAACTAGATAACTCAAAAATTTTATTTTATTTTTTGTTTATTTGTTGCAGGGATCCTTCAAACGGAACCCGCTATTTGGATCACTGGACCACATGAAGAGGTGGCCCTTTTTTAAAAATGACGGCATGTGGTTAAAGAAAGATCATGCCTGTAGTAATGTTCTCTTGTAAGACAACTGACAAGTTTTCTGGCGACATGATCAATCATGACCATTGATCAAATAGAATCATGTCTGAATGTGTCATTCTAATTGACAATTTCAAACTCTGATACAACAAATTGTTTGAGAATATTACCATATACACATATATAGATACATACATCCAAATATATGTGTATATTATACATAAATACATATAAATATACATATATATACATACATACATACCCATGAAAATTTATTCTTGCAAGAAAGTCATCTCGTGTTGCGAAATTATGAACTATAACTGTTGAATAAGCGGAATCATGCTTGAATCTATGAAGATGCTTTAATATGAACTCAATTCAGATAAAATTGATCAACAAGGTCTTCCTAAGAAGATGTTCAATTTATTGGGAAATAGAGAATTACCAATACCAAAAATCGCATACATGCAGTCAATCATCTCATAATTTAGCGCAGCTCCAAGAAAACTATTACAAACTTATTAAAAATAGTAAACAATACAAGAAACAGTTATACAATAGCCATCACAGCACTCCAGTTAATTTTTTTATTTACTGTCATTAAAAGAAACCAACAGTGACTAATTACCCTCATACAAATCAGTATCACAAACAGTTAAATAATTTTATTAGTTCCTATTATAGAAATTTAAAAAAAAATAAAAACAGAGAAGTATAAATCAGCTCAATTTAAATTCCCGAATTGCTATGTTTGCTTGCAAAGACAGCACATGAAAGATCAAAGAAAAGGAAATTCAGATTATGAATCTGAAGCTTCTCATGTAAAAGAGAAGAACGCAATTTGTAGGCATAATTGAGCTAAACTTGACTTTTCAAGAAAAACCATGGAGCAAACTTTATTTTCTTTTCACTTGCCACACTTTCTTTCGAAACAAACGGAAAATCAGATCAAAGAGAAATGAAGAAGAGTCAGCAGCACTACCTGAGAGTGTTGGAAATCCAAGAGGTAGAGATCTCCAGGTGTTAGGTGGTCGTCGAATCGGCGGCTGTGACTTCTTCGATCGCGGCTTGTACTAAAAAATCGGTGATGAATCGGGGGGAGAGAGAGAGAGAGAGAGAGAGAGAGAGAGAGAGAAATGAATAAAAAAGAAAAGAAAAAGAAAAGAAAAGAAAAGGAGGGTTTACTTATGGTTGGTATTATTTAAAGGTGGATAGGATAGTGACTCTCAGGAAAGCATGACAGCGATGGGCCCTCATTAATTTGTTTCTGTTTTTCCTTTTCCACACTCACTTTTGTCTTTTGGGAAAGTAGGATCCATTGCTCTCTTGCTCCTAATTTTTTGTGAGTATCCCACTTGAGTACTTGTAAAGAGGTTATAGTTTCTGAACTATTTGTCTCTAATCACGTAGTTTAGGGAGATTGTAAATCACTAATATCTCCCAACACAACTCTTCAATATCTAATAAAGAGTAGAGTTGTATTGTTTAAAGTTCGATTCGTTTAAGATTAAAGAATTCTTAATTATAATAAATTGTTACAAATTATAAGGGAAAAACTCTTTCGATTTATTGTTTATTTGTGATTTTAGTTTGGTTGATTGGAAATAGTAATTTGAAGTGTTTGGGGCCGATTTGATTGAGATGAATCATGGATTCTGTTTTGGTTGAATTTGGTGAAACATGGATTTTGTTTGGGGTCACAATTGCATTTAGATTTGACTATAGATTACCTACAGAATTTTTTCGAGATCAAACCACATGTAGTCCAAATAAATTAGGTGGTTTTATACCACTTGGGCTGTGAGTTATAAATGTGGGTATTAATGGGCATTTTTGTTTTGAGCCCATTAATCTACACTCAACTATTTGCCAATTAAAAGTGGCACAAGTTCATCGAGCTTTGGTTTCGATTTATTAGATGGCGCGAATCCATTGGGAGGTGATAGATCCTTGTAGCAGTCGATGGCCTTGACTTGAGTAAGGCTCAATCTCATGAAATTTTTTGGGGTTAGATATTCTTCTAGTATAAGGTGAAGTTATACGAGACAATGAAAGGCAACATTGTTGAGAAGAAGAAGAAATTTACGACTCTTCAATGGGATATAGCTGGACTCACGTCCCCTTTAAACACAAAGGAGAAATCAATCAAAAGCAACGAGTCTCAAGTCTTTGGTCTAGACGAGGATTTCACCTTTAGGGTAGAGCTGGAAAGGGTGGAGTTGGCTGAAGAACTAGATAGAGTTTAAGGTCAGTTTGGTGCACAGCCAAATTAGTGCATGTGATTATGGATCCTGCTCTAGAGCAACTAGTCGCCACCATATGAAGAATTAGACCGAAGAACGTGCTCAATAAGAGATTGAGGCTCTAGTATTTTGGTGTACAACTTCTTCTAAGTTGATGGAGGAAGAAGAGGTCAATGTTATACCTAACATAGAAGCTTCTCATGATGTCATGGACCTCAAGTTCATACATTCATAGCCAAATCTGTATTTAGTTGCAACTCCTTCGACTTCTTGGGTCATCCTTGAGGAAAAACCTTGCTAGGAGAACCAGAAAATTATTTTGAAAAGCCACAACTTCGGATGCAACTCCTTTCTTTCTCAATAGGATGTTTTGATCTTTTCACCATCAGGCTCACAATTCTTGTAATTTTGGTGTTCAATCAATGAAATAACGTTATTTTATACTTATAATTCTTAATTGACTTATGTGTATTTGCTTTCACTTTGTGCAGTTCCTTAACTGACTTGATAATCCTTTAAGTGTTCATTATCATTTTGGATGAATAAAGCATTTTGTTTTCATATCTAGGGGAATAAACCCCATTTTAAAGGCCCGCTTATGAACAGCTCAAGTAGTTGTCTTTAGGACTTTGAGTTGAGAAAACGTTGATTGACAGGACCCGTCCTAAATTCGTCGAAATCTAGGACTAATTTTGTGGTATTACCAACATCATACTGATGCCATACCCATTTTCTAAATAGAGACGAAACTTTCTGCAGGAAATTTCGGCAGAGTCTCCCTTGAAAAATGGACATTTCCAAAAAATTTCAACATGTTAAAACACATTTGATAACAACAACCGGCAGCATGCACAAGATAATATCAAGCAATTTACATAATAGGCCTCTGGCCTTACAATTAACCCTAACATGGGCAATATCAGAGCAGTCTAAAGAATTTCAGTTTACAAACGAAAATAAAGTTCAATAGAAGAGAAACGATTAAAATTTTATCCTACATAAGCTCGGGTTCGGAGTTACTTGATACGGCCATTCGAATTCAAGACGCTCTACTGCCTGGGGGGCACAAAACAGAAAAGTGTGAGTGGACAAAAACAAAGTTTAATTCACATTTGAAAACAACATAATATAACCCCCACCGTTTAGAAAACGATATGCATTAAAACTGATGTAGCTATGTATATGTATATAGTTTAGACAAAACCATAGAGAATTCTGAAATCTCGTAATAGTATACCATCACCAATCCCATCCCAAAACCTTTCCCAACTACTCTCTCGAAACGCGTGTTTATCGACACAACAATCGAGGAAGTATCCTCACCGACAAACAAGAAGAAATGAATAGGTATATATATAATATAATATAATATAATATAATATAATATATATATATATATATATAAGTATGACACTATCAAGTTTGTACTAGGGAAACAATCCAACTGGGGGATTGTTTGACTAGTCCACATGGAAGAATCCTCAATTGACTATATGGCTAGGGAACGAGCCGTCCAACCGGGGACTGGGCTCACCAGCATGTATCCTCAATACTCGTGCGTCTATGATAAGTCCTACGTGTGGAGATTAACCCCGCTAAGGTTCTACGAAACACCCCGTCAAGGGTGCCCGGGTTCCGACATATCCAAGTATCACCAAATTCCAAGTATCCAATTCTAGTATCCAAATCCGGGGAGGTGCATAGGGTAATGCTAATAGCACTCAAAACTGACTTAAACCACAACCCAATCCACATTTCATAAACTCTTTCTAACAACCCCATATACCCAACTCATATCCAAGAATAAATATTCATTCTCAAAAATAGCACATATCCATTCCAAAATAATCACAATCCGCAATTATTTTAATATACTTCATTTACTTTCATAAAAATATTGCATTCACCATTTAAATAAATAATAACTCAATAATCAACAAATCATTATGCATATTTTTCCCATCCTTGAAAATAATGATTTTAGTTTAAAAACAAAGTCCACTCACAGATAGTCCCACGCTGCTTGACCCTGAGAGGTTCCCGCCTGCTACGTACGCTGGGTCGGAGTACCTATTTCAGAATATGAGGACTAGATTAAAATAAAGCGCTTCAAAAGAGAACTTTAAAATAAATTCCTAATTTCCCTGAATTTAAGTGTGTGTATGACGTTCAAGAAGTTCTAACTACGTGTTCTGGATCATGAAATAGCCTCAGAACATGTTCGGTCAACTAAGTGGTCAAACTTCCCAAATTTGGTCAACCGGGCCCACGGGGCCTACAACCTCCAATTTCCGATCGGTAAGTTTCTATGAGTTCAACAAGATTTATTATACATGTCCTGCAAGTTTGGTTCGAATCAAACGGTCGGATCGCTCGCAATCGCACGATCAGATGGTTACCGTTTAACCTAGTCATTGAATCATTGAATCAAAGCATCCGCGAATTCCTACACGATCCTAGAGGTGTCTAGATCAACATAATTTGAAATGGAGTCGATCCAACAGTGTGAACATATCAAACCCGAATAACGCCTAATATGCCCAAATTCAATCGACAATCAAACGGTAACCAAATTCAAATCCGAGCATACCGTCGTGCACGAGACTACATGAGGATCATTTTAGGACCAAATGGGTCACTTAAACAGTGCCCAAGCATCGCAACACACGCCGACAACGCATGTTGTTGCGTAGATTCAGCTGCACCAAAATAGATTCAGCTGCACCCTCAACTTGTGATACTCGCAAGTGCACGAGCCGTTGGTAGTTTAGCATATGTAAGTGCGAGGTTGATCCCACGAAGATTGGTGATAGATTGATTGAATTCAATTCCCTGTAAAAAAACAAAAATGAAAAAAAGAAAGAAAATAAATCAAACAAGAAAGAAAGAAAAGAAATTAACTCAAGCAAATAAGTTCCCAAGTTCAATTTAGATTAACGGATTGATTCTAGCTAAAGTATGATTAAGCCATGGTGTCTGGTCCTAACCTTGTGTTCCTAATTCCCTAACTTGATCATTTGTTGTCTAACCTAAATTAAGCATTAGGAACCCATTAAGCATAGAAGAACATTTTAAACAACCAAGCATGTATCTAAATCCCTGTTGTCGAATGTCCATACATACTCTTCCTATTCATAGTTCAATTCTAATTAAAGCATGGTGTCTACTCTTAATTCAAACCAAGATAGCTAACATGCAAGCCTTAATGGTGATCAATCATTCAAACTAGCATATTAACTTACAAGCATAATGAATAAGAACAAAAACCATAATTGAAACTAGGAAACTACTCAAACTTGAATACTTAAAGAAAAGAATTTACATAGCAATGGAAAATTAAGAAGAACTTAGAAAAACTCAAAGAAACATTAGCAAAAGAATTTTATTACAACAATTGAGAACTAGAAAGGAAAACTAAGAGAATTTGAGGGAGAGAAGGGAGGGGAGCTCTAGAGAAATGTTTGAGAGCTCCCCCCCTTGGGGTGTGTTTACAAGCTTGGAGAACTCACTATTTATAGGCTTAGGGGAGTTGAAATTCTGAATTAAATATTGATTCTACCTACCACACTCACTTCACCAACTTCACCTAACACACCATTACATTTGAAAACAATTTTTATGTCTTTAAACTTAGTGGGAGAGCTCCCACTTCATCTTCTTTGTCTGCAAATAGGCTGCTGGAAAACTCCACTTCAATTATAAAAATTGAATATGCTTCACCTAACCTTCACACTATCAACAACACTTCATCATGCATGACATTGCATTGCAGTCAGCTTGTGGGCAGGTTTTGGGGTTGTTATTCACTCCGAATAAATCTGGAAAAATATGGATATTCAAGCTCTTTGTCTTATGTTTCCAAGCATATGCAGCCCAACTCAAGGAAAAATCGGGAACACCTTCAAATGTCATTTGTGGCCCAGTAACGCAGATGCTGCCGAATTTTGACCTTGATCTACTAAATCATGTCTAACTTCCTCTAGAAGACTCAGAATCATGAACCGTAAAATGCCACGGAAATTAGACTTCCGTATCTTTCCAATGATGTATGGCTCATTATCTGGTTCTTCTTGAGCAAGTACAGGTTAATCCGTGAAATTGAATGATCTGCAGACACTGTTTTGAGCTAATTCGTCTTCAAAATGCATGTAATGAGTCTCAACCTTATTACACTGAAACATACACAAAGTCTATTAAAAGCACAAGTTTAACTCAAAAATATAACCAAATCATAAGTTAGAAGGGTATAAAAAGATATGTAATTATGCACCGATCAAATACCCCCAAACCTAGATGTTACTAGTCCTCGAGTAAAACAAAAGGAAAACAAAGATAAAAACAAAACGAGAAATTTATTAAACCACTTTCGTAGGTAACTCGATTGCATTGAGCGCATGCAACAAGCCTTTAAACCTCTAGGCATCCCTAGTAGGAGGAGTTGTGTCTCCTGAGGGTTTAACAGAAACGATACCCACAAACGCTTTACTGACTCTATAAAACAAAAAGGTTAGAAAACTAACTTTGAAAACAACTAATGAAAGATAATTTTAATCATACCTCCAACACCATAGAGTTGCCAAGATAGATGATCAATAAGTGTGTAAAATGGAAGCTATAGCTCAAAGGCACACGGCTTCAAAGTAAACATACTCAAATCTTGAAGGAAGAATATGCTTCAACTCTAATTCTCACATATAGCACTCAATCACTCAGAACCTATGGTTTTATTCTTTCAAAAAAGTATAATGAGTATATGAAATAGAAGCACAATATTTGGTTAGATCTCATTAAGGGAATCAAATACTAAGAGATACACACATACATACCAGCACCCATGAATACATCCTCAAAGATCAGCTAGGTCTTTCACAAGGTTGCAATGAAAGGCTAAGGTTAAGGGAAGTGGAAGAATTGGAAGGAATAAAATTAACTTAAGAACATACCAAGGTTGCATTCTTGATTGACCTGCAAGGTGTCATTGATTTAGAATGGTATGGCTGCAACTTCATAGCATCATCTGGTATAGACCTTATATTTCACATTTAGATCAAATCGAAACACTTTCTCTTTATTTTTCTTATTTGCTGACTTGATCTTTTTTTTTTCTTTTTTTTTGAAACTTGCACAGATTCACACCAATTTACATTTAGGCATGTGGCAGCAACTTCCTTGCTTCAAACTTTAACTTGGCACACCTTGGTATATTTATAAGCTTTATAAGGTATGACTATAATAAGTTAAATATCTCAGATTGATATACAAAGTTAGGGGAATCATGAGGGTGATAGAAGAAAATGGCTTGAATTGTTTGGCTACAAGAGAGCTGATGGAACACACGAATGGGTAGGGTGAAAAGAAAGCACAGAGAATGGTTATACACACATAGCCTAGCATCACTTCAATGAGTTCATGAGTGAGTGAGAGCATGGACCTGATATCTGCAAATAGAATCATCCTTAGTATTCAATCAAAATGGAACAATGAGATCATTTTAGAGTGAATTGAAGAAAATAAATAGAGATGAGGAATAGAAACACTTTAAACCCTCTCAAGAAAGCAATTAGGCTCGAAAGAGCTCACTAGGGTAGTCTCTACTATTCTCCTTCAAGAATCTGAGCATGGTACTTTAGCCAACAGAATTCTAAGAGCAAAAGCTTTGTGAAGTGTAAAATGTTTGATATGAAAATCTCAATGGCAGCTCCATAGCATTGATTGTATGACATTCTAAAAAAAATTAGTAACAAGTGAACGAAAATTGGAAACACAAAAGAACAAAAATTGAAAACGCAAATCAAATGAACAAAAATTTAAAATTGAAAACACAAATTAACAAAAAAAAACGAAAATTGAAAACACAAATGAACAAAAATTGAAAACACAAATGAACAAAAAATTGAAATACCCCCAAACCTGAATTAATACCCCAGACCTAAATTGAACATTGTCTTTAATGTGAAAGCATATAAGAAAATAGAAAATATGGATTAAGGGTAACCTGGAATTGCACGGTTCATCTTTCAATCCGACTCACTTTCCGAAGGGTCTGAAACAGAAGAATCATATTGGCCTCCATCTATCATCAACTCATCCATCTGCTCCACGAAGTCTCGGAGCCTTGTGGTCATGTACACTAATTGGAAATGAAACTCGTCAAGCACACTTAAGTAAATGCCAAACTCGTCTCGAATGTTACCTGTACAATACATGTGACTGCTTATCACAACAGTTCTTGCCACAAACCTCCTATCTAGCAGATATACCCTCCAAGTATCTAGACAATGTGCCAGCGCCGCAAGTTGCATCTCTTCCAATCCACAATCCAGATCCCAATTTGGAATCATGTCTTCAATTTCTTCTATCAGCCTACCTCTATGAAACAAAAAGGCATCTATGACAACTTCTGAGGGATCCATGGCAAACACAACCACGAGCACCTCAATCACCTCAAACACCCGTTGCACAATGGTATCTTTTCCCAAAGGATCTTCTGGTGGGATAACTGGCAGTGAGTTCAACAAAACCATTGAGCTAGGCACATTCACTATGCTCAATTCGGACTCCTCCTCCTTGAGTTTTCCACTGACAGCCTCCTGGAGTTTCTCCATTGACAAGATCTACAATAAACAACAATTTGGAGAAGGTTTGGCTCAAGAGGAAGAGGAAGCTGAGATGTTCAGGGGTTAGCGGGCGGCTAGATCAAATGAAAAATAGAGAGTTATTTTTAGGGTTAATGTAGGTAGTGTTTCAGAGAAAGAGAAGGTTTTTTTTTTTTTTTTTTTTTTTTTTTATATAAATTTTTTTTTATAAATTATTATTATTATTATATATATATATATTTGAATAAAACACACGAATATACAAGTGACTCATGGATTACCAGTTAAGAACCTCAGAAAACACAGCCAGGGGATCTGGGAAGTTTGGAGAGGTCACAATGGTCCTGCTTAAAACCCAAACTTCTTAGACACCGAAGGTGTCGCCTAAAGAACTCCTAGACACTGTATTAACAGAGGTGCTCATTGGAGTTACCATAAGTCAACTCATATGAAAAATCTTTTTTTTTTATTTAAAATTTTGTATAAAAAGAAACATAAACTTAAAATAATAAGAAAACAAATTAAGAGAAAAGATTAGAATGCTCCCCTTTGAAGCAATTAGGTCGAGCATAGATGTATTTGGAGGTCGTGACTTCTCCTACTACTCCACACTTCCTCATCATGATTGGAGTTGCATTTTCTCTCCTTTTTTATTTAGCTATCTAAATTGCTAAAACAAACACAAACAAAAACTTGAAAGAGAATTAAAAGGATTAGGACATAAAAACAAAAATGAAAAGGAAAAAAAAAACAACACACATCTAATTCCATGCTTCAAAGTTTTTTTTTTTTTTTTTTTGGTGTTGTGTAAGCCGGGACTTAAACCCAGTTCTCTTGCTTGTTAGGCAATTGTCCTGTTCCGTTGGACTACAAACACAACTTTTCAATTAACATCATTAATTTTAAAACATGAAAGTGCCTAGTAAGACATGAAATTGAGAGGAAAAAAAAAAGAGTAAAACAAGTAGGGAAAAGAAATATAACCAAACTATGTTGCCAATCCCCGGCAACGGCGCCAAAAACTTGTTGCGTAAATTCAGCTGCACCAAAATAGATTCAGCTGCATCCTCAACTTGTGATACTCGCAAGTGCACGAGCCGTTGGTAGTTTAGCATATGTAAGTGCGAGGTCGATCCCACGAGGATTGGTGATAGATTGATTGAATTCAATTCCCTGTAAAAAAACAAAAATGAAAAAAAGAAAGAAAATAAATCAAACAAGAAAGAAAGAAAAGAAATTAACTCAAGCGAATAAGTTCCCAAGTTCAATTTAGATTAACGGATTGATTCTAGCTAAAGTATGATTAAGCCATGGTGTCTGGTCCTAACCTTGTGTTCCTAATTCCCTAACTTGATCATTTGTTGTCTAACCTAAATTAAGCATTAGGAACCCATTAAGCATAGAAGAACATTTTAAACAACCAAGCATGTATCTAATCCCTGTTGTCGAATGTCCATACATACTCTTCATATTCATAGTTCAATTCGAATTAAAGCATGGTGTCTACTCTTAATTCAAACCAAGATAGCTAACATGCAAGCCTTAATGGTGATCAATCATTCAAACTAGCATATTAACTTATAAGCATAATGAAATAAGAACAAAAACCATAATTGAAACTTGGAAACTACTCAAACTTGAACACTTAAAGAAAAGAATTTACATAGCAATGGAAAATTAAGAAGAACTTAGAAAAACTCAAAGAAACATTAGCAAAAGAATTTTATTACAACAATTGAGAACTAGAAAGGAAAACTAAGAGAATTTGAGGGAGAGAAGGGAGGGGAGCTCTAGAGAAATGTTTGAGAGCTCCCCTCCCTTGGGGTGTGTTTACAAGCTTGGAGAACTCACTATTT
This sequence comes from Prunus salicina, assembly GCA_020226455.1. Lineage (NCBI taxonomy): Eukaryota > Viridiplantae > Streptophyta > Magnoliopsida > Rosales > Rosaceae > Prunus > Prunus salicina. The sequence continues at coordinate 5,489,427 of CM035347.1, forward strand.
ATAGGCTTAGGGGAGTTGAAATTCTGAATTAAATATTGATTCTACCTACCACACTCACTTCACCAACTTCACCTAACACACCATTACATTTGAAAACAATTTTTATGTCTTTAAACTTAATGGGAGAGCTCCCACTTCATCTTCTTTGTCTGCAAATGGGCTGTTGGAAAACTCCACTTCAATTATAAAAATTGAATATGCTTCACCTAACCTTCCCACTATCAACAACACTTCATCATGCATGACATTGCATTGCAGTCAGCTTGTGGGCAGGTTTTGGGCTTGTTATTCACTCCGAATAAATCTGGAAAAATATGGATATTCAAGCCCTTTGTCTTATGTTTCCAAGCATATGCAGCCCAACTCAAGGAAAAATCGGGAACACCTTCAAATGTCATTTGTGGCCCAGTAACGCAGATGCTGCCGAATTTTGACCTTGATCTACTAAATCATGTATAACTTCCTCTAGAAGACTCAAAATCATGAACCGTAAAATGCCACGGAAATTAGACTTCCGTATCTTTCCAATGATGTATGGCTCATTATCTGGTTCTTCTTGAGCAAGTACAGGTTAATCCGTGAAATTGAATGATTTGCAGACACTGTTTTGAGCTAATTTGTCTTCAAAATGCATGTAATGAGTCTCAACCTTATTACACTGAAACATACACAAACTCTATTAAAAGCACAAGTGTAACTCAAAAACATAACCAAATCATAAGTTAGAAGGGTATAAAAAGATATGTAATTATGCACCGATCACATGTGTGTCTCAAGAAATTCCAGCAACCAAAAAATTCTCGAAACACCCATCAAGACCTATACCTATGTGATCAGGACAATGAGTGAAGCAACTTTTTTTCTTGGACCATGTACAAAAGTGACTGGAACTTGCAAGAAACAGGAGCCGGAAACCGGCCAAACTTTGAGTTACAAATTGATCTTAATCAACCCAACCATGAGGTAAAACACGTTGAGAGGATGAGAAAGCATACCTAGATCGACAAAAATGGTGGCCGGAACGAGGGATGGAAATTTTGGGGCAAAATCGGTCAGTGTTTTGCAAATTACGGCAGCTGGAGTGGCGGATTGTGCGGGGAATGGGTGGGATGGAGAGAGGAAGTGGAGGTGATTCTTTTGGTACCGGCCTTGTGGCCGGAGGTGGACAATGGTGGCGGTGGTGGCCAAAAATCCGATCGGCTGAATAGTTTTAGGGCCACGCAAAGGAAAATATGGGGGGAGGAGAGAGAGAGAGAGAAGAGAGAGAGAGAGAGAGAGAGAGAGAGAGAGAGAGAGAGAAGGAAATCTGATTTTTTTTTTAAAACCAACTTCGAAATACTTACGGTTGTGCCACTAGGCTTTCGTAGATCATAACTTCTTCGTTTCAACTTCGATTTGAGCTCACTGCGTGTCTACGGATTCATATCGACACAATCTACATCATGGTGCCATTCAATTCCCCAAAATCATTCCAGATTAAAAAGTGACCAAAATAAGCCTACCCCCGAGGGCAAAATTGTAATTTCTTATTTATATAAATTAAATAATTTAAAATGGACAATAAAAATAGGGCCGGGGTGTCACATTGATATTAATGCACATTTGAGAAACCTCTACACAACTGTTGAAAATGGTAGAAGATGCAAGCCATCATGAAGAAAGCCCTAGAAGCTTCAAGCCATTGTCAGCACCTAAAAGAAGCTAGAAAGTTTCTAATAGTTATCTTAAATAGTTGTACTAAGATAATTTTAGGAATTGTCAAAAACTAGTGGCTGGAGTGGAATAGCATAGTCCTTGTACAAGGGGGTCGGTTGATTGTTGGCTACTGCTATCTATAAATAGGCTTGTAAGTGTTCTAATATGTGTTAAAAAAGTAGCCAAGAGCTATAAAACTAAAACAACAATAGCCTACAGTACTTTAAACCAACTAGGTAGTACATCACTAAAAGGTCAATAGCCTATAGTTCTATAACAAGTTCTATACCCACTAGGAATCTTCTATTGTAGTGCTATTGTCCTATACTTATATACATTTACAACTAATATTTCCTAAACCTATTCAAAAAAACTAACAGTGATATAAGAGCACTTTTTCGATCAACCTTGGGCATTGAGTTCAATCTATCTAATCCTCCATCATTTGGGCTGGAGAAAATTATGACTTATGGAGTATCAAAATAAGGACCTATTTTATGTCTCAAGATTTATGGAGCATAGTTGATAGTTGATTCTCTATCCCGAAAAATCTCATTGTGGAGCAAGTGATGTAATTAGATAAGGATGAACAAAATGATGCAAAGGTTCTTTATGTTTTGCAACAAGCCTTGGATGCTACAATATTTCCATTGATCATGGAAGCTACAACAAGAAAGAAAGCATGGGATATTTTGATGGAGAAATTTGGAATTTGAAGGAAATTCAGAGGTATGTTCCGTCAAACTACAAACTTTGAGAAGACTATAAAATCAGAAATTTGGAAGAAGGCTATGGAAGAAGGAATTAAGACAATTTAAGAAGAAGAAAAAAAATTAAAAGTGGGAGATAGTAGATCACCTACAAGGTAAAGAAATCATAGGGGTTAAAAGAGTTTATATGATCAAATTTAAACATGATGGTTCAATACCCAAAACAAAAAAACATATATATGGCAAGGCTAGGAGCTAATGGATAGTCACAAAAGCAAGACATAGCCTTGATCACACTACATTCATGTTTGCATGAGAGAATATGTATAAGATTATGTACAATGGAACTTCATGAGGGGTGTGAACTATATCTAGATCGAGGTCTAAAAAAATAACAAGTTCCTGTTATTAGTTTCGTTGTTTCGGATCATCAATACATCCCACATACTACTTTGAATGTGTTTGGTTGCATTCGACCTCATCTTGATCTAGTTTGGTAGCATTCAAATCCAACTTCAAACAAATCTTTATATACGTAGAAATTTGTATGTTTTCCATATATTTATCTATAAGGGAACACATTTTAGAAATATATTCTTTGATCACACTATGCTTTTTCTTAATAAAAATATTATTCACAAAAAAATAATATTTTAAATGTTACGATTATTTTTTCAATCTTAAATATGAGATCACTGTATGATGGTCTCTTCTCCTATATATGTTTGTTTGAAAGAATCTATGTTTGGAACCAACCTCAAATGAAATATGATTAAATTAAATAGAAAATTTGGCATAAGTCCAATTATGAGGAGAGACTTTGGGTGCAATCCACGCAGAAATTGTTGTTGATCCAAGTCCTTTGACTTTTGCGCCACATAAGATTACATGCATATTTCAATTTATTGATATTTACTTTTTTTATTTTTTATTTTTTGTTCCAGTTATGCACCTAAAACATAAATAAGGTAAATTATGAATTCCTAAAACTGGTAAGTTATTGATTTGTAGGATATTAATTATCATATTTGATTTGAATTTAATTGCAAATATATTTATTGAATTCTGAAATTTTCCCAAGGTATACCGACATCAAAAATTGTAATAAGATTTCATAAAAAATTCATACCTTAACAATAGGTAAGGTACCTATGCATATACCTCGTACGCAATATGCAGGTAATTAAACCCACAAATTACCTCTGGTCCAGGTAATTAAATCCATAAATTACCTCTAGTCTAGGTAGTTATACACTTTAGGCCAGCAAATTGAACTCATATAATATCTTGGTATGGATCCTTAAACTCAACTGAGATAAAAATCCATGGAAGACATGTACGTATGTATATAAATATGAACCTTTAGAAAAAACTGCTTAAGAAAACTCAAGAAAAAAACACTTACCTGTAAGGCAGGTACATATATACCTTTATGTATTAACATTATTTACCTGTATGCCAGGTACATAATTTAATGTGGGTGTTTGTCTGATCGATTGGTATAATATGTGAGTCTTTACTTTTTATTGATTAAATTGTATTTTATCTATATATTATGAATATTATCAAGGACAAAAAATTCAAAATTCAAAATTTGGAGTTCAATTTCAAGGAAATAATGCATTAAATTTAGATCTTCAATGTGTTTTCCTTATTTACCTTAAAGGGTAAAATTGATACAACAAAAAAGTAATAAATGTCAAAGGACCTACATCTAAAACCAAAAACACGAGGACTAGACCCAATGATGGCTAATCGTTTTGGACCTAGATCTAAGAACCCCTAAATTAAATTGTGGGTCTTATATTATTTTCCTTGATTTATGCATTTTCATAACAGAAGATATTACTATGCATTTAATTTGTTAATAAATTTAGCACAAAGATTAAAAATTATACAAGAGAAGGGCACAATCGGAATCGAACCAGTGACCTCTTTATCTATAGTGAAATGCTCTACCGCTAAGCTATGGACCCAACTTGTTATTAATTTTATATTTTAATAGGCTTTTTTTTTTTTTTTTTTTGTTGTAAAACAATATCATGCCAAGAACACAACTTCCCCTTTATTAAAAATAATTAAGAGATCGGTCTATTATAGTATTATCCTTCTTAGTTTTATATCTCACAAACTCTAAGTAGTGGCCTTGACTTGCATACTAGTGGCATCATGTTCTAACCCCAACGACACTTTAGTAGTGTGTGACTAAGAAACCTCCCTCCCCCTTATAGTTTAGACTCTCACTTAACCAACTTCAAATAAAGATATTACTATGTATTTAATAGTGATAATAAATTAAATATCAAGATTAAAAATTATCCAAGAAAAGGGTTCTACTGATATCGAACCAGTAACCTTTTGATCTTCAGTTGAATGCTCTACTACTAAGCTATGGACTTAACTTGTTATTAATTTTTTTTCTTTTTCAATTTCATCTATTTTGTAAACTATAAATAAAATAAGGAATCGTTAGCTAGCTAGCTAAAGAAAACTATCAGCACCCATGCACGCTCAACTGCTACCCGTGGCCTTGGCTGTGCCAACGTACCCGATGTCTTGCTTTAGATTCCCCCGGCCACTTGCAAACAAATTAATGGCATTCTTAGTAATTTCTGGTGGAGTAATGGTGACGACAAAGCTCATATTCACTGGAAGAGATGGGAAGTGTTATGCCTCCCAAAGGCCGAGGGAGGCTTTGTTGAAGTGTAACCCTTTGAGCTGAAATCCGAAACCTTGGCGTCAAAATGTCTCTGCTTTATTTGAATTGTTCTGTTTATTTGTTTTTTTTAAATGCTGGATTATAGTCCAAGTGGCCTCTTAAGAGTGTGTAAGATTGTGACAGTTGTCATCATCTCATAGGATGATTGGCGTGAGAAATAACTAACGCACAAATTAAACCCTATAAATCATGCAATCGTAGTACGAGTAAGTAGGGATCATTCTATTCCGGGGATTAGGAGGGATGCTAATCAACACAAATTAAATTTATTAAACTAGAACTAAGTTAAGGGAACAATGATTGGGGGGAGTTGGATGATTTAGACCAAAGTAAAATTGACAGCAGCAAATAACTAAGATGTGAATGAAATATGGATTAAGGGATAGCTAGAGGATTCTTCTCCACACATGAAACATATGCACATAAATTGATCTCCAGTTACTCTTTTTCTATAAAGTACGAATGACAAAGCCCCAAATTAATTGTGAACTGCACTAATTAACTCTCATATTTTCCTAAGTTCATTGAATTGGACTCAGCGACTCAATCAAATTATTCTTATCAAGTTCCCTATATGAACAGCATGATAGAGATACATATCAAAGATCATTAAGTTCTATGAAAATCATAAGCTTTGACAAAACATTTGTAACTATGAAAAGCATGATACTCCTGCCAGGAATTCACTTAACACAATCATGACTAGTGACTTTTACTACTTGTGAATATAAGTTCATAACGATTAGGTGAAATTCCCTCATATTCTAGCATCAAATCCCTGCATGCAAACTAAGTATGCATCCTTAATAAACATGCAAGAATAAGTCCTGAATAAAACAGAAAAGTAAATCACATTCATACTTTACGAAACCATAACTGGAAGTGATCAATTCATATAAAACATATGTCCATGGCTTCGAATTCACCTCTAACTAAGAAGAAATTCAGTTACTCATATTTAATAATTGAAAAGCAATATAGAATGGAAATACATAAGATAGGATAAAGAAAAGAAAAGAACTAGATGATGGCAGCAAGGAATTCCCAAGACAGCTCCAAGCTTTGCTCCTTTGCAACTAGCTCTCTCTCTCTCTCTCTCTCTCTCTCTCTCTATCTGAATGTGTATGAGTAATGGATGAAGAGAATTGATGGATTGTTGAATGCCTTTGTGTTTAGAATTGAAGTGCTATTTATAGGGAGAATAGAAGGGGAATATCTAAATTGAATATGGTTTATGCCAATAGCACTTGTAAAAGAAACTCATCTTTTGGCTAGTGCACTTCATCAACAAATCCCACTAGATAGCACTTGTAATTAGAAACTCATCTTTTTGGCTAGTGCTCTTCACCAACAAATCCCACTAGATAGCTCTTGATCATGCATGACATTGCATTGCAATCAGCTTGTGGGCCGATTTTGGGTTTGTTATTCACTCCAAACAATTCTGGAAAAATATGGATCTTCAAGCCATTTGTCTTATCTTTCCAAGCATATGCAGCCCAACTCAAAGAAAAATAGGGAAGACCTTCAAATGTTATTTTTGGCCCAGTAACGCAGATACTGCCGAATTTTGACCTTGAGCTGCTAAATCATGTATAACTTCCTCTAGAAGACTCCAAATCATGAACCGTAAAATGCTACGGAAACTAGACTTCCGTATCTTTCCAATGATATATGGCTCATTATCTGGTTCTTCTTAAGCAAGTACAGGTTAATCCGTGAATGTGACTGATCTGCAGACACTGTTTTGAGCTAACTTGTCTTCAAAATGCATGTAATGAGTCTCAACATTATTACACTGAAACATACACAAACTTTATTAAAAGCACAAGTTTAACTCAAAAACATAACAAAATCATAAGTTAGAAGGGTACAAAAAGATATGTAATTATGCACCGATCAAATACCCCCAAACTTAGATTTTGCTAGTCCTCGAGCAAAACAAAATAAAACTACAACTTAGGAAACAGGAAATAAGCAACTAGCCTTCCAAACAATATCCTCAAAGAATCACCAACGTATATGGTTCCAAAGAAACACAAAAATCACAATCTAAGTTCCACACATGATTCACGAGAAAGTAAAGCTCACAATGACACCCTTAAGTGTAGTGTGTGAATACCAAATCAGAACAACCCCTGCCACTCAAATAAGTATATGCGCACACACTTAGAGCAAAATCAATAATTCTGAACCCCATAAGCTCATTATCCAATCTGCTCTCCACAGTAATACCATGCAACACCAAGGATCAAAAGGACTGTACAAGGGTAGTAATGAGGTTCATGGTAGTGGTAGAATGAAAGAAGGGATATGAGATATACAATATTTTTAGCACAATTAAAGCACAGGTAAGAGCATAAGAGATTATTGAACTTTGTAACAAGCAAGGAACACATACATGAGCAGATTTTCAACATAATTTCAGCACCTTCAAATGTGTTTATTTAGCCTAATTTTGTGGCTCTTTACCCTAGATCACCATGATCTTCTCTTTTATAACACCCTAGGGCCGTGACTACATTGGTCACACTTCATTACCTCTTTTGATTAGTTACCAATACCCCCAAACTTATTTCTTTTCAACACTTGGGTAATGGCACTAATGATTCACTTTTGCTCAAAAAAAACCTTGCATTCTTTATAACTCTCTTTTGAAGATAACTTTAACTGCTCATAGAATAAGTGAGAATAAGAAAACAGAAGTTCATTATGGCAGGAATGGTTTACACAAAGAAAGGCTTAACATTGGCTCAAATGGGTTGACTAGGGATGAATACATGTAGAGGGATGGTTAGAAAGGCTCAAACGGTTCAAACATAGCCTAAATCATTTCCTAAGCATTGTATGGCAACAAAATGTCTCAAGAGATATTCAAATAAGTTCTAGAGTACAAAACCAAGATCATGAGATAAGTAGAATTGCATAACGTCTCTAAGTAACAAGAAATTGGACTAACTTGGCAAAGTGCTCAATAAGTGCAAGGGTGGCATGCAAGACAGAGTTAACTCAGAACCACACAAAGTCCTTAAAAAATGACTCTCAATTTCTGATAAACCATATTAGTATTAAATCCAAGTCTTATCATAGGTGTTTGGAAGGATAACGAAACAACACACAAAATCCTGCGTTTTTAGACGCTAAACACACTAAAAAATAAAATTTTTTGACAGTAAAACAACATAACCAAATCCTTCCCCCCAAACTTAAATGAAACATTGCCCTCAATGTTTAGAACGTAAGAACATGCAATGCCTCATAAATGCAAGGAAAGAAGAGAAGGAAAAGACATAACCAAATGTTAGAGTTTAGAAAAACTCCCCTTTGAAGCGATTAGGACGGTTCATCTTTCAATCCGACTCACTTTCCGAAGGGTCTGAAACAGAAGAATCATATTGGGCTCCCTCTATCATCAACTCATCCATCTGCTCCACAAAGTCTCGGAGCCTTGTGGTCATATACACTAATTGGAAGTGAAACTCGTCAAGCACACTTAAGTAAATGCCAAACTCGTCTCGAATGTTACTTGTACAATACATGTGACTGCTCAACACAACAGTTCTTGCCACAAACCTTCTATCTAGTAGATATACCCTCCAAGTATCTAGACAATGTGCCAGCGCCGCAAGCTGCATCTCTTCCAATCCACAATCCAGATCCCAATTTGGAATCATGCCTTCAATTTCCTCTATCACCCTACCTCTATGAAACAGAAAGGCATCTATGGTAACTTCTGAGGGATCCATGGCAAACACAACCACGAGCACCTCAATCACCTCAAACACCCATTGCATAATGATGTCCTCTCCCAAAGGATCTTCTGGTGGGATAGCTGGCAGTGAGTTCAACAAAATTATTGGGCTAGGCACCTTCACCATGCTCAATTCGGACTCTTCCTCCTTGAGCTTTCCACCGACGGCATCCTTGAATTTCTCCATTGACGAGCCCTACAATAAGTAATAATTTGGAGAAGGCTTGGGAAGAGAAGGTTTGGTTTCAGGGGTTAGCGGGCGGCTAGATCAAATGAAAGATGGAGAGTTAGGGTTAATGTAGGTAGTGTTTCAGAGAAAGAGAAGGTTTTTATTGATTTATTGATTTATAATTTTATTATTATTATTATTATTATTATTTTATATTTTATATTTTATATTTGTTTTTTGAATAAAACACACGAATATATAAGTGACTCATGGATTATCAGTTAAGAACCTCAGAAAACACAGCCAGGGGATCCGGGAAGTTTGGAGAGGTCACAATGGTCCCGCTTAAAATCCAAACTTCTTAGACACCGAAGGTGTCGCCTAAAGAACTCCTAGACACTGTATTAACAGAGGTGCTTATTGGAGTTACCAGAAGTCAACTCATATGAAAAATCTTTTTTTTTTTTTTTAGGCTTGCAAGACATTGAACAAAATTATACTAAGCAAAACAAAGCTCACACAACTTAACTCTACCACAAAACCTAACAAAATTGTCAATCCCTACCCCCAAACTTAAATGGAGCATTGTCCTCAATGTGAAAGCATATAAGATGAGTGAGAACATGTAAATAATAAGGGGAAAGTTTAAGACAAAGGATTAGAGAAACTCACTCTTGATGTGATTAGGTCGACCGCTACCAAGCACCTTATTCTTCAACACATGGGTTGCCTCCCAAGAAGCGCTAAGTTTTATGTCTTCAGCCGGACATCCAACTTGTTATAGTGAATGGGGAGGTTTGGGCTCAATCGGCACCGCATGCAATGCAAGAGAGTTCACCAAGCTTGTCTTCCATTTCCATCGCTTCCTTGTTGCAACATATTGTGGCAATGACTCTAAGGCAGCCACCATCTCGCAGATTTCTTCATGATTAGGTTCGGCCCCATTTTTGATGAGTTCAATTCCTTGAACAATGGTGGTTTCAAGGGCATCCCTATCTAGGGTTTTGAGATTTTCCTGCGCCAAAGAATCAAATGCATCAACAAAGAAACACGAGTGATCATCCATAGGGTACCTCATAGCTTTAGAAATATTGAAATCAATGATATCGCCATCAAATTCCATTGTCAACTTCCCTTTGAACACATCGATATTGGTTTGGGCTGTTTTCATGAAAGGTCGTCCAAGTAAGATTGGCAATGGTGTTGAATGGGCCGAATCCTCCATCTCAAGCACATAAAAATCTGCTGGAAATATCAAGTGGTTAACCTGCACCAAAACATCTTCCAAAACTCCTTTCGGATATGCATTAGAACGATCAGCTAATTGAATTACAACTCCATCCTTTTTAAGCTCTCCTAAGTTCATAGAGGCATAAATAGAGTATGGCATGACATTAATGGAAGCACCTAAATCTAACATGGCATGTTCAAACTTGGTGTTACCAATAACACAAGGGATTGTGAAACTACCTGGATCTTTGCATTTAGGTGGCAGTTTTCGTTGCAAAACTACAGAAACATTCTCACTTACCCTTACCACTTCTTTGTTCGAATTCCTCCTCCTTGTTGTACAAAGCTCTTTCAAGAATTTAGCATACTTGGGAACTTGCTTTATTGCGTCAAGAAGTGGGATATTTACTTGTACCTTCCTGAAAGTCTCTAAGATGTCTTTTTCATTCTCTTCTTTCTTAGACTGCATAAACCTGCGAGGGAAAGGCAAATTTGGAGGGATAGGGTTAGAATGAGTTGAATTTGGAACAACCTTACCTAAGTTTGGTTGTGCAGGAGCTTTGGGGGACTGCAGCAATGGTTGTTCCTCCCTTGCCGTGGCTTTGTCCTCCTCCTTCTCTTTGAAGAGCAACTTTTCATTCTCTGTTGGGCTTTGTTCGGACATTTTGGGATTGGTTCCAATCTCTTTACCACTCCTCAAGATGATAGCTTTAGCCGTTTCAAAACCTCCTTTTGGGTTGACAATGGTTGAGCTAGGTAGTTCGCCTTCTTCTCTAAACTGTCCCATGAATTCCGCCATCTGCCCAATTTGCTTCTTCACTTCGCTCATCTCTTTGGCTTGATTTTGTAAACCCTGAGTCAAAGAAGTTAGTACTTTAAGCATTTGATCATTATCCATTGGGTAACCTGAATTTGATTGGGCAGTTTGTGGTTGAGGTTGTGGTGGTGCGAATGGCCTTTGATAGAACCCCGGAGGTGGCTGTCTATATCCGCCTTGTTGTTGAGTTTGTTGAGGCTCCCTCCACTAAAAATTTGGATGATCTCTCCAGCCTGGATTGTAGGTGTTTGAAAATGGGTCATACCTAGGTTGAGTTTGTCCTTGATAACCTATGGCATTGGCACTTTCCCATCCCCCATTCGCTATTAATTGAGGACATTGATCAGTGTGGTGTCCATGCATAGAGCACACGCTACAAGTGGCTGCACTTTGCACTTTGGGTCCTTCAACAACCTGTGAAATAAGAGTAGAGAGATTAGCCATTTGAGATTGAAGTTCTGAAATAGCACTTACCTCATTAACTTGACTTGGCTATGCATGATCTCTCCCTCCAACTCCTTCATATTGTTGTGCATTCAAAGCTCGGTTTGCTATTAAGATCTTTGCAGCAACTGGTGTTTTGTCAACCAAAGCACCTCCTGCTGAAGCATCAAGCATTTGTCTCTCCAGTGGAAGTAGCCCTTCATAGAAATATTGAATTAAAAGCTCTTCCTTCATTTGATGTTGTGGGCAGGATGCAACTAACGTCTTAAAACGCTCATAGTACACTGGAAAGGATTCTCCCGGGCCTTGTTGAATTCCACTAATTTTCTTCCTTAAAACAATGATTCTTGAAGTTGGGAAGAATTTCTCTAAGAATGCTTTATTCATACTTTCCCAAGAAATAACGGTTCCAGGTGCTAGTTCATAGAGCCAATCCTTAGCCTTGTCCATAAGAGAAAATGGAAAGGCTTTCATCTTCAAAATATTTCCATCCACGTTAATGGGTGTCATACTTGAACATACTACTTCAAATTCCTTCAAATGCTTGTTTGGATCTTCCATGGACAGCCCATGGTATCTGGGAATGTGATGTAGCAAACTTGACTTCAATTCAAACACATCGGTCCTGCAATAACTAAGATGTGAATGAAATATGGATTAAGGGATAGCTAGAGGATTCTTCTCCACACATGAAACATATGCACATAAATTGATCTCCAGTTACTCTTTTTTTAATAAAGTACGAATGACAAAGCCCCAAATTAATTGTGAACTGCACTAATTAACTCTCATATTTTCCTAAGTTCATTGAATTGGACTCAGCGACTCAATCAAATTATTCTTATCAAGTTCCCTATATGAACAGCATGATAGAGATACATATCAAAGATCATTAAGTTCTATGAAAATCATAAGCTTTGACAAAACATTTGTAACTATGAAAAGCATGATACTCCTGCCAGGAATTTACTTAACACAATCATGACTAGTGACTTTTACTACTTGTGAATATAAGTTCATAACGATTAGGTGAAATTCCCTCATATTCTAGCATCAAATCCCTGCATGCAAACTAAGTATGCATCCTTAATAAACATGCAAGAATAAGTCCTGAATAAAACAGAAAAGTAAATCACATTCATACTTTACGAAACCATAACTGGAAGTGATCAATTCATATAAAACATATGTCCATGGCTTCGAATTCACCTCTAACTAAGAAGAAATTCAGTTACTCATATTTAATAATTGAAAAGCAATATAGAATGGAAATACATAAGATAGGATAAAGAGAAGAAAAGAACTAGATGATAGCAGCAAGGAATTCCCAAGACAGCTCCAAGCTTTGCTCCTTTGCAACTAGCTCTCTCTCTCTCTCTCTCTCTCTCTCTCTCTCTCTCTATCTATCTATCTGAATGTGTATGAGTAATGGATGAAGAGAATTGATGGATTGTTGAATGCCTTTGTGTTTAGAATTGGAGTGCTATTTATAGGGAGAATGGAAGGGGAATATCTAAATTGCATATGGTTTATGCCAATAGCACTTGTAAAAGAAACTCATCTTTTGGCTAGTGCACTTCATCAACAAATCCCACTAGATAGCACTTGTAATTAGAAACTCATCTTTTTGGCTAGTGCTCTTCACCAACAAATCCCACTAGATAGCTCTTGATCATGCATGACATTGCATTGCAATCAGCTTGTGGGCCGATTTTGGGCTTGTTATTCACTCCAAACAATTCTGGAAAAATATGGATCTTCAAGCCATTTGTCTTATCTTTCCAAGCATATGCAGCCCAACTCAAAGAAAAATAGGGAAGACCTTCAAATGTTATTTTTGGCCCAGTAACGCAGATGCTGCTGAATTTTGACCTTGAGCTGCTAAATCATGTATAACTTCCTCTAGAAGACTCCAAATCATGAACCGTAAAATGATACGGAAACTAGACTTCCGTATCTTTCCAATGATATATGGCTCATTATCTGGTTCTTCTTGAGCAAGTACAGGTTAATCCGTGAATGTGACTGATCTGCAGACACTGTTTTGAGCTAACTTGTCTTCAAAATGCATGTAATGAGTCTCAACCTTATTACACTGAAACATACACAAACTTTATTAAAAGCACAAGTTTAACTCAAAAACATAACCAAATCATAAGTTAGAAGGGTACAAAAAGATATGTAATTATGCACCGATCAATGATGGTTCAATCGCACGGTCTGTGGGATCTGGTCGAGAATGGGTTAAATGACCCAGATCTGAAGAAGGAGAAAGAGGAGGCTGTAGACACTGAGAAGTCCATGGTGGTTCAGACTCTGATGAAGGATGCTCGTGCACTTGGTTTGATCCAAAGTGCAGTTTCAGATCAGCTATTTCCAAGGACTGTGAATGAGGAGACCTCAAAGGGAGCTTGGGATATTCTGAAGTTGGAATTCAGAGGAGATAAACAGGTACGAAATGTCAAATTGCAAGGGTTGCGTAGGGAATTTGAATATACTCGCATGAAGGATAGTGAGTCTCTATCTGTCTATCTTGTTAGATTGTTTAATATGTTGAATCAAATGAAGAGTTATGGTGAGGAGCTATCTAGGGAGAGAATTGTGCAGAAACTATTGTTTAGTTTGCCAAAATCTTATGATTCTATCTGCTCTGTAATTGAACACTCTAAGGACCTTGAAACTCTTGAGGTTCAAGAGGTTGTTGCTTCACTGAAGAGCTTTGAGCTCAGATTGGATAGACACACTGAGAATTCTACAGAAAAGGCCTTCACTAGTCTGAATGTTGGTAGGAAAAACCTTGAAAATGGAATTGCTTCTGCAGATCAAATATCTTAGAAAAATTGGAAATCCAACGATGGAAACAAAATGGCCTGCAAACATTATGACAAATTTCATTATGGCAAATGCTGGTATGAAGGCAAGCCTAAATGTCATGGATGTGGAAAATTTGGACATATGGTCCGAGATTGCAATGGAAATAAGAATGCACATAGGGTGAATTATGCAAATGAGATGGAAGAAACTGGTACTTTGTTCTATGTGTGTAATGCTGCAACAGATGTAAAAGTAAATCACTCTTGGTACATTGACAGTGGGTGTAGTAACCACATGACAGGAGATGAGGGACTCTTAGTGAATATTCAAAGGGATTTGACCTCTAAGGTGAAGATGGGAACTGGAGAAGTGGTTCCAGTTGCTGGAGAAGGAACTTTGGTGAAAAAAACCAAGCTGGGTAAGAAGCACATTCATGAAGTAATGCTTGTGCCTGGTCTTGAAGAAAACTTGCTTAGTGTTGGGCAAATGATGGAACATGGCTATCACCTTGTGTTTGGAGGAAATATGGTGAGTGTTTATGATAATCAGTCACTAGAAAATTTGATTGTGAAGGTGCAAATGACAAACAACAGATGCTTTCCATTGACAATGATGTCTGCGAGTGAGTTGGTCCTAAAAGCAAGTGTCACCCATTGCTTGCAGACATGGCATAAGAGGCTGGGACATTTAAATGAGAGAAGTATAAAACTGCTGGAGAATCAAGGGATGGTTCATGGCTTACCTCACTTGGAGCAGTTGTCAATGGTGTGTGATGGTTGTATGCAAGGAAAACAGCATAGGGAGTCTTTTCGTTTGGAATCCACTTGGAGAGCTTCAAACCCTTTGGAATTGGTTCACACAGACATCTATGGACCAATGAAAACAGAATCACTATCTGGAAACAGGTATTTTTTGCTGTTTACAGATGACTATACTAGAATGTCTTGGGTGTATTTCATTAGAAACAAATCAAGTGCATTGGAGTGTTTTATAAAATTCAAGGCTATGACTGAGCTACAAAGTGGGTTCAAGATAAAGAGTTTAAGAAGTGACAGGGGTGGAGAATTCTTGTCAGGAGACTTTAACAAGTTTTGTGAAGAATCTGGCATTCAAAGGCAATTAACAGTGGCATACTCCCCTCAGCAGAATGGAGTAGCTGAGAGGAAGAATAGAACTATGGTTGAAATGGCTAAATCAATGTTGCATGAGAAAGGTGTCCCTTATGAGTTTTGGGCAGAAGCTATAAATACTGCAGTCTATTTGCTGAATAGATGTCCTACCAAGGCTCTCAACAAGGTAACACCATTTGAAGCTTATACTGGCAGAAAACCAGGAATTGCACATTTAAAAATATTTGGATCTCCTTGTCATGTGCTTATTCCTTCAGTTTTGAGACATAAGCTTGAAGAAAATATCACAAGTGTATTTTTGTATGCTATGGTCTCTGTGAAAAGGGATATAGGCTGTTTGATCCAAGTACTAGGAAGGTAATTCTGTCTAGAGATGTGAAATTTGATGAAGATGGCTTATGGAAATGGGAGAATGCTAGAGAAGGAGAAATGACAGTTCTTGTACCTACTGAAAATCAAGACTGTGCTCAAAGTTCAAACTTAGATACATCATTACAAATAAATACAGAAATCTCATTACAAGATGAACCAAGTCAAAGCTTGGATACACAAATACAAATAGAAGAAGAGGCTACTGCACAGAATGAAAGCATTGGTGGAAGCTCTCAAGCTTTGGATCATACACCAAAGAAATGGAAAAGTATTAATGATATTATGGCTCAGTGTAATGTGTGCATTATGGAACCTGAGAATTTTGAAGAGGCTGATCTAAATGAGTCTTGGAGAAGGGCAATGGAAGATGAGTTAGAAATGATTGAGAAGAATAACACCTGGCAGCTTGTGGAAAGACCTTTTAACAAACCTGTCATTGGAGTCAAATGGGTCTATAAGACCAAGCTTAATCTAGATGGCACTGTACAGAAGAATAAGGCTCGATTAGTGGCTAAAGGCTACTCACAAAAGCATGGAATAGATTACAATGAAACCTTTGCCCCAGTGGCAAGGTTAGATACAATTAGGACCTTGATAGCTCTGGCTGGACAGAAGGAATGGCATTTATACCAACTGGATGTCAAATCTGCGTTTCTGAATGGAGTTCTAAAGGAAGAGGTATATGTGGAGCAGCCACAGGGTTTTGTGAGAAAGAATGAAGAAATCAAGGTGTATAAGCTGAACAAGGCTTTGTATGGATTAAAACAAGCCCCAAGGGCATGGTATGATGAGATAGATTCCTATTTCAACAGGGCAGGATTTAAGAAAAGTCCAAGTGAAGCTACACTTTATATTAAAACTGATGAAGGTTCAGGTATTCTCATTGTCTCTCTTTATGTGGATGATATTGTTTATACTGGAAGTTGTGCAAAGCTGCTTGAAGAATTCAAAAGTGACATGATGAAGCATTATGAGATGACTGATCTTGGACTGCTCTATCATTTTCTTGGCATGGGAGTAGTGCAGACTGATAAACATTTATTTCTTCATCAGAAGAAATATGCAATGAAAGTGATTGAGAAATTTGGATTGAAAGGCTGTAAGTCTGTGGCAACTCCCTTGGTTGCTAATGAAAGGCTGTGCAAAGAAGATGGAAGTGATATGGCAGATGAGAGTGAATATAGGCAGATTATAGGCAGCCTGTTATATCTGACAGCTACTAGACCAGACATAATGTTTGCTTCTAGTTTGCTTGCCAGATTCATGCACAATCCTACTAAGAAACACATGGGGACAGCCAAAAGGGTGTTGAGATATGTTCAAGGCACACTGGATTATGGAATTGAGTTTAAGAAGGGTAAGGCAGCTTAATAGGTTACTGTGATAGTGACTGGGCAGGTAGTGAGGATGACAGAAGGAGTACCTCAGGGTATGTATTTACTCTTGGATCTGGTATGTTCTCATGGGCTTTAATCAAACAAAATACAATAGCTCTGTCCACTGCAGAGGCAGAATATGTGAGTGCTGCTGAAGCAACATCACAGGCTAAATGGCTAAGGTTTGTGCTTGGAGACTTTGGGGAGGAGCAAGTGGAAGGCACACCAATCTTATGTGATAACACCTCTGCCATAGCAATGGCAAAGAATCCTGTTTTTCATCAGAAATCCAGGCACATAAGCAGAAAATTCCATTTCATCCGAGAAGCAATACAAGCAAAGGAGATTGAGCTAATCTATTGCAAAATTGAAGATCAAATTGCAGATATTCTAACCAAGGCTTTATCCAAGGATCGTTTTGTGCATCTCAGAGATCTACTTGGAGTTAAATCAGTCAAAGGGTTAGAAGGGAGTGTTGAAGTGTAACCCTTTGAGCTGAAATCAGAAACCTTGGTGTCAAAATGTCTCTGCTTTATTTGAATTGTTCTGTTTATTTGTTTTTTTTAAATGCTGGTTGTTTTCTAAGCCTTTGGATTATAGTCCAAGTGGCCTCTTAAGAGTGTGTAAGATTGTGACAGTTGTCATCATCTCATAGGATGATGGTTCAATGGCTAGGATTAGATCTCTGTGTAAATCTGTTAGAGAAGAATCTCTCTTCTCTCTCCTCAACGGATATACTTGTTTTTGTGTAATGAAATGAAATATAGCAGACTTCAGTTTCTAATTTTTCTGATTCATAGAGAGCAACGTTCTCTCATTTTTTCATTCTCTCCCAAACACATCCAAAATACAGATTAACAAAACTATGAATTCTATCAGGCTTGGGTTTTAGAGAACTTGAGAATTTCAATCTTTCTCTCCTGGCTAAACAGTGTTGGTGTATTTGGCAAAATCCTGATGCTTTTTTGTTACATGTTCTGAGAGCCAAGTATTTCCCTGATGGTGATTTCTTGAAAGCTAGAAGAGGGCCGTGTCCTTCTTGGGCATGGGCTAGCTTACTTGAAGGTCGTAAGATTATGTCTGATGGTGCCATATGGCAAATTGGCAATGGTTTGAAAGTGAAGACCTGGAGCGATAACTGGCTGCACCACAAAGCCAACCTGCATCCAAAGCCAACCATTAATGTTTCTGGCCCTATTCCAACTTTTGTTAATGATCTCATTGATCGGGATTTGAGAGAATGGAATCTGGCGAGCATCTCAAATGTTATTGAGCCCGCTGTGGAAAATTTAATCCGTGCTATTCCTCTCTGTAATCTCACTCGTGAGGATACTCTGATTTGGCCTTGGAATAAAGATGGATTATTTTCTGTTCGCAGTGGTTACCATTGGGCTATGGAAAATTTGGTGGATGTGTGTAGTGTGCCGGAGCATCACTCCCACCAAGTAGATAAAAAGTTATGGAAGTCAATATGGAATATGAAAGGTTTACCAAAGATCAAACTTTTCTTTTGGAGGGCTTTGACCAATTCCTTGCCCACTCTAAAAAACCTGTTTCAACGCAGAGCTAGGACTACTCCAGTCTGTACTTTATGCAATTCTTGTGATGAGTCACCCGAACATGCTATTCTCTTGTGCCCTTGGACTGCTTGTGTTTGGTTTGGCATCCCCTTAAACTACTGTGTGAATGTTCAAAGTGTGACTTCCCTTGACAGATGGCTATTGGGAGTTACTACTTCTTTGGCTTTTTTTGAAGAAAGGAATAAGGAGATTCTTGTTTTGGTGGGCATCACGTGTTGGGAGATTTGGAAAGAAAGATGTTCAGCTATTTTCGATGGTCGTTCCCCAAGCCCATACTCTGTTATTAGAAAAGTTATTTCTTTATGGGGAGAATTGTGTCCTTCCTCGGGTGTTACTACTAGTTCTACTCCCTCTTTTTCTCCCCCCATGCTCTCTGGAGGGTTCCCCCACATCCTTATATTAAGGTTAATGTGGATGGAGCTTGGAAACGGGACTCTCTGCAGGGTGGTGTGGGTTGCTGCTTGCGTGATTCTGGGGGCAGATTGTTGGCTGGTATGAGTAAGGCTACTCTCCGGAACTCTGCAGTTGAAGTGGAAGCGGAAGCTGTTTTGGAAGGGCTAATTCTGGCAAAAGAGAAAAACTGTCAGGAAATCATTCTTGAAAGTGATTCAATGGATGTTGTCTCCTGTATGAGGAACGAAAATCTGCTCAGCAATTGGAGAATCATCCCTATTATCTTGGAGATCAGGAGACTCTCTTCATGGTTCACCTCGGTCAAATGGGAATGGGTATCTCGCCAAGCAAATCAAGCTGCGCATGCTGCTGCAGCTCTGTCAAATATGAGGGTGCGATCTTTGTGTTGGGCCTCACAGCCTCCTCCCTCTATGGTTCGGGTATTGGCTAAGGACAGTTTGCCGTGCCCCCCTAGTAATTAGTTTTGGTTATTAGGTATGTTTACTTGTTGTATTTCCAGTTTCTATCTCCTGGGAGGTATCTTTGGCCTCCCTGTGATTTGTTTGTATTGCTCTGGGGTTCTCCCATGTCCTTGTATGTTTTTTCTTGCAACTTCCTGTTAGGTGCTGTTGGTGCCTTCTCTGGCTTTTAATGAAGTATTATTCAGACCAAAAAAAAAAAAAAAAAACTGCTACCCTTGTAGTGAACCTCAATCCAAGGCTTCAATAATATTTCTTGTCCTTATAATTTGACGTACTTTTCATTTTCATTTCTGTGATTTCAATTTTGGCAATTTTTTATCATGTACTTTTACTTTATTGGCAATCAAGCCAAAAGTTAAACAATGTTGAGAAAAATAGAAGAATTACCTTGTGGGCTGATTGGAAATGTTATGGTGAGGAAATTGTTGGCACGTGTGATTCTTGTCAACTTTCATCTATTAATATAACCGAGTTTACGATTTGGGCATAATTGCAAAACAAACAAATTTACAAGAATAAAATTGTCAAAATTGAAATGACCTTGACTATAATTTACTTATAGTTGTTCCCGCACTCATACGTACCACATATATGCCCAGTGTTACTACCTATTTTGAATTGCAAGAAGCTAAAAGTTAAGTATTACCCTACTTCAATGTGAGAAAATCAATATAAGATAGGTTGGGGTGCAAAATTGATCTCGTTTTGAACAGAGGTGGCCCTGAGGGTGTGTAGGTGGTGCCATCGTACAAGGCCCCGAAATTTTTTTACGTGTATATTATGGATATTAATATTATAGGTATTATATATATACTTGAGCGAGCAGGAAAGTAACACAAGTGTGTATTTGGTTGAGTTGGAATTCATCCCCTTGATTTTAGTAGGCAAGTTGGGTTAAAGTCTATATTGTGTCATTCAGTAGTTGTGAAACAAAAAAGTTCATGTCTTCTTCCTCTTCCATTTTCTCAAATTGAAACATTAAAACTTTTATGAATATTATTTATGATTGCTATTGCATGCTAATAGATGATGAATTTTAGTTATTAAAAAAATTGTTTTGTGGTGTTAAGTAATGGAAATTTTATATATAAATATTTTCATATTAGATTGAGGGCTCTTGTTTAAGTTTCACACAAAACCCTCAAATCTCATAACCGCCCTGGTTTTGAGGTCCTCGTTTGTGAGGCCAGCCAATTGCAGACATCACGGTTCACAACATCCACATTAGCTCTACCTTCAAAGGTAACTAGAAACCAATTGCCTTGAAAATAAGAATATATAAGCTCTTCTTTTTCTTTTTCTTCCAGTTCCCAAAGAAGTTTCTTTCACTGCTTATTCATCAACTACGTACCTCTTCAAAAAAAATTCGGTAATAATTATATAATAGAGATGATTTACTTATATTTAATATTTAATATACATTAATGTAAGTGTGTTCATATGTATATTAATTTACCTATATTTTTAAGTACAATGATTTACTTCTATTTGCAAATACAATTAAAAATAGGCACATAATAATTTTGAATTTAAAAGAATGGGTAGATTAATCTATAAATGAAAATTAAATTAAAGAGAATTCGCAATAATTGGATGGAATGAAATTGGATATAGGGTTTAGGAAAAATCCCACCCCAAAAGAAGACAAAAGAATTGTAAAAGAAATAACAACAAAAAACATTAAATGTCACCAATTTGACAAAAATAAATATTAATTGCACCAAATTAATTGAAAAATAAAGTCAACAATGTACTAAAAATCAACATAACTAATTGAGCAAAGGTAAACTACAATGAGGGATATTTTGGCATATAAGAGTATCCACAATGATGCTCTTTATTTCTTAGCTAAAATTTGGCTAAGAATATAAGAAAGCTATTTTAGGAGCTCTCTAAAAAATTTCAACTCCAACCATACTCCCTAATTTGGAGAGTCATAAATGCTATAACTCTTTTTTTATTGGTCCATCTCTATTAAAAAATATACAAATTTATAAATAAACTCAATCCTAGACATGTATTTATAAAAAAAAATCCAAGCACTATTTAAATATAGAAACACATCCAAAATCAACCCCAAAGTCAACTTTTTGGGTGTGTTTATAAATGGATTTTGAGTGTGTGTAATGATGGGTTTTGGTTGTGTTTATATGTTTAAATAGTGCTTGGGTTTTTTTATAATTTCAGCCCCTATTTTGGGTGTTTTAGTGAAACTCCCTAAAAAATAAAATAAAACACCCTAAAAAATAAAATAAAAAATAGTTAGCATTAAATAAAGGTTTGAAATACTCATTAAATAAAGCAGCATTAAATTATAGGGAGTCACTAGGAGTCCTTTCTCTCTCCTCAGATTTAGGAGCTCCTAGATGACTCCCTATTTTAGGAGGTGGATAGGGAGCGTGGTTGGAGTTACATTTTTACGATTTCTCCCTAAAATTTGTCTAAGGAGGTGGTTTTGGGAGCCCATTGTGGATGCTCTAAAAAGTACAATAAATTATATGTTAAGTTTTATTATGTAAGTTGCTGAGTTGGATCTAGTCATCAGATTTTACTTATAAAAGTCAAGGTTTTATTTATAGAAAAATAAATTGATGGCCTGCAGTAAGGAAAAATATGAGTTTCAGGGAGAAAAACCAAATTTACTATATATAGAAGGCTTTTAATCATAAATGGTCCCTGACGTTTTGCAAAATTATCACTTTTGGTCCTTTATGTTTTTTTTCTAACATTATTGGTCCCTTATGTTACACCTCACACATCAATTTAGTCCCGCCGTCAGGTTCCGTCAAAATTTTCCGTTAGATTGCTAATGTGGATTCAACAATGTTTTACATATTTTGGGTTTTATCACAAATGGTCCCTGAGGTTTGCGAAATTATCACCTTTGGTCTTTTATATTTTTTTTTTCCTGACATTTCGTTAGATTTGTGTGAGGTGTATAACAGACAGAAGTCACACATCAATTTGATCCCACCGTGAGATTTCGTTAAACATTTTTGTTAAATTGTTGACATGACACATATATGGTGCACACATAGCCAATGAGAAAATATCAAGTGGATCTAAATGAACAAATGTTTGAAATAAAATAAAAAGTTTTACATTTAAAATCTTTTTTTTTTTAATTTTAAAAGAGAGAAAATTTTCAAAACATACTTTTTTTTTAAATTCAAATCCACTTGGCATGTTATTAATGGACATGTAGGCTCCACATACATGTCGCGTCAAATTCGTTAGGTTTTGTTGAAAAACCCTAAACCCTTTTTAAAAATAGTTTAACATTTAAAATATTTTTAAAAAAAAAGAGAGAAAATTTTCAAAACATAATTTTTTTATTTTCAAATCCACTTGGCATGTTATTAATGGACATGTAGGCTCCGCATACATGTTGCGTCAAATTCGTTAGGTTTTGTTGAAAAACCCTAAACCCTTTTTTAAAATAGTTTAACATTTAAAATATTTTTAAAAAAAATTAAAAAAAGAGAGAAAATTTTCAAAACATAATTTTTTTATATTCAAATCCACTTGGCATGTTATTATTGGACATGTAGGTTCCACATACATGTCATGTCAAATCCATTAGGTTATGTTGAAATTTTCATCAATTTCCCAAACCTGAGGGATCATTTGTGATAAAACTCAAAATGTTTAAAACATTATTTAATCCACATGGCGTCCACGTCCACGTCAGCAATCTGACAGAACCTGACGGCGAGACCAAATTGATGCGTGAGGTGTAACATGGGACAAATAATGTCAGAAAAAAACATAAAGGACCAAAGGTGATAATTTGGCAAATCTTAGAGACCATTTATGACTTTTTTAAAAACCCTATATAGAATGCATGCATGCCATGCCGAGGGTGGTTCAATTAGATGGAGATATATAGCATATATAGTTACTATTTTTTGAAAACTTAACCCAAAAAAAGAAAGAAAGAAAGAAAATAGTAGTTAAAAATTGAACGAAAAAGAATTGCTCTCGTCAATTCTGGATTGCAGTTTTTGGCAGAGATCAACATGAGATGAGCTCCTACTAATTTGAGACCAACAACATAAATATAAATGGCAACGTCTTTCTCCATAATATCTCTCCCATACATTTCTTTATCTGACTCCTACGTACTCAAGTACTAGCTAGATCCATTTGTTTTGAAGAAAAAGAGACCATGTCCAAGGCATTTTCTTTCTGCATTGTTGCTCTCTTGGTGTTTTCGCTTTGCGTTGCAACAACAAATGCCAATCAAATCGGTAATGGCGCCATGCGGCGCGACCAACCGGTTCGTTGTTGGGGGTCACGTTGCATGCCTCCGCCAAGCAACTCTTATAGCAGAGGTTGTGAGAAGGCGGCCAGGTGCAGGGATGGTCATCGGAGACTAAAGTAAGTCCCAAAGAATGGACCTTCATTAAAAAAAGACGATGAATTCAAGCCATTGCTACGTTTCCACCGTGTAACTAAATATAAAACATGCTTATTATCATCTTTATTTGTCTTCTTTATTGCATTTTTGTGACTCTGGAATTTTCTGGAATTTATTAAGAATTAAATGATTATGATGGATTATTTGATACATTTTGTGAAAATTATTAGTTAGTTACCATTGGTGAATGTTAGAAATTTCTGGGGAATTATTTGGATTTTTCCCGATATTATTTATTATTTTATAACTAAATTACTTGGGAGAACTATTTAAATTTTCCTAGAGGTCATAATTAATTTGAGGTTATAGAATGATAGTACGTGGTACAAAGAGTTCGTAACATTTTTTGTATCCGGAGTTATTTTAGTGAGTTTTTAAAATTGGACCATTAAAAAAATGATACATGGCAATTGTTGGTCAAACACCTTGGGCTCACCTCATAGTCTAAAATATCGATAATATCGACGAAATATCTAGGATATTATCGTTTTTTCGAATCACGAATATTTCGAAACGTATCCATGCACATATCATATAAATATTGAGAATATCGACGATAATATCGGAAAATATCGACGTTGATAATTTCGCTCGCACTTCAGCAATATTTTGTTACAAGATCGCTATAATATCAATAAAATATCGAAAATATCGATGTAATGAAAAAAAAAGGGAAAAGAAAGGAAGAAAAAAAAGGGGAAAAAACACGAAGGGGATTCAAGGTGTTTCCTCTTGTAAAATTATTCATCCTTGGTTTGCTTTGTATTGTGGCGTCCAAGTGGTAAGTTCTTTTTTTTCCTGAATATTGAGACATGGACAGGCAATGAATGATGGACCTTACATTTCTTACTTTGACGAAGTTCACACATGTATATCATTAATTTTTTTTTTTTTGGGACGTATAAAAATGAGACTCTAGAAACCAATTTTTTCTTTATTTGTATAAAAATGGGGGCCATTCTGCACTGTTTACCCTTGCTGCTTTCAAAGTGAGGTCCTAAGAGGGAAGAATGTCGTTTCTAGTATTAACACAAACACTTTTTGCAAGTATAAATTTTTTACATGAGAATGAATCTTTGAGATGATGACGATAATGAAAAATTTGAACCTCATAGGAACTCTATGTGTTACTAAGTCACTTATGTATCTTACCATCCAATGTATGAAATGTAAAATATTGTAGTAAATCATTATATATAAATGATTGTGGTGTGTTTAATCTTCTTTCATTAATTACTACATATTTTCTACACTTATAGTGTTTGTCAGCTCGCTATATAATCAACTTAAATTAATCAAATCATCACAAAATGGTAGGATTACAACGAAAATTAGATAAACTAATAAATAACTGACTAAATAAGCATCCTCCAAAGTTTCAATAAAAAATTCCAAGTTTTTCTTACAATTTTCGTGGTTTTTATTCAATTTTTATCGATATCGATAATATCTCAATATTTCCATCGAAATTTCCGTGTTTTTGGACTACCGATATTTCCGATATCACCGATATTTTAGACCCTGGCTCACCTGAGGCCCTAGGATCACGAGGTGGTAGGTGCGACAACTCAACGACACTTGTTAAGCATGTAAAATACGAGTCACCTTATTCCTTTATTGTACTTAAATGATGCCAAATATATTAATGGATTGCACTTGAGAAAGGGCATGTTTACTTTTCAGTGGTCGCCTAACACATACAAGTACTTATGAAATGGAAAATATTAGGGCACGATTGATAACCATTTAAGTTTTAGTTTTATTTTTTTTCGTGCTAGAGTATACAGGAAAAAGAGGGAAAATATGAAAGTGAGAATGAGATGGGAGGTATCCTCCCCTCACCCTCTCTCTCAATCTCATCCTCACTCTCATTTTCTTCTACACTCTAGCACAAAAATGAAAGACTAAAAACTAAGATTTAAATAGTTATCAAACGAACCCTTAATGTATAAATATCCTATCGTGACAATATCTTAGACAAATTACGTGCAAATATCTATGGAACAAATTTAAAATTTTCAAATTTGTTATATACTTTAACCTAACAACGAGGACATTTTAGTAATTAGTACCACTCCTACCCCAATTCCATATTATTTTTAGTAAATAACTTCAACAGGAATCTGGAATCTAACTCCTCTCAATCCATTTGGTTTAGTAAACAACTTCAATAGGAATCCGGAATCTAATTCTCCTCAATCCAACTCCTCAATTCAATTCATCCTCAATTCAATCCTCTTAATCCAATTACAAATTAGTAAACATGCCATTATCCTATTTATCAAACAGGTTATATTCGAGTTGGACCTTTGACAGTACAACTAGGGGAGATGTTGTAAATGCTGACAAGAAAACACTGACTTTGTTGCTGGCAAAACAAAAGAAGTGTTCAGGAACACTCATGATCTGCAGCGTAAATTCTCAAAGTTCATTTTTATGATGTATTGCTACTACATTTTCTTTTCTTTTTTTTTTTTAATTATTGTAAAAATACGACGATAGATTAATAACAAAATAAAATTGCAGAATATCTTCCACAAAACATCACTGAAAATGTCGAGGGGATCCCCAAGGGCTGCTTGAATCACACCTCTGGCATCCCCTTTTATCATAACCATTAAATCTTTATAACTTGGATGGTGCATGTATAAAACCAATAAATTTTGCTACTAAAAAAAATTTCTTTTTACTTGATCATATTTGTTTACAATATCCAAAGATATTCACTATTAACTTTACATCTTCCCAAGTTGTCTCAAAGTTAGAGGTGTGCATGCAGAACGAAAAAATCAACAAAATGATTTTAAAAAATTATAAAATAGAATATTCTCAAAGTTTTATCGAATAGGGTTTTGCTTATTATGTTTACATGGGTTTTAGGTTTGAGGGCCTTTATTCAGGTGCGTTTTTAGCTATTTTTGAAAGTTTTTATAAAAATTGACATTTATGAAAGTAGAGTAAATTTTGATTATTTTTTTTAAAAATAAAAACTCCTAGTTTGGTGCCTATAATGGATTAGATTGGATAAGTCACTAAATCTAAGGTATATTGAAGGAGGAAATAAAGGTAGAGGTGAATGACTTTCAATGTTGGAGAATTAGGAGGGATTAGATGGGATAAGTTTAAAAAAAATTCATTTCTTCCTAAAACATGTTTAAAAAATATAGGGAGTATCAAATCCAATCCTATACTAGTCACCAAACTTGGCCATACTGTCAATGTCCTACAGATGGGCTATTGTAAGCAGCTTCAGGGAATTTTCATTTCATTATCAAAGTTACTAGTTTGGAGGTTTCGGTCAGATTATCTTATTGACCTAAACCACGTTAGCATGAGAAAGATGACATTATATCAGAGTCCAATTCCTTTCATGTCTAACATCGGGAGGGAAATCATGAACTTGATTTTAATGACTGAAATCTTTATAATATAAAAGCAGAATCAATACATTTACAGAGATTGTCTTTCAACATTAGAAGCAATTCCTAATAGAAACACAGGTTTTTTGGTAAAACAAAATGAAACAGAAGGGATAGGTACCAAAAAGATGGTTACAGAAGAAAAAGACCAAGCTTTTCTCAAATAAGACAGCGAAAGTAAATTGAATTGATTGCATTACCGCTTCCAGGTTGTGCCTTCTTCACTTAGGGAATTGCATGAAAGAGAACCTTTGTTTTGTCATGGTTCTTCCAAGACTTTTCAACCGTCCTATAGCAAAGAATCCTTGGATCAGCCATCCGTCCAAGAACTTTTAGTAGGTAGAATCATGACCAGGACTATCTGCATGCATGTCCATCGAGGTATCATTGGAACTTGGCGGATTAGCATCCCGGTTCGGGTGGAGAAAGCTAGGTTCATTGTTTCGGGCTCCATTTCCAGATGGCAGACCTGCACCTGGGTAATATCCATCTTGAGAAATGTGATAGTGCTGAAGACTCTGGCGAACAGGGCTTGACAGAGCATTTGAAAAGACCGAATTTTTAGATTGGTGATCACATTGCTCAGAACGAATTCCCTGCCCAGTATTTGTTGGGCCAGAAGAGCCAGAAGAAACTGGGAAACCTGAGTTTGTGAAATGCACAGTGGGCTGAAGATGCTGATGTTGAAGTGGCACCCTGGGGGACATTGACGGCTGCTCCTCTCCACAATAGTCCAACTCATTCTGCATGAAGGCAAGAAGATATTTGTAAGCTGCAAAAATGTGTGAAGTCCTTACCGAATATATGTACACATATGGATGAACTATTGTCATCCCTAGGCAAAGTAACTAAAATAAGTAACCGATCTTGAACAATTAGATTCAAGATTTAAAACATTCCAGTTTTTAAACATTTTAATCCTAATCCTCAATTGTCAATCTTTGATCTCATTCACAACTACTACTTTACCATTACTAAACCCTATTATTATCTTTTTTAATACCTGAAATCCCTCAAACCCACATCCTGGACTCAGCTCCAAAACCAGGGCCTCTGCCAATCCCTACAATCTTTTGAAGACAGAAAACTCTAGCAATAGCTAAATATGTACCTTTAGGAATGTAGCACTACACTAATAATAATAATAATAATAATAATAATAATAATAATAATAATAATAATAATAATATATTATTATTATTATTATTATTATTATTATTATTATTATTATTAGTTGTTGTCGTCGTCGTCGTCGTCGTCGTCGTCGTCGTCATAGTCATTGTTATTACTATTATTGTTGTTCTTAGGATTTTATTATTAGGGGTTACTCTAGCATACTCGTCTGACAATAAGGTATTTGAGTTTACCACACTCGCCTCACTTTTTCCCTTCAACCTCTATTCTCTCCTCCTATTATTGTACATCAATTGGTATCACAACAATCCTTGTTCTATAAATTCAAATCGAGAGATCAACTGGCTAAAACAGTGCCATAAAATCCAACTGAAAATATCTATTTCCAAAAGGCACATCTTTTCATCGGTAACCTGTTTTTGGCCACTAATAATGACTTGATGCCCTAATGCAACAACTAAATCACTCCATTTGAACTCAAAGGGAGAGGATCAAATCAATGTTGAAAACGTTTGCAAAAGCACTTCATCAGTGAACATCATTGATGATCACAATGAAAAAAGCCACACAAAGCAAAAAGTCATGACTCCTGAACATGCAGAATCTGTAAAATCATGTTAACGCAACATATTGTATCACATCAAGTGATGATACATTTCATCTGCATTGGTTAAGCTCATAAGACTATAATCTAAGTTTATTTAATCTTATAGAAATGTACAGTCATTGCATACTTAATCATAACAGAGAAGAATCTCCGGAATGAAGCACAAGATTAGTACAAATCGGAGGAAAGGAAACATTCCACTGTGGGTGTGACAAGAACCTTAAGCACAGATTCTTATTTGCTGGATATTAAAGGGTAGAAAAGTATTCCCTTGCAAACCTCATGAAAGAGCAAGTGAAAATTGAAAAGTGAGAAGCATATAGCTCTGCAATGACTAAAGTTTCAAACGGATTTAACAATTAAATTATGAGTTCTGGTCAAATTCCACAGCATCTACAAACCATGGATTTCATTCCCTTCTTTTGGGCGAAAAAAGAACCATGGAATTCTTCAACTGGGAAACAATGGAAGCAATCCCTCACAAAAGTTCAGCACAACCACAACAGGGGTGAAATCTGAATGTGACAATAGGTCACACTCAAAACTGACCACATCCAAGTCTATGCTACCTAGAAGGCAATGGATACAGTAACCTTATATATTCCAGTAGAAATTCTACACTAATCCAAAACATACATGCATGTGCATCCAGTCTTAACAAAGAGAAAATTTCAAAGTAATTAACATGAAATTTGAGTAATGTAACAGAAATATGAGGGATGGAATATATGGAAGAGAGAAAGTGACATGATCCAAATAAGCTGCAATAATTAGTATATTTGATGGCTCATAAAAGTTCAGATGTTTGATGCAAAGGGTGTGTACTAAATAGATGCTACAAGAAAATTAACCCTGTCATTCATAGTCT
This sequence comes from Prunus salicina, assembly GCA_020226455.1. Lineage (NCBI taxonomy): Eukaryota > Viridiplantae > Streptophyta > Magnoliopsida > Rosales > Rosaceae > Prunus > Prunus salicina. The sequence continues at coordinate 5,519,557 of CM035347.1, forward strand.
CTGGAACAAAGGCGCATTTAACTTTGGTATGACCCATTATTGTTTTACACAAACTTTTCATGTCAAACAAGTGATTTTGTGTGTGGGTATGCGTGGACATGCCTATTTTCTGTCCATTTGGGATAGTTTATCATATTATGAAACGAACAATCAAAGACCGAATCATAAATCGCTATTAAACTCAGACCAAAAATAATAATAATAAACAAACCTGAAGATAACTGACTATATCCATTGTTGTAACTCTTGAGCCTCCTTCTTGTTGTCTACTGATCCACTGATAAATTTTATCCTGAAAAAACATATTTAACCAAGGTTCCATCAATAAAATGTAAAAATGTAGTCCAGTTTGAAAGAAATTTTACACATTAACAGGACAAGTATGTATGTACAAGATTTTAAACAAGGATATAAGGCATCTGCAGAAACTTTGTAGACTCATTGCCTAATGGGCTACAAGCTACAGAAAGTGAATGAAATTTTGAACAGGGAAGCACAAAGAAGCATGAGAAACCCCGCACCCTCAATGAACTAATGGAAAATAACATATTTAACAAATTTTTTTAATTCAGAAAAAGCCACACACAAGCCTAGGCTGGTTTCAGCCAGTTCACGAGAGACCTTTCCAGAAATATGCAAGGAGGAAGAAAATATTAAAGGCAAATCCATGTACCAAAAAGATAACTGTCAGAGAAAGGATGAAGGTTCAACATACACAAAAATAGTGGAGTCCAACTTACTAGAGAGTAGAGACATACCCCATCTTTTAAAAGAAAAAGGCCAAACCAATCAGTTGGAGAAAAGAATGGAACAAATCATTGAGTAGTGAAGACAAAATACAAACCCGTAAAGATATCAAAGTCTAGAAATATTTCCCACTTGAAGTTCTATGCCAAACAGCATCAGAATACCAGCAAGAACGAAGAAAATTTAGTGACTTTAAATCCAACTAACTTTGTTCGGAGAGGAAGGAAATATCTTTTGTTTACATGGTGATAAGAATCAATCATGTTATCTAATATTTAGGGTTTTTAAAGATATAAACATCCAATTTAATCATAAACTAAAACAATGCATGAATAATTGGAACTTCCCAATAATTATCTAAGCACTTTGCACAAGTTGAATATTGATATTCATTACATTACCGACAGATACTAATGAGAAATTTGGGCATTTCTTATCCAACCAACTTCATATGACATGCTCACTCGAACTAATATTCACCCAATTCATAACCAAACAAAACACACACCAACTCATGAACCACAAAATATACGAATCCCCAAATTTCTAACAATTTGGGGGAAAAAAAAAAGGGACCAACTTTAATTTGATGCTGATTAAGAATCAAGAACTGAATGAGGGAATCTGCAATTAGATTAACAACTAACAATTAAGAAGATGATAAAGGAGAGAAAGAGAGGCGTACGAGGGCGTGGCGTTCACCGGCTTGAAAGGAGAGCTTTTGGTGGTTCATGGCCTGAGTGTAGAGCTGAGAGAGAGAATTAGCGGCGCTGCAGAAGGAGGTGTACATGCTTCGATCCACCTCGTCGAGGCTGGTGGCTATGGACTTTCTCTTCTTCCCCATGGCTAAGGCTCTGAGAATCTTCTGATGATATCAGAAGAAGAAGAAACCAGCAAAAGGGTTTGTTGTCTCCCTCTTTGTATGTGAGGGATTTCTGGTCTGATCGATTGATAAGAGGAAGAGAGTGAATTTATATCCCAAAAGGAGAAGAAGAGGGGTTATAGCATTTGGGAAATTGGGAAATTGGGAAATTGGGCTTTTTGTTTTGCTACATACACACGTATATAATTTATCAGAGGGCAGCACCAAGGTTTTCAGAAGAGGGAAGGACACATGGTTTACTATCGTGGCAATTCGTCCCACGTGAACATTGCTTCCATATCCAAAACTGTTACTTACACTCTGTTTTTTTTCTTTCTTTCCTTTTTTTCTTCTTTTTTTTTTCCCCCAAAAGTAACAAAAAAAGATTACAAGAGGTTTCTTGAGGTTTAGTCGAATTAGAAGGTAATCCTTCTATTTTTGGAAATTACATTAAGAATTAGTCCATTATTAAAAAAAATTTAAAAATCATCAGTCAATGACTTATTATCAGTGCCGGTTCGGCCCAGAATGCGTAGGGCACAAGAACAAGGCCCAACAATCTATACGACACAAAAAACTTTGAATCTGTCCATATATATAGGAAATTTTTTAATATATATATATATATTTCTCCAAAGGTGTGATTAGGGCTGGGCATGGGTTGAGTTGGGTCGGTTTTGGTTACAACCCAGAACCTAATCCGTACATAACAGTTTATGATTTTTTGGACTTAAGATAATTTCATTATTAAACCAACCCAACTCAACCCAACACTCTAATAATCAGATTATAAGGTTCAATCGACTTAACCTGAAATTGTGCACACCCCCTAGATGTGATAGCATCAATCACTATCAAGTTGACGCCTGGTGGATTGGGTGCGACGCCTCCTGGTCAGTTCTGCGTCTTCTGTTGTTCGTCATATTCCTCGCCAAGCGAACATGGCTGCCCATCGAATTGCCCGCTTCAGTCTTCGCGTTCAAAGTTTGTCGTACTGGTTGGATGTGGGTCCTTTATGGCTTATGGATGCTGTTTATGATGATTGGCATGTGCCTACTGTCTTTTGATTTAATTTCTTCATGTGTAATCTGATATGTGTGGCACTCTTTTTCCTCCCCTGAAGTTTTTCCCATCGGGTTTTCTTTAGGGAGGTTTTAACGAGGCCACTCTACCCATGCCGACAAATCTTTGTCATGTTGATTCGTTAAATGAAGTCTTTTACCATCAAAAAAAAAATCACTATCAAGTTGACGCCTGAGTTAATTTAAATAACTACTATTTTACAATATTTATACGCTCTTTATCGCATCTCAACTCCATTTTGACGCACATCTGCCTTAATTCTCTCAACTCCTCCTCCCTCATCACCGCCACTCCATTCCATCTTTTTCTGTCCCTTAAGGCCCCGTTTGGTTCACGGAATGGATTTGAGAGGAAATCATTTACCATGCCATTTCCCAAGGAATGGGGATGAAAGATTCATTTCCCACGTTTGGTAATGTTGGGAAAGTAACCGGGAGATTTCACTTTGTTTCCTTTCCCATGTTTGTTTTGAGTAGGAATGGAAAACAAAGTTTGTATAATTTTCCAATTATACCCATATTAAATCAAATAAAAAAAGAATGCATTTAATGATACTAGGCCTCATCATTTGGCCCGCAGGCCCATGGGCCGATGGGGGCCCGCCCGGCCCATTGGAAAAAAGCCCGGCCCGGCCCGTTATGGGCTTTGGAATGGCCCGGCACGCCTTGGGCCGGGCCGGGCTTGGGCTTGGGTGTTTGAAGCCCGGCCCGGCCCATAAGCCCGGCCCGATTAAGCCCAAGAGAGCCCGGCCCGGCCCGCCCACAAAAGCCCGGCCCGTTAGGCCCGCATACATATATAATTATGTATAAATAAGAGTTTAGGATTATGATTATATCACTTAAATCACATATATAATTTGTTTCATTTCATTTACTTTTCTTTACTCATTCCTAGTTTATAATTGGATTATTAGCACATTAATTTGTGTCAATTATTAATACAACAATTATATAAATATATATAAATAAGATGAACATATATCATATCACTAAATATAATCATATCACTAAATATCTTTTTGATACTTATTATTTTTAAAAATTATCTAAGCCCATAATTTGAGGAGCCTTGAGTCGATATGTCTTTGATATTTGTTCAACATTAGTGGGGATGGATTTGATACTATGAACTTGGAAAATGCGGGTGTGCTTGAAATTGCAAACCTTTCACTTGATGAACCGGAATTAGAGGGCGTGTTGTTTTCATTATTATGTATAGATGATGAACATGAGTTATTTATTTTGTGATGTATTAATTATTATGTATGGATGATGAAGAACATGAGTTATTTATTTTATTTTGTTTTATTATTTTTGTGGAAAATCTTATTAAGTTGTGTGACTTTATTGGGTATTTTATGAATTTGGTTTGATGTGAAAATATTGGAATTAAGTTGTGACTTTATTGGGTATTTTTTTTCGAATGAAGTAGGCCCGTTTCGGCCCGGCCCGTTGGGCTTAGCCTGGCCCGGCCCAATGGGCTTTCTCAAGCCCGACCTATGGGCCGGGCTTGGGCTTTGAATTTTCTAAAAAAACCCGGCCCGGCCCGGCCCGATATTTTCTCTCTCTTCTTTAAAGCCCGGCCCGGCCCGGCCCATTGACGAGCCCTAAATGATACGTTGTAATTATAAATTGTTCATAGGGACAAAATAGTCATGAAAATTGTGCATTGAATGTTGGCTTATTTTCCCAAACTTTCCCATGAGGAGGGAAAACAAAACCCACGTTAAGAGGAGGGATTCACTTTCCTCCCTACTTTCCTATGTGCCAGGAAATCATTTCCCATGTCTAGACTTACCAAACATGGGAAAGCAATTGAATTCCCATTCCCAAGCCTCCTTTCCCATGAACCAAACGGGGCCTAATTGTTAAATTCATCTTCATATTTTTTTCCCTATTAAAATTAGGGAGAGTGGGTCACACCTTCTAATCTCCTCCACCTTCCTCTTCTTTTTTGTCGGTCATCATTTTTAATATGGGTTCTTCATATTTTGATGGTTAAAATGATGTGTATAAACAAAAATTGAGATATTGAGTATGAAATTTTGGGATTATTCAAAGTTTCTTTGGTTGAAAATTTTGATGATTGTAATTGATGTCTATTAAAATTAAAATAAATATTTCGAATCTGATTTTTTTGGGGGTTGTCTATATTTTCTTTGATTGCAAATTTTGAAGGTTGTAATTGATGTGTATAAAAAAGAAAAACAAAACAAAAAAAAGGAGATTTTGGGTCTTATTTTTTGAGAACATGTCTAAACAAAAGTTTAACCTTTTCAATTTGAAAAAGAATTTGAATAAATATAACATATAGAAAAATATTAGTTGACGGGAAAAACCAACATATTTTAGTTGAGTCTCTAGTTATTAAATACTAGCCCCTTGGCACATGTGCCAATTGGTTTTCTTTTTTCTTTTTCATTTTATTTTTAGAATTAAGAAAAGATAATATGGGTAGTTATGTTCTATAAAAGTAGGACCTATTATTTAATTTTGTTTTTAATTTTAGTTTTTTTAATATGAAAAAAATGTGAATTTACCATATTATCCTCATTTAATTAATAATTTCAATTCTTAATGTTTGAATTAACCAAAGATATTTTTTGGTATTTTGAATGTTTCACCATTCTCTGCCTTTTGCTTTATATATATACTAACCCCTTGGCACATGCTCACGCATCTGCCAAATGGTTTTCTTTTTTTCTTTTTTTCTTTTTTTCTTTTTTTCTTTTTTTCTTTTTTTCTTTTTTTCTTTTTTATTTTATTTTTAGAATTAAGAAAAGATAACATGGGTAGTTATGTTCCATAAAAGTAGGACATATTATCTAATTTTGTTTTTAATTTTAATTTTGGAAGTTTCACTAAAACACCCAAAATGGGGGCTGAAATTATAAAAAAAAAAAACCCAAACACTATTTAAACATAGAAATACACTCAAAACCCATTTATAAACACACCCAAAAAGTTGACTTTGGGGTTGATTTTGGGTGTGTTTCTATGTTTAAATAATGTTTGGGTTTTTTTATAAATACATGCCTAGGATTGGGTTTTTTTTTATAAATTTGTAAATTTTGGGAGTTTCACTAAAACACCCAAAATGGGGGCTGAAATTATAAAAAAACCCAAACACTATTTTTTTAATATGAAAAAAGTGAATTTACCATATTATCCTCATTTAATTAATAATTTTAATTCTTAATGTTTGAATTAACCAATGGCATTTTCTGGTATTTTAAATGTTTCATCATTCTTTACCATTTGCTTTATATATATATATATATATATATATATAAAGAATGAATGCGTTATAGTCTAGTTTTGAGGGATTAGGGGGATGTATTCAATTAGGATTGTATTAGATTTTGAAAGATTTTTTTTAAGTGACAGATTTCCTGGAATTGTATAACTCCTATACGTTTTACCTAAATTTTTAATAAACTTGTATAAACTTTTATTATAGAGTTCCATAGTTTTGTATGAACTTTTGTTATAGATTCAGATCAATTTGCATAGAATTTTATTACTCTTTCTTCCCAACACTATTTTCTTTACCTAGCCACTAGTCGACTACTTAAAGCTATTTTGGTTATATGATTTAGGTGCGTTGAAACCTGCAGAGGTGGCATTACTCCTCCATGTAATAGATGTGTTTTTATTAGTTGTTTCATGCTTTGGAGTCTGCCGCTGCTGTGAGGAATTCCATGCAGTGGCTGACTTGGAACCATTCATAGGTGGTGGAACTATTTCTACAGCAAGAAATGGTTAATGGCAATTGGGGCAAAGAAGATTATGATTAAGATAAATTCTAAGATACTATATTGCATTTTGCATTTATGACACACAGTTCAAAAGGTACTAGGCCTTGCTTTATGAGAAGAAGAATGAGCTGAAAAGTGGCTAGCCTGTGCGGTGTACCTTTCTGAGTATTTGTGCCAGACGTTGTACTTTTTGTTATAGATTCAGATCAATTTGTCTTCACGAACCCACCATAAATTAACAAAAAGCAAATATTATAAGAAATTCAAAGTAATTGGCGTTCACGAAAGTATAGTGACAAATTTATAACAAGTTTGAAAGCAATGCTGAAAGAAAAATAAGCAACATTCATTCGTTATCATTGTTGTCATTGTGGCCAATATCTCTCCGCATATTCAAAGCTATACCAACTCTCCATTCATTAGCATGTGCTCGTTGTTGTTCTTGTCTTTGGAAAACTAGTTTAGGATCCCCTTCATTATCCGGTAATGACGAAGATGAAGAAGATTCATTCTCCAATTCAATAGGAAACTCGTCTAATCGACATTCCCTTCGAAGAAAGTTGTGTAGTCCAACACAAGCTAACACTAGCTCTGTTTGTGTCCTATATGGGAATGGAGGTGCATACTTGAAAATTGTAAATCGTGATTTAAATATACCAAAGATCCTCTTAATGACATTCCTCAAGGATGCATGACGAAGATTGAACAACTCAACTTCATTTGCAGGGTCACGACCTTAACTTGCAAACTCTTGTCGATGATATTGAACACCTCGAAATGGAGCCACAATCCACTAAGAAATATTTACCTAGTATCCAATGTATGATCTAATGTAAACAGTAAATGAAAAAAGAAAAAGAAAAAAAATACCTTGTGGCACTTTAAGTCCATTCCTACTTGTTAAAGCATCATTTAGTACTCTTGAATCATGAGTTGAGCCCTCCCACCCACTAAGCCCATATATGAATTCAAAATCAAAGTTACAAGCTGCTAATACATTTTGTGATATTGTTCAGTGACAATTACGATAGCTGCTTAAGTCACCTCCTGTTACCATTGCTAGAATATGTGTGCCATCGATCGCTCCGATGCAGTCCTGAAATAAATTCAAAGTTTATATTTTGATTTTAAAAATATTACATAAAAGTAAACAAGGTGCGCAAGACAACACTTACCTTAAAGTAAGGGTAAAACCTTGTACTTTCCCTTATTTTGGCTGGCACTGCAGATCCAGGTTTGACTAACATCTCTGGTGCTAATGTGTTCAAAGCCTTTAAAACTTTGTTAAAATGTTGCGTCGATTCAGCTGCACCAAAATAGATTCAGCTGCATCCTCAACTTGTGATACTCGCAAGTGCATGAGCCGTTGGTAGTTTAGCATATGTAAGTGCGAGGTCAATCCCACGAGGATTGATGATAAATTGATTTAATTCAATTCCCTGTACAAAACATAAATGAAAAAGAAAGGAAATGAATAAGACAAGAAAGAAGGAAAAGAAAATAACTCAAGCGAATAAGTTCCCAAGTTCAATTTAGATTAACGGATTGATTCTAGCTAAAGTATGATTAAGCCATGGTGTCTGGTCCTAACCTTGTGTTCCTAATTCCCTAACTTGATCATTTGTTGTCTAACCTAAATTAAGCATTAGGAACCCATTAAGCATAGAAGAACATTTTAAACAACCAAGCATGTATCTAATCCCTGTTGTCGAATGTCCATACATACTCTTCCTATTCATAGTTCAATTCGAATTAAAGCATGGTGTCTACTCTTAATTCAAACCAAGATAGCTAACATGCAAGCCTTAATGGTGATCAATCATTCAAACTAGCATATTAACTTATAAGCATAATGAATAAGAACAAAAACCATAATTGAAACTTGGAAACTACTCAAACTTGAATGCTAAAGAAAAGAATTTACATTACAAAGGAAAATTAAGAAGAACTTAGAAAAACTCAAAGAAACATTTAGCAAAAGAATTTTATTACAACAATTGAGAACTATAAAGGAAAACTAAGAGAATTTGAGGGAGAGAAGGGAGGGGAGCTCTAGAGAAATGTTTGAGAGCTCCCCCCCTTGGGGTGTGTTTACAAGCTTGGGAAACCTCACTATTTATAGGCCTAAGGGAAGTTGAAAATTTGAATTAAGTATTGATTCTACCTACCACACTCACTTCACCAACTTCACCTAACACACCATTACATTTGAAAACAATTTTTCTTTCTTTAAACTTAGTGTTGCAGCTCCCACTTCAATTATAAGAATTGAATATGCTTCACCTAACCTTCCCACAATCAACAATACATCATGCATGACATTGCAGTCAGATTGTGGGCAGGTTTTGGGCTTGGTATTTGCTCCAAAAAAATCTGGAAAAATATGGATCTTCAAGCCCTTTGTCTTATCTTTCCAAGCATATACAGCCCAACTCAAGGAAAAATCGGAAAGACCTTCAAATGTCATTTGTGGCCCAGTAACGCAGATGCTGCCGAATTTTGACCTTGAGCTACTAAATTATGTATAACTTCCTCTAGAAGACTCAGAATCATGAACCGTAAAATGCTACGGAAACTAGACTTCCGTATCTTTCCAATGATGTATGGCTCATTATCTGGTTCTTCTTAAGCAAGTACAGGTTAATCCGTGAAATTGAATGATCTGCAGACACTGTTTTGAGCTAATTTGTCTCCAAAATACATTTAATGAGTCTCAAGCTTATTACATTGAAACAAACACAAAACTTATTAAAAGCACAAGTTTAACTCAAAAACATAACCAAATCATAAGTTAGAAGGGTACAAAAAGATATGTAATTATGCACTGATCATAAAACTTCTACTAGCAGTGAAGTGGGATCGACCAAATGTGTCACGTATTACAGAAAATCTGTTATTTTGACCCACAACACGCAAAAATGTCGCAAGCATTTCTTCTGCACAAATGAACCTTGTATCTTGTAACAGTGTTTTTTCTCTAATAATGTTGCACAACTTGTGAAACACATCTGGATACATTATATACATTTGTCGGAAATGCTCAGGATCATCAATCAAAGCATTATGTATATAGTTATATCCTTTCCTAGTAACTGTTCGCCGAGTTAATGGACGTTCAACATTTTCACTATGCATGATAATCATAAACTCATTCAACCCATGAGCTACTGCTTGGATTGCCATTAATAAATACCTAATGATTTCATAAAGCTCTTCTTCCCTCTCAATTTCTTGCCTTTCAATTTGTTCTTCCTCCATTATATAAATTGATATTCGACCACCTGAAAAAAAAATTATATGAAATCTGATCTTATAATTATGAATTTCTTTTGGGTTCATGCCCAACTCAAGACAAGGACTCAAAAGACCAAGAGCAATGACAGAATAGGAAAAGCTATCACGCAACCGTAGTTCAACATCAAATAACAATAGGAAACGTATCATCAACACCCAATAACAAGTAACCTAATTTAGAACCTGGAATAAAAACAATAACCAAGCAAAGCTATTTCATCATCAATATAATAAAAACTAGTTCATCATCAATTTAATAAAAATTTAAGTCAATATGTCATATGCAAAATAAATAAATAAAAATAGAGTATTTAAACATAATGTTTGATAAATCCTAATGCATTATCAAGCAAAAAACCACTCATCCCCAAAACCCACTCATTCCCAAAAACCACTCATTCCAAATTGTAGGATATCCAACTTGAGAGCTCTTCAGGGGACATCAACAAAAATGTTTCCTTCTTTGTAGTAGTATTCAATAAAGAAAGGGCTTTATAACGAGCACGTTCATCCACATTTGGGGTCTCCTTAATGGCATCCCATATATAACTCTGCCTCTCCCTGTCTTTTTCCCTTTTTTCCAATAGGCTATGGACTCCCTTGAAGTCGGTAGCAATTTCAGCAATGCTAAAACTAATTCTATCCATACATGTCTCATATTAGCTACCATTCCCTTCATGCTCTGGTCTAGTTCGTTTCCTCTGGCTTGAGCTTTCTGAGGGACCTGTCCAAATATTGGCCTGAAGAGGTAAGGATGAAGAAGAATGTCCGAGTGGTGGATCTTGGTGTGATGCTTCATTATGATTTGGTACAAAGGCCTGAGTGTCATTATCATAAACAAAGTCCTTTATTCCAACTTGTCTATCTTCCACCCCAAAAGTTCTTGCATCAGTACCATCACCCAATCCTAATAAGTTTTTTCCAATAGCAGTTGCATTCTCAATGACAATTTGCAAATCCTCATAGTCCTCACAAGTTTTTATTTGAATAGGCCTGTGGGTTGGGTGGGACTACAAAAACAACAATTAAATAATAATTATTAGTAATGAATAATGTACTTAGGTTACCACATAACGCATATTGAGAGAGAAGTTAAGAACGAAACCTTAAAGTAGTCTTCCCAAATTTCTTCAGGAGTAGTGAATTTCTTTGTGGTTGAGTCCCACCCAAACCCAGAGTTATGACGCATAAGCTATGAATATTTTTTATATTCTCTCTTAAAGTATTTCAACTGACTTTGGTTATGACAATAGGTTTTCTGACACCTAAGTTTTTCATTAAGGATGGGAAGTATTTTGGTTTTTACAGTTGCCTTGCTTAGCACGCCATGCACTAGATGAAGCATCAACCATGAGCTGCAACAACATTTTGCTCTCTTCCACACTCCAAGCACTATAATCTTTCTTAGCTTTCCCTTTTCTAGTTACTTGTTCGCAATCTCCCATTTCTAATTATTATATATGTATATATAAACATGCAAATTATTGTTAATTATACAAACAAGGATAACAATAGACTCATTATGATATACCAACACATAAAAACCAAGCCAACAAAAAAAGAAAATTTTATACGCAGCTGTTTACGTATGCATCCATATAACCAGACAACAAATCACTATACCCATCAAGCAATATCACGTAAAAAGTGCAGAAAAACATAGCAAAATCCAAAACAGCTATCAATAGCACCCAAAGAAGATAACATAATAAACTCACTTTTCCCTCTCTTTCAGGATCTGGGTAATTGAAAAGGCATTGGATTTATGGATTCAAGTACATAAATATATAATAAAAAGATGATTAAACACTCACAAGGTGGAAAAAATAAAACCTACAACTTATGGACTCAAATTGAGGCACCACGTGCTTAACAATGGTCAAAGCTTGCATTTTTCGCAATAGCACCATAAATTTATTTCCTATTCCCAATTAAAAATTTCCACCAACTAACGTTGTTATTCAACCAACCCACCCATAGATGAATGGAGTATTGTCAAATGACCAGAAGAACTCACCTAGAGCCAACTCTGGATCCTCTCCAGTTGCCTCAGACAATTAAAAGAAAAATCATGTTTCCTCCTTCCAATCCAAAGAAAAAAATAAAGACCCAGTCATATTTTCACCTTGCTTGACAATGAACTCGAGAAAGCTTCATTACCAGGGTACCTAATAAACCATAACCCCAAGATCAACCCTAAAAACAAGCTACACTCTAATAACAAGCAAAACCTCTATAAAAACAAGAAAAACATCAACCAATAATCATCAACGAACAGTAACAAACAAGAAAAACCATGGAAGAAGAAGGAAAATAAATTTATGGTGGCCCTTATTATTTATACCTAAACCCTACAAATTCTCCAAACTCCAACACTTAATTAAATCCTTCCAAATCTATCTCCTTTTGAATACAGGTAAATTTATTTGGACTTTTTCCAAGTCCTAATTGAATACACCTACATTTAAATGGACATTTTAAAAGTTCAAACAAGTCTAGATTGAATACACCCAAACTGTTATAGACTTTTTAAAAGTTTGTATAAATCCAAATTGAATGCACCCGGATTTTTAAAATCTTTTTAAACACTCTAGAATCCTAATTGAATACACACCCTAGGGAGGCCAGCGGATTGTGGTTACTATTTAGACCTTCGTTCTGGGTCTTAGAACACACTTCTATAGTTTGACAACAACAATTAAGATCATCACAAGAGGACTTCTTGTCCTTAGCATAACCTCTCCAACAACAAATCAAGAATCCAAAACGAGTCATAGACCCTCAAACCAAAATAAACATCAAATTTTAGTCACCCTAGGCATAACGGGCATATGAGAGCATAATCTAGTATACATCCAAACTAAAAATTTTTAATGAGGAAATTTAAAGGCTCAAATCCTACAAATCAACTGATTATTGGTGGATACGGAAGTCTCGATGTGTCGTTCATGTGACCTTAGTCAGCTATGGCCTGATTCGAAAAATAGAGAAACAAATTGTGAAAAAAAATAGAGAAACAAATTGTGAAATAAATTTCATTAGTGAACTTAAATAAGGTCTAAAAATACTTATGTTGAACATACTAACTCCCAACTTTCACAAACTCGTGTAACAAAAACGCCCAAAAATATTTTTAAAACTAAAGTAATAGAATTATTTCAAAACTCAATAAACTGATAATAATTTCGAGGTATGTAGTTTATATAGTTAAGAAACTACTATAAATTTTTAGACAAGCTTATAAAACTGAACGGCTACCACATCTAGCTAAAGCTGTATAATTTTAGAAGTGTAATCTAATGCAAATTCATACATGCACGTACCATTGTACTAAAAATACGTGCAAAAAAAATATCACACTAGTACCTATGGGAAAAGTTGGTCATAACCTTGTGTTGAGCTCATCGCACAGAGATGCAAGATATGATGGCCATACATACATGAAAAATATTCTTGATACATGTATGTTAGAGTAATCTCAATGCACATGTAAACAAAAATAATACGGTCATATACGAGCATAGACTTCCCCCAAAGGACTAGGCATTTTGACAGGACCCAAAGCTCTTATGCCTACATGCCTAACTGATATTTACTAAGTCGTTGTTGGGGGGGGGGGGGGGGGGGGGGGGGGGGGGGGGGGGGGGGGGGGTGGTAGTGGGGGTATTCACTTGGTGGTATGAAAACACTTTCTTTTCATATACATGTATAAATTATTTATCTTAATTTATCTCACAAAGCATTTCGTAGAACTTATTCTTAAAATTACTTTGTCATTCCGTTCACCATGATGCATAAAGACTATGTCAAAACGTTTGAAACAAACAAGATATACCAAAACCTTGTAAACCCTTTCTCAATTTGCATAACAAGATTAGAACATCAGCTTACAAATCAACCAAGTTTATGTAATTGCAAAATGGTAAATATGCATCAATCCTAAATCATGTAGATTTTTTAGGATCAAGCATTATGTCAACTAAATGAAAACACTTAGAGAATTTTTTTATTTTTATTTTTAAAGTCCAACTCACAATGCTATTATGCTAAAATGGATACTTAGTTGGATCTCTTTGGAATTGCTCAAAACCGTATCACCCAAACGATAAGAAACATTTGATTAAACTAACCCCTAAAGCTATAGAGGCATATATGGGTTGAAAACACTCAAACAAGTCCTTCGAAATCGAAAGCTGAGATAAAGAGATTGAGCACTTACCTTACGTGGAGATGGTTGAAATAAGCCAAAATGGACAAAAAGCTACAGGAATACGTCAAACATTAGGAACCTAAACTTAATGTACAATTGAATTCAACAAGTGAGTCTTGTACCAACAGAAAAAGGATGTTAAGACGAGTTGGTAACCTCTGGCCTTATATGATTTTATCACAAAGTTATAGCCAGTCAACATTTCAACCATTTGAGAGAGAGAGAGAGAGAGAGAGAGAGAGAGAGAGTAGACAAATGGGGTGGAGGAGAGAGAAAATGACGGTTTTTAGGAGAGAGAAATGGCCGTATTTTGTTTAAATTTCACCCATATAAATTACTATAGTACCCCTCAACTTCAAAAGGTCATAACTTTCCTATTTTAACTCGAACAGTTTGCATTTATACATCACAGGCTCGAGTGCTACCTAACCATGCTAATATGAAATCTAGAAGGCTTATTTTATATTATTTTACTGGAATTTCCCCAAAATTTGAGAGCATTTTGTCCAAATTATTTGAAAGTTCAAACTTCAAGGATAATTTCATGTCGGGTGTTATAGTAGGCCATTATTGCCAACAATTTTGATGAGAAAGTGGATGTGGCATTTAAAATTCCACAAGGCTTCCAAATTGGCAAGTTTGGGGATTATCGGAAATCTGAATATCACGTTCCTAGTGGGGAAGTAAATAGATTTAGAAAATGTTGAGAATTTAATCCCCTCATCACGACAATGTTAACAATGATGAAAAAAATAATAATAAATAAGTCAAATTGAAAAACACAAGATAACACCAAATTATACGTGGTTTGATAAAAACTTTCCTACGTCACGAAGAGTATACCCCTTTAGGGAAAATAAACTTGTACAAATAATGTTGAACAGTTAATCCCAAACTCACCCTTGTATCTAAATTATATACCCCTTTTACACCCTCTTGATAGGATTTTTAGTACATGTGCAAATAGGGTTAAAATTACATAAAATACTTGCAAGAATACAAGGCTATTGTAGTATAGATACTCATGCAAGGTCGTTCTCCTCAAGGACTATTTAGCAATTTATGTAAAAATAATTTCCAATTAACTACCTAAAATTAAAAGTTGAGAAAGATGATTATGAAATTGTTTGATACTAAAAACAAATTTTAAACAAAAACAATTACGATTGAAGGAAAGAGTTTTAAATACCAATTTATAAAAGCACTAGGGTTTCACGATCACCTAGCAATCCTATGAATTTTTACCAATTACTTATGATTTGCACATGCCACTTTAAAGGTTAGGTTTTCCTAATTTATATTCTACTTAGAACCTCCAACATAGAACGTATATCCAACATGCAACCCGTCCGGACGTTTGGATCAAATCTGAACATGAAATACTCATTATGTTTTGTGAAAACCCTTTGAAAAACCATGCAACCCTTAAGATGTGGTGTTCATCTTAAGTGAAATTACAATTATTAATCACAGGAAGACAACATCAATTGCAGGGAACCTTCCGACCAAAATTGCATCCAATTACTTTTCTAAAGATCCTAATGGTGATCAGGCATTAAGACAATTAGATAGTTTAAAACAGTGATTAACAATTCAAAGTATGCATGCACTCAATCATAGGCTTAGTTTTGTGCAAACATGTTCTTTTCTGATGCCTAATAAGCTTTGGTCTGTACACATATTAGGCTGCTTATAATTTAGATCTAATCCTTGTCTTGCAACTGCAATTTTTCTAATGCAAGTCCTTCACTATATCTAACTTCATCTCCTGTTTGCACATCACATTTGGAGCGGTCTTTCATGCTTAAAGATTTCTGGAGTACCTTTCTTTTTTATCAACCCTTGAAATAAAATAATTAATTTTCTTTTTTGTCTTCGGCAATGTCATTAGAATTAAAATTCTCTTGACATCATTGCACGAGTAGTATCTCTCAAAATTGTTGTGGCCAAATGAACGAAATCGGCATCAATACACTACACTTCAAGGAGGATCTAGAACACCAATCTTGGGCATACAAGGGATCTACACCATTGGTTTGGATTGATCAAGACCAACAAAAGATAGTCATCGCAACCCATCGACGAACATGCTCTCAATCTGGTTAGGATCTAACTTAAGACCAACTAGATTCAACTAAAATGAAGCCTGGACATCAACCCATAAATGGGTCTAGACACTTGCTCGGGATCAAAGTCTATGCTAACCAATTAATTACGAGCACAATGACAAGCCTTGCTCATAGCCATCACACATCATAGGAGTGGTATAAGCTTTCATACCAAATGTATGTGCAACAAACATATTTCACTCATCTAGGCCATGTGCATTTATCCCACATTGAAATATTACACAACTATTGCACCTTCTGACCTCTATAAAAGAGAAGATTACCCCCCGTTAATGTTGTATTGACACTTGTCCCTTAATATTACTTTTTCAAATTTGGTACTCACCGTGACTAAGGCCACATAGGGTCTTTGTTACACACAACACATGTGTCAGTAGACCTCTAAGTCATTCTTTTGTGCAAGTGATTGGTTTGCTTGCCAAATCCTTGGAGTCATTTAGTCTTAATTGGTAGCTAACCAAAGACCATCATCAACAGTGATAATTATATTTCTACGTAATTCTTTATAATTCCTAATAATGCTATTCACATCCATCCTATTTTTGTTACAATAGTAACATTTTAAGAAACTTTATCATAATTTGATTAGGTTTTCAAGTCAAAAAGTATCAATTCACATCAATTCACATCCAGTAGTTGAGTTGCTATAAATTTTCTCTTTAATAAGTTGGTTAATACTTTGGTTTTAAAATCATCTAGTGACTCAAAAAGTTGCAAAGGGTTTATCAAAAACCACAAATGCGTGTTTAGTACACATTAAGTTTCTATGGTTTGTTGGGGTTATATATTTTATATATATAAGGAGAGCTTAAGTTGGGATCCCTTAAATAGGCTTAGGGCATCATTGTAGGGCCTACTCCGCATTGTATTTCACTAATCCAAATTGTCTATTTCGTAGATATTCATTCAAATATAATTTATACAAAAAATCACTTGAATCCGATATCATTTGAATACTTAATTAAATTATTGAAATTGTAATACTTTTTTAAAGCAGTGTGTTGATTGATTTTGTAAAACACAATTAGATGTGAAAATGGTTTCGATTTGTATAATTGAATTGAATTAGATTTTGTAAGCCAAGGGTAAGCAAGTGATACACAATTGTAATTTGTATAAGCAAGCATGGCATTGGTGTTCCAGTTAGCTGGCGGCAACATTACCCCCTCCCCGAGCTCTTCATTGCCCAACAGACTCACACTCCTTCCTTCTCTCCAAATCTGAGGGACTCAATTGGTTACCAAAAACGAACTAAGCCCATAACCGTATATCAAACTTGAAACTCCCCAGTTGCACCAATCACAAACACTCATCAAAACGCATCGCGCTCTCCAATCAAACCCCAACATTTGCAATTCCAGAGGTCCCAGCCTAGAATCTCTCTCTTTCTCTCTCTCTCGTTCCCTCTCACTCTCTCTGTTCGTTTCTTCGGTACGTTTCTGTTTCAGAACCATTGCTCACTTCCTTTTCGATGTGTGATTCTGGTTCAGTTGTCACTGTGATCCGTATAAGTGGATGACTTTTGTAACCAGATCTGCTTAATTGGGCTCATTTTGTTGTTGGGTTTTTGGGATCTGATTGTGGGTTAGATCCGGCTTTGAATTTGATTGATTTTCTTGTTTGTGGTTGATCTGTAATGGTAGCAGGTCTGTCTGTCATTGATTAACAATTTCTTTTTCTGTATTGATGGTGAAAAAATATATTGCTCCTTTGAAATGGGCAGCTGGGTTTTGGTAGTTCCATAATTCAGTGAATTGTGGGTCAAAACTGTTTAGAATCTCTCTCTCTCTCTCTCTCTCTCTAGCAGTTTGCACAAACTGAGAAGGAAATGGCAAAATGTTGATGCACTAGAGAATTTGCTTTCATTATATAATCCGGGCACCAATGCAGGAAGACCCATCTCTGTTTTTCATTCATTGGCTTAACTGCTCGGTAACGTTGAGCTCAAGGAGGGAGCAGTATGTGATTTGAATTGCTGACTCCTAATCTTTATGTGTACGTGTCTTCAGTTTTAATTATTTTTATAAAGATGGGAAACAATATTAGCTAATTCAGATCGACTCTATATAATTTGATAGTTTTCTTTATTCTTTTCTTTTCTTTGGTAGTTTTGTCTGAAGCTCTTTTCATCAGTTTTGGAGTTTCTGTACAAGCAAGATGTTGACTTTTATTTTAGTTGTTTATGAAAAATGTCTATAAGTTTTTTTTTATAAGAAAATATGTCTATAATTGAACTATGGTTTTTATTTTATTTTTGTTATTATTGTTTTTACTGCCACGAATGTTTTGAATTATACTTGGAATTCCAACAGTCTTAATTTATTGCGGAATTTCAGTTTTCTTATTTGTTTCAGTTGTGTCTTTTTAGAGTATTTTGTTCCTAAAGCGGAAACTTCCGGCTTCATCTGAATGTAAATGGATGCCTTTTTGGAGGCTGAGGGGTAAAGGCTCTCTACAGTGGCCAGTTGAAAGAAATATATAACAAATGGCTCCCACAAGTAAAGCTGATAAGAAGGCGGCAGATGCAGCCGCATGGATGTTCAATGTTGTAACATCTGTTGGGATCATAATTGTCAATAAAGCTCTAATGGCAACATATGGCTTCAGTTTTGGTAAATCCTGCTTCTTCTTTTTTATTGTTTTGGCTTCAGTTCAGTTGGGATCATCAATTTATGCTGCATTCCCCACCTGCCTGTGTGGTTGTATACTTTGCTGTTGATATATTAAACAGAATCTTTTCTTCAGCCAAAAAGTGTTTTTTTTTAAATAATTCCTGTTGACTCTTTCATGAGGTATGCCATTTTGCTTTCATTGATTCAGATTTGAGTGAGGGTGTTTCTGATATGAGTGTAGATAAAATATAACCTCATGGGATTAAAGACCTTTCTTGCATCTCTTTTGCAAACTTTTTAAAAAATAGTAAGAAAATGTATAGGGCAATGCTCCATATGGACTTCAAATTATGATGGTTCTAGATTAAAGGACAAAGATGTTATCATGGCTTTTTTTTCGTCACTTTAGTAGGTGGCAGGAATAGAATACAATGAATCCTGCACCTCACATACATATGGTCTACAATCCCCAATTTTTAACTAGAAGTCACTAAGATGAAAGGTATATCCTAATTTGAGGGGGAAGTGACAAAATATACAAAAAAGCCTTGTTACTTCCAGTTTTGCTTTCGTTGATTAAGATTTGAGTTAGGGTGTTTCTGATATGTGTTCAGATAAAATATAACCCCGTGGGATTAAAGGCCTTTCTTGCATCCCTATTGGAGTTCAAATTATGATGCTTTTAGATTAGAAGAGAGCGATGATATCATGGCTTTTTTTTTTTTCCGTCATTAGCAGGTGGCAGGAATAGAATACAATGAATCCTGCACCTCACATACATTTGGTATACAATCCCCAATTTTTAACTAAAAATCACTAAGATGAAACTTTTGTATATCCTAATTTCAGGGGAAAACCGACAAAGTATACAAAAAAAAGTCTTGTTACTTCTGGTTTTGTTGAAAAAGATGCATGTTTTCTGAGTACCATGTCATCAATGCATTCATTTTAAATTAATGAGTTAATCTTTTGAGAACCAAGTGATCAGTCAACAGTCATCACCCATGATAACAGAGCGTTGCTTATGACCAAGAGGTAGATAGAATACTGGGGAGCAATACGGGTTGAATGGTAAGACTAGAAAAGGAAAACATATCAAACATTTAAGTGCAAGAGAGATAAAGACTGCACTATTTGATTTTCTTTTGTAAGAGGTAACAGTATAGTTCTGTTATGAGTTGTGATAGATTTGGGGTTGCTAGACAAAATAGATATGACATCTAAATATAACTTCCAATCTGTAGCTAGATTTAACTTTCAGTGCTAACCTTGAGATCATAATGGTTGAAGGGAAAGCTTCTATAGCCTTGACCTTGCTGCTTATCAATTGGTTGTTTTTGTGTTTACTTGTTTGTAGGAAAATACGCATCCAGAATATTTATATAGCCATAATGCATGCTATTTATCATTTGGTTTTTTTAAGTTCTAAATAATTGCAATAATTTGCAGCTACAACATTAACTGGTTTGCACTTTGCTACAACAACTTTGATGACGGTTGTTCTAAGATGGCTGGGATACATTCAACCTTCTCATCTACCAGTCTCTGAGCTTCTGAAATTTATGATCTTTGCTAACTTCTCTATTGTTGGAATGAACGTTAGTCTAATGTGGAACTCAGTGGGATTCTATCAGGTATAGCTAGGGTTTTGATGTATTTGGATTTAGCTACTGAACACTGCAATTTTTTGGGGGTTACATTTTCTCTTATGTAATTGGCAGATCGCAAAGCTGAGTATGATCCCTGTATCATGTTTACTGGAAGTTGTTCTCGACAAGATTCGTTACTCAAGAGACACAAAGTTGAGCATAGGAGTTGTTCTCTTGGGAGTTGGTGTTTGCACTGTCACTGATGTGAGTGTCAATGCCAAAGGCTTCATTGCTGCCTTTATTGCTGTATGGAGCACTTCGCTACAACAGTATGTAAGTTCTCCATTCTCCAACACATCATGCATTCATGTATAGAGACAGACAGACAGACAGATAGAGATCTGTTGTGATATAAATGTTTCATTTTTCAGCTGAAATGGCTTGGTATTGAATGAAACTTCTGAAAAGGGCAGAGTCATTGTCAATATTTTATGTTATCATGGTTGGCAATTGTTGCTCTGGACCAATCCATGTCAGATACAAATAAAATAAAAAAGTAAAACTCGTCAATGGATTGCCTCATGTCTGCAATTTTGTCAAACTCTTCTGAAATTGTTGATAATGTCTTATCTAAAAGTCATGTCAAATCTTAATTGCAGTATGTGCACTTTCTTCAACGGAAATATTCACTTGGTTCTTTCAGTCTGTTGGGACATACTGCTCCAGCCCAGGCTGGATCTCTTCTGTTACTAGGCCCCTTCCTTGACTATTGGTTGACAAGTAAGAGAGTTGATGCCTATGACTATAACTTTACATCTCTGGTAAGTATAACCCTATTTATTTGTGTTGTGATTATCATAATCATCTTAAGCTGATTGTGTCAAGACTCGACCTAAGGATTGCAAACATCATTACGAATATGCATTTAGACTTTTACATCGTAATGTTGTTAATGATGTGATTATCTAGTCACGCTAGCGACATATACATCAGTATGAACACCAATAAAATTAAGTCCTTATCATACTAGATGAACTGCTGCTGCAACTTAATTTTGTTTGTCTCCATTGGGTAACTCATTTGTAATAAAGTTTTGCTACTTTCATCTTAACATATTATTCAACAGGATATTATCCAATTCCAAACTGATTAACTTCTTCCTTTCACTTCTAGTTTTATGATCTTTTGATTTAACAGAAAGGTCATTCACAATTCTCGCTGCACTTTTGTGTCTGCAGATGTTTATATTTCTTTCATGCACAATCGCAGTAGGCACCAATCTCAGCCAGTTCATCTGTATTGGAAGATTTACTGCTGTGTCCTTCCAAGTACTTGGACATATGAAGACAATTCTTGTTTTGATCATGGGGTTCTTTTTCTTTGGAAAGGAGGGTCTGAATCTGCATGTTGTTTTGGGAATGATCATAGCTGTTGTTGGGATGATTTGGTATGGAAATGCCTCATCTAAGCCCGGTGGAAAGGAGCGCTGGAGCCACGCTCTCCCTACAAGCAGGCAGCAAAAACACAGTGGTTTTCCTGAATCTACCGAACATGATGGAAAAGTTTAAATTCATTCAGATTAAGTAAAAATGGCTGATTTCAGGAAATTCTTAAATCATTTGAGGCTAGAAAAACCGACATTTCTTCTAATTATTTATCCTCGTTGTAATTTCTATTTGTTGTCAGGTATTCAGTCCCTTTGGGGGAGTGGATGCATCAAAGATAGGGGAAAATTTCACAAAACTTCCATTTTTTGTTTACATCATCATAATAGTGATTTTTTTTTTTTTTTCAGCTTTTGCGTTTGCCAAAATTTATCTGCCTAAATGTCTCGGGCCTTGTTATTTTCCTGGTGTTGGCTGCACAACAAATTGATTCCTAGATTATGCTTTTTCTTCCAATGCCTCATTTGGAGTACATGGGCGGATAAGCAGGAGACCCAACGCAGCTTTATTTTATTTAAAACATGCAACTGTAACCAATTTTGCATTTGACCAAAAGATGTCTCTAAACCGTGTAACAGCAAAACAAAAAATATCTATACAACTCAAAACTCTTGACTCCTCTATGAGTGGAGAAGCGCTTGTGTGCGACAGGAATAGCGTTGTTTTACTATCCTTTATCAATCACGACATGTCATTCCTGATAAGTTTTCCACTTGGCATACCGTGATTGGTCGGTTATAGCAAACCATCGCTGTCCCTTTTCATACAAATTTTTCTGCTATGACAGACCTTTCTTTTCGCCACTCGAGTGCAGTCATTATCATTGTGATCAAGCAAATACCAGGTCTCACAACACAATAATAATAAGAAAGAGTCGAAAGGATAAAAAAGTCATCTTCATTTGCCTAAGAAGTGCAATAAAAAGAGCCATTGGAATTGACAGGTTCGACGAGCAACTCCAAAATCGTTATCCAAAGTCCTCATAATTTGTGTACACAGTACCTGTAAGATCTAGACGTAGGAGTAAGCATCAAATACGTTTATCTTCCCCTGATAGGGAGACATCCAAACCAAGTTTGAAAATAACTAGTAAGTATAATAGTGTGTACACAAAGTTCATCTTAAAACATACAAAAAACTTATACTCAGTTTACAGTAAAACAGGAGACTAAAGAGGGGGTGGGTATTGATAGAATCGCATTCCACCTTGAGCCTTATTCCAAGCAATAAGAAAGTCCATTACATAACTTATGTTTAAAAAAGAGAATTACTGTGAGAATCAACTAAACCTTTCTTTCCTTAGAAGTTAGAACCAGCACCATGGCTCCCTTCCCCTTCTCCCTCCAGTCCATTATCATCACCAGTCTTCCTTGTGAAGAAAAAGGACAGTACATGCGAATATGCATCGACAATAGGGCTCTCAATGCTAGCACGGTAAAAGTTGGTAGATGAATTACATGGTGCATCATTTTTTCTTTGAAATTAGATCTTAGGTCTTGATGTTGAGGCATTCATATGCATCTTGATGATATACGTAAAAGGCACTCGTAATGGCCATTTTGAGTTCTTGGTGATGCCCTTTACCCTCCTTAATGCACCATCTGCGTTTCAAAGTCTCATGAATGATGTACTTCGAGCTTATTTGCGAAAATATATTATGGTACTTTTCAATGAAGGGCTGCCTTCCATCCTAGGATATCAGGTAAGGTGGAATAAGAACTATGAAATATGAGATCTAATGTGTTAAATGTCAGGGAAAATATTAAGAAAACAGATGGGGAACAAAGAAGAGACTGATAAAATTAACATAACGCATTTCAACTGGTTTGCTGTCCACGCCACTGGATTTTTTAATACGTACTCAAGTCCCAAGTGCATAATTTATTTGTGAATTAGAGGAAACAAAATCAATGCGTGAGAAGACTGGTTTAAGATCCAAATTAGGATGACTGGGGTGACAATTAAACCACAATTCTCATTTACACAAATCTTCTTCCATGGGGGACTGCCGTGTCTCGTCAGAAAAGAAAATCTTAACAGTAAAACACCTTGGACCCAGAAGAAAAAATGAATATCTACTAACCTGCAAACTCATCTTTCAAGGCAATAAAGATGCAAGTATCTATGTGTAAGACAAGTCTCACATGAAAAAGAAAAAAAAAATATACACCTGAAGCTAATCAATTTTATATGGAAATACTACAACCCAATTCTTTGGCGGCAGTATCAAGAAATTTTATAGGCATTCCAGTTGCAAGTCGGCTATGAGCTTCCCATGTCAAGCACTTTTCCACATCAGCTTGCCAGTCAATCACATCTAAGTTAAAATACTTGTAGGAAGGACCATGAATACCATTTATTTCCACCGGATTAGGGTTAGGTCTAATTGAACTGGTTTGCAAAATATCACGAAGAACTGATGTGCTCAGAGCACGAACATGTGCACTCGGATGAGAAAGGCATCGGATGGTAGCTGGCAGACGACACTGCATGGATTGGAGCAAATAGATCACATAACTAATGGTTTTGTATAAACATTATAATGAAATAAGCACTTCTTTCGTTCTTTCTTTCTTTCTTTCTTTCTTTTTTGCAACACTGCGTCTATTTGTTCTCAAATTTCCTAGGATCATACCAAGTGATTATATGAATCAGCTGGCTATTTTACCTTTAACAGGTTCGAAAGGCCATCTGCGACTGCCAACCCAGATTCTCCCCACTCGAGCACAGGCTGAATTGCTCTAGCTGTTGCTTCCAGTAGCTGCTCATTTATATAGAGGTAGATGCTTTAATACATTGAAGGTTAAATTGATAACTGATAAGTACTCACTCTATGCTACACGGAAGAAAGTACGCAAAAAGCATTAGACAAATATAGTGCAAATGAGGATCTAAAATGGATGAGTAACTATATTATGGAAGACAGGATAAGGAATGAAGATACTGGAAAAAACAAATGTGGAAGCAAATTAGCACCAAGTGACGCTAAACTGTGAAAGAGTTGCAAGATGATCCAGTCATGTGTCATTTGACGATAAACTGTGAAAGAGTTGCAAGATGATGCAGTCGTGTCATATTTGCATGGTATGAAAAAGTGATTCCATTCTAGTTCATGAAGCCTAAAGAGTTGAGGACTGCCCAAAATTCAAACAGATAGAATTGAGCAAAGACATGGTCATCAAAGAAGAAAAAGAGATTAGATGGGATTAAATACTGGAAGCAATTCACTTGCCAACCCCAATTTCTTGGGATTTAGCTTCGCCAAGTTTAGATTATCAAGCTTTTTTCCCTCATTATAGTCTTGAGCCTTCAGCAATCTTATGTCTAGGAAGGTTATTTGAAATGAAAGTATGGAAGATCTCAATGTGAACGGCCTGGTGGTCAAATCAACCTTCAGTTCGGATATGGACAGTGATCCTTAAGTGGCCAAAAAGGAAATAAAAAACATAAAATTTAAAGCTAATATTCAAGTCTTGGCTTAGTGAACAGAAGTCATACGCCACAAGCATTAATGCAGTCACATCATACCTCTAGTTGGGGTAAGGTGCAAGCTTCTCCATCAACAAGCATCCCATCAGTGGCACGCAAGAGTAGATCTGAGGCACTTGACAAAATTACCAATGACTCTGGGCTATCATGAATTCTCATCAACTCCACAATCAATTTACAATCCTCTGGTTGATTCTCCACATCTTCTGACCTTGATCATCATCTTTGGCAATCCAAGGCTGCAATTCCCTCTCCGCCTGACAAGAGTACAAAGTCATGAAACTGACTAAAAAAAAATGAAGTAATTTAAATAACAATAAATCAGAAAGCCATTGATGTGGACAACGGCCAGGAAACAAGCCTTCCAAAATCAAGTGATGAAAAGAATTAACAAAACCATGTTTTTCTACTTGTTATGATGAAACAGGAAATGGTGTCAACTGAAACAAAATCATGTGGTGTTCAAGTCAGTAGCCAAAGCAAAAGTTATGTGGCAATGTAAAAAGTGAGACAAAATTTAGACCTGAAGAACCACTGCAGTGGCTGCTTTTGCTGGTGTTGCTGACACAACATTGCATAATGCATCAACGACCTAACATAGCAAATAATATGGTTAAAAATTACACGTCAAACATTATACATTTTCAATGGAAAATTGGCAAACAATAACTCAAATGAAATATGGCACAAATGTATCTGATGAATTACTGATTCAGAACAGCATATAGAAACACAAAACCTACTAATAACATTGGAGATGATGATGATGATGATGATGATGGTCATGCAAAGAGACGCAAGAAATATAAAATTACCTGCCGCCATCCTTGTTGAGCAGAAGTGCTTTCTGCAGAAGGCTGGGTTTCAGGAGCTGCAATTAACTTGTGCCACAACAGTGAGACAACTGAGAAACATAGCTCTTGTTTTTCTGTGAGTACTGATCTTAGAAGAACCTGTGCACTGCAATTAAATCCTATATGCCTGTCCATAGTAAGAAAGTTGGCCAAATCTGAGGCATCTAATGGGAAACTTGCAACACCTTTACCAAAGGTATTTCCGGACCCCTCAAATGAATGTGATGCACTCTCAGATTTGTGTTTAGTTTCTGAATGTGCTGAATCCTCACACTGCAAGGCAGATGGCTGCCCTACATTTAAGCATCTACTGTTTCCACCACGACTTAGTTTTCTGCCTTCAAAACAAACAAAGGAATCCCTCCAAATTGGAACTTGCCTCAAGTGTGCTTCCAATGGTTCAGCCTTGTTAACGATAGATGCAACAGCCTTACTGTGGAAATCAATGAGGTTGTATAATGCTGAGGCTCTGGAGCAAATTTCACTGTCCCACTTACATCGCATCAAGACAGATAGTGCATGCATGCAAGCTTTTGACCATCTAAATAATTCAGAAACATGAGCTGCAACCATGGCTGCTGCAATTATCTCATTTGAACTGTAACTCCACGAAGTGCCAACAGAAGATGGCTTCAGCAAGAAAAGTGCCTCCAAAATGGCTAGTATTCTGCGTGTGTGACAAACTGCTGAGTCAACACTACTCTGAAACTCATTAGTACATACATTTTCTTTGGCAGGCTTTGCCACATTTTTTGCATATTTAGAGTGAGCATGATTAATCCCCTTTGAAATCAAAGGGAACAACTGAAGCTCACATGCAAGAGCACAAACAGCAGCCAGAACATAAGAATCAAATGCTGCTACAGGTCCCTGTTTTTTTGTCCTTTTAGTTCTGTTTCTCTGCTTATCTGACATCTTTTGTGGTTCTTCAACGCCCTCATCAGCTGGGTAGCTTTCTTCAACTCTTGCTTTCTTGCTCCCATTGGACTGAGCTTCATGACTGACACATACAGTTAGCACAACAAACAGTAGGCGTGAAGCAAGCTCTACCGAGGCACATGATTCCAAGAATAGTGAATGAACCATTGTACGAAGCTCTGCCACAGCCAGGTTTTTTGAGGTCGAACCTATGCCAAAAAGATACCTCGTTTTCCTGTTTTGCTCTCTTGAGGACTCAGGCGGAAATGTTCTCTGAAGAATCGCTTCAACAGTGGCAACAAATATCTTCATAAGGCATGCCTCAGACGGACTTCCACGAGGAAGATATTCCAAGACCTTAAGGAGGGGTATATACAGATTCCATGATAATATTGGAGGTTGTAATGGAGTGGCAACAATGATCTCAGGAAGGTCAACTGCAGAGGAACTTAAAGGAATGAGGCCATAAGCAGCTTCCCATATGGTACAAATTCGCCATTCAACCTCAGGCCCATGGGCACACAGCATAGAAGCAATCCCTTGGGCAGTAGCTTCAATTGTTGCCTCGGCCTCAGGAACTTCAATCTGGTTAATAGTGAATTTGAGGTAGTATTTAGGTTCATTTAATACTTAATTCTTTTCAGTGCAAAACAAAACTTCAGATCAAAACAAGAGCGGCCAAAACAAACTAGATCAAAGTGCGTTTTGGCATTGGAAAGCATAAAACCCTGAAAATTAAAAATTATTAAAAGGTACCTGCTTCTTGTAGCTTGAGATGTAACCACCCAAAGGCTCATGCTGAACTTCAACTCCATCAACTTGTCTTAGTGGAGGGAAAAGCAATGCAGGCTGTGAGAGTATTCGGAAAAGTAAAGCTGCCGCAGCATCAGCTGCTATACCCGCTCTCATGGACATTGCAGTTCCAATTGCACGCAAGAAATGCAAATGCATCCAGTTCCTAGGAAGCTACATGAATGACAGAGAAAATGTAATTAACAAAATTTCTGTATTCATCAGTTTCAAGAGCTACTGCAAATTAATATATATTTCCACCAAAAGAGGAAGAGAGAGGGGAGAAGATCATCAGAGTAACAAATAAGCTGTCCCTCCATGTCACCTTACCCGATGACGGAAATTTACAGTTATTAGTGTACTGTTGTTCTAGAGCTTGGATATAATTCCATTGATTGTCCATGCACCATGACATGAATTAAAAGATTAAAAGTTGATTACTCTATGGCATTCAACTGCACTATTTACATAACCACACCAAACTGTCTTTTGAAGTATTTGAAAATACAAGATGTTGGAAAATGACACGTCCAAAAGGCTTAAGCTATTAACAAGTGGGTAACAATCTGCAAAGGTGCAATTTTCCATGTCATGAACCTATTATCACCAAACTGAGGGAACTGGGCATATGATATATCTGCTTCTGTAGCATGTACCAGTTAACAGGAAGGATGCCTTTCACATCATTACTTGCAGAAAGTTGAGCAATTCTGGGTATATTATGATGTCAAGAAGCTTCAAAATGGCTGTCTCTTTATCACAGCTTAAAAAATTACAAATCAGTCGATTTTAGAAGTTGCAACCAAACCATGATGAAGTATGGTCTAAAATGTAAATGGACTGGGCTATGATCACCAATGTTCAGAATATTGTTGTAAGAAATATAAGACTGTTATATGTAAATCGGAATGGAGATAGCTTGATGGAATTACTCTAAGAAGAGACCACTGAAAAATCTTTTTCGATAAGAAAAAGAAAATAGTACCAATTATTCTATCTAATGCTAGTGGAGATTAGATATAACTGAGAGGAGAAAAGCATTTTGAAAGATATTCCTATAGATCAATGACAGTTTCACGTTGACCAATCTAATTTAAGCAGGCCATACATGAGATGCCAAAAAGATGAAGACATCGGTCAAGTTTGATACATATCACCAGGATAGCATCAGACGATAATTAAATACATCCAGCTTACCCTTATGCCAGATGCATAATCTTCAGCAGCACGAAGGAGTTCCACAAGCTGTACAGCTGCATCAAGTGCATCAGGAGCCCATGATGGTGGCGCTTCTAGAAGGCCAAGAAGAAGTCTTTGGGTGGCACTTGGAGTAGCAATAGCATAATACCTATTGCATGACATAACATATTAACAAATATTAGCAAAACTCAGGCTGGTACACAGAATGATCCAGATTCTTCCCTTTTTTTGGTGGCTCGAGAGATGGACATTCAAGATTTACCTATGAAATAAGCGTGCATATGGCTCAAGAGCAGGTAACCCTGCCACTAGGTGCTCATCCAAAGCTGTTGTTGGAGGAGGAAGTAGAAGTGCAGGGACAGCGACTGCCGTCAAAGTAGCAGTCTCATAGCGAGCAACTTCCTCATCACAAACACTTAATATAACTCCAGCACCGTTAGCAACTGCCCACCTTGGAGTCGATGGCATGAGCTGGGGATGTTTTCCAGATCCACGAGAAGAAGCTAAGAGTAAGGAGAAAATGGAAAAAGAAAAAGAAAGTCATTCATTGGGGAATCTTTCATGTTAAATAGAATTTGTAAGGAAATTCTAACGCTATTTTCCTTTATATTTGAACTTAAAAAACAAAAAAACAAAAAAACAAAATAGGTTTCCTTAGCGTGTCAGAACATCTCTAACAAACAATGAGATAAGTTGATGGTCATAGTGATGGAGGCAGGGACGAGGAAGGGCAGAAAACATCAAAGAAACAAAAACAGCAAAAATTACTAACATTTACGAAAGTATACCCAAGCTGGTAAGGTTCTCACATCAGGTGTACAATTGAACCCACAAATTTGCTAGAAGGAAATAATTTTAAAGCAATTGAATATGTTTGTTGAGTCATGTCATGTAGCACAAGATTATATCCAAGTCACATGAATGTTATACATAAACTGCATGCAGTCCGATTCCATACCACATGTTAATATTTCCAGACGAAATTTCATATTATGAAAGGCACAAATTGAAATCAATTAAAAAATTACAGCAGCAAGATTACATTCCATACTGGTGAAGGAAGATTTAACTAACCAGTTGATGGTGGCTTGAGTTCTCCAGCAGCATATTTTCCCATAACCCCGCTACACCTGTTAGAGCATACAAAGGTTTTTTATATCACTTGAGAATGAATAAGAAAAGAAAAAACAAGATGAAATGATTTCCTACATCAAATTTGTGACAAAGTTTCAAACTACCATTTGGTTGCATTTAAATGTTCTTTTTGAAATTATGAACAATCGGTAACATGAAAATGCTGTTGAACTAATGTAAAACTTATCTAACATAAAAACGTAAAAAGTGGCCCACAAGAAAACGACAACCTCTTTCAGAGCTTAATCTTCTCTAGGTATACCCTTATACTATTCTTTAAAACAGACTTCCCTTTCGTTTTCTCCCATTTTTCCTTTCATTTAAAAAATCAATTTGGATACATTCATCATTTGAGATATTTATTGTATAACAAAAATTTCACTATGATGGAGGGATGAGAACATCCCGTCACCATGAAAATTGTTTCAAAAGTTGAATAGCAAAAGAACTAGTGTTTTCAATAAAAAGCAGGCTGATTGGACGCAAGAAAAACAACCACCGAACCTGATCCATTTAAACCTTTCCTTGCCGAATTATTGGGAAATAAGACTTTTTAACAGTTGATGTGTTTGAACTTCATTGGTCAATACAGTTATTTGAAAATATAAAATTTATAAAAAAAAACTTTTTGATGGAGTGCTGCCTCTTAATAGGCAAGAAATAAGAACAAACCTCTGTTGTTTACTCTTTTTATTTGTGATTGGAGTATGTGCTGCTTTGCACATATACACGACTTGAAATCAACAACATAATGCTTACGACTTTCAACAAAAATAACGACACAACCTCAAAAAAACGTGCACTCACCAGCGGAAGTAATCACTTCTGATACCTAGAGGTGCAGCTAGCAATATATCAGTAATCCAAGGAGACAAAGGCCTTGTAGGTTTCCTCTCTTGTTGTACCAAAGGTATATGGCTGGATTCACCATCAACGGAGTCACTTGTTGTAGCATGGCTACCACTACTGCTTCTTTCTGTTTCACTATTCTGTTGTTCCGCCTTGTATATGGGGCGATTGTAATGAGTTAAGATTCGTAAAATCTCCCCACATGCCAGAGCCCACTGCTCAGAATACTCATTCTGTGAGAAGTCGAAAGATACAAATAAGTAAATAAATAAAAATACTTCTGAAATACATACAAAGAACATTAAATTTTATAAATAAAAAAACATGGATAGTTTTTAAAGAATAACAAGACATGTCCTTCTGGAGAAATGAAAGTGAGGTGTAAAAACAAAAAATAAAACAGATTTTAAATGGCCAGATTAATCTGCTATGGCATCACCTCACTGCTTGGGCAGACCAACGATATGAAAGAAGCAAACGGTGGACTGGTCCTTTCATATGCCAGCGTACCATCAATGATACATGAAATAATTGGAAGGATAACAGCATGCCCATGCTCAGGGTGATGAAGGACAAACATAGCTGGAACAAGTCCAAGTAGAAAAAGCAGTCATTATGCAGCAATGAGAAAACATCATATGAAACAATCAGGTCTAATCATTCATCTCATAACTAACAAGGGTAAAGTATGAATACCCAGGACATCATCAAAGAGACGCTTCACCTCCGATGGATAACGGTTACGGATCAACTGTCATCAGGCAATATGTTAGTACAAACATCTGTTATAGACAATTGAAAAAAACAAGCAAGAAGAATTTGACAAACTTTTCACAAGTATGCAGGATAGACAAAGCTCATGATATAAACACAGCATACCTCGGCAATGTCCTCAGGAAACTGCTCTGATGTAAACTGACCAAAGTAGTCCACATAGGCAGTAACTTGAGCCTACAGGAGGGGAAAATTAGAAAACGGAAGCATGTCTTTCAGTTCTTGTAGGAAATTGATAGAGGCAGAATAGCAACCAAAATTAAATCTCTGGACAAAAAAAGAAATTGATCGTTTTCAATCACTAACAACTATCAGAAAAGAAACACCTTGAAAATCCAGATGAACTTTTATCCCAACACCAAAGTTCTTTTAAATAGAAAGTACTTAATGTTGAAATTATAAGTTAGAGCTCATCTATTGTAATTAGCTTATACCTAGGGTTGACTTCATTACTTTCCTACTGTGTAATAGTTGTAGACTAAATATGTTATCATTGTAAGTGAGAAGTATGAATCATGCATTATTAATACCTTTGCCTCCAGAGAAATCTTCACTTAAAGGATGTTGAAAAACAATGGCAGTACGGAAGTTTTGTTATATTTGCAGTTTCTACTAATTGTGCTATCATATTCTCACTGTTTTTACCCTCTTTCTATTAACTTGTAGATTACAATGTTCTGATAGTAAGAAATGTTAGGTTTAGAAAACTATTCCTGGAATCTCAGGAGGAGGAGCTGTTTCTTCTAATTTATTAAAATGAACTCATTGACAGAGAAAAGAATCAATTGCTTCAAATACTACTACACAGTGTTACAATCAGCAGCACTGCAATTTCAACCTGAGCACAATGTTGCTAATTAAAGGGTGAACTTTGGTCATCAGCATTATGAGATTTCTTGGAGGTTTACTTAAAGCTCGGGGACTAACTTTTTGTTTAAGCCCTTCTAACATTAGTGAGAATCCTTAAAACTGATCGCTATTTTCTTGGTCAAATAAAACTGATCTCTTATTACCATAAAGTTGAGAGCAGAACCAAGAAGGTTATTGAAGTGATGCTAAAAGACATGATAAAGTTTGACTACTTCAGAAAGGTTTCAAAGTGTTGTAAACATGAAAAAATTTCACATT
This sequence comes from Prunus salicina, assembly GCA_020226455.1. Taxonomy (NCBI): domain Eukaryota; kingdom Viridiplantae; phylum Streptophyta; class Magnoliopsida; order Rosales; family Rosaceae; genus Prunus; species Prunus salicina. Next base: position 5,552,423 of record CM035347.1, read on the forward strand.
TATTATTCTAAAAGACATAAATGTATTGCAGCACTCATGATAATGTTGAGATATTTCAGGGAAAAGGAAAAGGAGAACAATCTCCTATCTAAAAAAAAAGTGAAGAAGAGAAATCAACAGAAAAAGGAGGTTCCATGGCAAAGTTTGGGCTGGATCCTCAATTATTTGAATCTATTACTAGAGAATAATTTATTTATTTTTAAGGATGGGGTTGCATGGCCGGTTAGCTTAGACCCTCCTGATATCACATCATGAACAAAGGGTTATAAAAGATACTTACTCTACTCTTAATGGTACTATTTCTGGGCAAGGGCACTGATAGATTGACCTTTAGGTGCATTAAAATGAATAGATAAATAGGTCACAAGAGAGTAGAGAGTGGAGGGCCTTTCATTGCTCTCCGATTTCGGTCACCTATCTAAACGAACTGGAAATATGAGCCCTTGCAAACTACTTTTCCTGACTCTGACCTCAAATTGAAATACATGAGACTATCCAAATTATCAACTACTGGCACACTTGATAGTGGAAGCTTGATAATTACTATGGCATTTCATATGATTTGGTTTAAAGAGTGAGTTAAATTTTGCGTTGTAAAACTCTAATTCACTTAAAAGATTCATCCCTGCAAATCCCATGTATAAGGAATTAGTCTGTTTAAATCTTATATGAAAACAAAAATAGATCCTTAATATACACCAGAAAGAAAAATCCGTTTACTCAAAGTCACCCATCTCACTAAATCAAACTAAACCAAACTGGGTAAGTATTTTCTTGGGTAAATAAAACTGGACTGGATAAGTATTATGAAGAAAATGCAGAGTAGCATTCAATATGGACATGTGTATGTGTTATATTACCCCAAATCTTAATATCCTACAGGGAATAAACAAATAACCGATAACAAAGGATCAGAGGTTTCAAATCCCAAGACCTCTAGGAACCAGTGCTCTAGTAGATGACCATTATATTTCAAAAGCTTAAGCTGGTAGGTGATGAATATAGATACATGTCAAGTTATAATATAATTAAGCACAACATTAGAAATCAAATTCGGATTTACCTTCCGTCGCAGGGCATCTTGCGGGGGCGGCCCAAACAATGAGGAGAATTGCAGACGATCAATCCATCTTTCAGATGTAGCAGCCATGGAAAATTTATCTCCCAGCTAACCTTCAACCCAGCACCAATCCACAAACTTTGCAACCACAACAAAAATATCACACAAGACAGTCCACAAGCTTTCCCTTGTACCCGCTACCAATCAAGAATCAAAATTTTGTAGTTTAACATCCCAGCATAAAATTACTGCATCAATCTCCCACAATTAAACAATAAAGCTGGTGCGACCCAGAAAATAATGAAAAAGTTGTAGCCCAACCCTCTGTTAGTCACAACTCCAAGTCTCTGCCTCTGAAGAATACTTCACAACTTCAAATTTTTTACTGCAATCTGATTGCTGTGAAAGCAGGTAGAATATATGAAATCAGAAATATGCAGGAGAAATGAAAGAACAGAGAATTAAACACAGAAACTAGAGAACTATAACACCCTTTATTCACATGAACATGAAAATAAAAATTAGGAAAAACAAACTGAAAGAAACAAAGAAGACCCATGTGGGTAGTTATAAACTAGCACCTAAAAATTGAACTGAACTGATTTCTTCGTTGAAGCTGGTCCATGAATGTTAAAAATCAAATCAAAGAAAATGGGTGGCTTCAAAATCACATCTTATTTATAAAAATAAAAAGAATGCAAAATCACATCACAAAAATGAGAAATCCAGACTTGTTATTAATAAGAACCCAAAAAACCTTTCCCATAAAAATAAAAAATAAAACTGAAACAAAAATACCTGGTACTTCTCTGAAAGCTTTTTCCTTGAGATGTTTGTGATCCTTTTATGATAAGAAAATGGCACTGTAAAACCAGTTTTTATTTTGTTTCCCCTTTTATCTTTCTAGTTGGAATATTTTTAAGAGGCTGTAGTTTTGGTACAGAACTAGAGAAGAGAGAGAGAAAGGGAGAGAGAGATACAGAGAGAGAGAGAGAGAGAGAGAGAGGAGATCTTTAGAAGGCCTTACGCTTGCTCTCATAGATTTGTGCATACGTGGCAATGATATTTTCCTCTCACCCAAGAGGCCCAATGTCACGTCATGCCCTCATGCATGTATGCCCATCATACACACATGACATGCATACATACGTACATGGTCTTTTCAAGGAATTTAAATATGTCAAAGCTTGTCAATGACGAGGAAAGAGAACTCGTAGGGGAAACTAGGACAAGCACTGAGGCTGCCAACTTTACTTTATTGTCCTCAGCAGCTAGAAATATAATTTAAATGGTTAATTTCAGTTTGCCACCTTGCAGTGGTACTCGTAAAGCATATTTGTTCATGTATTCTCAATGTTGTCAGGAATATTTAGGGTCTATTCGATAACGTTTTAAAGGGTTGTTTTCATTTTCAGAAAACAAAAATTAGGCAAAAACTCATTCGGTGGCCCAAAAACAGAAAACACTGAGAATGTCTTCATAAAATGAAAACAAGTTCATGTGTACTTTTAGAAAATAGAAAAAAGTTGTTTTCATTCTCATAGGAAACGTTTTCATAAAAATAACTCACATATTATTATTTCAAATTGTACCAAATGCATTTTCATTTCCTGAAAATGCAAATTCGTTTTCTTGTTTTCATTCTCTAAAAATATTATAAGAAAACATTCTCTGAAAATGTTACCGAACGGACCCTTAATTGTTAAAATAGAGAGTGTAGGGAGAAATATATTTGCAGGGTAGCAAACTATTTAACCATATAAAAATGATAATTTTTACTTGCCAAAATTAATTATATAGTAATATTTCCACGTGTCTAACAAAAGTAAACACAAAAATTACTGCTATTTTTTATAAATATGGAGAACATTTGTTTTGTTTGACTCGAAGGAAAAAAAAAACTTACTTATAACGAGGATAATACTATTTTAATTGTTATTTCCAACCAATAATACCATGACACGTGAAAAAGTTATCCCATGTGTTATTGTATTATTGATCGAGAATAGCAAAAATGTTATCTCTATTGTATGAGAGTTTCTCTCCGCCCGAAAATAAATGAGTAAATGAAGGATAAAAAATTGGTAAATGCTACAAGATATTTTTGTGGGCCCTTTGTTTAATTGGTTGTGGGGCTTCATAAATTGGCATTAATCTTCAATGTCGGTGTTTTGCACAAGCCATCTGGATTATTACCTAATTTTGGCTTTGAATTTTTTGGGCAATACACTAGAACGATGGAGGTGCATGCAATACACTAACAAAAATGAAAGTCAATAATACCTTATCTTATCCAGAAAAAAAAAATTAGACATTGCAAATGTAAAATGAAAAATATATAACCTTATTATTTTCATCAATTTTTCGTCTTTTAAATTATTTTTCCAAACGAAGAAAACTTTGGAGTTTTATAGTTCAATTTCTCTCATCATATTAGAACTATAAAGTGAGATTTGTAGTAGGTCTTTGACAATGAGTGTAGTTTTATTGATGAAATATTCACAACTTCTATGGCATCTAATGCGTGCAATAATATATGTGACAATGATTCAATCGCTTCAAGTGTATTATCCCACTTAATTATTTGGAAGTAAAATCTAGTCCATGAATTTCTATAGTTTAGTACTTCATCGTCGTGGCACTAGTAAGGACATATGTGTTAGTTATCAGGTTATTAATTGCATATACCAACTATTTCCAAATTGTGGCTAATTGCAATCAGTAATGAAAAAATACTTATGACAAAAAAAATATATTCTCAGAACTATGCAATCACTTATGACGCCATCTAATTGCCCCAGGCGATATAAACACATTACCAAGAGGGTATATTTTACCTCAGAAAGAGTCAACTACTACGGCATGTACAATCCTCGTAAATAGCTATTTTTTTTTGTAATGACCATGTCTTTTGTTGTTAATATAGTCAGTGACGAATTCAGAAACCCTAGCCTCTAGGGGAGTTTGTGAACACTACACCAAAGGTGTATAACAATGCTCCTTGTGATATAATGGCATAACTAATATATTTAACACTTTCAATACTAGCTAAAATAAATATAAAACTGAACCCTAGCACATGTGCACGCATTCATCTCTGTCAATCCATCCCAAATATATCTTTTTCTTTTGCATCGCATTCATCTCTATATTCTTCTGTGTTCTTCCCTGGCTCTCTCTCTCTCTCTCATCCTTCTTCTTCTTCTTTGCCCCTCCCTCTTCTTTATGTGGAATTTTGTCAAACACATTGCACTCATTAAACAAGATCAAGCACATCTTCAATGGAATTATGGGGAGTACTTTATGGGTAAGGAAGTAGGATGAATAGGCACAATAGCCTTCACTCGCCCTTGGGTGGATTCCCCTTAGATAGACTGAATATATTTGGCATCAAGTCTTCCAACTAAATAAATGTATATTTATGACATAACATTGAGATTTTTTTTTACGAGGGATTTTGTGTTGGAAACAAAATGCATCTTGGTGACATATTTCTTACTAACGTTTTTCTGTCGATAAATGCACATTTTCTGAGGGCATTGGGAGGCCTCGAAAACAATTTGTCTCTTGTAGTGGAATCATGTTTATGCTATCCAAATACATAGAAGTCTGGACTCCATAAATTGTAAATTTTTTTTATTTGTCAAGTGTTATTTGTACTTACAACCAATATCGGTTCAAGGGGAACTCAATGTTCATTCTTATTTGATGCTTGTCATGTGAATTTGTTCTTACTTTTATTCTCATCTCTCATATCTTAAGTACTTTCTTTTTATTCTAAATCCATCACATTACCATGTGCATAATCCTTCTAATTTTTTTAAAAAAGTAAGCACATTTGAATTTGTTATATTTAAGTGGAAAAAATACAACGTTAATTAAATGCTCCAACCTCTGTATTGACAGTGCTCCTTTCATTGTTTCACTGGTTTCATATATTAGTGTGAAGAAGAAGAAAAAAGAGCAATAATTTCATGTTCAACTTATTTAGCAAGAGTGAAAAAAGTACTTCGTTTAAATACTTCTTTTTTTCACTTGAGCTTCTCACGCAAATCACATTTTTAAATTTTTAAAAGAAGCATATGTGAATTAAGCGAGTTGATCAGGTTGTGAGCCCACTCCCCTCACCCAAGTTTAACTATTAATTCTATATTTTTGTTGGGAAAAAAAAAAACGCTTGAAAGAGATGTTTGGTTGACTAATATTTGAAGTTTACTCTTCAAAATTTTACCCAATGAACAAGGGTTGAAGTTTTTAATGCATAAAGTTTGGTAGTGGTGAGAGGTTAAAGATAAGATTAGAAATACTCTGATTGACTTCTCAAAGTCAAATTGCAAACCACTTGCCCAAATTAGAACATGAGTGCGCCACTTGGACATTATTTTTTGGTTCCAATTGGGCCCACTGCCTCATCAAATGGTGCTTGCTTGTTGTTTGTCCTCTCTGATGTCTGCTAATTAAAGCCACTTTGCATCTTAATTAAGTGAAGAAAACACGCAATTTGTACTTAATGCTACTTTATTTTTTAATAAACAAAAATCTCAGTGCTACTTTTTTTTTTTAAATAGAGAAATTATTAAAGAAAAACTAAAGAGAAACATGGTTATCTTATCTAGAGGATGCAATCTCTTGAACACCAGTCTTAAGAATGAATAGGATGGAAGCCTAAGTCAGACTAGCTAAACTGAAGCCTCATCCCTCTCGTTAGAAGCTTTGTCTCATGAGGTGAATATAAACCCTATATTTGCTTCAACATTATAGTCATGAAAATGTAATACATGTGTTCAAGGGCGGGACTACAAATTTTTCAGTCGGTGGACGAGCTAAATTTTTAGCTTAAAATCTAATGGTTTTTTTTTATCAACAGATTAAATTTCACAAATGCAAAAATATAAATAATTAAATTTCATTTATATATTAGTTGTAAATACAAGAAAAATAGAATTAGGTTAACATATTGTTCCGTTCTTGAAAGAAAATACAAATAAACTTGAAAGGATACGAAAAAAAATCACATACAAATTTGAATATTCAAGAAGAGAAGGAGAACCCGGCAGCTGTGCCCCGAAAAAGCATTGGCCAATAGGAAGCGACGCGTGGAGAGATGAGTGGGCAGAGAGAGAGCGGGCAGGGGTTTGACGGTGAGCACGTAAATATCTCGTGGGAGACGCGGTAGTGGCTGAGCATTGTCCTAGGATATTTTGTCCAGCCAATCAGAGCCCAGCTCTAGATATACACAAACACAACCGAGTCATCAGATCTTTAAAATAAAAAAAATAAATAAATAAAAACAAAAACTCGAGTTAAATCAGGCCCAAGCGACGTGGCGCAATGCTGTGCCAGCAATATATCTTCTTGCCTTCTCTCCTCTTCCTCAACTTGGCTCGTGATCCGTGTGGGTCCCGCCTGACATGTATAGCCTTTAGCTATTGGCCCTGGGCCCCATCTGGCCTTTCGAGGTTTTGAAGGATGATGGTGGATGATGGTGGATGATGGTGGATGATGGTGTCAAGGACTCACGGGCATGGATGAGATGCCATGAGCCATACCATCATACGTGCTGGGTTTCTATTGGTCGGCGTAAAGTGATTGAGCAGACGTCTCCGTTGACTATAACTTCCTGTATGGGCACCGGGCGCTGCGCTTTGCGTTTTCTTGGAGTGACAGAAATGCCCTCGCATAATTGGATATTCTGTTATTCTATACCTGTATTTTTCTCTCCGTATACCAGTTTTCAATGAAAATTTTAGTAAACGTTGAATATTTGACAACTAACAATTTTTACAGCTAACAATAACGCTCAATATTTGACCAGTTATAATAGTATTTTGGGGAGGATGATTTGTTTTCTTTTCATATATTTTTTGTCAAGAGGAGAGCAAATTTTAATATGGATTTTTTATATTAATTGGAAGAAATGTATCAAGATTTTCGAGCGCGAATTAGTGGCTCAATACTACCAATATTGATATTGTCTCTAACATATACATAGCCCGATATATATGAGATGTTCTATAATATTTATCAGTGGACTGCTTATTATTTATCACAAAAGACATTAATATTATTAACAGTGGACTGCTTATTATATGTTATCTTTATTTTGTGAAGATGTTCTATAGTTCGGTCACAATATAATCTCATTTTCCGATATATATAGTTGGAATGTTTTGAAGTGTTGAAATTATATTGTGGTCAAATATTGTAAAGATATGACAAAGCCTGACCCCTTCCACAAAATTGATACGAAAAAAGAGTTAGAATCACTTTATTTTTTTTTATTTATAGAAAAAGTCTTAATCAAATTAGACAGGAACAATATGGTCGAGGTGGATCATTCATTTTCAAATACCATGCATGCATCTTAACGATGGAACCAAAACTATAATTGGGGAACTTATTATAAATAATAATGTCATTAAAAACACAATATACATATAAACATAAAATTGAATATTGTTTAACAACGTTTCATTCAAGGTTATATGAAATATTATTATAAGTAATGATGGTAATATCAATGCCAATGTCACAAGAAAATACACTAATAATTTATTTTTAAACAGAAAATAAAATTACAAAAAAAATCCACAAGACACATAATAAACACCAATTCCTTTAATCATGATGATTTTACGAAGTTAATTATTATATTTTTGAGAAATATATATATAGAGGGTAATGAGGTAAATCTACTCTTGGAATTGATCCCTCCTTCAGAACACTCTAGAAAGATGAAAACACAAGGACAAAAGAGGCTCCATGATGAAGGAATATATATGTCGTCTAAGCACTCATATCAAAATTATAAAATTAATATAAAAAAAGGGTGGGTCGTCTGCTTCTCAATACCACCAATGGCTGAATTAATTTATTATTTAATTAAAACATTAACAACGCAATCAAGCATCACAGGTACATAATTTTTTATTAAAAAAATAGGTGTTGCTATAGGAAATGTACACGTGTCCCATGCTTTGACATTTCTTGGTCGGCCATGTGGGGGTCCCACGGAGACCATGGTGACCTATATCAAAGACAAATAGAGGTGATTATAAAAAAGAGTTGGACGGTTGGAGATAAGTTAACTGGGTGGATGATGTAGTGGCTGACTAATTAACCTCCATTACCAGCAAAAGCCGTCGCCTTGTTGCCTTCTTGCCTTGTTGCCTGTTGAAATACTAAGAATTGAGAGCTACGTGAACTGGGGGGAAGAATTCGTGTCAAGCTTTGTTTATATATGTGATCTAATCATACAACAACGAATTTTCTATGACCAAAAAAAATATTTCAATCATTTAACAACGTAGACCAATCAATTCATAATGGCTTGTTCTCACTCAAATTGTAGGAACCAACTCAACTTCTAGCTCATTATAAATAAAATATATATACACGAAAAAAAAACCCTAGCAGTGAGAGAGAGAGAGAGGGTTTTCCTCCAGGTTAGGAGCATTTGTTCTTCCTTTTGTTGCCGATGTTTTAGATTTTTAGTCTTGGTCATTTTTTTGTCAATAAAGTCTAGAAACCCTATTAGTTTTCTGTGTTTTGTTCTCTCATAATTCTAGAAACTTAGTTGAGTTTGCTGGGTTTTTTAGCCTCTTCAGGAGAGTTATGCTAGTTAGCGGCCAATTTTGTCCTTGATGTTATTGGACTATATTCGGAGAAAGGTAGATAGGAGTTATAGAAAATTGTTTTCGAAAATGATTCTCTCTATATCGTTTCAGGCTTCGACTAGTTAAGGTCACTTGGAAAGTTCTTATTTATGTCTGCCACATTGCTTTTGGGATGGATGGCTCCCTTTACAGTATGTGTTCCTTGTACTCTTTTTCCCTATTGATCTAATAAAATTCCATCCCCTTAAAAACAAAAGAATTTATCATGAGATCAACTCGAGGGAAGAAATCGCAGTTTTTTTTATAATGATTATATATATAGATTTTCTCCTATGCAGACGTTCGGATATATATACAAATTTTCTCCTATGCAGACGTCCAGAGGTTATTACCGAATGAAAGCTATGTATTTTCTACTACCTCTCCATTCTTTCCTCTCAGTTTACAATGGAGTCTATATGGTAATAACGTTCGGACGTCAACATAGGAAAAAAATTGTGTATATATATATTAATACATGTGATCTAATCATACAACAATGAATTTCCCATTTTCATAGTAAATTAATAAAACTGCAAGAAGAATTATGTTTGAGTAATTATATGTTAGATTAGAAGAATCATGTACTCACAACCAGTGGCAATCCAGGATTTTTACCCCAAAGAGTATTAGTGGATTTAGCTTTATGCACATGCACTCTAGCTACAAAAAAGGGCCAATGCAAACTAGCCATAAAAGGGTCATTACAATAACGGAGCGATCTAACATTAAAATTAAGACAATATGGTGTGCCTCCACTAACGATCACGCAAGATCAAAGAATCTCTGGCATAAACATCCCAACTAAGATTGGAAACTTAGAATAATAAAAAAGAGATAAAACTTGAAAAAACCAAACCATAACAATATAAATAAAACTCTCATAAAGGAGAGATGAAAAGCTCTAAACGAGAGGTGAAAACTATACAGAGAACCCAAAGAATCTCTGCAACTTATTCCAAACATAAAGAAACCGCAAAAAGGATGGTGGTGGAGATCCGATGCCGAAACGCAGGTGGAGATCCGACGCTGAGACGCAGCCGCCTATGATGGTAGGATGAAAATCATAAGAAAACAAAGACAAATAGGGAAAACCATTTGTCTCTAAAAATGGGGGAAGAAGTGAAGGGAGGAAGAGAATAGGGAAGAGTGAAGGAAGAACAATGGCTTCCTTCCTTCTCAAAGTGAAAATGGCTCTGTGAGTGTTTTTTGGGAAAAAAGGGCTAGGATTTTTATTTATTTAAGAGAAGTCATGCCTGTATCATTTCCATTCAATGTCTAGAAATCTATGAAGCGCAGATACGATGGTTGAGGTGCGTACCCCATGTCTTATATGCTGGGGGATACGATAGGCATTGGACACGTGTGGATACACGATGGATATGTATTCGAGTCAACGGATACGGTCAATGACGAAAGGATACGCATATCTAACATTACAGATACATGTATCCGATTTTAGGATACGTTTTAAATCTAATTTTGGCTTTAAGAGGGAAAATTAAAAGTTGGCACAAATTTGAAGTCTTGAAGAACACTGAAGGTTGTCATTACCTATATTGAAACCATGAAAATGTATGATGCAGATCTTCTTCTTTTTTTATCTTCTTTTTCTATATAAATAAAAAATTCCAATGCCGCCCACTCATCAATTCTTCTTCTTCATCCATACCTTAAATCAAATATCTCTCATATATTTTGGTTCTTGAATTAATCCGGTGTGCTTGTGGTGGATTGTTCGCGAATTTTCTGATTTTTTTTCTTCATCATCGGCTATGTTCTCTATTTTGTTTTCTCATGCTTATCTCTTTGTATGTTTTGGTCTTATCCTTTTGCTTAGAATTCTCTCACAGTCTCACCCCAGTAATAATAATATTATAATCAAAAGTAATAATATTATAACCAAATATAATATATATTACATAAGGACTTGCAAAAAACAGCAAGTTAATGAAAGAAATCCCTCACCCCACGTGAAGAGCACTTTTGTTTAAAAAAAAGTTGTGTTTAGGCAATTTAATAATATTATATTCAATATGTTGAATTTTCTTTATGTTCAGGAACATGAGTCATTCGGATAATAATGCAAGTGCTAATGTTAATCCTACTAAGAATACTAAAATCGAGGTAGATGATCATGCTCCATTGTGAAAGTATGTTAAAAAGGCTTGACAAGTCAGGAAAATGAGGAGGAAATACTATGTTTGAATGCAATTATTGTCATAATACTTACAAAGGCTCCTACTCTAAAGTCAAGTTTCATTTGTTGAAAATGTCAGAAAATGGGATTGAACCTTGCAAAAAGGTTAATAATGAAGTTTTTGCATAAATGAAAAAACTTGTGAGAGAATGTGAATACCGATTGAAAAGTGCAACTCCAAGGCAAGTGTCTTTTCCTAATACTGGTTCTTTACTTTGTTTTTCTATGTCTAATATTGAGCAAAAGAAAAGAAAGGGGATGAATGGGCCCTTTGATATAACTTTTCAAAAGGAGGCTAGAGAACAATATGATGCTGAAGTTGCAAGGATGTTTTACATAGGTGGATTGTCGTTCCACCTTGTAAGGAATCCACATTATCGAAACTCCTATCTTCGTGCTTCTGTGTGTTATGAAATAAAGGCAAGCACACAATCCGCACAAGTAATATAGAGATAAATGAAGTGTCGTTCTTACGAAGACTATAATTTCATTTTAAGTATCAATTATGATTAATTCAGAAGTTTATTTGAATAATTGATTTATGAGAGTGATTGATTTGTTAAACTAAATTAAAACAAATATGAAAAATAGCAATTTAATTAATGGTGGAAAATCAAGTTGATGAGACACTAGAGCATCCGATTTCACCATAACCAATTCCACTTAATTCTTATAGCCAATTAACCCTAATTACTTTCCATGTTGACAGTTGGTTTCTCCTAATTCATTCGATATCCTCTCTCAGTCTCAACCAAAAGTATTCTTAATTAACAACTCAATCTCTCTCGAGCAATGGATTTAGAAAATCAAGAATTCATTAGGTTCTACGATAACTTGCAAGAAAATTGCATGAGTCATATTAGTCCCTCTTGGGCACTCATTCAAGACTACTGATCAGTTCACAATTGTATATCATTTTGTACCCTTATAGTTTATGTTTTGCTTACGTTCTTAAAGAAAAACTTGTGCTTTTAATCTATTTTGGTTTGTTATTCAGTTCATTGGGCCTTAGGTTACAATGGTGGCTTTGGATAGGCAAATATGCAAAGTGGTGCAAAAACGTGCAGACTGAGTTAGCAATTCACTTCGGCCGTAACTTCTTTGTCTGAACTTGGATTGGCCCAAATAATATGTGGTTGGAAAGATGAGAATCTGAACTTTAAGATGGACTACTCAAATGCAGCAATTGATTAAGTTGAGCCCAATCCGTGAGCCCATCAAAATACACACCAGGCTGATTGCAGTTTCCACTTGGAGGAGCTTTGGATCCTCTTCAAAGGGGAGACAAATCAGATTGGAGGAGCCTTGGATCCTCTTCAAAGGGGAGACAAATTAGATTGGAGGAGCTTTGGATCCTCTTCAAAGGGGAGACAAATCAGATTGGAGGAGCCTTGGATCCTCTTCAAAGGGGAGACAAATCAGATTGGAGGAGCCTTGGATCCTCTTTTGAGCCATGTGCTTGATCAGCCAAAGGGGAGCTTCACACTCTATAAATAGAGAGCTTCACACTCATTCAACCATATCTCATTCCATTCAGCCACTACAATTCACTCTAGCCAACCTCTAACACTTCCATCCTTCCCCAAACACTCCATTCTGCCCAAAATCATCAAAACATCTCCAGAAAACTTCCCTTCCAATTCTCTACGAATTTCCTCTTCCTCTACCATCACCACTCACCCAAACTCATCCCAACTCACTTCATCCACTACACTCATACACACATTCAGATTCACATCATTCTTCACCTCTGGCTGCAAGTATACATGGTGGAAGCTGTGAGGAGTTCTTCAACATCATAATTTGATCTTCACGGGTTTTTCTTACCTTCTCCATGTTTACTTTGATTCAATTGTATTCTCCATTAATGATGTGTAACTAATTACCATAACTAGGGTTTCAATGTAGCCTGTCAAGACAATTTCATGTTTTCAAGTTAATGTTATCCTTTGTTGATTACTTCTAAATTCTGGTCTCATTCACTTGTTCTTATTGAATCTTTATGCATGTTTAAATAACTGGCCATTATTAACACCTGCATGTTGATTATCTAGTTCAAGTTTACATAAACATCATATGACTCTTGAACTGATTAGTGAATGAGTGAGTAATGCATTTAGGACAAACATCATGTTTAAATGTCTACTTGGTTCTATAGTGTTGGTACTCAAGCTTAATGGATTCAGATTCATAGCTTAGACTAAACATCATAGCTAGGTTGTGTTTCTGAGTACTTGATTAAAACCAAACATCATATGGATAATCATACATAACACGAACTCCAGAATTGTAATCAATTTAGGTGATTGTCAACTTGTAACTTGAAATTGGATTGTCATGGTGAAGTTGAACCCCTAGTGCTTGTCTCATCGTCTTTACATTCTCTAAACATCTACTCCTGATCACTTGCTATTTGCATTCCTTTGTAGTAGTTTTCACTCCAAACAACTCAATTCAATCTCATTTAAATTCTGTTTAGCTTTAGGTTATTTGGAATCTAAGTAGTAGTATTAAGTACTTTCATCTAAGTCTCTGTGGAACGACCTCGTACTTGCATTCCTATACTATAATTGATTCGTGCACTTGCGAGAAATAGATAGAACAAATTCTGTTCAATCAACAAAATGGCGCCGCTGCCGGGGACTTGATTAAGAGTCTTGTTACTACTGCTTACTTTCTTTAGTTTTTCTTTGTTTTCAGGTATTGCATGTCGAAAAAACCATTGCTTGAACAAGTTGTATCAGCGGTGAGGAAACACTCTCAATCCGGTACCATTAAGATCCAACCAATCCGTGGTACACAACAACCATCTCTTGCTGAACTTGAAGAAAGGCTTGTTGAAGCAAGAGTGGCAGCCATTGAATCTATTCTCAATCATTCAGAAGCTGAAACCTCCAATTCTGCAAGCTTAGAAGAGTACTCTCAATTCAACATCTTTAACTCAGATCAAGAAGAAGAAGAAAAAGAAGAGATGGCAGCCAATGACCGACTTGCTTTGGAGGATCTTGGTCAACCAATCATACCAAATTCACCTTCATGCATCTTGCTGTCCACAGAAGCTAGAAACTATGAGCTTAAATCTTCTCACTTTCAAATGCTTCCTTCTTTTTATGGTTTACCTAACGAAGATCCTTTGGCTCACATTAAAGAATTTTATACTGTTGTGTGTACTTTGCCTTTGAAGGATGTGTCTGAAGCAGATTTGAGGATGAGGGTGTTCCCTTACACTTTGAAAGATAGAGCAAAGACTTGGTTGATGTCGTTAACCCCTGGATCACTAACCAGTTGGGATGCTGTTGCTAAGAAGTTCTTGGAGAAGTTTTTCTCCTCCCAAAAGACAGCCACCTTGAGGTCACGAATTTTCAACTACGCACAACATGATGGTGAACCATTCAATGAATGCTGGGAGCGTTTCAAAGGAACTCTAATGCAATGTCCACATCATGGGTTACCTCTATACTTACAAATGCAAATTTTTTATGATGGACTAACCGAGACTTGTCAATCTACTGTCAATAATGCTGCAGGTGGAGCTTTAAAGAAGAAGAATGCTCAAGAGTCATATGACATATTTGAGATGTTGGGATCCAATGACCAACACAAAGATACAAGAGGTAAAAGTGCTGGTATCTATGAGATTAGTCCTAACAATGAGCTTGCTTTACAGGTTGCTGGTTTACAGCGGAAGCTTGATTCTGTGCTCAATATGGTACCTAAAGTTCCTCAAGTTGAAGTTTGTGGTATCTGCAACGTTCAAGGACACTCAACTCACATGTGTCCAGCTGGTAATGAATATCCTGCGTTTATCCATGAACAAGCCCACATGATGAATTCATACAACCAAAGGCCAAGAAATGACCCCTTCTCGAACACTTATAATCCGGGTTGGAGGAATCATCCAAACTTCTCTTGGAGCAACAATCAAAATCAAAATCAAGCGAGTTCATCATTCCAACCCAAATCTAGTTCATTGGAGGACACAGTCAAGTTGTTGGCCCAAAATACTTTGCAATTCCAGCAAACTACTAATGGTGCTCTTCAACAACATTCTGCTGCCCTTACCAAGATGGAGATTCAATTAGGACAAATTGCAGATAGTTTGAACCAAAGAGAACCTGGAAAATTCCCTAGCCAAACAAATGTGAATCCCAAGCATCACGAGCAAGCCAAAGCAATCACAGTGCTTAGAAGTGGTAAGGTTTTTGATAATAAGGTTGGCAATGAAGTTACTAATGATGATATTGTGAATGCAGGTGATGAACAAAATGAAAAGACCACACCAAAGGAAGCAATTCCCGTTGGCACGTCAACAATTTCACCTCAAATGCACAAGGCCAAGAACCCTTATCTGCCACCAATTCCATTCCCTGGGCGTCTTGCTACAAGCAAACACGATAAGTCTTTTGCTGAAATTTATGACATACTTAGTAAAGTCAATGTTAACTTGCCTTTGCTTGATATGATCAGGAATATGCCAACTTATGCTAAATTCTTTAAGGAGTTGAATTCACACAAAAGAAGGTATAGCCCTCATGAGAAGGTGTTGGTGTCTGAAAATGTAAGTGCTGTCCTTCAAAGGAAACTTCCTCCTAAGCTCAAGGATCCAGGCAGTTTTACAATCGGCATAACCATTGGAAATAAACGAGTTGAGAAAGCCATGTTGGATTTAGGTGCAAGTATCAATCTAATGCCTTATTCAGTGTATCTTCAACTAGGCTTGGGAGAATTGAAATCCACCACACTCAGCTTACAACTTGCTGATCGCTCAGTGAAATATCCTAGAGGTATAGTTGAAGATATTTTGGTTCAAGTTGATAAGCTAATATTGCCTGCTGATTTTGTAGTGTTAGACATGGAAGATGCACCCATTCATAACCGTGAGCTGCCTATCTTGCTTGGAAGACCATTCATGGCCACAGCAAACACTCTCATTGATGTTAAAAATGGCATTCTCAAAATGACAGTCCTTGGCCAACCGTAGAATTCAAAGTGTTTGAATCCTTATCTCATCCTTCTAATTCAGTTGATTGTTTTTCAATTGATTGTTTGGATTCTCTGGTCTTCTCTAAATTTGTGCAGGCACAATCTGATGATG
Source organism: Prunus salicina (assembly GCA_020226455.1). Lineage (NCBI taxonomy): Eukaryota > Viridiplantae > Streptophyta > Magnoliopsida > Rosales > Rosaceae > Prunus > Prunus salicina. Next base: position 5,568,433 of record CM035347.1, read on the forward strand.
ATTTAGAAATTGTTTTGACACAACCTTTAGGTGACCTTGATGATGAACCTGAGTTTATGGAAGTTGCAGCTGCTCTTGAGGTTTCGAAACCATACCATTCTTCCATTTCACCCATTATAGAGCCTCTTGAACCTGCCTCCATTAAACTAGTTCCCTCCATTGTCAAACCACCTAAACTTGAGCTCAAACCTCTTCCACAACACCTTAAATATGTTTACCTTGGTGAGATAGAAACCCTTCCTGTCATTATAGCTTCTGACCTTTCACCATTAGAGGAGGACAAGCTGATTAAAGTTCTGAGAGACCACAAGAATGCTATCGGATGGACCATCGCAGATATCAAGGGAATAAGCCCTACAATGTGCATGCATCGAATTTTGATGGAGGATGCCAAGCCAACTCGTGAGCCCCAAAGGAGACTCAACCCACCTATGAAGGATGTTGTAAGAACTGAAATACTCAAATTACTTGATGTAGGAATCATTTATCCTATCTCAGATAGCAAATGGGTGAGTCCTATCCAAGTTGTTCCAAAGAAGTCAGGCATCACAGTGGTGAAGAATGAGAACAATGAGCTGGTGCCGACAAAACCCATCACGGGATGGAGAGTTTGCATTGATTATCGAAAGCTAAACACTGCCACTAGAAAGGATCACTTTCCTTTACCTTTTATTGATCAAATGCTTGAAAGGCTAGCTGGTCACTCACATTATTGTTTCCTTGATGGCTTTTCAGGTTATAATCAAATTGCAATAGCCCCAGAAGATCAAGAGAAGACAACATTCACATGCCCTTTTGGAACATTTGCGTATAGACGAATGCCATTTGGTTTATGCAATGCTCCAGCCACCTTCCAACGATGCATGATGGCTATCTTTTCAGACATGATAGAGAGGTTCATTGAGGTATTTATGGATGACTTTTCAGTTTTTGGATCTTCTTTTGATGATTGTCTTAACCACTTGTCATTAGTGCTTAAAAGATGCCAGGAAACGAATCTCATTTTGAATTGGGAGAAGTGTCACTTCATGGTGAAGCAAGGTATTGTGTTAGGTCATGCAATTTCCAGCAAAGGTATTGAGGTAGACAAAGCAAAAATTGATTTGATTTCTAGTTTGCCAGCCCCTACTTCAGTGAAGGGAGTGAGGAGTTTTCTAGGACATGCAGGTTTTTATCGTCGTTTTATTAAAGATTTCTCCAAAATCACTCGTCCTCTATGCAATCTTTTGGCTAAAGATTCTGTTTTCAACTTTGATAAAGATTGTTTAGATGCATTTAACACTTTGAAACTTGAACTAACATCAACTCCAATTATCAAGGCACCAGATTGGTCTTTACCTTTCGAATTAATGTGTGATGCTTCTAACTATGCTCTTGGTGCAGTTCTAGGTCAAAGAGTGAATAAGCTCCTCATGTCATCTATTATGCAAGCCGAACATTGAATGATGCTCAGCTCAATTACTCTACAACTGAGAAGGAGTTGCTTGCTGTAATTTTTGCTTTAGAGAAGTTTCGTTCATATCTTGTTGGTTCTAAAGTGATTGTATATTCTGACCATGCAGCACTTAGGTACTTGTTAACCAAGAAGGATGCTAAGCCACGCTTGCTTCGATGGGTATTGCTGTTGCAAGAATTTGATTTAGAAATCCGAGATAAGAAAGGGTGTGAGAATGTTGTTGCTGATCATCTATCTCGTCTCATCGATGGTAACCATGAGAATAAGGATGTCCTACCCTCAATGAATCTTTTCCAGATGAACAACTATTGGCCATTCATGATCAAGAACCGTGGTATGCTGATCTTGTTAATTATCTTGCTAGTGGTGTTTTGAGAGATGATTTAACTTTTCAGGAAAGAAAGAAGTTCCTTGCCAATGCCAAACATTACTTCTGGGATGATCCATATTTGTTCAAACATGGCCCCGACCAAATCATAAGGAAGTGTGTCCCAGAGCATGAGCAGCAAAGCATACTCAAGTTCAGTCATGAATTTGCATGTGGAGGTCATTTTGGTGCCAAGAAAACAGCAGCTAAGATTCTTCAATCCGGTTTCTTTTGGCCCTCTCTTTTTAAAGATGCCTTTTATTTCTGTTCTAAATGTGATAGGTGTCAAAGAATGGGAAACATAAGCCGGAGGAATATGATGCCACTGAACAACATTTTGGTGGTGGAGCTGTTTGACATATGGGGTATAGATTTCATGGGACCTTTTCCTTCCTCTTTGGGTTATACTTACATTCTTGTTGCTGTAGATTATGTGTCCAAATGGGTGGAGGCGTTGGCTACAAGGACTAATGATCACAAGGTTGTCCTAAAATTCCTGAGAGATATGATTTTCACTAGGTTTGGAACTCCCAGAGCTATCATTAGTGATGGTGGCAGCCACTTCTGCAATAAACCATTTGAAGCCTTAATGAAAAAGTACAATATCACACACAGAGTGGCGACTCCATATCATCCTCAAACATCCGGACAAGTCGAGATCAGCAATAGAGAGATCAAGAACATTTTGGAGAAAACTGTCAGTCCGACTAGAAAAGATTGGGCGTTGCGACTCAATGATGCACTTTGGGCATATAGGACAGCGTATAAGACTCCCATTGGGATGAGCCCTTATAGACTCGTGTTTGGGAAAGCTTGTCACCTGCCGATGGAGCTTGAGCACAGAGCATATTGGGCAATTAAGAAGTTCAATTTTGATCTCAAGGAAGCTGGGAATGTCAGAAAGTTGCAGATCAATGAATTGGAGGAGCTAAGGAATGAAGCTTATGAGAATGCCAAAATCTACAAGGAAAGGACCAAACGTTATCATGACAAGGCCATTCTCAGGAAAGAATTCAAGCCAGGTATGAAAGTTTTATTGTATGACTCACGTTTGCGTCTCTTTCCAGGTAAATTGAGATCTAGATGGCTTGGCCCGTTCAAGGTGCTTCAAGTTTTTCCTCATGGAGCTGTTGAGATTGAAAACGTAAGGAACGGGACAGTTTTCAAGGTGAATGGGCAGCGGTTGAAACAATACTTGGATGACATACTGGAAACACAAGTTGTGGACTCCCTTGAGTTCACCACACCCTAACTTTGTCAATACCAGGTTATGTTGTTTTTATTTTTAGAGTAATTTTCTTTTTTGTGTCTTTTAGGTCTAGTTTGGTTATTGCAGTGCATTTCCTTCTTTTAAACATTGAGAACAATGCTCCATTTAAGTTTGGGGGTAGGGTTTGACAACTTTGTGTTTTGTGTTAGAGTTAAGTTGTGTAGCTTTGTTTTGCTTAGTATAATTTTGTTCAATGTCTTGCATGCCTACGAAAAAAAATGAAAAAAAAAAAAAGAAGAGATTTTTCATATGAGTTGACTTCTGGTAACCCCAATGAGCACCTCTGTTAAATACAGTGTCTAGGAGTTCTATAGGCGACACCTTGGGTGTCTAAGAAGTTTTGGGTTTTAAGCAGGACCATTGTGACCTCTCCAAACTTCCCGGATCCCCTGGCTGTATTTTCTGAGATTCTTAATTGGTAATCCGTGAGTCACTTGTATATTCGTGTATTTTTAAATTAAATTTTTTTTTTCTTTCTTTTTCTTATTCGTGTATATCCGTGTATATCCCCTGGCTGTGTTTCTTTTCTATGTAAATGTTTACCTAGCCGCTTCCTCTAACCCCTGACCATCTCAGCTTCTTCTTCCTCCCGAACCAAACCTTCTCCAAATTGTTGCTTATTGTAGATTTCGTCAATGGAGAAACTCCAGGAGGCCGTCGGTGGAAAGCTCAAGCAGGAGGAGTCCGAATTGAGCATGGTGAAGGTGCCTAGCCCAATGGTTTTGTTGAACTCACTGCCAGCTATCCCACCAGAAGATCCTTTGGGTAAGGATACCATTGTACAACGGGTGTTTGAGGTGATTGAGGTGCTCGTGGTAGTGTTTGCCATGGATCCCTCAGCAGTTACCATAGATGCCTTTCTGTGTCAAAGAGGTAGGGTGATAGCGGAAATTGAAGACATGATTCCAAATTGGGATCTGAATTGTGGATTGGAAGAGATGCAGCTTGCAGCACTGGCACGTTGTCTAGATACTTGGAGGGAATATCTGCTAGACAGGAGGTTTGTGGCAAGAACTGTTGTGATAAGCAGTCACATGTATTGTACAGGTAACATCCGAGACGAGTTTGGCATTTACTTAAGTATGCTTGACGAGTTTCATTTCCAATTAGTGTACATGACCACAAGGCTCCGAGACATCGTGGAACAGATGGATGAGTTGATAATAGATGGAGCCCTATATGATTCTTCTGTTTCAGACCCTTCGGAAAGTGAGTCAGAAGAAGATCCATGGGTGAGCTCAGCCATCGATAGCATTTTGAGAAATGCTATGTTTGAAGGATGAACCGTGCAGTGCCAGGTTACCCTTAATCCCTGTTTCTGTTTTCTTATATGCTTTCACATTGGGGGCAATGTTCAATTCAGGTCTGGGGGGGAGGTTTTCAATTTTTTCATTTGATTTGTGTTTTCAATTTTTGTTCATTTGATTTGTGTTTCCAATTTTCGTTCGGTGTCGTTTTTTTTATTTATTTAAAGAATGTCATACAATCAATGCTATGGAGCGGCCATTTCGATTTTCATATGAGACATATTACACTTCACAAAGCGGTTGCTCTTAGAATTCTGGTGGATAAAGTACCATGCTCAGATTCTTGAAGGAGAATAGTGGAGACTACCCTAGTGAGCTATTTCGAGCCTAATTGCTTTCTTGAGAGGGTTTAAAGTGTTTCTATTCCTCATCTCTACTTATTTTCTTCAATTCACTCTAAATGATCTCATTGTTCCATTTTGATTGAATACTAAGGATGATTCTCTTTGCAGATATCAGGTGCATGCTCTCACTCATGAATGAACTCATTGAAGTGATGCTAGGCTATGTGTGTATAACAATTCTCTGTGCTTTCTTTTCACCCTACCCATTTGTGTGTTCCATCAGCCCTCTTGCAGCCAAACACTTTAACCCATTTTCTTCTATCACCCTCATGATTCCCCTAACTTTGTATCTCAATCTGAGATATTTAACCTATTATAGCCATACCCTGTAGCTTAGAAATACACCAAGGTGTGCCAAGATAAAGTTTGAGCAAGGAAGGTGCTGCCCCATGCCTAAATGTAAATTGGTGTGAATCTGTGCAATAAGTTAAAGAAGAAGTCGATCAAGTCAGCAAATAAAAAAGATAAAGAGAAAATGTTTCGATTTGATCTAACTGTGAAATTTAAGGTCTATGCCAGATGATGCTATGAAGTTGCAGCCATACCATTCTAAATCAATGATACCTTGCAGATCAATGAAGAATGCAACCTTGGTGTGTTCTTAAGTTTTGTGTTCCTTCCAATTCTTTCATTTCCCCTAACCCTAGCCTTTCATTACAACCTTGTGAAAGACCTAGCTGATCTTTGAGGATGTATTCATGGGTGCTGGTATGTATGTGTATATCTCTATTCTTAGTATTTGATTCCCTTCATGAGATCTAACCAAATATTGTGCTTCTATTTCATATACTCATTTGCTTGTTTGAGAGAATAAAACCATAGGTTCTGAGTGATTGAGTGCTTTATGTGAGAATTAGAGTTGAAGCATGTTCTCCCTTCAAGATTTGAGTATGTTTACTTTGAAGCCGTGTGCCTTTGAGCTATAGCTTCCACTGTACACACTTATTGATCATCTATCTTGGCAACTCTATGGTGTTGGAGGTATGACTAAAGTTTTCTTTCATTTTCATTAGTTGTTTTCAAAGTTAGTTTTCTAACCTTTTGTTTTGTAGAGTCAGTAAAGCGTTTGTGGTATCGTTTCTGTTAAATCCTCAGGAGACACAACTCCTCCTACTAGGGATGCCTAGAGGTTTAAAGGCTTGTTGCATATGCTCAATGCAATTGTGTTACCTACAGAAGTGGTTTAATTAACTTCTTGTTTTGTTTTTTTTTACTTTGTTTTCTTTTGTTTTGCTCGAGGACTAGCAAAATCTAGGTCTGGGGGTATTTGATCAGTTCACAATTGTATATCATTTTGTACCCTTATAGTTTATGTTTTGCTTACGTTCTTAAAGAAAAACTTGTGCTTTTAATCTATTTTGGTTTGTTATTCAGTTCATTGGGCCTTAGGTTACAATGGTGGCTTTGGATAGGCAAATATGCAAAGTGGTGCAAAAACGTGCAGACTGAGTTAGCAATTCACTTCGGCCGTAACTTCTTTGTCTGAACTTGGATTGGCCCAAATAATATGTGGTTGGAAAGATGAGAATCTGAACTTTAAGATGGACTACTCAAATGCAGCAATTGATTAAGTTGAGCCCAATCCGTGAGCCCATCAAAATACACACCAGGCTGATTGCAGTTTCCACTTGGAGGAGCTTTGGATCCTCTTCAAAGGGGAGACAAATCAGATTGGAGGAGCCTTGGATCCTCTTCAAAGGGGAGACAAATCAGATTGGAGGAGCCTTGGATCCTCTTCAAAGAGGAGACAAATCAGATTGGAGGAGCCTTGGATCCTCTTCAAAGGGGAGACAAATCAGATTGGAGGAGCCTTGGATCCTCTTCAAAGGGGAGACAAATCAGATTGGAGGAGCCTTGGATCCTCTTTTGAGCCATGTGCTTGATCAGCCAAAGGGGAGCTTCACACTCTATAAATAGAGAGCTTCACACTCATTCAACCATATCTCATTCCATTCAGCCACTACAATTCACTCTAGCCAACCTCTAACACTTCCATCCTTCCCCAAACACTCCATTCTGCCCAAAATCATCAAAACATCTCCAGAAAACTTCCCTTCCAATTCTCTACGAATTTCCTCTTCCTCTACCATCACCACTCACCCAAACTCATCCCAACTCACTTCATCCACTACACTCATACACACATTCAGATTCACATCATTCTTCACCTCTGGCTGCAAGTATACATGGTGGAAGCTGTGAGGAGTTCTTCAACATCATAATTTGATCTTCACGGGTTTTTCTTACCTTCTCCATGTTTACTTTGATTCAATTGTATTCTCCATTAATGATGTGTAACTAATTACCATAACTAGGGTTTCAATGTAGCCTGTCAAGACAATTTCATGTTTTCAAGTTAATGTTATCCTTTGTTGATTACTTCTAAATTCTGGTCTCATTCACTTGTTCTTATTGAATCTTTATGCATGTTTAAATAACTGGCCATTATTAACACCTGCATGTTGATTATCTAGTTCAAGTTTACATAAACATCATATGACTCTTGAACTGATTAGTGAATGAGTGAGTAATGCATTTAGGACAAACATCATGTTTAAATGTCTACTTGGTTCTATAGTGTTGGTACTCAAGCTTAATGGATTCAGATTCATAGCTTAGACTAAACATCATAGCTAGGTTGTGTTTCTGAGTACTTGATTAAAACCAAACATCATATGGATAATCATACATAACACGAACTCCAGAATTGTAATCAATTTAGGTGATTGTCAACTTGTAACTTGAAATTGGATTGTCATGGTGAAGTTGAACCCCTAGTGCTTGTCTCATCGTCTTTACATTCTCTAAACATCTACTCCTGATCACTTGCTATTTGCATTCCTTTGTAGTAGTTTTCACTCCAAACAACTCAATTCAATCTCATTTAAATTCTGTTTAGCTTTAGGTTATTTGGAATCTAAGTAGTAGTATTAAGTACTTTCATCTAAGTCTCTGTGGAACGACCTCGTACTTGCATTCCTATACTATAATTGATTCGTGCACTTGCGAGAAATAGATAGAACAAATTCTGTTCAATCAACAACTACATGGTATTTGTTATGAGAAGCAAACATCAAACATCTCCTTTTGGTCTCCACTTGGATCATCAAATCAATTAAATATTGGCAAGATATTCAAAGTATTAAGAACAGTAACAAATACTCAACATGGAATAGTAATAAGAAATTAATATAACTATAAAAATTAAGTATTCATGGTTGGGCTACATCGTAGCCCTAGCAAGGAAAATTAGTTCACGACAAAAGAAAAGATAAACAAGAGAATTGTTGTCATAAAACCAATTTGGCAGATGGATTTGATCTCTGGATTCTCCACAGCAACACCTTTGTAAGCTCCAAAAGCACTGCAGTAACAAACTCTTGGCTCTCTCTTTAATATATTTGTGGGTGTATAAAATATGGTAGAAGATCAATGGTAGAAAAGATTAGAGTGACCTTATATAGTTTAAAACAACTAAACCCTACTCTAGAAAGGTCTGGAAAAACTCTCCTAAAACAAAACAAAATCCTAAACAATTAAGGAAACAAATTAGGAAAGAATCCTTCTTTGACTTGGAAACACGTCAACCAATTTGCACGCACATTTTATGGTTGTTCCACTTCCTAGAAAATTTTGGAAAAATATGAGAAACGTGGTGTGATCTCTAAGCTTTCCAAACATATATCACATGCCACTAGGAAAAATCAAAAAGGTCTTCAAATCTTCAATCTTCCAAGTAGTGCAGTTCTGAAGGGATTTTAACTTAGGCTTTCTTGACTTGCAAGTCTGGAGCATTTGGCTTGGTAGAAATTTATGAAACTTTGATAAATGATCTTGAATGTCTTAGCTTTCTTCTCCAATTGGCCTTGCACTAAAATTCATTCGATAAGTTAATTTTCAGTTGAAATAATCCTTCCAAAAGCACAGAATAGCTGAAAATAAGGAAAGTAAAGTAATAACGCTCTTTTTAATTAACTTTCCCTACAAAAACCAAATATAAGAGGTATAAAAATATAGGAAATAATGCACTTATCATTGCGCTTCCAGGATATATTCCACCAAGTTACAATGTACTGAGAACTACTCTTTTGCAACAAGAGAAGAGCCACATTGAGTTGTGTATACAACCAATCAAGGGTACATAGAGCACTAAAGGTGTAAGTGTGTGTAATGATGGGTGGACAGATTCATAAAGAACACCACTTATTAACATTATGGCAACTTGTGAGAGTGAGCTTATGTTCTTAAAGGGAATTAATTGTGACGGAGAGTACAAGGACAAACATTATATTGCCAACTTTCTTATCGACTCCATTAAGGAAATTGGTTATCAAAATGTGGTTCAAATAATCACTGACAATGCCCCAGTTTGTAGAGCTGCTGGATTAATTTTTAAGGCTAGATATCCCAATATCTTTTGGACACCATGTCTAGTTCATACTCTCAATCTTGCTTTGAAGAGCATATGTTCACCAAAACAAAATGATGATTGGTATGATAAATGTAGTTGGATTTTAGACATTGTTGATGATGTTTGGTTCATAATTTTTTTTTTAATTGTGAACCATAATATGAGATTGGCTATGTATAAGGACCATTGCAAATTGAAGATGCTCTCCATTGCTGAAACAAGGTTTGCCTCTACACTTGTGATGATTAGAAGATTTAAGGAAATAAAGGAAGGTCTACAACAAATGGTGATTAGTCCAAATTAGTCTTTATATAAAGATGATGATGTTGGCCAAGCCAGAGCAGTGAGGGAAAAGATATTAGATGAATATTTTTGGAATGAGATTGATGATATATTTTCCTTTATAGCTTCTATATATGAGATGATTAGGATGGCTGACATAGATAAACCTTTTCTTCACTTGGTTTATGAGTAGTGGGATACCATGATAGAGAAGGTGAAGGCAACTATCTATAGAAAAGAGCACAAGCAACTGTATGAACAAAGCAACTTCTTTGATGTGGTGTATCACATTTTAGTGGAGCGACGGACTAAGAGTAGCACACCACTTCATTGTTGGCACATTCTTTAAATAATAGGTAAGTATTATGTGCTTCTTTGCTTTTAAAGTATTTAAAATTTACTTTTCATATTGTGATAATTTTATAAAATATTATCACACTTTACTTTTAGGTTTTATAGTCTAGAATTTTGTAAGAGGATCTTAGCTATGTTGCTCCACACCAAGATACCGAGATTACAAGAGAAAGAAAAAAGTATATTGAGAAATACTTTTCGGATGACCAGGTTAGAAGAGATATCATTGTAGAGTATGCCTCCTTTTCAATGTGCTTAGATGACTTTGGAGCTATTGATGCTATTGTTGCGTCGATTCAGCTGCACCAAAATAGATTCAGCTGCATCCTCAACTTGTGATACTCGCAAGTGCACGAGCCGTTGGTAGTTTAGCATATGTAAGTACGAGGTTGATCCCACGATGATTGATAATAGATTGATTTAATTCAATTCCCTGTGCGAAACAGAAATGAAAAAAAGAAAGAAAATAAATCAAACAAGGAAGAAAGAAAAGAAATTAACTCAAGCGAATAAGTTTCCAAGTTCAATTTAGATTAACGGATTGATTCTAGCTAAAGTATGATTAAGCCATGGTGTCTGGTCATAACCTTGTGTTCCTAATTCCCTAACTTGATCATTTGTTGTCTAACCTAAATTAAGCATTAGGAACCCATTAAGCATAGAAGAACATTTTAAACAACCAAACATGTATCTAATCCCTGTTGTCGAATGTCCATACATACTCTTCTTATTCATAGTTCAATTCGAATTAAAGCATGGTGTCTACTCTTAATTCAAACCAAGATAGTTAACATGCAAGCCTTAATGGTGATCAATCATTCAAACTAGCATATTAACTTATAAGCATAATGAATAAGAACAAAAACCATAATTGAAACTTGGAAACCACTCAAGCTTGAATGCTAAAGAAAAGAATTTACATTACAAAAAATAAATTACAACTAAGAAGCAAAAGGATTTTATTACAACAATTGAGAACTAGAAAGGAAAACTAAGAGAATTTGAGGGAGAGAAGGGAGGGGAGCTCTAGAGAAATGTTTGAGAGCTCCCCCCCTTGGGGTGTGTTTACAAGCTTGGGAAACCTCACTATTTATAGGCCTAAGGGAAGTTGAAAATCTGAATTAAGTATTGATTCTACCTACCACACTCACTTCACCAACTTCACCTAACACACCATTACATTTGAAAACAATTTTTGTGTCTTTAAACTTAGTGGGAGAGCTCCCACTTCATCTTCTTTGTCTGCCATTGGCTGCTGGAAAACTCCACTTCAATTATAAGAATTGAATATGCTTCACCTAACCTTCCCACTATCAACAACACTTCATCATGCATGACATTGCATTGCATTGCAGTCAGCTTGTGGGCAGGTTTTGGGCTTGTTATTCACTCCGAATAAATCTGGAAAAATATGGATCTTCAAGCCCTTTGTCTTATGTTTCCAAGCATATGCAGCCCAACTCAAGGAAAAATCGGGAAGACCTTCAAATGTCATTTATGGCCTAGTAACGCAGATGCTGCTGAATTTTGACCTTGATATACTAAATCATGTATAACTTCCTCTAGAAGACTCAGAATCATGAACCGTAAAATGCTATGGAAACTAGACTTCCGTATCTTTCCAATGATGTATGGTTCATTATCTGGTTCTTCTTGAGCAAATACAGGTTAATCCGTGAAATTGAATGATCTGCAGATACTGTTTTGAGCTAATTTGTCTTCAAAATGCATGTAATGAGTCTCAACCTTATTACACTGAAACATACACAAACTTTATTAAAAGCACAAGTTTAACTCAAAAACATAACCAAATCATAAGTTAAAGGGTATAAAAAGATATGTAAATATGCACCGATCAGCTATGAATGATAGGTGTGGTGGATTATTCATGGAGTTTCAACACCAACTTTCCAATCCATAGCTTTGAAGCTACTTGGATAACCTTGTTCCCCCTCGTGTTGTGAAAGAAATTGGAATACAAATAGTTTCATTCACTCTTTAAGAAGAAACAAGTTAACACCCCAAATAACTGAAGACTTGGGTATTTGTATATAATAATCTTCGTCTTTTATCAAGGAAGAGCTCAAGCTACAAAGAAGGTGTTACTCAAATGTGGGATGTTGGAGGAGATGGATTTAATAGCTTGGGTGAAGAAGGTGTTGGGATGCTTGAAATTGCTGACCTTTCTCTTAATGAACCATGATCGGTGCATAATTAAATATATTTTTATACCCTTCTAACTTATGATTTGGTTATGTTTTTGAGTTAAACTTGTGCTTTTAATAAAGTTTGTGTATGTTTCAGTGTAATAAGGTTGAGACTCATTACATGCATTTTGAAGACAAATTAGCTCAAAACAGTGTCTGCAGATCATTCAATTTCACGGATTAACTTGTACTTGCTCAAGAAGAACCAGATAATGAGTTATACATCATTGGAAAGATACAGAAGTCTAGTTTCCGTAGCATTTTGCGGTTCATGATTCTGAGTCTTTTAGAGGAAGTTATACATGATTTAGTAGATCAAGGTCAAAATTCGGCAGCATCTGCGTTACTGGGACACAAATGACATTTGAAGGTCTTCCCGATTTTTCCTTGAGTTGGGCTGCGTATGCTTGGAAACATAAGACAAATGGCTTGAAGATCCATATTTTTCCAGATTTATTCGGAGTGAATAACAAGCCCAAAACCTGCCCACAAGCTGACTGCAATGCAATGTCATGCATGATGAAGTGTTGTTGATAGTGGGAAGGTTAGGTGAAGCATATTCAATTCTTATAATTGAAGTGGAGTTTTCCAGCAGCCAATTGCTGACAAAGAAGATGAAGTGGGAGCTCTCCCACTAAGTTTAAAGACATAAAAATTGTTTTCAAATGTAATGGTATGTTAGGTGAAGTTGATGAAGTGAGTGTGGTAGGTAGAATCAATACTTAATTCAGATTTTCAACTTCCCTTAGGCCTAAAAATAGTGAGGTTTCCCAAGCTTGTAAACACACCCCAAGGGGGGGAGCTCTCAAACATTTCTCTAGAGCTCCCCTCCTTTCTCTCCTTCAAATTCTCTTAGTTTTCCTTTTTAGTTCTCAATTGTTGTAATAAAATCCTTTTGCTAAATGTTTCCGAGTTCTTCTTAACTTTCCATTGTAATGTAAATTCTTTTCTTTAGCAATTGAAGTTTGAGTAGTTTCCAAGTTTCAATTATGGTTTTTGTTCTTATTCATTATGCTTATAAGTTAATATGCTAGTTTGAATGATTGATCACCATTAAGGCTTGCATGTTAGCTATCTTGGTTTGAATTAAGAGTAGACACCATGCTTTAATTCGAATTGAACTATGAATAGGAAGAGTATGTATGGACATTCGACAACAGGGATTAGATACATGCTTGGTTGTTTAAAATGTTCTTCTATGCTTAATGAGTTCCTAATGCTTAATTTAGGTTAGACAACAAATGATCAAGTTAGGGAATTAGGAACACAAGGTTAGGACCAGACACCATGGCTTAATCATACTTTAGCTAGAATCAATCCGTTAATTTAAATTGAACTTGGGAACTTATTCGCTTGAGTTAATTTCTTTTCCTTCTTTCTTATCTTATTCATTTCCTTTCTTTTTTTTCATTTCTGTTTTGTACAGGGAATTGAATTAAATCAATCTATTATCAATCCTCGTGGGATCGACCTCGCACTTACATATGCTAAACTACCAACGGCTCGTGCACTTGTGAGTATCACAAGTTGAGGATGCAGCTGAATCTATTTTGGTGCAGCTGAATCGACGCAACAAACCATCATTGAAGGTTGCTTTATTTACTAGGGAAGACATTACAAATATTGTAGTTGATTGAAACTTTTATTTTTGATTTTTCTAGAGTTTAAATTTGAATTTAGTTGATGAATTTGAATTTTTATGTAATTTTAAAATTATATATATTGTTATTATTATATTTTAATATAAATTTTTAACTACCGTATCCATGACGTACCATATTTTAATTTTTGAAAATTATTCCGTATCCCCATATCATATCATATTGTATAGCTATATTCGTATTCGTGTCCGTGCTTCATAGCTAGAAATACAGGTACCTCATCTGTCTTAAGTACCCTATGATTATGGTAATTTTGTTGTGTTAAAGTCAAGGAGTGATATGAAAGTTACATTTTATGTTATTGCCCATAGACATGATTAATATGAAAGTTACATTTACATTATTGCCCTTTTCTGTTTTTCTTTTTCACCACTAGCTGCGCTTCGTCCTACTTTCGTTTCTACCGCTATTCACAGTCATGCTACACGTGGTGTAGTGTTTCAAGACGGCTAAAATGGGCTGCCACGTATTGCTCTAATTTCAAGTATCATTTTGACCCTTGATCAGCCCAAGAACACTATTAAAGTTAAAAATAGACGCTTTGCAGTACAATCTGACATCATTTTTTCTCGGAATCTGCTCATTTTCCTTTCTTCTTATCCCTAAAACTCATTTGCATTTGGATAATTTGGCGATGAGACAAACATCATAAGCTGTAGATTGACAAAGGATTGAAAACCTTCCCCACGTAACTCATGGGCAATAACTTTCAAAAGGAGTCAATTTTGGCGTCTGTTTTTTTTTTTTGGGTTTGTATGTTGAAGGCTTTTTATTATCTTCCTATTCTAGATGAAAAAACGAAAATTTAATTTTGCTGTCAACAGTGGGGAGATGGCTGATGATTTGGGAACCAACTTGAAGTCCTAGTCGTTTCTAATCAGAATATCCAAGCATATGGACTATTAACCAATTTCATTATAGTAATACAATTAAGTTTTTTTATTTAAAAAAATACATTGTGTGCAGTTTATAAAATAAAAATATAAGAGTAACAAAAAAAAAATCCACACTTTATTGTAGTTTCTATTTCACAAGCTTAAAAATACAAATATAAGAGTAAAAAAAAAATACACATTGTGTTACAGTTTCTATTTTATAAACCTTAAAAATACCAATATATGAGTGAATTTTTATAAGAGTAATATAAAAATAGACAATGCGTTGTAGTTTCTATTTTTTAAACTAAAAAATATCAATGCAAGAGTAACATAAAAATACAAACTGAGTTGCAGTTTATATTCTATAAACTTAAAAAATACCAATATAAGAGTAACATAAAATACAGATTACGTTGCAGTTTCTATTATATAAGCCTAAAAATACAAATATCATAATAACATAAAAATACAAAATATGTTGCAGTTTTTATTTTATAAATCTGAAAATTACTAATATTAGAGTAACATAAAATAGAAACTGGTTTGTAGTTTTTATTTTCTATTTCTTTGTTTTGCACATCATTAGTTTTGTATATATACATATACAGTCCCCTTCTATTGAGGGGTTCCTCAAATACACCTTTTAGGGTATCTTATGAATTTTTTTCCAACGATCCAAACCATCTATTTTTTAAGTCTACATTCTGTAGGGGCTTTTTTCCTCCTGCAGCTAATGGGCTGGGCTGCTGTAAAGGTAAAATGAGGAAATTATCCCCTTTGCTTGGGTTCAGAAATTAAGCCCAAAAATATCTCGAAAGTTAGTAAAAACTTAGGAAATATTTTTGGTTATCTTCATCAATTGGAAGTACAGTGGCTGAGGCATGCTTACAAGTAGTTTCTTTGGCTTAGCACGAATGACATGTGGCATGGGAGCAGAACCAACATGAGTTTAGCACTAAGAGAGAGGTTAGGCTGGGTTTAAGAGAAAAGAAAGTGTTAAGGAATTAGGTGTGAAGATTTTGGCTAGGGAAAGAAGATAAGAAAAGCTGGGTTCTTCTGGCAGCTGCCAGAAAAACGAATTGGAGAAGAAGATGAACAGTGCACGAATTGGTTTTGCATATTAGAGAGGAAGCTTGCTCTCTCCCGGTTGTTGGTTTTGTTGAACAGGGAGAGGCTCTATTTATAGCTACTGGGAATGAGTTTTCTCCAAGAAACCCTAATGGTTTCTTCTAATTTTGGCTAAGTTTTCCCTTCCTTTCTTCTCCTCTTCTCTGACTTCCCTTTCTTGACAAAGATTACTTGCATGATTTTAGGGGATTTGGGGGCTCAACATCCCTTTTTCCCGCAGCTGGGCAGTGGGAGCTTTCACTCTTGGTTTGCTATTTTTCTTCTTTCCTTTCCTCTGTTTTAACCAATTCTGATGAAGGAAAGGAAGAGAAAATGCCCACTAGTCCAAGGAGTGCTTCTGGCAGCACGCAGGAAAGCATCCGTTGGTTCTTGGGATGGTTCTGGCTTTGGAACTTGCTCCCAGCAGCTAAGTCTGCCAATCTTCACGTGTTTCCCATTTTCTGAAGCTACTGTGGCTTTGTTTTGGGGTTTTAAATGGGCTAGGGTAATCTCCAAGCAAATGGGCTTTTATCAAATATTGGGTCTTTAGATTTGGGCTTATTTTGGGTTGGATTATTTGGGCTTTATTTTGGTTTGGTTATTTTTTCCTCTCTTGTGCTTACCCACATATTTGGGCCCGAAAAATGGGCTTGAGTCCCGAGGGCTCCTAAGTAACCCGAAACTCTCCATTTTTCGGCCCATCAATGAGCCTCATGTTGGTTTATTACCATCCATGCCACAACCCATTCGAGCAAGCCCCGGGTTTTTGAGTGGCTTGGGCCCACTTAGGCTTGTAGCGTGGTTGAGATAATAATTTCGGGCTTGGCATGGCACGTTGCTTGTCATATTTTGATTTATTGCCCTTGGAAAGAATTGTTTTAATTTTAGCGGGGGTTAATCATATTTTATCACGAGTCCTGGCATGACAATTTATTTATTTCGCATGGTGTGTGAATTGCGCGTGGTGGATTTTTCCTCGGGAAATATTGCATTGGGCCGGTAATTGCTCGGGCCCAATCCGTGGATTTTTTGGGCCTTAACACATTCATAGATCATCCTTGCAAAAAATTAGACAAAATCGGAAACCGTTTTGACATCCAATTTTATGCTATAAAATCAATGAACACGGTGCTTCAAGAAAGTACTAAAATTTCAATAACACAATTGAGTGGTCGAACGATATCGGATTCAAGTGATTTTTTTATATAGAGATGATCTTTGAATGATTATCTAAAACATAGATGGTTTGAATTAGTGAAATACAATACAAAGTGGACCCTACAAGGGTGTCTCTCAAATAAGTTAATTTGATAGATTCCTCAATGGAAGCTTTATGTACACATATATATGTAAGAAAAGACTACAAACAAAAAAAATTTAAATGACATTTGAGCAAAGGAGGAGACTAGGAGAAGAGAAGAGAAAAAAAAAACTAGAGAAGGGAAGCGAGAGCCTACAAAGAGATAAAGTTGCAAAGGAACCACTAACAGAGAAAAAACCTAAAATAAAAAGGTACAAAATGAAAACCTAACCTAACCAACAAACCTGAATAATGAAAAATAAAATATTTTGAAAACAGAAGGGAGAGAATGAGAGCATAAGGCCCAATATTTTTTACGCATGGGGAAAATGGAATGGTTGGCCATGTTAGGAATTGAAATTCTCATCAAGAATTGAATTACACCTATAAAGGATTCATGTGTTTACTTCACATTAAGGAATTAAAAAGTAAGTAGAGTCCACACAAAATTAGGAATTGAATTCCTGATTTTGGAGGAATTCAATTCTTGTGTGGGAGGTGATATTCTAATTCCTGAATAACTAACCCAATGGGAATTCATCTTTTTTACCAATTATATCCTCACACAATTTTTAAAATTCCAAATTTTCCATCTACTTTAACCCAACAACAAAGACATTTTAGTAATTTGTACTACTCATACCCAATTCCATATGGTTTAGTAAACAACTTCAATAAGAATCCGGAATCTAACTCCCCTCAATCCATATGATTTAGTAAACAACTTTAATATAAATTTGGAATCTAATTCTTCTCAATCCAACTCATCCTCAATTCAATTTATCCTCAATTCAATTACGAATTAGTAAACATGCCATTAGAGTGACTTTAAATAAATTTGTAAAATATGAAAATAATGACATTATGTGTAATTTTGAAAATTTTATATTATATTATTATAAAATTAGATGCTATATTTAAGTCATTGATGTTATTTAAATTAGGTGAAATTGAGTTACCATCTACCACAATAATAAACTTTCTATTGAGAGTGTAAACCAAAGCTCTGGCTTATTTAGGCACACCGGGGGAAAGAAATATCAGAATGGGCCGAGCGACCTCCATGTCTTCCATTTGTAGCCCATATCCCCAAGTCTTGTAACCTTTGCTTTCATTGGAATTGGCAGCACAATTTCCCACAAATCCGCAATCCCCGATCTTCTTCGTCACGTTTTCACTTCTTCTGTATAGCCTTGTTCCAACAATGCCTTCCTGAATCTGATGCTGAAGCTCTGTAATTACCATCGTCACCCTCATCACCATCATCATCCAAAATCAGAGAATGAAGCTTGTCTTTTCCATCCTATTCCTCTCTGTCAGTTTTTCTACTCTTCTTCCTCTTGCCATTGCCAGAGGCGGCCTTCATAACTCTAATCCTCCAGGTTGCTCATCTCTTCGTCTGTCTAAGTGTCTTACATATATATATATTATACATATTCATGTATGTATGTCTGTACGAGCATGCGCGTGCTTTTTTCTTTCTGGGTTTTTCTTTGGAAGTTGAGAAACTAAAGTCTGAACTCAAACTAAGGCTACAGCTTGGATTCTGTGTTTTGAAATTTTTTGCTTCGATTTCCCAGGAACCAAACGGTAGTTAATCTACATATTAAGATCAGATTATATTATCATGCCAATTGTTTTCATAAATTTTACACTTTTTGGTGAATTAGAGCTACGAATAAGCAAATAACCTTTAGCTATACGCTTTAAAGTTGAGCTGATTGTAAGTTATATGTTGATAGGCCTCGAATATGGTCCTCGCACTGGTTCCGGAAGGCACTTGTTTGAGGATGACGAATCTGAGACACGGTATTTTTTTTTTTTTTTTCCTAAAGTTGAATTTTAGTAGGTACAGATGAATTATGTGATGTGTTTTCTGAAAATGTGAAATTTTTTGTCAGTGTGGATGTAGCTCAAGGGTACATGACCAACACTGAGCTGGAACGGGCCATTAAGGCATTCGGCCAAAGATGCAGTAACATTTCTAGAGTATACAGGTGATTACTTGGACTTGTGCTCTTTTCTTGAACATGTACTGGATTAAAGTTTTAACACCTGTCGGTATATACAAATTAAGAATTGATATTTCTGAGTAGTAGTTTAGTTGGATAATGCACGATTTTGAATTTAGTATTTCTGCTGCTGTTTAGGCATCTTATGATGATTATGCTTACTTATTCTTTTTATTCTCTCATTGAGGGATTTTTCGAATGGATTATCAGTATCGGGGAGAGTGTGAATGGGGTTCCTCTGGTAATTATTTTACTGGAGTTCCATTTTTGTTTTTGGTTGTCTTATTTTCATTTGTTAAAATAACCTTTTGACTCACATCTTATAAAGTGGGTGTTGTTTGATTTGTTATTGCTTGTAGTGGGTAATAGAAATTTCTGATAAGCCTGGGGAGGAAGAGCCTGAACCTGCATTTAAGGTGAATGATCTGTTATTTACAAAAACTTAAACAAAATATTTGTTTTTTAATATTAAGTTTATTGAGATATGTCTAAGCTGTTATTTGGTGAAAATTCTAAACCTCCTATCCTAAATGTCTAATGTGTCCTATATACAATCAATCTTTTGAACATGGCGGGATTTCTGATTGAAATGCATTGGTCTCACCACCCTTCCCCTCCAAAAATGATAATGTTGTATTTGGTAGGAAAAAAAAAATAATTTTCACAAAGCAGGAAACTGCTTTGGTTCTGTCAGGATTAGCAAAAATTAGTTCTTGCAGCTGGTTGGAACTATATTTAACCGTAGAGCTGTGTAATGAGATGTAGACACCAGTATCTGGAATCTTTCGACAACTATAACTGTCATTAGTGGTCAGAAACTTAAGTAATAGGAAGTTTGCCATTGGTAGCATGTCACTGGAAGTTAAAAATGAGTTAGCATATCATGTCTCTAGTTTGTTGCACCTTTAGATGTAGAAAGGTTAGATACCTATTCACCACCAAATTTAGTTGATTCTGGTATTAGAGAATGGCCATCTATCTCTTTTTAAAAACTTTTACTCATTTCACTAGTTCAAGTTATGTTAGCTGCCCCCGAGCAGAGACATCCTGCGTTTTATAGCTTTTTGGAAGGCAGTTCCAGTCACAATCCTTTTCTTACCCTTTTCTTTTCTGGTAAAGGAATAAAGGAAATAGCGATGAGCCATTCAGAGCCATAAGAAACTTGTGATGAATATGAGATGCTGTAATATGACAATGATATGCCAAAAATTCACAACTTTATATTCCGTTGCTGTTCAACTGGAGAAATGTTTTTGCCCTCTTCTTCTTCCTTACGGTTCATTGTTTCTGAAATCTATGCGATACTAATTAATTATTAGTATATTGGACTCTTGATTAGCCCATTCTCCATCGACCATATTTGTGCTTTTATTTCTTTCAACTCTTGCATCCTGACCTTTATTGGTATGCTGTTAATTGTTTTGGATGATTTTCCCACAATTATGTGATCACTTTTTATTTTTCCCAAAATAATTTGTGATGTTCAATATGAAGTTGGTATTAGCTATTATCCAATAATCTCCTTTCCCCACCAAGAGTGGAGCATTTGCAAACTGAAATCATGAATCTCACTTTTTGTATACAAATTTATGGTCCAACTGGTTTTCAGTTTTTGGGTGTTTGCATACAGTGACCTTGTTGTATCTTTGTATTTGGTGCACTACTTGAAAGCCCTTGTTCTGTTTTCCTGAATCCATTAATACTACTTTGAGCATTTGTTCATGAATATGCTGGGTGTTGCAGTACATTGGAAATGTGCATGGAGATGAACCTGTAGGTCGTGAGCTTCTAATGCTACTAGCAAATTGGATATGTGACAACTATTTGAAAGATCCCTTGGTATTTTTCTTTCCTTTTAAGTTGGCTTGATCCTTAAATTTTTTCCTTTTTTCCTCCCTTTATAGATTTTGGTCTATTTTCTAGAACTTGGTAGTGTCTTGAGATATCTGAACTGTATATCAAAATATTTCTAAACTACTCCTGGAAGTTTCTATGTTCTTCTTTTCATAGTTGTTTGTGCTCATGAATTTTTTCCACTTCAATTGTGATTAGTTTAGAGGACTGTAGGAAATGAAAACAGGAATGATCCCCAGAAGTGTGTTTTGGAACTCATAACATTGGAGTTTTATTTGCTATCCCCTAGACCCATCATTTAATTATTGGGTTATTGAAGTTCTACAATCCTTTTTCGTTTTCGTTTTCTATTTACTTTATTTAAAGACACTCCTCAAAGTTCTCACTTTAGTGTGCTCAAGAACTTCCGAACCTTTGTTTTCTCAAAGTTGTCACAATATATAGTTGTTTTTTTCCCTATGTATATATATATTAATGAATGCATGTTTTCCGTAATACAAAAGAAAAATAATACTCCAGCCAAATAAGATTACATCGTAATAAGGTAGAAGAAAGAAATCCTTCTCTTGATATGACATATGCATCCTTCTCTTCCTCTGACCATCTGTATTAACTTTGTATCTTTTATCCTGCCTGACATAAACTTGTGCTTTGGTTTGATAAAACTAATGTAATTTCTGATAACTTGTGATTTGTATCTTTTAAAGTTAGCACTTCTCTATTCATATGACAAGTTATATTAGTTCTGCATGGTTGTATTATTTACCACGTTTAACCTTCTCACAAATGTCTATTGGTCACTACAGGCAACATCGATTGTTGACGGTGTGCATCTTCATATATTGCCGTCTATGAATCCCGATGGG
Organism: Prunus salicina; assembly: GCA_020226455.1. Taxonomy (NCBI): domain Eukaryota; kingdom Viridiplantae; phylum Streptophyta; class Magnoliopsida; order Rosales; family Rosaceae; genus Prunus; species Prunus salicina. The sequence continues at coordinate 5,590,109 of CM035347.1, forward strand.
TTTTTATTAAGGAGGCGTGGTAATGCAAATAACATTGATCTTAATCGAGATTTTCCAGACCAGGTATATTTTTGGTGACATGATCTAATTGAGCCATCATCGATAGGAAGAGTCAATGACTTGTGGCCCAAAAGAAAATCAATGGCAAATAAAATATAGTTAGACCCAGTAACCATGTGCTAAAGGCCTTTTGTTTTCCCAACCCATTTGACTTTTCTTTTTAATTCGTTAGCTTTGTCAACTAATTAGCCTAATTAGCCTTGACTTCAAAGAACAGTAGACTGAGCAGACTAATAGACTTCGAATTCTGATGAAAGCTTCGGGCTAGGCTTTGTAACTTACAACTAATTAAATGCAGCACATGAACAATATATATAATCCTTACTAACCAAGAGGCGTTAGTGGAATTGGTCAGGCCCATGGTTTGCTCCCATTTGGTCTGGTGTTCGAAACCCCAAAAGATACCTGCCTAGCTATTTGCTATTGTTTCCTGCCGCCGAAAGATTGAAGGGTTCGGCGAGGGGCCCCAATTTCAAATCTGATCCGCAAAGTGGATTGGGGGGATTTCTGGTTAGGAAAAAAAAAAAAAATTTATTTAAAGCTGTTCCTTACAAAAGAAATAGGATTGATATAGATCAAATATAAAATATGTCTTTTTATTATGAAAGTATAGGTCAGTTGCATAAATTGTTTTGACTATATACTTAGCATGCATACAATATTTTATGCAATTTAGAGGCCTAATTTATGCATTGTGGGTTTTTATAACATTTCTTAAAGCTTCATTAAAAATCTTCATGTTTAAAAAGCAAAATTTTGTCAATTTTTATTTTTCACTGATATTTCTGTAAATTTGAACTACTGACATATCTACCAATATCAATATTGTAACCAAGATTGAAATCTTAAATGTTAAGAGAAATACTCAAATTCGTTAATAAATATACACCATATGAATTTGATGAGTATCTCTGTCAAATAAATGCTTGGCTAATTGGTTGTAATTTTATTAAATTCTACTTAATTTAGTCAAAATTTAGTGTGGATCCCAAAATTCAACATGCTATGTAGTGGGATGTCTGAAGCATCATTCGTTTGGTATTTGTTTAAATTATAGTTTTACCTATCATTAATAAAGTACATTGGTCACTTTTTAACAAGAGACATTGACATGAATTACAGTTCTTTCCGGTGAATAATTATGTGAATGGGCGACAACCTGAAACAAGAGCAATAATGAAGTGGTTGAGAGAGATACAATTTACTGCATCTGCCAGCTTGCATGGGGTAATACATCTTCTCGTATTTCCCGCTATGATCGTTACTTTCAGTGTAGTGCATAAACATACCCATGCCACTTGATATCATACCTTTACTTAGGTTGTTTTAGCAATCAATGTGAACTTGCAGAAAGAATCATTTAGAATTCTTTGCCATAACGGAGACCTGCATGTTGGAAAGATACTTTTGTTTTTGTCAAACTTATGGATCAGTCTCTTCTGAGATAAGGAAGTACATTTGCATATGCGATACAAGCTACAACATAGTCTTTACCAAGCTAAAAGTAACTGCATTAGTGCATGCTACCCATGAAGTCTTTGTTTCAAAATTGGTTACTAAAAAGACTTCTAGGAAAGAAGGATGTTCAATTGTTCTGTAAGATTACATTATATAATGTAGCTCCTTAGCTTTCATCCACATCCAATTTATTTATTTATTTAATTTATTTTCTTCACTCATCCAATAGATCCATCCAAAACATGCATACTGTTGATGGGGTTTAATTCCAACATTCTGTTCTCTGTCTTAGGTAATGAATTCTTTGATCAAGACGTGAATGAATTAGTCATTACTAATTATATTGTTACTCACAGGGTGCACTTGTTGCAAATTATCCATGGGATGGCACTCAGGATAAAAGGTACTAATTTTACATTCATAACAATTCTCCGTTGCACCCTGCTGATTGATGACTTGATAGTGTACCCTTACTTTCTTGATTTCCTCTTGTATATTTCCCATTCTTTCTTGTTCTTTTGTCTTTTATAAGCTGGAAATCCTGTCTTCTCCGTGGAAAATAACCTGCCAACCTTTGGCTCCCTTGGAACATCTTTGACAGGAAAAGAGAAGAAGTAAAAAAAGGATTTGTTTGTTGAACATCTGTGTATTGACTAGTTATTAGTGCTAAACTTGTGATGTGGGTTTCTCATTGTAATGTGTGTTTGAAGTATTCCTTTCTATTAGGTTTGTTCTTGCTGTATTTTGGCCTCAGTGTTGGTTTTGATCATAATTCAATTTGCATATGATGCCAAAGATACTCACCACACTCAAGCCCTTAAAACTGAATGGTTTTGTGTTTTTAGGGGCCCATTCATTAATATTTTGGAACCCTGTTTCTGTTTTTCTAGATAAAAAACCACAAAATGTGTTCAGCCAGTAGCTTCTGTAAACACGGAGAATGGAATTGTGGAAACGTTTTTAAATTTGTGCTTTGAGTTAGAAAACAACAAAATTTTCTTTTCATCAATTTCAAGGTAAAATTGAAAACACGCAGAACGGGGAAATTGAAAACAAAGGCTTTCAAGAAGAAAAACATGGGACCCCTGGTGCCTTCTTTCTATGTGGGTATTCAGTTTCTTCTTTTGAATCTCCACTATTTGTCTGTCTAAATGATTTTCTTTACATTTCACTCTAAAAATCTATCTTCTTCATTTTTTCGGTGGGATAAAAATCTCTCTTCATTGTTAATTTATCGGGTCAACCCAACCCGAATGAGAAGTAGAGGATCAGCCAAACAGCAGGCTGCTCCACTTTGTCCATTTGCTGAGGCAGGGGCTGGTCCAACCAAGAAAAACATGGGACTTTTGGGCGTTGTTTGGGCTAAGTAAAGCTTGATTGAGGGCTTAAAAAAATTTAATTATGATAGTTTATTTGCACCATGTTAATCATAATTTATACCTTTAAAATTATAATTTACCGATGATACTGGATCTGAGTAATTATTTTTGTGGAAGAATATGTCTGACAAGTTTAACAAGCCTAATGGAAATATGTTATTATTTGACTTATGATCATATTTAAATAAAATAGTTTAAACACATATTCACTGTTTTGTCATTTTTCACACCTTAGCACCAGACACATTTTCACTGTTTTGGTTCAAATTAAGCCAGACGCATTCTTGGATCTTGAAACTACAAATTTGTTTTCTCATTTTCATTTTGTGAAAATGTCTCACAGAAATGGATGTCAATAGTAGGTCTTAGAGCGTCACTATTTGAAGATTGCCGATTACATCTAATATAATTTTTGAATTTTCAAATGATGCCTAACAATATTCGTATGTTATAATAGCACTATCCCAGATTACATGCTGAAGCTTCTTTTCATTTTATAGTTTTTCTTCTGCACATGCTCGTCGTCTTTTGATCCAAATTAATTTGCAGGAAAAATTACTTTGCATGTCCCGATGATGAAACATTTCGGTTCTTGGCAAGTGTCTATAGTGGCTCTCACCATAACATGTCCCTGAGCAAGGAATTTGAAGGAGGGATTACAAATGGAGCTTCCTGGTATGACAGCTTGAAACATTATGACTTACCATAGATATATTTTCTTTTCTTTTGATATTCATCAATTGTTTCTTAAGACACCTGTTGCAGGTATCCTATATATGGAGGCATGCAAGACTGGAACTACATACATGCGGGCTGTTTCGAATTGACATTAGAGATTAGTGACAACAAATGGCCTATTGCTAATGAGGTCAGGCATCAGCTTGTGTGATATTTTACAACCTTGATATATAATTCAATCTTGTTTAGGCATTTTAGCATGATTTAAGAGACTGTCACACCCTTGTGCAGCCCATAGGTCTAATGGGTCTTAGTGCGCACTGCCCCACGCGCGCGGGGGGGGGGTCGCAGAATTTTTAATGGTGCTGTCAGTTCCTTTTTAAATACTGAAACGATAGGTTCCCTTTGTGGTAGAAGTGGAAATCTAGTATGAACAAAATCTTTTGACCTTGTTCATGCTACATTTACAATGGAATGGAAATCTGTAAGTATACATTTAGCCAGAAAGGCTCTTCCTTCAAACTTTATCTCAGATCACTTGAATGGGAACCCTTTCTTTTTATGTATTGGCCTTTTATCCTTCAGGTTCAAAATTGTAGGCATGAAATGTCATGACTTAGTCACTTCAAACTGATAACATTGTGTCTTACATTATGAATGGAGATCCAACAATCTTGTTGTGGCTTTGCATTGTCAGAGTTAATGGCCTTACATCATTCCCTTCAAAACAGGAGGGGCTCTAATTTCAAGGTCCAAATTCTCACCACATTGAAGGTTTTTAGGTGGGGATTCCTGCCTTCCAAGTATACACTATATTGTGTGTTTAAAGAGAAGCTTCACTCAGCACTTTATTTTATTTTAGAAGGAAACAAATTTTATTGCAATAGACAATAAAATACAGAGATGGCCAAGGTGGCCACAAAGAAACAGAAACAAAGAAAGAGTAACTAGACTGAACAAAACCCTAAACTACTAGGAAAAGAACCCCAGTAGCGCACACACAACCTATAGCTAGGAAATGGCTGCATTCCAAGCCAGCCAAATAACCCTGAAGGACATATCTCTAAAGACTGATGAAGTCGAGGTCCATAGTGAGAACATAGTCTAACTTTCTCCCATAATTCCTCTATTTTGCAACCTGCTTGGTCCTAAAAAATTAATCTGTTTCGTTCTAACCAAACCACCCAAAGAACAGCCAACACACTACAACCCCATAAAACATTGGCTTTCTTCCCGTTCCCGGGGATTCTGTGCTTCTCAGAGAAGAAAGGCTTTTCAGTGTCTCCTTTCTAAGCTTCCTAGGAAAAATACTCTACTGGAGTGTATCTGTGTGCATGTTAGGCTTCAAATTGATTGTTGTGTCCTTTCTTTTATTGGTTTAACAACTTCGGGTTAATTGGTATCCTAATGTGGCTTATAATTGTCTTTCTAATCCTCGATTTAAGTCTTGATATTATTCTAATATCATGTTATGTTTCTTTTTTGATGTTGATGTAGTTATTGACTATATGTGAGGTGGAATGTAGGTTAATCTTTATGTTCCTTGTTTCTTATTAGCTTCAGCTTTTTAGACAGTAGGTTTTATCGTATCCTGGCTTGTTTTACATTCTCCAGTTGATTTGTTATATAGGAATATGTTAGTTTTATATCCATTTAGTTAGCAAGTCTCACGGACCTTTGTTTCCATCCTGTCCTATGTTGGAGGCAGGTCTTGAGTTTTTAATTGGCACCAGTGATTTTTGCCTTCCACATAGACAATTAGTTCCCTTTATTTTGAACTTGCTACCATTTTTCTGTTTGATGTGGTGTCCTTAATGCATGTATCATGTGCAGCTTCTCACTCTTTGGGAATACAACAAAATGAGCATGCTTAATCTCGTTGCAAGCCTAATCAAGGTATATTATGGTTGGCTATTAACATTTTCTAACATGGTCCTCAACTGGAACTAAATTTAATTTCGTTTAGCTTGCAATCTGTGGATTATGTTCATGGTGCTTCAAACATTGTCTTAATCACAAGTGTGCTCCATTTTCTCTAGAGTATTTTCCTAAATAATATACCCTGCTGAAACATTTGAAAATAATAGTGAAAATTCTCATGAAGCTATTTCAGATTTGTCGAAGTTGAATTTTAAATGGGTGTGATATTATTTTAACTACATTCAACTTGTACTCTTCAGACAGGAGTACATGGAAGAATCTTTTCATCTGATGGTGGGAGGCCGTTGCCAGGCTTTATTGTAATCAAGGGAATAAATTACACGGTATGCTCACAAACATTCATTTATTCTTCAAATTTAAGTATACCTTTTTCCTATTGTGATTGGTTCAAAACCCATACTCGGTTCGGCGGCCTAAAGTTCTGTTGGGCTATTACAATTATATTGGAGAATAGTCCAGAATAACGTGAGATAAATCTCATGTAGAAACATGTGCTGGGCTATTAAAGTGAAGTTCAATAATAGTCCAATCCCAAATTGCACCAAACACAGAATGTAATTCAGTCCAATCCAAATCCCGTCCAATAAAATTAAAATATAAAGTGATCGAGAAACATTTAAGCAGTGAATCATTTTAAGTTACAATGATTTAGAGAAAGGCATTGAAGCTTATTTTGGACCCTACTACAGTTCTAAAATATATAAATAGTTAGACAGATGATGCTAATCTACATAGGGCATTGATTCCCAAGTTCTGATGTACAAAAACTCTAATGATCTAACATATAAAAAAGCGTAAATTGGAGCATTAGTCCCTAAACTTGGACTCGAGCTTCAATTTGGTCCTCAACTATAATTCTTTGATCCATTAGTCCTTGAAAATTTTAAAATAGGTACCAATAATCGTAGGCGTTTACTCCATTAGGATTTCTGTTAGTTTATTGATGTGGCAAGCATGTGTGACCCATAAGACTACATTCACGGGCGAAGACGGTGACGAAATTCCATTAATAATCAAAGTGGGAATTACAAAAGAGTGTTTTAACTCTCACAAATCAAAATCCCAATACACCCAAAGCACTCTCTCACAAAAGAGTAACGAAGAAATCCCAAACCAAATAAGAGAAAATCGTCCAAACTCTTCATGGTTTGCTCTCCCACTCTCAACATACAACCACAGAGAAGCCTATGTGCCTATTATATACTACTCATGACTTAGCCAAATGGGATCAGAAACCAAAAAGGAATCCTTATAGTACAAGAAATGAAAAACAAAGCCACCAAGAGTAAATAAAAATCTTAATGTGCTATTGGGACCAAAAAGGCGAAGTTGTTGGCTTCAAGTTTAAGCCACATAACGACAAATTTCCACCTTGGCTTACATTTTACTAAAGCCTTCAAAGTGGAAACGTCCTCCTTTCGTCTTCTCCAAATCCCTAACGGGCAACACACAAGTTGCAAATATCAATCAAGTCCAAGCAATGCTTGAACTTGCAAACAGGAACTGGCTTGATCAAAACAAAAATGATTTTGATGAAGAAACTGAAAATCTTCTATATCACCAACAAAACCAAGCATATCCTGACAAAGCTGAATAAAGGCACCAAGCGCTTGAATCTCAAGCTCCACCTGCACACAAACACCATGTTCTAAACTTGCACCAACAGTCCAAAAGACAACCAAATAACAGGAACTAACAAATTCAGCCCAAAAGTCCATAGACAAACCGAAGTTAGAAAGCATACAACATGCCTTCTCCAAGAGGGTTCCGCATACATGTTCTGCAATTTCATGTGGTGTCTCCATAATAGTGTGGTGTCTCACTATTCCAACTTCACAAAACCTCTTATATTGGCGTTCACTAAATACACCCCTAACAAAAGACCATACTGACGGAGAACAAATTGATGCAACAATACAAATTGTGTTGCCCACATCCAAATTTGTCAAATCGACAACAAATTGATAGTTGCATGCTTAGAGAAAATTGCATTTGACCTGTATGCAGTGCCAATGCCTCCTTTGAGTTGTTATACCTTTTGATTAAATCAGAGTTTATTACACCTTTTTGGTCAGTCTGTTGAACTTTTTGACATTACATGATAAACTTAAATGGACTACATGTAAACCAATGACCCATGTATTTTGACTCACAGGTTCAAGCTAGCAGAGGAATTGCGGATTACCATCGCTTGCTTGCCTCTGGAGGAAGATATGAAGGTATTTACATATTACATGGTCTGTTCATACTGAGCTTGATGCTTTAAAAAAGAAGAGGAAATATGATTACAACGTAAGGCATAAAGCTACTAGTGTCATTTTATGGACCACACTTATTTAGTTGTACAGCTGATACAATTTTCACATGTGCCATATGGTAATCGTTATTTGCCGGGCAAAAAATTAATATTTGTCATGGCATTCAACATCAAATATTTTCTCCTTCCAAAGAATGCCTAGCAATTTTAGTGAATTGCATGTGCCTCATTATTGGGGTATGAAATGAGAGGATGTGGTGTGGATGTTTTTACCTCGCATCTGTAATTTTTTTTTTCTGGGTGTAACTGTGGCTACGGCCCTCTTTGGTAAGGGAACTTATTTTCTTAAAAAGAAGGGAGATCATAGAAGGAATTTTCTGCCCAAATAAGTAAAGGCCAAGAGCTATTTGACCAATTGACACATGAGGACTATAAGGACTTTTTGAAACAAGTTTTTATGGATGTATGCATGTAATTGTAATTCTATTATGGTTGCCCATCTTAAGATGGCTATTTGATGCCCAATTTTTCTTTTGGTTTTACTGGCTGCGTGCAGTCACAGCTACTGCCCCTGGGTACAAATCAAAGACAACAGGTATCTGGTTGGACAAAGCAGGCACAAATGTAGATTTTGTTCTCGACCCTAATGTCAATCGCAGAGGAATTCCACTTCGAAGCGCATGTGAATGCAGATGGGGCACTAGGAGTGTCATTTGGGATAACCATTTGGAAGTATACTTGCTTTTGATCGTTATTGTAGGATTCCTTTTGTTTTTATGCAAGAGGAGGACATACAGGCGATTAAAACAGAGGCAGTTGGCAGGACCAAAAAGGCCAGTTGTGGTTTGAGGATTGATTTTCTACTTGTATGGATGTCCTTTATTTTTGGGAGTCAGAGGGAAGCTTCATTTGTTAAGAAGAAAGAAACCGGAGGATCATAAAAAGACAATAACAAAGAAAAGCATACCCTTGCAAACTCAACGCTGCAAATTTGCATCTTTGCAACGGGCAGTTCTTAAAGCACCTCATTTTTGTACATAAACATGAGGCAAGGTCCAGCTTCTATTAATCTTGGATCGTATTTTTTGTTTAATGTAGCTAATTCCTTTTCATAAGATGCCATGTTTTGTAAATGTTATTTCTCAAATTTGTTGCACATTTTTGGAGAGGTAGCACCAACACATGTTCTTGGATCCCTCGTAAGAAGAATCGAGTAGCTCATGTAGCGGCGCCTATAGGAGTTGGGACGGTGTATAGGGGGACCTGGGCTGCACAGCCACCACCATCCCTTGTTTGTGTGCTGGTTTCAGATGGACTTCCCAGTCCACCAAATTTGTAATCTCTCATGTAGTCAAGAAGCTTTTGCGCTATGCTGTCTTTTGGCTAGTGTCTCTTTCTTAGCACTTTTCTGTATGGGCGTTGCCTGCCCTTTTGGTCCCTTTGTTGGCCTTTCATGAAGTATTTTCAGACCAAAAAAAAACAAGGTGATCTCTAAGTAATTCATTTCATATGCTGTATTGAAATAATTAGTGTATTCTAGATATAAAACACAATTTACATGGCCATGTGTATCACTAGACTGATGGAAAATCACATAAAAATCTCAGTATGTAAAATTAGATACTAAATATAATGATTCGTACTCTAATATCTGATTGATGCATAAGATTGTAGAACTTCCAATTAACATCAAGAAGTAATTTTGAATTCCAACTTTCGCCTTCTTCTAACACTGGGAAAAGAAATACCACTATACTAAAACGTTAATTATTTTGAACATGGGGATACAATGACGCACTAGTAGCGCTCCTGTATTCTCAAAATGTTTCTGTGTACGTACATAGGCCTACTCGAAAAGAGTGGATAATTGGCGTCTAGTAAATAGGGGATCATTTCTCATCAAATCATTTGCATAGTCTTAAGGCTGAGCCTGTACCTTACTTTCAAGATTAATTGGTAGAGCTACTACCTCTACGCGCATAAAAATTTGCTTCTTCTTGGAGCATTTGCATAGCAATCTTCATCCTCTTCCCTCTCATAGTTCACCCACTAACAAGCAGCCTACCAAAAGAACCAAAGCAATGCCTGTCTGTTCAAAGGGGTAAGGTGCAGGGTGAACAAAAATTCCCACTCATGAAATAATGGCAAGATGACAAAACGAGATGGCCTATATGCCTGTTCTCAATGCTAAGCTTCTGATTGAAAATTTTTGTTGGCTTATTCCATCCTGCACACAAAAGACGAGAGCAGTTGAAATAGTGATGTAAGTTGTGTCAATAAGAATCAAACCATTATAACAAAGCTAGGTCTAATGAGCTTGTAGCTCTTGAGGTGCAAATTTCATGCGAACCTGGCCAATAAGCATGCAACTACTTTTGATCAGCTCCAAATCCTGTATCAAGACCCCAAATTTGAGTTGACTACTTTTCATCAGCTAGGTCTAATAAAAAAACAATTCAGTCTATGGGAGACAGATGATGGGAACTTACTAATATAAATTGTGAGAAGATTGTCATTAGCCTTTCAAATATTTATGTGCAGACATTTGAGGAGTCGTTTTTAACAAAGGTCGCAAAAATTTAGCTGCTCTTTTAAGAAGGACAATTTTTATTAAACTTTTCAACAATTGCGAAAAATAAGAGGGTGCAAGGCCTAAGTTGGAAATGAAAGTGGTTATGCTCCAAATCAAAAGTCCTATGTGCCCCCATTGTTCGCTATTGTTGAAAGATTTGATAAAAACTGCAGTTGTTAAAAAGAGGGAGAAAATCTTGACAAGTTTTGTTAAAAACCATTTGGAAAGAGCATAGCTTTTGCAGCAGAGAGATTTTTGGTGAGAGCTTCCACTTGCACTTGCACTTGCACTTGCATCAGCTGAATTGTGAGGAGCTTTTGTGCTGATGTTGATGGAGTGGTTCATCATCATGATTTGGTTGAGTTCTTCCACGTCTTGCTTGTGCACCAAACGGAACCCACACTTCTTTATACCCGAGCAATATATTTTGGCTCTGGACTTACATCTTTCATAATTAAAAGTTTGGAATGAAATCTTCACCTGACTGCATTCTTTGTCGACTACAGAATGATATACACAAGATACCCAAAGGTGAGGTGACACAAGATGGCCTCTATCAATGGGTCTACTATGCACAGGGGCACCTTCTCCTAGGCGACATTCAATTTGAAAAAGGGTAGAAGGGTAATAAGATGGATTTGGGTGATCCACAGGAGCACCTTCTTCAAAGACAGCACAAAAAGCAATCGAAATCGACGTGGTACATGGAGGTAGCTCCACAATTAAGGAATCTCCTACACTTTGATTATTGAACCACTCTGGAATTCTACTTCCAGGTGTTACAATTTGAAAAGCAGGAATATTCCAACGAGGTACCTGTACCATGTATAGGTTAGTAACTTGATTATTTATTTATTATTATAGCAAACAAAGAGAGACAGAGAGATAGAGAGAGAACCTGAAGGAATCTCCAATCCAGACCAATCCAGAGCATTCCAAGTATAGCATCGCAGCCTTCATTCTCAACCAATCCAATGCAATTCACACAACTCAACACGAACCCAACATAACTTCTTCTGTTTTTTATGCTCAACTTTGGCAACATTTTTAAGGAAGTGCAATCCTCTGTGTATATTCTAATACTGTAGAAGTCATTCTCAACCAATCCAAAGCGGAGATGGGGCAATTGTTGAAGCTTTTGGCACCCATTTGCCTTAAGTGACTTAAGCTTAGGAAGACATCCAATGCTTGCAGGAAGGCTAACAAAATTGTTTCGACTGAGGAATAATTTTTCTAAAGAGGACAAGCAGCTAATATCACATGGAATATCCCCTTCACAAAGACCACAATCACTCACATCCAAATACTTCAAAGACCATAAATCATGTAGTGAACCCAACACAAAAGCCTTTCTTTGGAGGCCCCACCAAAACCTTGATTCATTAGGCTCTGTTCCAAATACACTCAAAATTCCAACGGAGCGTGGCATAGAGATCTTGAAACGGTCCATCTCCCACGAGTTTTTTGGGCGTTTGTCACTGTATGAGCATCCACCCACAATGAGCATCTGAAGAGACTTCAAATTACAAATTTCGCTCGGAAGACCCAAGAGGTTTTTACAATTTCTTACATTCAGATGAGTAAGGCCAACAAGACTTCCAATTGATGAAGGTAATTTCTCAATGGGCGTCCCATTTAAATTAAGAGTTGACAACTTTTCCATTTGTCCTGAAAATTCTGGAATCTTTTTCAGTTTTGAGCAACCGTTAACACTGAAATACACAAGAGAATCCATTTCTACCTCACTTGGAAGACTCTTAACACTTTTGCATCCATCTAGTTTTAATTTTGTAAGCCATTTTAGATATGCAACGGACGGGTGAATCTCAACTAAATTCTCACACCTTTCAAGATTCAACACCTCCAGTTTTGGAATGCCAGTGAAATTTGGGGTTGTTGCCAAGTCTAGAGACCAACTAAGGTCCATGTATTTCAAATTGGGCAAGTCCTGTACAATATTACATGAAAAATAGTAGAATATATAATTAGCAACCGAAAAACTTAAATTTCTACTATTTTTTTTTTTTTTCAAAAAATTCGTAAGATGGCATAGAGTGAGTAATCTTACAATTCTTTCATCCCAGAGCCCAACTAGTTTGCTGTCCTGCATCTCAAGTGAAACAAGTTTATTTGGTTGAAAATTTGATGGGAGATATTTGGAAGAATACCAATTCCATTTCAGAATTCTTAAGGAATTAGGAAGAATTCTAGGGATTGACATTGAGGAAATGATCACATTATCAACTTCAAGAAATTTCAGGTCAATGATCTTAGAGAATGCTTCACAATTCCAATCCGTCTTTTCAAGTTCTGCCATGTTTAAGGCAATGCCTTGAATTTTGTTAGTTGCCTGTAATAAAGAATAGAAAAAGGAAAAGTTAATTCCACATTTAAGTCTAATATTGAGTTAAAAAGAAATCATATTTTCCTTAAAAAAAAGAAGAAGGTATTTTCTACATAACTTCTTACCGTATTGTTTATTAATACACGAATGATGTCATTCGGATGACACAATCGACTGCGTCTACCGGGCTCTTCAGGAGACTCTTGACGAACAATTTGAAATGCCATTTCTTGTATCAAATCATGCATCCCAACAATGTTAACGTTGTTTGAAATATCAATAGTTAAAAGCGACTTCTCAACCAGAGCATTTATCCCACCACAACGGTCACAACTGTTTAGTATTTCAATTACTTTATTCTTGTCCTTCCCCTTATGGAAAAATGCAACATCAAGAAATATATTCTTGTTCATCTCATCTAGTCTATCGAAACTGATTTTGAGCAAATCGAAAATTTCTGTCTCAGGAATTTTCCATAGCTTATCCAATTCATTTTTCCATTCATCTTGATCTCTCTTATATACAGAGCATCCCAAAATTTTAAGAGCTAATGGAAGGCCTCTAGCATAATTTACAAAGCACTTGGACAATTCCCAAAAACCTTCCTCAGGCTCAAATTTTTTAAAGGCGTTCAGACTAAAGAGCTCAAGAGCCTCATCATCACCTAATCCCTCTACCTTATATGATATCTCCATATCGTGCTTTTTAACCAACCGTTCATCTCTAGTTGTAATGATGATGATACTCCCCTTACCAAACCAATCCTTTTCCTTAGCAAATTTCTCTAGTTGGTTTGATGCATTCACATCATCAAGAATGAGAAGAACCTTTTTATTACATAAGCAATTCTTAATGAAATGGGTCCCCCAGTCTTCATTCAAAACTTGAGTAATTTGTTTCTTCAAGATAGGGAAAAGAAGCTGTCTTTGTAGATCAACAAGACGATTACTTTCAGAAGCCTCTCTAACATTAGCAAGAAAGCAGGGAACTTCAAAATGAAAAGAAATGCTTTCATAAACAAGCCTAGCAATGGTGGTCTTGCCAATGCCTCCCATCCCCCATATCCCTACAAAGCGAACATCATCTGTAGGAGCTACAAGCAAATCCATTTGCTCACATGTAAACTTAATTCCCACTAACTCTGTTGAATCTAACAATTTGAATGTGCGATGCATTTTCCTCCACACCCATTCAACAATCTTTTCAATGAGCTTTCTTTCACACCTACAAGGAAGAACAATGATTAAGTCTAAGCCATAGATATAACAAGGTCTAAAGGTACATCAAAGTGAAAATTGGCTTACGAAAAACCCAAGTATATATGGAGAAGTTGCTTACTCATTCTTTGAATCCAACCCAGATAAATTGGCAACTTCTGTTAAAGCAGCTCTCCAGCGCTTCACCTTTTCTATATCTTCCCTAAACCGTTTCTCATGCTCAGCGAAGGCGCCTGCAAAACTGCCACTTTGTTTTCGTACATCCGACGGATCCACATTATAAAACACAGGCAGAGCTGTGCCCTTGGATTTCATGCATTGGAGAATATTTGTAAGTTCATCCAAGCACCAGGAAGAAGAAGCATAGTTTGGCGAGAGAACAACGATAGCAAGCCTTGATCCTTCGATTGCATTAAGAAGCTCTGAAGAAATGGTTGTCCCTCTTTCAAGCTTTGGATCATCCTTGAATGTTTTAATGCCCCTGTGCTGCAATTCGTGGTATAAATGGGACACAAAGCTCTTTCGAGTGTCTACACCCCTGAAACTCAAAAACACATCGTAGTTCCATTGACAAGGAGCTGACTGATCAGCTGAAGGAAGAAAAGCAGATGCTCTTTGGGTGCTCAACGCCATTGGTAATCTGCTGCTGCTGCCGCAAACACTACTCAATGAAAAAAAGAACTTCACTATTTGAAACACTCAACTGAATAAATACGAGGATGATCATAAATGGCTTGAAAAATGAAAAGGATTGAAATTTGAAGAGGTTTTCTTTTTTAGGGGGTAAATGAGGATTTAATAAACCTGGGGAAAAATACGGCGTTGAAGGAATATAAGCAACAAAACAAGTTTCGGGGAAATTTAGATAGTCTCGAACATGTATTTTGCCATGATGTTAATTTGGATCATCTTAGCAAGCATGTTAATTTGGATCATCTTATATGTTATGTCAACATACTTTCAATGTATGGTCCATGGAACAAAAGATAACAAATATCTAACAAGAGAACATGTTACTTTGTACTTCCAATTCAGCAGAGAGAAACAGAGAAATTCAACTCCAAAGAAACAAAAACTGCACATATGATATGAGCACAACTCTAAAGAAACAAAAACTGCAAATGTTTTATCTTAATGTTATTACCTGAACAAAGCAATTGTGAAATGGAGACAAAGCAAGGCAGCAGCTTGAGCTTAATGTTACAAATCCAGAGAGAATTGGTAAGACAACCACCACAAGACCAGCAAGTCAACCAGAAACTCACAAAAATACTTCTTAAGATCAGCCAAGAAACCAACAATAAGAAGCCTCGGAGAGAGAGAGAGAGAAGTTGGAAACCGTGTAGTGGCGAGGCACATGGTTTTCTCTTGGGTCAATGAAGACTACTGGCCCAATTATTTATTTTTATTCTTGGTGCGGTGAGAATTT
Source organism: Prunus salicina (assembly GCA_020226455.1). Taxonomy (NCBI): domain Eukaryota; kingdom Viridiplantae; phylum Streptophyta; class Magnoliopsida; order Rosales; family Rosaceae; genus Prunus; species Prunus salicina. The sequence continues at coordinate 5,605,444 of CM035347.1, forward strand.
TTTATTTTATTTTATTCTTGGTGTGAGAAAAGGAAATTACTTGATAGTTTCCCTCAGGATCAATCAATAATATAAATTTTTTTGTTAAAGCATCAAGGATTTTCCCTTTTGGCATGAAATCCCCACCTTCTACAAAATTATTTGAATACATCTGCTAATTTAGATGCTAATAACTAGATCATGGCTTATTAATATTCCCAATATATGAATCCCTTAATCAAATTTGCATGATTGTAATCATTCCCACCTGCTAATTTAGATGCTAATAACTAGATCATGTCCCAATGGCATCAGGTTTCACCTTCTTTTCTTGAAGAATTCTTTACCATATGTAGTGAATTGCTTGGGCCTCCTTATTATTGGGGTATGAAATGAGAGGATGTGGTGTGGATGTTTTTACCTTGTGTCTGTAATTTTTTTTCTGGGTGTGATTGCGGCTACAGCTCTCTTTGTTAAGGGAACTTATTTTTCTTTCAAAGAAAGGGGATCATAGAAGGAATTTTCTGCCCTAATAAGTAAAGGCCCAGAGCTATTTGACCAATTGACACATGAGGACTATAAGGACTTTTTGAAACAAGTTTTTATGGATGTATGCGTGTAATTGTAATTCTACTATGGTTGCCCATCAACGGAGAGTCACCACCACCACCAGTTGCCATTTACACACTAAAGCCCAGCTACCCCCATCCTCACTGGTGTTCGTTCTCCAAAGTGATGGGCTTCCCTGTCCTCCACAGGAGTAAGGGTTTTTGTCCAGTTAGGCTCTGACGCACGCCTTCAGGGCCGGCGTCCTAGATTGTTCTTGTCCTAGCTGTTGTCTTTAGTTGTTTTGTTTGGTGTGCTTTGTCTGTTTGGACTTCTTGTTGTGTTGCCCAGGGGGTGTTTCGGTTGTTAGTCTGGTTTCCCTTTTGTTTGGTTGTGTAGTGGCTGGTTGCGCTGTTTCCTTCCTTTTCCTTTCGTCTTTTAATGAAAGCGTGTATCGACAAAAAGAGAGAAACAGCCGCGCGGCTATACTCCTTTTTAAAATTTTTAAAGCAAAAATAGTATAGCCACACGCGGTACTTGTTTGACACGTGGCGCATAATATATAAATAGTATAGCCGGCCGGCTATACTAGATTCTTTTTGAATTTTTAAAAGAAATAGTATCACCGTGCGGCTATACTCGTTTTCTTTAAAAAAAAAAAAACTGTTTTGACACGTGGTACCTATGAGCTGGGTGTGTCCTTTTTTGAATATATAAATACTATAGCCGCGCCGCTGTACCATTTTAAAATAAAAATTTTAAAAACATTATATTTAGTTTCTTTACGTTTGTTCTTTGGCCTACTTCTTTAATTTAATATATGTAATTAAGTAATTTCTTAGCCTTTTTGAATCACTTTAATTAGTAATTATATTTTAATATAAAAAAATTACAGAAAAAGTCCACAAAATAATTGATTTCTATTTACTAAGTCTTTTGTGTAATCGTTTGGGTGTCCTAATTTAATTTTTCTACAGCCCAAGAGCCATATCCATTACTATCTATTGTCTCTTTTTCATTTTTTACTTTTCCAGAGTTATTACCCGTATAAAGATTCTAGAACCTTCACCATTTAATAAATGTACGTACGCGAGTATTTCTCATGTTTAATACATCAATTTTTTTACAAAAATTTCAATAAGACACATAAAATTCACATATTATACATATAATTCTCATATACTATTGAATAAAAATAATATATATTTTAAATAAAATGGCTATACTCTGTTTTTCCCTAAAAATAGTATAGCCGGACAGCTATATGCCTTTTTTTAATTTATAAACTTTTCAAAACAAAAATAGTATAGCCGAACGGCTGCACTTGTTTGACACGTGGTGCATATCCGCTGGGAAATAGTATAGCCGTTCGACTATACTAGATTCTTGTCGAATTTTTCTGCTATACTTGTTTTCCTTTGTTTTTTAAAAAAACTAAAAACTAAAAACTAAAAACTAAAAACTAAAAACTGTTGTGACATGTGGCACCTATGTGTTAGGCGTGGCCTTTTTGTAGTATAGCCGTGCGGCTAAACCCCATTTTCTAGTTTTTTAAAAAAATAGTATAGCCGGGCGGCTGTACTGGTTCTTTTATGTATAAATTGTCCTTAATAAATAGTATACACGAGCGGTTATAGTCTTTTACATATATATACGAATAAGAATAACGTATGTTATAAGAATTATATTAAAATATCATATAGTAGAAGATTAATATCTACTTTAGATACGTTGAAACTAACAAAATAATATTTAAAAGGTACAAACTAATGCAACTAGGAGAGTCCTTTTTTATTGTTTATTTATTTTTTATTAAATAGTTTAGCTGGGAGGCTATACTTATTTTTGACATGTGGCGCCTAATCGATGGGGTCCTCTTTTTTATATTCGGCTCTACGCTTTTTTTTAATTTAAATTTTAATATTTTAAAAATATAAAATTTGTTTCTTTACTTTTTTTTATTGGCCTATTTCTTTAATTTACTATATGTAATCACTTTGCTTTGTAATTATATTTTACTTATTATTTAATATATAAAAATTAAAGAAAAAGTTGATAATGTAATTAATTTCTATTTATTAAGTCTTTTGTGAAATCATTTGGGTGTCTTAATTAAATATCTTCATAGCCCAAGAGCCCTATTCATTACTATTAGCCATTACTTGAGTATCTATTGTCCCTTTTTGATTTTGTACTTTTCCAGAGTTATTACCCGTGTAAAGTTTTTGCACTTTCACGTTTAATAATGTATTATACACATACGCACACATTTATCATGTTTAATACACGTATTTTTTACAAAAATTTCAGTAAGACACACAAAATTCACGTATTATACATATAATTCTCACATATTACTGAATAAAAATAATATGTATTAAAATGGTATAGCTGCACGGCTGTACTAAGTTTTTCCTAATTATTTTTCAAAAAAATAGTATAGTCATCCGGCGATATTCATTTTTCGAAATTAAAAAAAAAAAAAATAGTATAGCTGACCAGCTTTACCTATTTGGCATGTGGCGCTTATAAATAGTATAGCCGACCTGCAATACTTATTTTTTTTTGAATTTTTTTTAAAAATAGGATAGCCATGCGGCGATACTCATTTTTCCTAATATATATATATATATTTTAAAAAAAAAGCTTTACTGTTTTGACAAGTGGCACTTAGGGGTTGGGAGCGTTCTTTTTTTAATATATACATAGTACAGCCGGGCGGCTATACTTTTTTTAAATAAAATTTTTAAAAAACATATATTTAATTTCTTTACTTTTGTTTTTTGGCCTACTTCTTTAATTTAATATATGTGATTAAGTAATATCTTAGCCTTTTTGAATCACTTTAATTAGTAATTAAATTTTAATATAAAAAGTTATAGAAAAAGTCCACAAAATAATTGATTTCTATTTACTAAGTCTTTTGTGTAATCGTTTGGGTGTCCTAATTATATTCCTCTATAGCCCACGAGCCCTATCCATTACTATTAGACCATTACTTGAGTATCTATTGTCCCTTTTTCATTTTTTACTTTTCCAAAGTTATTACCTGTATAAAGATTCTAGCACCTTCACGTTTAATAATGTTTATACACGTACGCATGTATTTCTCATGTTTTATGCACCTATTTTTTACAAAAATTTCAATAAGACACATAAAATTAACGTATTATACACATAATTCTCACATACTATTGAATAAAAATAATATATATTTAAAAAAAAATGGTATATCCGCACGGCTATACTCAGTTTTCCCTAATTGTCTTTAAAAATCGTATAGCCGGGCGGCTATACTCATTTTTCCTAAATTTTTAAAACAAAAATATTATCGCTGCACGGCTGTACTGGTTTGACACGTGGCGCATAGGCGCTGGGCATGTCTTTATATACATATATAAATCGTATAGCCGACTCGCTATACTAGATTCTTTTTTAATTTTTTAAAGAAATCGAATAGCCGCACGGCTATACTCGTTTTCCTTTATAAAAAAACTGTTTTGACACGTGGCACCTATGTGCTGGGCACGTCCTTTTTTAAATATATAAATCATGTAGCCGCACGGCTATACGTAAAAAAAAAAACTATCTTAACAGTATAGCCGTACGGCTATACCCCAAAAAAATATTCCCCAAAAAAGAATATTTTAAAGTATAGCCGCCCGGCTATACCCCGACAAATGTTCATCAGGACTATGCCGGCAAATGTTTGTCAGATTAGACTTCTCCCGATGAATATTTCCTCTGCCGACGAAATTTCGTCTAGAGAGTTTTTTGTTTTTGTTTTTGTTTTTGAATTTTAAAAATATAAAATTTGTTTATTTACTTTTCTTTTTGGGCCAACTAATTTTATTTAATATATGTGATTAGCCTTCTTAGTAATTACGTATTAATTATTATTTCTTTAGTGAATATTTAAATATGTTACTGATTTAATTCTGCTGTGCAAAAAGAAAAAAATAAATTACTTATTTTCGTTTGGGTGTCTTAATTAAATCTCACCAGAGCCCAAGATGGAGAGCGAAACCTAAATCGGAAAGCCCTGGGTCAAGTTACATGATTATCCAACCCTAATCGAGTCCTAAGTGCCATGTAGAACTTAGAATTAACATTAAACACCATCATGTAATTATGGATTCAAACTTCCGCCTTCTTCTAACACTGGGAAAAGAAATACCACTATACTAAAAATTAATTATTTTGAACATGGGGACAATGAAGCACATAGTAGCGCTCCGGTATATATTTTCAAAATGTTTCTGCATTATTTCTCATCAAATGATTTGCATAGTCTTGGGGCTGTGCCTGTACATTACTTTCAAGATTTATTGGTAGAGCTAAAACCTCTACGCACATAAACATTTGCTTTTTTTTGGAGCACTTGCATACCAATGTTCATCCTCTTCCCTCTCATACTTCACCCGCTAATAAGCTGCCTGCCACAAGAACCAAAGCAATGCCTGCCTATTCAAAGGGGTAAGGTGTAGGGTAAACAAAAATTCCCACTCATGAAATAATGGCAAGATGACAAAACGAGATGGCCTATATATATATATATATATCTTATCATAATTGAATGAAGATAAGAAAAGATAGGGAAAGTTGAGGGAATCGAATAAAGTGATATAAAGATAGATGGACAAGGGTTCAGAACATGATTGAAACAAGACAATAGGAGATGGGTAATGGTTTAGAAAATAATTGAAGAAGACAAGCAACAATGGGTAATGGTTCAAAAAATAATTGAAGGATGACAAAGGAATCCAATGAAGAATGTCCTATTGTGAAGAATGTGTCATGTCCTATATATTGTGTACAAGTGCAACCTCCTAGTCCGTTCAAGCATGCGAAGAATGTCTATTGGAGAAACTCCTTGCTTATTGGGAGGAGAACCAACTATTAGAGCTCAAGTGAAACCGATTGAGTTCGGAGAATACATTAATAGTTGTATTTTGGAACTTAAAAATTTAGGTTTAGTCCCATTATAGTTGGAGATAGCCGACGGAACCATGAGTAGCGCTTCCCTATTTTTAGATTTTGATTATTTATTTTCTGTAGTTGTTCAAATCACATAGATATTGTCCCTACTTGAAGAGAAGTGTTGAATATAAATGGCTTCTAATAAACATGTGGCTAATTTGTCTTCAAATCGTGGACAAAAGAGCTTTGCCGATGACTTTCTTCCAAGACTAATTGGTTGAGTCGTTGAAGCAATAAATCAAAATCATCTTGGCTCCTTAAGAGGCTGAGACGCACAAATCGATCTTCAGCGCCAAAATGAGAACCTCTACGTCCGTAAACGTTGGCTTCTTCTTGGAGGACTGCATAGCAATCTTTATCCTCTTCCCTCTCGCACTTCACCCATGCATAAGCTGCAGTGAGGAAATTTATTAATTTTTCATAAATGAGCTCTTTTGATCACTTAATTAATTTAATTTTCAGAGGTAATAATATTATCAGAATCATATGATCATGGGAACATCCAACAGCCATATCCGGTACGCAACAATTGGTCAGAATCATAGTAGTGTGAAATGGTATGTATATATATTAGCTAAGGAAATTATAAATGCTTCAACATGAAATGAGCAATGAAATTTAGATCAAGGAGAGAAAAATGCTTCACTGAAAAAGGCTTCGAGTGGTGAAGTCCTTTGACGACCGAAACTAATTTAATCTTTTATGTTGTTCTTGATTGATTTATTTTGATAAAAGAACATACACAAGTAGTGATGAGAATGTTACCTGGTGAAGGTCCTCTAGTTTTCTTGAAAAAAGTGCAGTGTTTGGGTGCAAATTTTTGCAGACTAAAGCGATTTGATACAGAGAGGATGTTGCTCAATTTTTCCCAACGCTTCCTCAAAGTGTGATATCCGAATTCAAAAATATCCTTTCCTCCCCCTTCAAGGACTACATTCAAAACCTTCAAAGCTCTCAGCTGAGCATCTCGAGAAATACCCATGCTATTTATGAGCGTATACATGGTCATCTTTTGGAACACAGACTCATCCTTTACCACCGCCCACCTGTGCAAGAGCCACAAGAACAAATATTATAGCTACCGCAAAGGGTTTTGTTTTCAACTCGATGCCTAAATGGAAAATTGAATGGGGGGCTTTTGTCTTTTTGTATAGAACATATACTAGCAAAGGACTTACTAGTTACTAGTGTAGTGTTTTGAAGCAATTGCTCCCCCCATGAAATGTCCTGAGTTCGAGTCCTAACATCTGTGTAGTGTGTGAGTTTAGTATAATATATATGGCCCCAATCAATAGAAAAATGTCAAAAAAAAGTCATAGATGCAGTGCATTTTTCGTTCCGGATATATGTTGTGATATAGAAGGGAAAGAAGTCCCCAATAATAGCAAGGTGATAAAGTTGATAAATAAAATAAAATAAATAGAAGTGAAAAGATATGCAAAGAAAATGATGGTTAGGTTGTTCCGTACCCGAATCTGCTACCAGCATGGCCAGTGAGCTTAGAAATTGAAAATATCATGATATCATCATTTGCTGGAGTAGGAATTGCTGTAAAATGTGGCCAGTAATAGACACGATCATAGATTGCTTTGGCATTTGGACCTTGAACATTTGCCTTATTCAGCTGGCCATCAGGATTGTTTGGTGAGGTAACAAACTCAATAACATTAGTAGCATCTGAGATGTTCTGCAACAAGGATGCATCTCCTCGAAATACATAGTCTGTCGATCGAAAAAACTCCGTTTGTATTTGGTAAAGCTGGGAAAATCGAACATCAAAACCGTATATATCAGTCAGCAGTATATTTGTAGTAGTACTACGTACTATTTGTACCATCTCTATTGGTGATTTTATGTATACAGGTGTGACCCACCACAGAAGTAGGTCCACACACCTACACATGTTAATACTATCTATATACTATAGAGAGATAATACAGAAGATGATTTCTTGAGATGATACAAGTTTATTTATTTATTCTTTATACGTAAAATATGCAAGTAGTAAGTTAGGATCCCACATTGTAATAAGGAATTGAAGCTACAACACTTGCAGGCGAGGAGGAGGAGCTTGAATTATGGGAAGACAGTGCATGAACTGCAGCATTGAGAAGTTGGGTTGAGCCAGCACCAAAAACAATGTATCTTCCTCCAGTCACGGCATTTCCAACGATGGCATGAAGTTTGCGAATGTGCCTCTCAAGCTCTGCTGAGATGTAAGATTGATCAGCAAAGGTATAGCTCATTCGATGCCAACCTGCTACTACAAGTGCACTTTTTGATGCATGTTGCATCCAAAATGGCTCCAAGAAATATGGATCCCCACTGCATCCAACAACACACATGAGCATGATGATGATCATAAAGTTTAGATGTGCCATTTAAATTTGTTCACCATTAAATTACTTAGATCCAAATTGGAAGCTCAGTTCAATAGGATGAGAAATTGAACGGAGCCTCCAAAAAGGTGGACTTAGGTAGAGCAGCTTTTGGCACAAATTATTATTTTTTGGATATTCCCTTTGTCAAGTCACTATATTACCCTATTCTTGGCATGGTGACAGAAATCTTGGTGGTCACTTATGGAAATAATTAATCTATCCAGTAAAAAGAAAAAAGAAATATGAACCCGTCCTACCAAATTTTTTTGGCTCCATAGTCCTTTGTATGTGAGATTTTGTGTTTGAATTCCTTTCCTTCGATATCGTTTGTGTAAAGGAAAAAATACTACACTGTAACATTATCCTTACATGCAGTACCTAGTGTTGTATGACTGACTTGATATAGACTGAAGAGCAATAGTTCATTTGAAAGCTAGTAGAAGTATTTAAGGGCTCGTTTGGTACGTCGGACTATATTGACTAATTTCTGTCAGATAGTATTAATACTACTACATTTTACACTTTGCGCGACGAAGAGAATTTCGTCGCGCAAAATACATTATAGTACCACAAATTTTAGCGCGACAAAAATTTCGTCGCGCAGATTCCGTCGCGCAAAGATCGTGAAGAAAGACTTTGCGCGACGAAGTTTTTTCATTCGTCGCGCAAAGCGACTTTGCGCGACGAAAAAATATTTGTCACGCAAAGTGACTTTGCGCGACGAAAAACACTGGTCGCGCAAAGCAACTTTGCGCGACGAAAAAATATTGGTCGCGCAAAGTTTTGCGCGACGACAAAATTTTAAAAAAAAATTTTAAAAAAATTCCCGCGTCCCATTTTTGGTACCCGCCCAAATTTTTAGAGTTTTGCGCGACAAATACTAATGTCGCGCAAGACTTTGCGCGACGAAATATTTTGGTTTTTGACTTTTTGTTTTATTATTTCTTTAATATTAATTTAATTATATTAATTATTTCAAATTTTTACTTTTTAAATTTAATTTAATTGTATGATTTTTTTCGTTACTTTAATTTAAATTGATATTAATTTAATTATATTAATTTATTCGAATTTTTACTTTTTAAATTTAATTTAATTACTTTAATTTAAATTGACATATTCAAAATACAATTACATATGAAAAATAGTGATCAAATTATCCAATAAATATATATAATATTCAAAATGTACACATAAATTAACAAAGTACAATAAAAAAAAAGGGATAATCTCCCCTAGAATTGTTATACCACAAATCCAACCCAAACTCCAATCCCTCCCCTTTACTCAACCCCAAATCCCACACAAACTCAAAACTAATTCCAAAAACACATATTAATGAAAAAAAAAAAAATTTAATTTGGTGAGAATCTACCTTTTGGCAAGATTGAGAGTGAGTGAGTGAGAATGAGAGAGAGAAGTGAGTGTGAGAGAATTAGAGAAGATAGTGATAGAGAGATGAGAGAGTGAGTGAGAGTGAGAGATAGTGAGAGATAGTGAAAAGAGAGATGAGAGAGTGAGTGAGAGTGAGAGATAGTGAAGAGAGAGATGATGAGAGATTAAGTGAGAGGAGTGAGTGTGAGAGAAATGGTGGGATTTGGGGAGAGGGAAAGAGAGAGGAGAGGTAAGAGTAGAGAAAGACATTGAGAAAATGGTGGAAGAGTTATTTTCATTTTATAAACCGTATCACTTTGCGCGACGAACTATATTGTTGGTCGCGCAAAGTTTTGCGCGACGAAACATATTGGAGTATTGGTCGCGCAAAGTTTTGCGCGACGAACTATATTGTTGGTCGCGCAAAGCTTTGCGCGACGAATATTAGTATATTGGTCGCGCAAAGTCAAAAAAAAAAAAAAATCCCGCGTCCCATTTTTGGTACCCGCCCAAATTTTGAAATTTTTGCGCGACGAAAAATACATATTGGTCGCGCAAAGTCTAAAAAAAATTATATAAAAAAATTCCCGCATCCCATTTTTGATACCCGCCAAATTTTTGCGCAATGAAAAATATATATTGGTCGCGCAAAGTCTAAATTTTTTTTTTTTAAAAATCCTGACCCTCCCAAATTTTTAGAGTTTTGCGCGACGAATTGTTGGTTGCGCAAAATTTTGAGAGACAAAAAATTGGTTCGTAGCACGATATTTATAAAAATAATTGTTATGAATAATAAAAAATAAATTTTTTTTTTAACGATTTAAAATGTAAATAAGTTTAAAGATACTTAATAAATTTATACACCAATTTCTTCAGTGTTATACATACAAAATAAATAAATTTAAAGCTATTTAATGAGTAAATAAATATATATACACACACCATTCAACGATCCAACCGTCAGAATTTTTTGTATATACTTCAAGATCGTATACCCCAAAAATCGCAAAAAACAAACATTCGGAGACCAAGTAACGGGACAAAAAATTTCAACGGATATAAATGAAAAATCACGATTTAACGGTTATTTTAACTCCGATTTTGATGATTTTTTACAGCAACACTCCTTGATCCTATATGAAAACAATGAACTAATTCGGTCGTCAATTTAAAATATTTACAGTAGTCGATACCACAAAATCTTATGTTATATTTAACAAAAGTATAAATAAACTCTTAATTATTAGTGAATATATTGTTTTGATGGCACACACAGTCAACAAAACTAGTTTCAACGATCCAACCGTCAAACTTATTTGTTTATACTTTGAGATCATGTACGCCAAAAATCGGAAAAAATAAACATTCATAGATTAAGTAACGGGACAAAACTTTTCGACGGTTATAAATGAAAAATCATGATTTAACGGTTATTTTAACTCCGATTTTGATGATTTTTTTACAGCTACACTCCTTGACCCTATATGAATACAATGAACTAATTCGATCATCAATTTAATATTTACACTAGTGGATACCACAAAATCTTATGTTATATTTAAGAAAAGTATAAATAAACTCTTAATTGTTAGTGAATATATTGTTTTGATGGCATACGCATTCTACGAAACTAGTTTCAACGATCCAACCGTCAAACTTATTTGTTTATACTTCAAGATCATATACGCCAAAAATCGCAAAAAATAAACATTTAGATATCAAGTAACGGGACAAAAAATTTCGACGGTTATAAATGAAAAATCACGATTTAACGGTTATTTTAACTCCGATTTTGATGATTTTTTACAGCTACACTCCTTGACCCTATATGAATACAATGAACTAATTCGATCGTCAATTTAAAATATTTACACTAGTGGATACCACAAAATCTTATGTTATATTTAACAAAAGTATAAATAAACTCTTAATTGTTAGTGAATATATTGTTTTGATGGCATACGCATTCTACGAAACTAGTTTCAACGATCCAACCGTTAAACTTATTTGTTTATACTTCAAGATCATATACGCCAAAAATCGCAAAAAATAAACATTCAGATATCAAGTAACAGGACAAAAAATTTCGACGGTTATAAATGAAAAATCACAATTTAACGGTTATTTTAACTCCGATTTTGATGATTTTTTACAGCTACACTCCTTGACCCTATATGAATACAATGAACTAATTCGATCGTCAATTTAAAATATTTACACTAGTGGATACCACAAAATCTTATGTTATATTTAACAAAAGTATAAATAAACTCTTAATTGTTAGTGAATATATTGTTTTGATGGCATACGCATTCTACGAAACTAGTTTGAACGATCCAACCGTCAAACTTGTTTGTTTATACTTCGAGATCATATACGCCAAAAATTGGAAAAAATAAACATTCAGAGATCAAGTAATGGGACAAAAATTTTCGATGGTTATAAATGAAAAATCACGGTTTAAAGGTTATTTTAACTCCAATTTTGATGATTTTTTATAGCTACACTCTTTGACCCTATATGAATACAATGAACTAATTCAATCGTCAATTTAAAAAATATATTTTCTAACAAAAACCCAATCCAAACAACAATAATATATTTTTCTAACAAAGATTTTAAAAAATAAATTTTATTTATTTATTTATTTTTATAAGGACTTTGCGCGACGAAACATATTGGTCGTGCAAAGTGACTTTGCGCGACGAATTGTTTTTCGTCGCGCAAAGTTACTTTGAGCGACGAATTTTTTTTCGTCGCGCAAAATTTGGTCGCGCAAGACTTTGAGCGACGACATATTGTCGTCGCGCAAAAGTTGGTCTCACAAAGTCCCTTTGAGCGACGAATTATTTTTCGTCGCTCAAAAGTTGGTCGCGCAAGGTTTTTAGCGACGAAGTTTTGAGTTTCGTCGCGCAAAGTGACTTTCCGCGACGAAAAATTTTTCGTCGCGCAAAATTTGGTCGCGCAAGGGTTATTTTGTAGTAGTATGTTCCGGAAAGTACTGACTGTTTATCTATAATATTATAAGGCTTTTGGTATTGTTCCGGATAAATAGTCTGACTAAGTTATATTGTGTTTGGTGCTGTTTCGGATAACATTAGATCATACTATTTTTTTTATTTTAAATTCTTTGATAATTTAATGAAAATTTAAATTCATACGGAAAGGGAGTAATTTAGTGGGAAGTTAAAAGGGCTTTTAATTTACATGCTGGTTCTTGCCATTAATCCCATATATCCATCCATCATCATGAATTTGCCTAAATACATTTTAGTTAACTCAAATTTAATTTCCAGCATTCACCAAACTGAAGCTTGAAGTTTGGAAAACTGAATTATGAACCAAACTCATCCAAACTCATCCACTCCCCAGCAACCAAACCCAATCTTTTTGGTTGCTCTCTGAAACATTGAGTTTCAATTCAATGCAAAACATAGACAAATAAATAATTCCACGATGCAATTACATTTCTAACCTAATTTCCACAAAAATAAAAACTCATAACTTAATTTCCACAAGATTTAATAAAAGAGGAAATATATAAAGAAAGAGAAGATAAAGACAGGATAAGAGAGAAGAAACAAGTTGGAGAGAGAGAGAGAGAGAGAGAGATACCTGAAGAAGAGTGAAAAGAATAACCTGTGGAGAAGATAGCAGAGAAAAACTCTAGGGAGAAGAAGATGAAAATAGAATTTTTCACGTGAACGTGTGTGTTATTTTTCCATAACCGTATAATTAACCGTGTTATCTAAACCGATGTGTGTGGGTTGCATCAGTTAGTCAGGTAAGAAGAGTATCAAAAGCCCAACCCATTTAAAATAGTCAGGTAATTAAATAATAGAAGTTGACACCAAACAAATGACATAGACTATTTATTCATATCTAGAGTCTAATACGGTGTACCAAAAGAGCCCTAAGAAGCATGATGAGGAGATGGTGCCAAAAAAGATCCCTTGTTGATGAATGGTATAATTCTTTTCAGAGAAATACGTATAACTATCATCCACTACTCTTTGTCATTGTATATATGAGGGAATATTTTATTCTAAATATAAATTAGAAAATTAGATATAAATCCAAAAATATTAGAGTTTATTAGGAATAACCCTCGTGATCTAAAAGACCCCTATTTTAAAACATTACATTACTAATATATGTCATGTGAGTTTTGTTTTTGGAATCTTTTACGGCTCCAAATTCCATAATAAAAGGAAAAAACCAAGTCCCTAGAAATGCACTAAATATATTAATAATTAAACTAAACATTGCTTTTCACATCCCCTAGACTTTTCAGTTATGTATTTTTTTTTATTTGCTGGACTTTCCTAGCTTCCTAGTTCAAATTTTCTGAATTAACAACTTCTGGGCTAATTTTTTTTTCCTTTTCAGTACAACCTTTCTGCCCTCCGAATTTCCCAAGCTCCCAAACCAGCTAAGAATAGTGTGTTTATTGTGTGTGTGTGTGAGAGAGAGAGAGAGAGAGAGAGAGAGAGAGAGACCTGTCAGCATTTGCTGCACAACCAGTCAAAAACTCAGAGCAATGAGGGCCTCCATAGCAAGAATTGCATTCACAAACAGGCTCCTTGCCATCAAGAGTTAACCCATCCAAGTAGGCTCTTCCATGCCCCGAGCAAGAGATGGCTGCCACATACTCAGCTTCTTCTGCAGCCCTTCTGCTCCAACTCAGTTCCCACTCTCTACCCACATATAGTTTAGAGATCAATAATAGATTGAAAACTAAAGAAAATGCTAGGCACACAAGGTAGGAGCTTTGTGGCTTAGCCATATACGTCTAATTCTTCTTTTCAGGCTCTTGCATAGGAGCCTTAAGGAAGATATATATAGGAGCCTTAATGATGTATGTAAAACAGATCTAGAAATAGGAGAGCAATGACAAATTTAATATGCGTTAGGAGGCAAAGCCTTGACGACTTTACAGTCCACCATATATATATATATTTGACGACTTTAGAGTCGACCATATATATATATATATATATATATACGTAGTATATAATATTACATATATCTACACGGTATATAATATTACGGAGGCTGCACTGCATGTCGATTAAATTAACTACTTCAATGGCAGTGGTGGGCTGTACCCCACGGAAGTTTTTGGGGAAAAAAAATATAGCCCTATAAATGAGTTATTTTAAATATAGTTCAATATGTATTAATCTATTAAAGTTATAAAAAAAAGTCTATTTCTTTTTGAATTTAGTTGTAAGGCAACAATAAATATACACATTAGAAAAAAAGAACTTATCGGTTTGACAACCTTCTCCGCTTACGGAAATCATGACTTTGTTTTCTCAATCCCAACCAAAACACTTCGACTTCAACTAAATGGTAAATTCCTTAGCCCTAACTCACCCACTTGTTAAAACAGTCTTGGCAACAAAATGGTGAACGAGTTTCTAGTGAATTATATGATTGTCTATATTGAAAAAAAATTGCTTATTGATTTAGAAGCAATAACAAAAAATATCAATTCTCGCAAAGGATTGCAAGTCACAACTTGAATATGTCACTTTAATTATGTTGTTGAGCATATTTTAATTTTGACAATATGTATTTTTTTTTTCGTATTTAATATTTGTTTTATGTTTAAAAAAGTTTATTGAAAATTAGTCAAAATGAACTTATAAACTAGCGTGTTTTGTATGATTTAATGTTGTTAGGTTATGTTTAGGTAAGCTTTTTAGCTTCCCTTGACAACTTTGTAATTGCACGTATAATTCATCAAGCTCTAGGTTAATTATAATAGAATAGTCTAGTTGAAGATGATTACTGTGGCTGAGATCAAAGACGGAGGTAGGATTGTATGTGACAGTACCCGGCCCGAATTCCTCAGAATCCGTGACAGATCCTGTGATATTTCTGACATCAAACTGAGGCCGGGCCCATTTACTATCCATAGCCTCTTCTCCAAATCAAAGGAAAAGAGGGTTGAGACTTTCTGCCGAAATTTCGACAGAGTCTCCCCTGAAAAACGGACTTTCCCAAAAAAATTTAACATGCCAAAACACATTAATAAATCCCAACCAATAGCATGCACAAGTAGAAACACACAATTTACATAATAAACCTCCGGCCTTCCATCCAACCCTAGCATGGGCGATAACAAAGCAAATCTATAGAAATTTAGTTTACAAGCGGCAACAAAGTTCAACGGAAATCGAGACAAAAAAAAAGTTATCTTACAAAAGTTCGGGGCTCGGCAGTTCACGTCTCAGCTCGGCCACTTGGTTCAAGTCTAGCTACTGCCTGGGGGGTTAAAATAGAAAACTTGTGAGTGGACAAAACAAAGTTTTATTATAATTCAAAACAACATACTAAACAATGCTAAAAACATGCAATCAAAAACATTCATGCATATTCAATGTGAAATTGATGTACTCTCACACCCCCGATATAATATGATACTATCAAAATAAAACGAAATATGTAAAGAAAGCTTTTGAAATAGTTAAGTGCATATACATATATATAGCCATATACATATAGACACGAAAAATCTTGAAATTGTATAGATATACGCCCCATAATCCATAACTATACATATCATATAATTTATAAGTATATATATATATATATATAATATTTTCACACCAACACGAGTACTGGGGAAACAATCCAGCATGGGGATTATTTGACTAGCTCATAGGGTTTCTACCATGCGTCTAGGGATGAGCTGTCTAACTAGGGGACTACAATTCTAAGGCGTGGTAATTTAATCGTTGAAAATAACGCTATTTTAAAAGAAAGTCCACTCACAGGAAGTCCGACGCTGCGTGACCCTAATAGGGTCCTACTTGCTGAGTGTGCTGAATCGGAGTACCTATTGAAGAATACAAGGACTAGATTAATTAAAATACTTTGAATGAGAACTTTAAAATAAACTCCTAGTTTTCCTGAGACTCAAGTGTGTACGACGAACGAGAAGTTTCTAGGGTCCAATTATGTGTTTAGAAAGGTGAAATAACCTCGGAAGACGCTCGGTCAACCGAGTGGTCAAACTTCCCAAACTTGGTCAATCGGACCTGCGGGGTTTACTAAACATGTCCTACAAGTTTGGTCCAGATCCAGTGGTTGGATCACTCTCGATCTCACGATCAGACTGTTACTATTTTACGTAATCTTTGAATCATTGATTTGGAGTATCCGGGACTCCAATTCTCGATCCACGAGTTCCTACACGATCCTAGAGGTACATAGATCAACATATTTGGAAATGGGGTCAATCCAATGGTCCAAACATATCGAACTCGGATATCGCCTAATAAGCATAAATCCGTTCGACCGTCAAACGATAACCAAATTCGAATCCGAGCATACCGTCGTGCTCAGGACGACATGTGAAACATTTTAGAACCAAATGGGCCACCCAACCTTGGCCCACGTGCCGCCCCATGCGCCAGTAATGCATGGGTGTGTTGAGAAAATTTCGACGACTGGAAAATTCTCGAAACACCCAACAATACCTATACCTACATGATCAGGACAACGAAGGGAGCAACTTTTGTTCTTGGGTCAAGGTCAAAAAGTGGTCGGAGCTTGCCGAAAATTCTAGCCAAAAACCAGTCAAAACTTAGATCCTAAATCGAGCTTCAAAACTTCAAAGTGGATACTAACCAACCCGACCATCAGCTAGATCACATTGAAAGGATGAGAAAGCATACTCGGATCGGCAAATTCCATCGTCAGAGTCGTCCAAAACAACGACTGAAAATTCGGAGAAAAACTGGCGGTTTTCGAGCTATCATTGGTGACAGAGGCGGTGGTTGTGGCGGAGAAGGGGTGGGATGCGAAGAGGGAGGCATGCTAGTTCTTTTGGGACCGGTTTAGCAAAGAGAGAGGTCGGAGGAGAGAGAGAGAATCTGATTGGTTTTTAGAATCTAACTTCAAAATATTTACGGTTGTGCAACTGCAACAATGCCATCCAATTCCCCAAAATCCTACCATATTAAAAAGTGACTAGAATGACCCTACCCCAAGGGCAAAATTGTAACTTCACAATTAAATAAATTAAATAAGTTAAATGACTAGTTAAATTGGGTTAGGGTGTCACATATGTGTGGGGGACCAAACCATAACACAAGTTTTTAAAAGAAAAATTCAATCCTCCAACAATAAATAAGAAAGGGCATTGATTTTGAGTATTATTGGAGGATTAATCGGCTAATATAGCGTTACGTTCTTTCTTTACTCTATATTAATTGGGTAAAGTAGGACTATAAACATGTGATATATAATTGTCAATGAAATTATTATGAAGTATAGGGTTTGCATTCAACCACCCAATTGCATTGGGGAGGCCACTACAATGGTTATATGGTATGTTATTCTTCAAAATATGAGCTGCAACTATATAATCCAATATGTATAGGAACAATTGTTGGGGGGGGGGGGGGGGAGGCATGGTAGGCCCCAAGGTGTAACATCCCACATTGACCAACGGAGAAGGGGTGATATGCCTTATATGTACATGCTCGCCTCCATCTAGCACGAGGCCTTTTGGGAGCTCACTGGCTTCGGAGTCATGAGAACTCCGAAGTTAAGTGACTTGGTGCTAGAGCAATCCCAGGATGGGTGACCCACTGGGAAGTTACTCGTGAGCTCCAAGAAACAAAACCGTGAGGGCAGAGAGGGGGGCCCAAAGCGGATAATATTGTGGTACAGCGGAGCCGATCCCGGGATGTGACAATTTGGTATCAGAGCCACTCTGCCGTGTGGTTCAAATGTGCCGACGAGGACGTCGGGCCCCTAAGGGGGGTGGATTGTAACATCCTACATCGACCAACGAAGAGGGGGTGATGTGCCTTATATGTACATGTCCGCCTCTATCTAGCACAAGGCCTTATGGGAGCTCACTAGCTTCGGAGTCATGGGAACTTCGAAGTTAAGCAAATTGGTGCTAGAGCAATCCCAGGATGGGTGACTCGATGGGAAGTTGCTCGTGAGCTCCCAGAAACAAAACCGCGAGGGCAGAGAGGGGGGCCAAAGAGAACAATATCGTGCTACAGCAGAGCTGATCCCGGGATGTGACAATTTGGTATCAGAGTCACTCTGCCGTGTGGTGCGAATGTGCCGATGAGGACGTCGGGCCCCTAATGGGGGTGGATTGTAACATCCTACATCGACCAACGGAGAGGGGGTTGTAACACCCCGACTCCAAATTTAATTCTATATTTAATTTAATTAAGAGAAATTATGAATTTACCCTTAAGGTAAGGGTAATTTGGTCATTTTCTGATCCGAAAGGATTTTGGGACCATGAGTGGTTTGGTTGCGTAGGTTCTACTGAGATGAATCCGTAGAGATGCAGTAGGCCTGAATCGGTGTTGTAATGAAGATTTGGCGATCAAAATAAATTTGGTGGCAAAACGGTAATTATTTCAAAAAGGGTTAAGAGTAAAAACCAGATTTTTCATTTTTACCCCACATTTTCTCTCTCTCTCTCTCTCGATTCTCCCTTGCGCGCAGAACACTCCCCCTCCCCTGTTACTATTCACCCGAACTGAAACCACCACACCACCACCATTTCTGACCACCCCATCCGACGAGACGGATCCCATTCGAACCGCCACCTTTTCCTTGTCTCTTCCCGCCTGGTCTTCACCTTGGAACATCCGGATTTTTGTCGGAAAAAGCTCGGAATCGCGCAGGTGCTAACAGAGATTTCAAGCTCTCGATCTCTCTCCTCTGGCCACCAATTTTGAAGGGTGAGGTATTTCTCATCCATTTTCTGAGTTCTAGCTGCCTGTTGCATAGGTTTGGATCAATTTGTTGTCTAGAGACCGATTTGAAAAGCTAGGTTTTGGCCGGATTTCAAAGTGAAATTCCGGCCAGTTGCCGTCCGAATTGGACCTCCCCGTAGTTGAATGAAGTGATTTTTGCCCTGAGAAGTATCTAGGATAGGAATGGTGAGCAGTGGTGTGGAGTTTTTCCGTCGCCGGAATTTACTCTACATACCCACATGCTACCGGCGCGTGGGCAAGGGTGGTGAAGCTACTTTTCATCATGATGAGATCCTTATGTTTTCACGAGTGCGTAGGATTTCACGGATCTCAATTCGGACGTCGGTTGACTATCGAACGGATTTCGCATATTGTGTGTTATTCGAGTTCAATAGTTTTTGACTGTTGGATTGTTTCCAAATTGAAATATGTTGATCCAGGTACTCCTAAAGTTGTATAGGAATTCGCAGATCGTGAATCGGAGCCCCAGATGTTCCAATTCAATAATTCAAAGTTTGTGAGTTAACGATAAACAACGTCCATTTGTAAGGGATTCCTAAACCTGTAACTGGACCGTAGGATATCCCATTGGACGTACACGCACCGGGAACTTGGGGATTTTAGTATTTTCTTTTGTGATTTTCGTTTCGAAGTGCGTTAATTAATCAAGGGTTCGTATTTCGAAATAGGTGCTAAGTTCGATCGTACTCAGTAGGCAGGACCCTCGCAGGGTCGAGCATCTTGGGATTACTTGTGAGTGGACTTTGTTTTCAAGCATACACATGGTTTTATTGATAGAAGATTTGTGCATATGTTTTAAATGGTATATGTGATTTAATAAATATTTGATTGATGGATTTTGATATTTTTATACGCATTAGTAATACATTTTGGGTATGGATATATTCGAGTATCGTGAGTATTTGATATAGAGTTTTGGGTCGTTGATGTGAGATTGTGAAAAGATTGAGTATGAAGGGGGGTGTGGAGAGAAAATGTAAGATTACACTATGTTAGTACCATCCTCGGGTTACTAGGCTTCCCACACGTGTCGTTGGCAGTGCCAGCGTGTGGGAAGAACATGTGATTGTGGGTCTTACACGTGTCGTTGGCAATGCCGGCGTGTGAGACACTTGACATACTTGTCGTTGGTAGTGCTGGCGTATGGGAAGAGTATGTATATTGCTTGGAATCATCACACATGTTGTTGGCAGTGCTGGTGTGTGATGGTGTGGTCTGCGCGCGTAGGACTTTGTATTTGATATGTGAGCTACACGTGTCGTTGGCAGTGCCGGCGTGTGAGCTATGGAGCTTTGTCCCCCGGTTGGACCACTCATCCCTAGATGCAGGATAGCACCTGGAAATCCTGCGTACTAGCGAAACAATCCCCCGGTTGGATTGTTTCCCCAGTACATAGTATTGAGAGAAGTATATGTTATATATATATATATGTAGTGGGTTAGTAAAAGCTGCATAATTTTGGGAATGGAGTTGTGGTTTGAGAGTTGGGTTCAATGGGTTTTTGAGATTAAGGTTTTGAGTATTTGGTTTATGAATTGTGAATTTGCATGCTTGAGCATTATTTTTACACGGTGGGGTTATTATGTTGTTTTAAATGCAAACCTTGTTTTGTCCACTCACATGTTTTCTGTTTTGCGCCCCCCCAGGTAGTAGTTGCTACTGGAAGCTTTCTTGCGGTGTTCGAGGCCGAACTGTTCCATCTGTAGTTAGGCTCTGTGTAATTTCCTTATACTCAAACTGTTGCTGTGAACTAAATTTGTAGACGCTCTGTTATCGCCCATGTTAGGTTTACTTGAGGCCGGAGGCCATTTACTGTTGTATGTTGAAAGCATGCTGATGGTTGGGATTTCTATTATGTAATTTATGCAGGTTGAATTTTTGTTGGGTTTGTGCATATTTACAAGGGAGACTGCCAAATTTTTGGTAGGATGTCTCGGTTTTTAGTAAGTGGGCCCGGCATCGGGATGATGTCGGCAAAAAGACGGGATCATTCCCGGATATTGGGGAATTCCGGGGCGAGTCCTGTCAGCATGCCTTATATGTACATGCCCGCCTCCATCTAATACGAGGCCTTTTGGGAGCTCACTGGCTTCGGAGTCATGGGAACTCCGAAGTTAAGCGAATTGGTGCTAGAGCAATCCCAGGATAGGTGACCCACTGGGAAGTTGCTCGTGAGCTTGCAAAAACAAAACCATGAGGGCAGAGAGGGGGGCCCAAAGCGGACAATATCGTGTTACGACAGAGCCGATCCCTGGATGTGACACAAGGTGATTCCGTTCCTAGCTGAGATTAACAATGACACGATTCAAATTAAGATCTTCAAAGGTAAATCATGCATTGCATATATATATTAGGACATAAACGTGATGACTAGTCATCCGTTACTGCTAGCTCATTGCCAACTCATTTAAATTCTCATGGGAGACTCACACTTGGCCAGGTGTAGGTTTTTTGTCCTAATGATTTTTGTCTCATTATAGCTTCAATTATTAGCCACCATATGGATAATGAGAGTTTTGTTTTTACTTTGCATCTTCTTCTCTGAGGAAAGTCTCCATTTTTAATTATGAGGTTTTAAAATTGGTTTTTAAAATCTACTTTGATCTTTGAAATCCACTTCACCCATTGAGAATTTTTTAGAGTAAAACTTTTACTTTGCATTTTCTACTTGGTGAGATTTGGATTTTCATTATGAGATTTTGAAAATTGGTTTTTGAAATCTGCATCTAGGGTATAGTTTAAACACTTCATCTTCCTAGCTAGAGCATATTTTCTGTTGATTTCTTCAAGAGGATGATTTCTTGAAGAAATTTACTATTTCATTATAGAATCTATATTTCATTCATTGGCGACGATCTAGAGTTGAGTTGCGGTGTTATGGGGTGAAGAAGCTGATGGACTAGCTACCATTTCCATGAAGGACAAACTACTAGCTCAACTAAGTTTGGAGAAGGTTGCATAGGGAGGTAGTACTCTTTTCCTAAAAGACCTATGATTGGTTAAGCTTGTGATTGCTTTTTCTGTAAGAATCTTCTTGACTTATTTGATTGCCTAGTCGGATTGATAACCCCCATTTTTTTCCCAATGGTGGGTTTCTGGGAAAACATTTCTAGTGTGGTGTTCTTGATTTTATGACTAGTTGTACTATATCTATTATCTCTGGAATGTTGATGAATATTTACACACCTATCACTCTGGTTGTTACTAGCCAAACTTTGATGGGTGCTTTTGAGTTCCTAGGTTTTCACGTAGTTATCTTCTAGGCTTGCGTATTCTTATATTTGATTTGTGATGAATTTTTACTTTGCTTGTTTATTCATAAGTCTATGACTAATATTTGACTAGTCATATTGTCTCCAAGATTATTTGATCATTGTTGTCATTGATCTTTCCAATTGGGGTTTTAATTTAGCCCCTCACCTATGTACCAATTTCAAATGTATACTTTTATTTATAGAATATAAAAAAGGTAAGTACAAAAGAATATAAAAAAGGTAAGTACAAAAAAAATTGATCATTAGATTTTAAGTTAATAACTTTAGCTAACCCACCCGTTGAAAAATTCTTGATTCCACCTACCGTCCAAGCTCTTTATGATGCCAAAGTTAAACCGAAGCTGGGAGAGATTGGAGAGTATTTGAGGAGGGTGTCTAGGTGTAAGCATTTATCTTGATCCTAGTATTGGTGAAGGGTATTTATAGAGGGCTTGAAAAGAACAAATCCTTCTGATTAAGGAGAGAGGAGTGTCCGTCCCATAACCTAATATCAGAGTGAGTGTTGGTGCATTGCCATGCCTAGGCACGGCTGGCGATGTTTGTTTTAGGCAACCAGCGAATGATTGACACCTGGTGTTGGTTAGGAATGCATTTAATGAAAGGTCCAACCATGGACAATCTAGCATCAGTGGTCTAAATAATCCTAAGTTTTGCTTTTAATGGGATAACCCTCTACCAGCTCCCAACTGCTACTGACTTAATAGTCGCTCGCACGGTCAGAGCGTCGTATGACAAAGAAACAAGATGATTATATATCTACTAAGGAACAGCCTCTTAAAGAATAGTATCAGAAATAACAAATACAATGCCAAACATCGATCATTCATTAACCAAATGGGTGTGAAACAATTGAAGGAAACCACCGAAATAACTTCGAACGAAAGCATCCACCTCTTCGATTGTAGAAGCCTTGTGATGAGTCAATTTTATATTATATATTTAACCTCATTCTTAGTATATTTTGGTTAATATTTTGGAAAAATTTTGATACTTTGAATTATATTTCCAATATAGGACTTTCGACTTCCTCTGGAGCAAAACATAATCAAATGGATGAATTTTGGAGTAATTCCAGTTGGAGGACGTACGTGAGTCACTTATCTTGATCGTATCAAAATATCAGACTTTTCCACCAAGCGATGATTTCCTGGCGAATAAATGAAGGAGCGATGTGCAGTGCTGGAATAATGACGTTTTGGGCTTGTATTGCGTTTTTGGAGCCCAAGATGACCTCGGATGGGTTCATAGCCTTCTGGAGAAGTGTTCGGAATATTTTTATCTTTAAAACGAGCTATCTTGGGCCAGATTTGGAGGAGATTTGAGACCAAAACGTGGCTGGGCAGATTGTGGGCAGATTCTCCTAATCCAATTTGGACTTTATTTCCTAGTCTTATTTTATTTTAACTTAGTTTCCTTGTATTGGGTAGCTAGGTTTTAGGAGGTATTTAAGCTCCTTTTCACAGCAATTTAGAGGACTCCCTTTTTACTTCTTTTCGGCTTTTGGAGCAATTGCTAGGGTTTTGGATTTTCGCGACTTTCAGGTGTTTTCATTCTTATTCTTCTTAATGATATTTTCTTGGATTTCAATTATGCGTATGCGTAACTAAATCTCTTTTGCTAGGGTGAAGCCTTGAGCCTTAGCATGAATATGTGATTTTTATTTAATTGCTTATGATTGAGTGCATGCATGCTTTGAATTGTTAATCACTGGTTTAAACTATCTGATTGTCTTGATGCCTGATCACCATTAGGATCTTTAGAAAAGTAATTTGATGCAATTTTGGTCGGAAGGTTCCCTGAAATTGATGCTAGCTTCTTGTGATTAATAATTGTAAGTTCACTTAAGGCGAACATCACGCTCTTAAGGGTTGCATGGTTTTTCAAAGGGTTTTCACAAAACTTAATGAGTCTTTCATGTTCAGATTTGATCCGAACATCCGGACGGGTTGCATGTTAGATATACGTTCTATGTTGGAGGTTCCAAGTAGAATATAAATTAGGAAAACCTAACCTTCAAAGTGGCATGTGCAAATCATAAGTAATTGGTAAAAATTCATAGGATTGCTAGGTGATGGTGGAACCCTAGTGCTTTTATAAATTGATATTCAAAACTTTTTCTTTCAATCGTATTTGTTTTTGTTTAATATTTGTTTTTAGAATCAACCAACTTCATATTCATCTTTCTCTACTTTAATTTTAGATAGTTAATTAGAAATTGTTTTCACATAAATTGCTAAATAGTCCTTGTGGAAAACGACCTTGCATGAGCATCTATACTACAATAGCCTTGTATTCTTGCAAGTATTTTACGTGGTTTTAACCCTGTTTGCGCAGGTACTAAAAATCCTATCACCTTGCATTTGACTTCCTTATAGTGTTGAAACAGATTCCTCAGGAGCCTAAGAAGATCCTTCACATCCGAGACAAGGCGTATAGCAATATCGATAAACTTTCCAAACCGTAACACCACTCAGCGAAGCCAACTAGTGGTATTGTAGTTTTTTTTTATAGTACAAGTGATAGTCTAAATTACATGAGTAGGGAATATCCTTTTTTTTTTCTTCAGTACAAGCGATAGTCTAAATTACATGAGTAGGGTATATCTCACACACATACAACCAAGATGCCATGAGAGACGTACTATAGTATTATTGTTTTCATTAATGAGGAAAAATAAACTCGAACTAGGGTTATATCTTTCAACATTTAAAAAGTGAATACAACTAGACTAATTGACTAGTATTACATATATAAGCACGGGATACATAGAGGAGCACGAGTGACGC
The DNA here is from genome assembly GCA_020226455.1 of Prunus salicina. NCBI lineage: Eukaryota > Viridiplantae > Streptophyta > Magnoliopsida > Rosales > Rosaceae > Prunus > Prunus salicina. The sequence continues at coordinate 5,630,532 of CM035347.1, forward strand.
TCTGCTATTTTTCGAAATGTTTCAATATACATGTAGCAGGTCAAATCACATATTGACCCTTAATTGAATAAAAGTGTACTGATTATTGGCTTCTAATACACAGGTGATTAATTTGTCATCAAATCTCGTTGACAAATAACTTTTGGAGTTCACTTTCTTTCAAGACTAATTGGTTGAGCCGGTGAAGCAATATATCAAAATCATCTTGGCTCCTTAAGAGAGAGAGACGTACATGTCGATCTTCAGCACCAAACACGCTACCTCTACGGCCAAAAACATTGGCTTCTTTTTGGAGTACTGCATAGCAATCTTTATCCTCTTCCCTCTCGCATTTCAACCACACATAACCTGCCATGAGAATAAACTGCTTCAGAATTTGACCCAATGGAGCCTTTAATTTAGTAGTTTTTCAATATGATTATTCTTTTCATTATCAGTTTTTAGTTTCACAAATTCTGGAGTCAGCAAAGGCTTGGTTCTTTTGATAACGTCTAAATTACTTGACAGAAAAACCAAATTGAAGTAGTGGAAATTCCCAACAAAATCATCAATTAGTCTTTGCAAATATGGTAGGGTAGAATTAATTTTGTATGATGAGGTTAGACACAAAATAAAAAATGAAGTTTGTCACATATATATATATATATGTATGTATTTATGTGATGTTTGCTCATGTATGGCCCTAAAAAAATGTTTCAAATTTAAGAATATTATTTGCAGAAATATGTGCCTGTTAATGTATCATCGGCACATCTAACATCTATGGGTTGGCCAACGATAAGACGTGGATCACATAATTATGGTTCTAACTAGGTGTTGCCAGATCATTTCCCACTCCGTACTTATACTTCACTACTACTTAACAAGGGAGGGAAAAATCAAATTCGGAACATCTTCCAGCATTGGAAAGAGAAGTATCACTAGACTAAGAAAAGTACATAAGAGTGATGAGGACGTTATACCTGGTGAAGGTTTTCTGGTTTTTTTGAAATAAGTGCAGTATTGGGGTGCAATTTTCTGTAGAGAAAATCGGTTTGACAGAGCCAAAGTGTTGCTCAGTTTTTCCCAGCGGCTCTTCACTTTGTTGTATCCGAATTCAAAGATTTCCTTGCCTCCAGTTTCAAGCACTACATTCAGAAGCTTCAAAGCTCTGAGCTGAGCATCCCGAGAAACACCCATGCTACTTAACTGTAAATACTCACTCATTCTTTTGTACACAGACTCATCCTTCACCACTGCCCACCTGCACAAGGCACAACATTATTATTTTATAACTACGAAAAAGGATTTTTCTTGGTTAAACTCTAATAATTTTTCATTGGTTTTAACTTTAAAAGATTTAAAAAATTATATGAGAAAAGAGAAAGATATGCAAGAAAATGGAAAATGATAGTTAGGGTGTTACCCGAATCTACTACCGGCATGGCCAGTGAGCTTAGAAATAGAAAATATCATGATATCATCATCGGCTGGAGCAGGAATTGCTGTAAAATGGGGCCAGTAATACACACGATCATAGATTGCTTTGGCATTTGGGCCTTGAAAAATGGCCTTTTTCAACTTCCCGTCAGGGTTGTTTGGGGAGGTTACAAACTCAATGACGTTTGTATTTGCATCTGAAATGTTCTGCAACACGGCTGCATCTCCTTCAAACTTGTAGTCCACTGATCGAAAGAACTCCGCTTGCTCTTGGTAAAGCTGCGAAAATTCGACAACTAAAATTAATTTATTTGTAAGGGAGTTGTATCATCTCAACGGATCATATGCACGCGCCTCTATGAGAGATAGTAAAACAATTGAGATGGTACAAATTGTTTTAATCTTTCCAAATTTTGTATGCCATAAATTCAGAATGAGGATTCAACCCTGTAATAAGGAACTGAAACCACAACACTTGCAGGTGAGGAAGAGCTGAGATTATTGGAAGAGAGTGCGTGAAGTGCAGCGTTGAGAAGTTGGGTTGAGCCAGCACCAAAAACAATGTATCTTCCTTGAGTCACCGCATTTCCAACAATGGCATGAAGTTTGCGAATGTGCCTCTCAAGCTCTGCTGAGATGCGAGATTGATCAGCAAAGGTATAGCTCATTCGATGCCAGCCTGCTACTACAACTGCACTTTTGGCTGCATGTTGCATCCAAAATGGCTCCAAGAAAAGTGGGTCTCCACTGCAAGCAAATATGTATTATTATATATGCATGAGATAATTAAATTTATAGTAAATGTAGCCTTCCCCTTTCAAACTAATTTTTTCTTACCTACAACCCATTGCCTTATTTTTCTATGAAGAAAACCCAATTTATTATAAGTAAAATCCGATGACTAGAATCCAACTCAGCAAGTTACCTAATTAAGCTTAAAATCTGATTTATTATAGTTTTTATATTCCAAAAGTACCCTTAACTAGAGTTTACCCTAGTATGTGGTTGTATTAAATGTTGGTCCTCAATGTTGGTCTCCTAAATTTGGAATTTATTGCAAATTTGACTATTGTTTTAAAATTCAAAACGTTTGGCACATAAGATATATTAAGGTACACACAAATAAATATATATATATATATATGTTAGTCTATATATATTAATCCACATGCAAATACATATTTTTGGGTAAGTAATACACACACAAATATTCCTATGTGCCTTACACAAATTATTTATTTATCATCTAATTACCATCCTTCTTTTTTTCTATGAAAATTGTACCTAATAGTAATAATAGGATAATGTACCTAATACAAATTTATAAATTCTTCTAATTGTCTATCAAATAGGATAGCGTAATAATGTATCTAATTTTTCTTAAGAATAATGTACCTATATTTTGCTTATAGATAATGTACCTAGATTTTTCTTATAGATAATGTACTTTTTTTATTTTTAACATAAGTATGTATTTATCTGTTTACCTATCTTGTATTAGATATGGTAAATTATTTTTTGCATGTATTACCATAAATTTCCAATATACAATTACCTAATCAATAATCTTTTAGACAAAAAAAAAAAAGTTGTTTTAGGTATGTATTATCATTTGTTTAATATTGTTATATTTAGGTTTATTTTTATCAAAACGTTTTAATATTAAATAGGTGCTATATTAGCCCCTTGGCACATGCATGTGCCAATTTGTTTTCTTTTTTCTTTATTTTATTTTAGTTTTAAAATTAAGAAAAGATAACATGGGTAGTTATGTTCCATAAAAGTAGGAATTATTATATGATTTTATTTTTAATTTTAATTTTTTTAATATGAAAAACATTGAATTTACCATATTGTCCTCATTTAATTAATAATTTCAATTCTTAATGTTTGAATTAACCAATGACATTTTCTGGTATTTTGAATGTTTCACCATTCTATACATTTTGCTTTATATATATAGATTAAGAGTAAGAGGAATGCTAGGGTTTTTTAATTTGTTTTTTAATTGACACGACGACATTCATTAATTGACATGGCATGACACATCAGTTGCCACATAAGGTGGTCAGTTAAGGTAATCAATGTTGTGTGTCCAAATAGCATTACTCCTAGATTAAATATAAATGCTAAATATAAGGGATTTGACAAGTAAGGTAGATTGCATAGTGTGTAAATAATTTGTAATATTAGGACAATTATTAACCTATATTCAAATTTTAGTTTTTGAAAATAATTTAAAAATAGATGAATTTATGTTTAAGATATAAGAGTTACTCGTGATTCATGCCAATGATGATGATATTTTGTTTTATAAAAACGTTAATTATAATGTAGTTGGCTTTTTCTTACATAATTTAAAGTACCAATCAAGTGAATTTGGACCCACCATTAATGTTATGTTCACATTGACATAAAAAACATCAATAATTCATTTCCCCCAGTGGTAAGGTCCTTTTCTCCTTGTCATGAGAGAAACTCTCATGCAATGAGGATAATATTTTTTTTGTTATTTTCAACCAATAATGTAATGACACGTAAAATATCTTTTCCACGTGTCATTATGTTTTAGTCGGAGATAGCAAAATAGTACTATCCCTGTTAAAAGTAAGTGTTTTTGCTTGGTCACCCGTTTGAATCCCAAGAAAAACGTGAAAAACTTGATATATATATATATATATATATATTTTATATATATATATATATATAGTCCCCTTCTATTGAGGGATCCCTCAAATAATTTTATTTGAGGGACACCCTTTAGGGTCCCCTACAAATTTTTTTCAACGATCCAAACCATCTATGTTTTAAGTCTACATTCATAGATCATCCTTGCAAAAAATTAGACAAATCGGAAACTGTTTCGATATCCAATTGTGTCCAATAAAATTAATGAACACAGTGCTTCAAGAAAGTACTAAAATTTCAATAATTCAATTGAGTGGTCAAATGACATCGGATTCAAGTAATTTTTTGTAGAGATGATCTTTGAATGAGTATCTACAAAATAGATGGTTTGGATTAGTGAAATACAATACGGAATGAGCCCTATAAGAGTGTCCCTCAAATACTTATTTGAGGGATCCTTCAACCGAAGCTCCCTATATATACATATATATGTTTCCAAAAGAAAAATCTCCCTTGTGGTTCTAATTTAAAAATCTCCCTTTACCTATAATTTTAGGTGGATATTGACAATCACATTCACATTTATATAGTATAGTTGCTTTCACCACTTGTATGTGTGGGACTGTAAAGAGATATTTTATAAAACATTACTTTCATAAGTGACATCATGAGCTTTGTTTTCGGAATCTTTCTGGTGCGTATTGTACATAATTAAAACAAGTTTTTGAAAATGAAATTCCTTTTGTTGCCTTTATTGTACCTTTCTAATTGGTGATATGGATTTTAAATTTTGGCATGGTTAAGTAGAGGATCTTTTTAGGTACCAGGTGCTTTGATTCTAGAATCTTGACTGCAGTGGTTTACACCTAATCTGCTCAACTTTTCTGAATTAACAAATAATCAGGCTTGCATTTTGACCACACCTTTTTCTCCCTCCTAATTTCCAAAGGTTCCAGCTTCAAATTCTAATGTGCAACATTGAAGACTTGAAATAGTTTCTTTCTGTTTTTTTCAAAAGAAATATAAATCACAAATCTAAACCCCAAGCTAACTATCAATTTTCAGTAACGAAGTCTTTGAAAGTGTGTGTCTGTGAGAGAGAGAGAGAGTACCTATCAGCATTTGCTGCACAAGCAGTTAAAAATTGAGAGCAGTCAGGGCCTCCATAGCAAGAATTGCATTCACAAACGGGTTCCTTCCCATCAAGAACAAGCCCATCCAAGTAGGCTCTTCCATGCCCTGAGCAAGAGACGGCTGCCACGTGCTCAGCTTCTTCTGCTGCTCCTCTGCTCCAACTCAGCTCCCACTCACCACCCACATAGAGTTTCAAGACTAATAATAGATTAACAAATATAGAAAATGCAAAGCACACAAAGTAGGAGCTTTGTAACTTAGCCATATTTGTTCAGTTTCCTCTTTCAGGCTCTTGTATTATTCTTGCACATATAGAACCTTATGCAAGAGGAAAAGGATAACAAACACAAATTTAAGGCGTTGGGAGGCAATGCCTGGATGAATATTTAAACATAAAGAGGCCCACCATCTATGTCAAGGACAAGGACTGAATAAGATCGACCACAACTCTTGAGCCACAAATTACAACACATATCCTTACATACTATTTTAGGGTTCGTTTGGTACATTGTATTAGACTCTGAATAAGAGTAAATAGTCTATGTCAGTTATTTGGTGTCAACTTTTATTATTTAAAGGTTTAAGCTTTTAATACTCTCTTTACCTGACTAACTAATACAACCCACACACCCCGGTTTAGATAATACACGCTTAATTATAAGGCTAGGAAAAAAAGAACATACTTTCTACGTGAAAAATCAGATGCTATCTTTTCCCTAGGGTTCTTCTTTGCTATCTTTTCCAGTGGTTATTCTCTTCACTCTTCTCTAGGTATCTATCTCTCTCTCTCTCTCTCTCCAATATGCTTCTCCACTTCACTCTTCTTTTGCTTCTCTGCTATTTTCTTCAGTGGCTATTTGGTGACTGTTTGTGGAAAACACAAATCAATAATTTGTGTGTGGTGGTTTTTTTGTTTGAATTTCGAACACCCAAGTTTGCAACTTTGCTTAGTGTTGAAATTCGTTCTTGCCCATTTATGTTGTTTCAATTCAAAGCTCAGCCAAACAAGTTTAGTTCTCAATTCTAGTTTAATTTTTTAATTGGTGGGTCAATATAATTGGCTCTCGATTCAAAGCTTAGCCAGATTCCAGATTTTTTATATATTAATTTTTTGGTCAAAATCCCATATTCCAAATTTAACTTGGGGGGTTTTGCATCAATGATGTGATGGGCTGGCGAGGAAGACAATGAAGGAAGCAGATAAAGGGAGGAGAGAATCAAGAGAGAGGTTTCTTGTTTTATTATTAGGCAGCTGTTGGATGTATCTAATGGCTAAAACGATTTGGCCAAAAAAAAAAGAAAAAAACAATTTTGTCATCATATGAATCTTACCAAAAATATTTGTGTAATTTGAATTTCAATTTCCACTTAAATTATCAAAGAATATAAAGTAAAAATAGTCTGATCCGATGTTATCTGACGAAGCACCAAACACAATATAACTTAGTCAAACTATTTATCCGAAACAACACCACACGCCTTATAATATTGTGGATAAACAGTCAGTACTGTCCAAAACAGATTAATACTATCCGACATAAATTAGTCAGTACAGTACTTAGTCTTTCACCATCTAATATTTGGCAAAATGACTTTCCTTTCCCATTTTAGTATACTCTAGGAAGAGAGGTGAGGTATGTCACCTTCTTTCATGTTTAAAATCATTCTTATAAGCTTTAAAGGAAGAGAACTTTATGTGAGATAGGAGAAAAACTTGTGTCCGGTTGTTCCTGCTATATCATACTATTTAGTGGCAAAACTGTTAGAGTTATATTAAGTTTAGCCAAGTAGTCTTAAGCTGGTGTGCTAGCTGTCATTTAGTTAAGTGAGTTTGTTATTAGTTTAGAGCTTAAGTCTTTGACAACTCATGTATTCCGCCAAAAGCTAAACTCTATAATAAATTGAGCTAGCTAATATTTTTTTTTTGGTGAAGAAACGGGGCTAACGCCCGACAAAGAAACTAAACAATGGCTCTAGGCCTACAGACTCCAAGAATGTCATCACTAAGAAAGGACCTAATACTGTCAGGAGGGTCCTGGAAAGTTGACAGACCCAACTCAAGACATGAACCCAAATCAGCTAGTTGATCCGCTACCATGTTGCACTCACGGTATACATGATGAATAGAACAATCCCAGTTTTTGTTTATATAGTCCTTGCATCCCCACAACATAGTAGCAAGGGGGTGAAGGTCTTCCACATTTTTGTTAAGTAGGTGTACTGCGGTCGCTGAGTCAGACTCAAGCACAACTGCACTACAACCTATATCCCAAGCAAGTTTCAGACCAACATAGATGCCCCATAACTCAGCTTCCAAGACTTTTCCTACACCAAGATTTCCAGCAAAGCCTCTAATCCACTGCCCGGAACTATCTCTTAGAACACCTCCAGCAGCAATGCGTCCATCCTCACCTTTTCTGCACCCGTCAGTATTGATTTTAATCACTCCTTCATTTGGATATTGCCAAGAGAGCGCAGTGAGAGAGCGGGTGGGTTTTCTAGTTTTTTCAATATTGGCCTGTGTCCAATCTGCAGCAGCCATAAGAATAATGTGTCTGGGGTTGTTGGGAAACACAAACCCATGATCAAAAATATTTTTGTTCCTCCATTTCCAAAGAAACCAGCAAGTGAAAGCAAACATGGTTGACCACTCCACTCCATAAGCCAAAGGTGTAGAGTTGTGTAAATTTTTTGCAATCCAAGTATGAGGGTCAACAGCCTGCAGCAAACTCAAATTCATAGGCATAAGGGACTGCTGCCAAACTGAAATTGCCATTGGGCAATTCCGTATGATATGAGCTGCATTCTCCATTGGGGCACCACAAATATCACAATTGGCAGTCATGGTCATCTTCCTTTTAACTCTTTGATCATTTGTTAAGAGTTTATCTTGGTGCAACAACCAAAGGAAATGTTTAATTTTGGGGGGAGCCTAGCTAATATTGTTTGACGAAAGAACACGAATAAGATAAGTTTCATACCTCCCACAGAGCAAAATGGACAAGATTGTGACTTGAATTTCTTTTAGTTTTCTTCTTTTTTATACATATTTTGCTTTCTCTAAGTTTGGACAAAATATGTTTATTGAAGTATTCATGATCCATGTCAGAACAACAATTTATTGAAGTATTAATAGACAAGTCCGCTTCTTAAGGGGCTCATCAGAGGCACACTGTTTGCATGGTTTTGCTGGTGTCTTTCTTTTGAGACCAACAGGTGATTAATTTGTCATCAAATCGTTGACAAATAACTTTTGGGGTTTGCTTTCTTTCAAGACTAATTGGTTGAGCCGGTGAAGCAATATATCAAAATTATCTTGGCTCCTTAACAGAGTGAGACGTACATGTCGATCGTCAGCACCAAACAAGCTACCTCTAGCCCCATAAACATTGGCTTCTTCTTGGAGGACTGCATAGCAATCTTCATCTTCTTCCCTCTCGCATTTCAACCACACATAACCTACCATGAGAATAAACTACTTCAGAATGGAATCAAACTTGGGACCTCTTCCAGCCTTGGAACTACCACTAGACTAAGTGCATAAAAGTGATTGAGGACGTTATACCTGGTGAAGGTCCTCTGGTTTTTTTGAAATAAGTGCAGTATTGGGGTGCAATTTTCTGTAGAGAAAATCGATTTGACAGAGCCAAAGTGTTGCTCAATTTTTCCCAGCGGTTCTTCAATTTGTTGTATCCGAATTCAAAGATTTCCTTGCCTCCAGTTTCAAGAACTACATTCAGAAGCTTCAAAGCTCTCAGCTGAGCATCCCGAGAAACACCTAAGCTACTTAACTCTATATATTCACTCATTCTTTTGTACACAGACTCATCCTTCACCACTGCCCACCTGCACAGGGCACAACATTGATATAAGGGTTTAATATTAAAACTACCAAAGAGGATTTTTCTTGGTACTGTAAATAATTTTTCCTTGTTTTTAACTTTAAAGGATTCGTAAAACTTTATCTTTTTTTATCAAAAAAACAAAAACAAAAACAAAGGTTTGCAAGAAAATGGAAAATGATAGTTAGGTTGTTACCCGAATCTGCTGCCAGCATGGCCAGTGAACTTAGAAATTGAAAATATCATGAGTTCATCATCCGCTGGAGCAGGAATTGCTGTAAAATGTGGCCAGTAATACACACGATCATAGATTGCTTTGGCATTCGGACCTTGAAAAATTGCTTTATTCAGATGCCCATCAGGATTGTTTGGAGAGGTAACAAACTCAATAACAATAGTAGTATCATCTGAGATGTTCTGCAACAAGGATGCATCTCCTTGAAACACATAGTTCGTTGATTGAAAAAGCTCTGTTTGCAATTGGTAAAGCTGCAAAAATCCAACATCAAAATCACATATATCAGTCGGAAAATTTGTAAACGTAAAATAGTACTACTACTATTTGTGCCATTTCAACTGATGACTTTATGTAAACGAATGCAATAGGTCCACACATTCACACATGTTAATATTATATATATACCAATATAGAGATGATACAAGTTTATTTATGCTTTGCACTTAAAATAAATACGCAGTAAGCTATAGGATCTCACATTATAATAAGGAATTGAAGCTACAACACTTGCAGGCGAGGAGGAGGAGCTTGAATTATGGGACGAGAGTGCATGAACTGCAGCATTGAGAAGTTGGGTTGAGCCAGCACCAAAAATAATGTATCTTCCTTGAGTCACTGCATTTCCAACGATGGCATGAAGTTTGCGAATGTGCCTCTCAAGCTCTGCTGAGATGTAAGACTGATCAGAAAAGGTATAGCTCATTCGATGCCAGCCTGCTACTACAACTGCACTTTTAGCTGCATGTTGCATCCAAAATGGCTCCAAGAAAAGTGGGTCCCCACTGCAAGCAAATATATATATCATATATGCATGAGACAATGTAATTTACAAGAGTAGGCAATTGGATACCGCTATTAAATCGGTGAACCGGACTAAACCAAGCCGGAAAATGTGATATGGGCGAGGCCACTGCCAGCCTTGTCATCATTATATATTCATTAACAGCAGCATTTGGAAAACTTGATATATATGGTTCCAAAAGAAAAATCTCCCTTGCCTTTCATTTTGTTGGATCTATGTTGGACCATGACATTCACATTTATATAGTAGATACAGTCCCTTTTACATGTGAGAAACCAAAGTCCCTAGAATGTACATGTGGGAACCAATTAAATCAAAACCCTAGGTCAAGTAATTCCTTCATTTGGGGATTATTTGACCTAATTGGAAATTACTCAGCCTAAGTGGGAGTTACTCAATTTAATTGGGGGTTACCCAATTAAATTGAGATTTGATTTGATTCCTACCACAATTAGGGATTTGACTTACCCTAATAAATCAAATCCCTAATTAATCAAATCAATGCCAAATCGGGGAGGAATAATTCCTTACCAACTACGGAATTATTCCTCTAAAACCCTAGCCTCCGAGACCACTATAAAAAGATGGCCACACACAAGGGTGAAGGTACATCTAAATTCCTACTGAAACTCTGCAGAAATCATTTCTCCAAAACCCTAGCCACCATGTTCTTTCTCTCTCTCACACAAGGCTCCGACCACCCGGTTTTCCTTGAAACACCCAACCTAACTTAGGCATCGGAGGGCCTTTGGCCAACACTCCCCGGGTGTGGTCCTTTTACTCCGATCTATTTACCAGGGAGAAAGAGAAGCGGAGAAGACAAAGGAATCTTTGGCGAATATTCTAGTGGGACGAAATTTGCTCCCACAGTACGTAAAACAAATTTTATTTATAAAAAAAATTCAAATTCCCTCTTGTTGCCTTTCTATTTTTCCCTTTCTTTTAATTGGTGATATGGATTGGAAGTCTTGACATGATTAATGTTAGAGGTTTTTCAAAATAAAAGCAGGCGACTGATCGGATACTAACAGAGGCTTCAAATTTGCTTCCTGGAATAAAGCGACCGGGGTTTATCGCAGAGAGGATTTTTTGACTTTTGGGTCTTTGGATGTGTCAAAAGAAATATAAATCACAGATCTAAAAAGCTAGCCCCTTCTAATTCAATCCAAAGCTAACTATCATTTTCCAGTGAACAAGCCTTTGAGAGAGAGAGAGAGAGAGAGAGAGAGAGAGAGAGAGTACCTATCAGCATTTGCTGCACAAGCAGTTAAGAACTCAGAGCAGTCAGGGCCTCCATAGCAAGAATTGCATTCACAAACAGGTTCCTTCCCGTCAAGAACTAGCCCATCCAAGTAGGCTCTTCCATGCCCTGAGCAAGAGATGGCTGCCACGTGCTCAGCTTCTTCTGCTTCTCTTCTGCTCCAACTCAACTCCCATTCTCCACCCACATAGAGTTTCAAGACGAATAACAGATTAACAAATACAGAAAATGCGAAGCACACAAAGTAGGAGCTTTGTAACTTAGCCATATTTGTTCAGTTTCCTCTGTCAGGCTCTTGTATTATTCTTGCATATATAGAACCGTATGCAAGAGGAAAAGGATAACAAACACAAATTTAAGGAGCTGGGAGGCAATGCCTGCATGAACATTTAAACATAAAGAGGTCCACCACATCTGTCAAGGACAAGGACATTTACTTGTTATATACTAGTGAATAAGATCGACCACAACTCTAGAGCCACAAATTATACTATGTACATACTTCTTTTCACTATCTAATATCTGGCAGAATAATTTAGTATGCTCTAGGAATTTGGTTTAAAAGAAGAGAACTTTATGTGAGATATAGGAGAAAAACTAGTGAGAGGTGTTCTTACCATATGATGTTAAGTCACGAAACATTCCAATTAAAAGATAGCATGTGTCTCAATTTAATGATAAGCTTTCATTTTTTGAACACATGCTTTGCGTACTTACTTTAGTTGTTCTACCACTTAGAATACAATAGCATAAATTATTCAGTTCCTGAGTACATGCAATAGTTGTAGTTGGCTCAGTTTCTAATCATATTGAAACAATGTGATGTTGGGAAATCAACAATCAGTATTACACTAATTATTTAATTTAATAATTAAATCTAACAGTAAATAAAGACCAGTCCTAACTATTCTATTTCCAATAGTAAGTCTTACAAATACCTTCAAGGAACTCTAGTTTTCTAATGTGGGACTAATTTCAACTCAAACATGTTTGCAATGCCTTGCAAAAACCAACATGTGTGATATCTTTTTTCGATAATTGATATTTCATTACTCGAAGAAGAAGCAATTTTCCTAAGGAAGAAAGTGTCTATATGAGTCGGATATAAATCTTATATGTTTACCTCCAAAGGCGAATAATACATATCATAAAATTCTCAAATACCACATGGTATTAGAGGTAGTAGCACTCTTAAATTTTGATTACATGTCTTAGAAAACATACAATTTAACCTTACATATTTACATACATATAAAAAAAAAATTCCTAAATGACATTGTTTGACGAAAAGAACACGAATAAGAGAAGCTTCATGCCTCCCACAGAGCAAAATGGACAAGATTGTGAATTGAATTTCCATTTGCTTCCTTCCTTTTCGTACATATTTTGCATTCTTTAATCAAAGGATAGTAGTTTGGACAAATATGTTTATTAAAGTATTCATGATGGAACTCAGAACCACAATTACTGTCCTCCATACCAAGGATTCCTGTACATATGCAAATCTATGGTGGCATTTTCTTATTTAATTTGATAGAATGTAAAGGTGATAATATATTAATAGACAAAACCCCTCGGGTGTGGTCTATTTACTCCCTTTTTTTTCACAGGGATCGAGGAAGAGGAGAGAGAGAAGGAAGTTCGAATAGTGAAGAATCAACCCGCAAATATTTCCCATGTGGAAATTTGCTCGAACACCTTCCACAGGGTGAAGTATTCATGATGCATCTCAGAACCACAATCACTTAGACTACAAATACCCAATAACATATGAACTCCACAATTTATTCAATTTTATAGAATGTTAAAAAGAAAAAAACTGACGATGAGTGTACGTAAAGTTGATAATTATTCAATTTAATAATATGTACATATGTGGTGGAATTTTCTTATTCATTTGATAGACTGTGAAGGTGATAATTGTTAATAGACAAGACCCCGTCTTAAGGTGCTCATCAGAGGCTTCTTGAGCTGCAAGAAATTGTTTGCATGGTTTGGCTGCTGTCTTTCTTCTGAGACCAACTGGGTTAGTCGCTGAATCAATATATCAAAGTCATCTTGGCTCCTTATGAGGCTGAGACGTACATAACGGTCTTCAGCTGAAAATTGGCTTCCTCTACGCCCAGTAATATTGGCTGCTTGGAGGACTTCATAGCAATCTGTGTCCTCTTCCCTCTCACACTTCACCCACGCATATGCTGCCATGAGATTAAAATTGGTACAAATTAGCTAGGACACGGAAGGTTCGCACTTCGAAAATATAATATAATAACATTTATTATGAGAAGAAATTTGGGCTGCATTTTGGGGTTTTTATTTCCCATAACCAATGTATGGAACTTTCTCGACTTAGTCTATTGAGTTAAGGGTGACATCGTTAACACTCCTACTCTGTCCATTTGCTTTCCCCCTCTTATTTTAGTACTGTAGTAATGGAGAAACACTTACATGAAACACAGATAGTACTATTTTGTTATTTCTAGTCAATCACGGTATGTCATGCGTAATAATTTTTTCACGTGACAGACTGTGATTAGTCGAAGATAACAAAACAATGATATCCCCATTTTCATACAAGTTTTTTTGATAGTAACGGGGTGAACAAAATGAGAACCAAAACATAAGAACAATTGAAGAATGTAAGGGAAAAAAATGAGAGTGTAAAAATTACTTCCCTACAAATGCAATGCATGTGTGATGAAAGTAATGTTTTTTTTTCTTCCTTTTTTTGCTTAGGCATGAGATGAAAGTTACACATGGAAGAAATTGCATAAATAGAAAATATAGCTTGTGGGACAGAAACAATGTGTGTGAATAGTGAATTAAATTATTGAACTAATGTACATAATATTCCACATGTATAATCACGCATGAGATGAAAGTGACGTTTTGTTTTTCATTCTTTTTGCTTAAGCATGCGGTCAAAGTTCCACTTGGAAGAAATTGCATAAGGAGAAAAGGCAGATGGTGACAAAGAAAAGGTTGATGGTGACAAAGAAAATATATGTGAACAGTGGATTGAATTATTAAACTACTTTTGTTTTTATATGAAAAAAAAAATCATTATTAAACTTATCTAACTCAAAGGGGGTATAATCGACATTTTGTACTCAATTATTGACAAAGGAAATATTCGTGAATTAGTGGAGACTTTACCTGGTGAGGGTCCTCTAATTTTCTGAAAATAAGTGCAGTATCGGGGTCCAAGTTTCTGCAGAGAAAACCGGCTTGACAAAGACAAGATTTTGCTCAAGCTTTTCCAGCGGTTCCTCATGGTGTGGTATCCAAATTCAAAGATTTGCTTGCCTCTAGTTTCAAGCACCACATTGATAAGCTTCAAAGCTCTTAGCTGAGCATCTCGAGAAACACCCATGCTACTTGAACTCATATACTCCGTCATTTTTTGGTACACAGACTCGTTCTTTATCACTGCCCATCTGCACAAGGCCCCAACAATAGTAGTTAGTGAAGTGGGTGATATCTACTGCTAGTTGATGACATATTCTTCTCTTTTTTTTCTGAAATTTTATTCTGTTGGAGATAGAGCGAAAATATATCGAAGAAAGAATGTGAAGGTGAAAATGTGCCACAATTAAAAGTTAAGAAACATAGCATATAGAAGGAGTTTGGCCACTCCTCGAATTGCCAATTAATTTTGCAGTGGGGCCATGAAAAAATACAAAAATTTCAAGTGTCAAAACAATAATAAAATTAATTAGTTCGATTCGGTCACAAATTAACTACTCTGATTTGTTTACTTTGGTTAGTTGAAACAGGTTTGGCGTTTTTCTTCGCACCCTTGGTGAGGTTACATCATGTATTAGTACAATGTTACGTAATGTGTGACATCAACATGAAAGAAACCCCGGCCGCCATCCAAAAATATCTAATCGGAAAAGTCCACAGAAGTGCAATAATGTGTGGTTGTTACGTACCCGAATCTAGAGCCAGCATGACCAGTGAGTTTGGAAAGTGAAAATAGCATAAGATCATCATCAGCTGGATTCGGAATTGCTGTAAAATGTGGCCAGTAATAGACCCGATCATAAATTGCAGAGGCGTTGGGGCCGTGAAGAACTGCCTTATTCAGCTTTCCATCAGGATTGTTTGGTGAGGTTACGAACTCAATAACTTTGCCAGCTTCTGAAATGTTAAGAAATGAGAATGTGTCTCCTTCAAACCTGTAGTCCAATGATCGAAAAAATTCCGTTTGCGTTTTGTAAAGCTGTAAATTTTGGACATCAAAATTAAATTTTGTTAGAAAAGTTAATCATGCATATGGGATTCTAAGCAATTAGCAGAACTATTTGTAGGCACTAACTGATTATAAGCCGCAAGGAATTATAAAGCCCAATTCAGAAGTAATAAGAGATCGAACCCTGTAATAAGGAATTGTAGCTACAACACTTGCAGGTGACGAGGAGTTGGAAGAATTATCAGAAGACAATGCATGAACTGCAGCATTGAGAAGTTGGGTTGAGCCAGCACCAAACACAATGTATCTTCCTTGAGTTACTGCATTTCCCACAGTGGAATGCAATTCACGGATGTGCCCCTCTAGCTCTGCTGAGATGTAAGAGCCATCAGGGAAGCTATATCCCATCCGATGCCACCCTGCTACTAAAAGTGCACTTTGGGCTGCATGTTGCATCCAAAATGGCTCCAAGAAATATGGGTCTCCACTGCCAAAAAAAGCAACATGAATATATGTATCATAAAAATCTTTCGGGCATGAAAGCGACGGATAGGGGGAAACCTGTCAGCATTTGCTGCACATCCAGTTACAAACTCAGAGCAATCTGGGCCTTCATAGCAAGAATTACACTCACAAACTGGTTCCTTCCCATCAAGAACCAACCCATCCAAATAAGCTCTTCCATGGCCTGAGCAAGAAATTGCTGCCACACGCTCAGCTTCTTCTGCTGCTCTTTTACTCCAAGTGAGTCTCCACTCTCCATCCACACAGAATTGGAAAACCAATAACAGATTAACAGCTATAGAAAGTGCCAAGATCACAAAGTAGGAGGAGCTTTGTGCCTTAGCCATGTTAATTAGTTTCTTATTTCCTTTCCTAGCTCTCTGAATTTAACATCCATATAGAGCCCTATATATCAACAGAAAGAGGACAAATTTAATACGTTACCAGTGAGCTTTGACAAATTCAAAATTGAGAATTTATATTGATCCATGGACGTCAAGAAATTTTTGTAGAAATGAATTAACAGTGAAAAAATTATATGTATTTCCCAGCTTCAAAATTGGGTTTAACACTATCCGTTGTTTAAATTGTTGAAGAATATTGAAATCCCACATCAGAAATTTGACCAAATCAAATACACCATATAATAAGTGGTTCCACTATTAATGACACCGAGGCCTTTTATAATAAAACCCCACACCTGCTAAACCAGAAAAACTTACTTATAATTCCCAAGAAAGGTCCCAGAAAAACTTACTTATAATTCTAAACTTTAACATAAATCCTTGACGACTTTACCTAAGAAGGACAGGTATGTACCACTGTACCAAATAGAGTTTGATATCATCTTCGGTTTGTTTTCCATTTAATTTGTTGATGACTTTGAAAAGTCTTATCTATGTTAGTAAAAGTTCAAACCAAGAAAAATCATATGCCTATCTGTTTTTCAAGGAACCTACTTACTCTTCTTAAGCTAAAGTTAGAATTAACAAGAAAGTAATCGGGAATATTCATCGTATTAACTTGTGGAAATCAAACACGAAATTAAAAATATTAATATAATACATTGGATAATAGGATAGAACAAAATATTATCACGTTGCTGCTGACAATTGTACTCAAATCTCTGACCATTCACTTACGTCTGAATCTGGTATTTCTAGGATTCAGATATTCAAATACGGGGTCGTGCTCTTAGATCATTTCAATGTCTCTATATCAAAGTGATATGAAATAATCAATCGTTTAGTCCAAGAAGTACTCTTTTAAAAATAAATAAAAATCTTGTGTACTGCCAAATTAACCATATAAACAAAATGAAATTTTTTGGTTATTTGAAAGCATTTTGATAATGCCAGAGCTACTCCCCAAATATAAGTAATCTTAGACTCGATTCCAAATCTAATAATTTAGATGGCATTATAAAGTAAAATTGTTTATTTAGACTATTACAATTCGTGTATGCAAAGATTTAAATGACAAAGAAAGGAAAACTGTGCCATGTTTGTTTCTGTCTATTAGGTCTCTATATTATAGATCACGTTTATTAACTCCACTAGACATCTTAAACGTTCCTACATTTATTTTTCATGGAAAATTAGGTAATTATTTTTTGGCCAAAAAATATAGTAGTTACGGTTATCTAAGAGAACCTAAATAATAAAGTTATTATACAGAAGAATTAAATAGGAAGTAATTAATTGTAGGAATTTAAGTAATTATGAAAATAATATGGAATAATGAATAATAATCCAATTCGATAATAAAATAATAAATTATATTAAACATATTAAAATTATCCTATGGAATAGTTATACAACATTACTTAATTACTTCAAAGAATTAACATGCAAGTATTATTTGGTTCTCACATCACATGCACAAGTCCACACAAAAAATATTTTTGTATAAATTACAATAATATAAATATAAGTTTGTGAACTTACCTTAAATATGGAACCTTTTGTGTAAGGTCCAAATAGAATCTGCATGGACCAACAATAAAAAAATAATTAAACAAATATAACAAAATGTGATGGAAGTATATAAAGTCTTTAATAATAAATTAAGAGACAATAAACACACATATAAGTGACCAAATAAAAGAGAAATTATAGAATGGTACTGTACCACAACGTCAACTAATGGTACTTCCATTCAAAATATGACATGTGTCATTTTTCAAAAATAAATTATGCTGTTTTTACAGCTGGACTTTTACTCTCTAGAATAATATATATACCAAGATGCCGGAAACCAGCTCGCACGACGACAACCCAATCTTCTCTACCTCGTACTGCTACCCAACCAACCACCCAAGGGTTTTGGTTAATCTGAAACAAGAACCCACATAAAAAATCACTGGAAACTTAAACCCATAGAAAGATTGACCAGTGATGTCGAGAAATTGATTGGAGGATATCAGAGAGAAGAAGGAAAGAAATCGATTGGAGGATCATCACGAAAACTGATGATCCCCTTTGTAGTTTCTGTTCAAATGATGATCAACAAACCCAAAAAGAATTACCTGCATATTATAGAAACATGTTCAGTCCCTGAAGGAGCGATTGGGTTAGGTGGCAGTACAAAGATGGGGATTGGGTTGTGGGAGGTGGTTTCCAGCGGCGTCTTTGGGTTCTTTAACTTTTTAAATAAATAAAAAAATCATATTCTAAATTAAAAAAAAGAATTTTAAATCCAGCTGTAAAAAAAGCTATAATTTGTTTTTAAAAAATGACACATGACATATTTTAAATGGAAGTATTATTAGCTGATGTGGTAGTACAGTACTATTATATAATTTCTCCAAATGAAGAATAGAAAAATTAAAAACCACATGCTATTGACTAAGTAATTAATTGACACAATTTAAAATATAATACCATCAAACATTTGGAATAGATTATAATAAGCATGCAAATTAAATAACAATAATGAATGAGAATAACTTACTATAGTTCAGTTTTTTTTTTACTTCGGGGGAAATTGAGGTGATAGATGTTGAAAATGACATGAGCATTATGTTTTGTTGTGGAAAGATGTTGAGAAATAGGAGACGGCATGGGACCATTTGATTTTATTATTTGTATATATAAAAATAAGACTACAACTAATTAGTTAGGTGAGTGGTTGAATGGTAGGGTAAGTGAAGAAAGTTGAAACGTGTTGAGTAGTTCGAAAGTTGAAACTTGAAAAGGAAATGTCAAAGACTCACATTCTCATGTGAAAATATTATTCTTGCAAAAAAAAGAGTTGAAAACAAAACAATATAAATATACATATTTTAGCATATTATCACAAAAACATAAGCAACATGGAAATTAAGGCATTGGAGGAGTGAAATGGCAGGGGTTCAAATCCCCTTTGTGTGTGTGCTTTGTGTTTTTTTTTTAGCTGGACTCACAAGAGCACATAAGTAGGAACTAAAGCATTAGTATACATATATGATAATAGATGGGATAACCATCGGCAAGTAGCTATAGCTAAGGCAGAAGTAGATCTTAGCACAAATCTAGCAGTCATAGGATGTATTCCTAATTATGTCATGAATATTAGAGAATTTAGTAAACGTATTAAAATTAGCATAAGAACGAAAAATTACAATATGAAAGGTGAATACAAAAATGTAAGTATTAGTCTTATGTATGTAGGAAAAGTTTCAGACAACTATAATTATAAATTTAATGTGGAATTTTAAAATCTAGTACAAACTTTTGGTAGTAAACATGTTAATATGATAGAGGCAAAACCAGTAGATAATAGCTTTTTAGAAAGAATAGAATGGATTTTACCCAATTTACAAGTAGTAAAAAAATAGATAACCTAATAAAGCACAAATTTTTTAAAATCGTATGGGTGAAGCAATAGTAAGATTTACTAATTATAAACAAATAAAGGATATAGAAGACTTAGAAAGTGAAGTAGAAGAAATACACATGTCATTTGATAACTTAGAAATAAATATGATTGAGCATAATTTTGATAATATAGTTGATAAACTCATAGATGACATAGATAATTTAAATGAAGAACAATATATAGAAAAATATAAGACTTATCATTTAGGATTACATAGATTGTCAAATAAAGAAATGAATGACTTAATTTTAAATATAGGATTAAAACACATTTTAGGAGAAAAAAATATCAAAATATGTTAATTGAAGTAGAATGCATGCCAGTAGAACAAACCAGCAAAACCTTAGGCAAACTAATGAATCATATAGAAAAAATAATGAAGAAACCAGTAGGAATGTTTTTCAATAAGAAACAATTGGACTAAGAAAAAATAGAATCCCTTATAAAGGAATTGAACAAATTAGTTTAACAGGAAATATATTAAACTTAGATCATGTAGACCCACAAGGAGGATTTTTATATACACCTCCAGATTTTACCTTGGGCAAGAATTTTTAGCATATAATTATGATTATAAAATAGCAAAACAACAACTTTCTTTTTTTGCAGGAAAAATATGAAGAGCAAAAGAAAGAGTATGATACAATAGTAAGAAATTTTAGAATTATTAATTTAAGATGTCAAAATTTAAGCATGATTTTACAAGAAAAAGAGGCTAATGAGCCCAACTTATTTGAGCCTAATAGAGAATTTTCCCTTGAGCAAAAAACTAAAAATCCATATTTTCTTCAAACCCTAACTAGAGAAAGGTATAGATTTTCACCAGGAGATATTAAGAGTCATATGATTAGATTAAAATATGAGCAAAATACATTTCTTCAGTTATACATTCAAGCTTTTCTTTTTTAATTTAAAAAAAAATAATCCACATCCTGGTATAAAAATTATTACTAAAAGCTGTTCTCATTATACTAGTTATTTAGCTAGTATTAACATGGTGGAATATAGAGAACTGCATTTATGGAATGTTTACTAATCCGTAATTGGATTAAGGGGAATTGAATTGAGGAGGAATTGGATTGAGGAGAATTAGATTCCGAATTCCTAATAAAGTTGTTTACTAAACCATATGGATTGAGGGGAGTTAGATTCCGAATTCCTATAGAAGTTGTTTACTAAATCATATGGAATTGGGGTAGGAGTGGTATTATTTACTAAAATGTCCACATTTTTGAGTTAAAGTAGATGGCATATTTGGAATTTGGAAAATTGTGTGAGGATATAATGGGTAAAAAAGA
The DNA here is from genome assembly GCA_020226455.1 of Prunus salicina. Classification (NCBI taxonomy): domain Eukaryota; kingdom Viridiplantae; phylum Streptophyta; class Magnoliopsida; order Rosales; family Rosaceae; genus Prunus; species Prunus salicina. The sequence continues at coordinate 5,651,711 of CM035347.1, forward strand.
TGAATTCCTAATGGGTGAATTCTCCAGGAATTAGAATACCACCTCCCATTCCGGAATTGAATTCCTCCAAAATCAGGAATTGAATTCCTAATTTTGTGTGGGCCCCGCTTATTTTTTCAATTCCTTGATGCAAGTAAACACAGGAATCCTCAAAAGTGGAATTCAATTCCGGATGAGAATTCCAATTCCGGATTAGTAAACATGCCATTAGAGCATAACTAAAAAAATATCACAATTACTCCAGCATTTTTTACCAAAGTATGATTATTTAGGTCAACTTTATATTGAAAATAGTCCTTATTTAGATTCATTTTCCTTAAAATTAAAAAAAGTTATAAGTTTTTATATCCCTCTTTGGAAGAACGTAACATTATATTTCACCAATATACCCCCATAGTAGTTTACGGATAGTATTTACCCAGACAGAGTACAACAAAGTATTATTGTTTCTCATAACGAACTGCTTAGTCCGGTAGAATCTGTAAATATGTAGATCTCTACAACACAAGACATTCAAAAATACAGAGGAGCAACTTTAGTTGAGCAACAATTGTTCAATGATGATCGTCTGAACCTCCTTCACCAATCCAACTTTATCAAGATTTATCCAGAGACTATATCTAGGAGACCATAAGACACATATGAATTCAGGATAAGCAAAACAAGAGCAAAAGTTTTTTTTATAGAATCTATAACCATATAGCATAACAAATTGAAGTAGAAGACAACGACAACTCATACTGGAATAGTTAGGAGAAGAAGAGCTACACAACATAGTAGACAACATGATGGAAGCATAATGAAGCCATAACTCCATGTGAAGGCCTCATGATAGAAGAAGCATCATCAAATTCATTTCACGTGAAGAGATCATCCCAGCAACATAAAAGCGGATGCAACATCTGTCGAAAGTTTATCAAAGCAAGAAAATTCAATTTTTTTGGCTCCTTACGGCTAGCAAGAAGCGAGACTTTTTGGTACCATCTGAAAAATAAAGAAAAGACGCAATTTAAAAATGAATAAGGGCATTATTGTCCAAACACTAGAATGTTGTCCTTCATAAATACTTCCCTCATTTTGGGCTGAATCAAAAGTCTCCCATTAAAAAGCTAATTGATACAAGAAAATCGGATATACATCCACCCCATTTGAGCAAAAATCACATTTGCATCCCCCGTATGTGCAAAAGAGATGTAAATGCGGCTTTACATCTCCAATTTACACCCTAAGCATTGGAGATGCTCTAATGAAGCTAGAATTATTCAACGGAAAAAGTGAGAATGGAAACCCAATGAAATTAGAGTCTGAGATTGGTCAAACACAATGCTCCTCTGGAGTGTAACCATTAGTATGATCAATAAACTATTCCATCGTTAGATAAAATTGGCATGGCATCAATGACCAGTAAATCTATAATTAATTCTAACCATCAACTGTAATAGATCTGTTTCTTAAGCAAAGCAAGATGAGCATCAAACTACAACTTAGTTTTGATAATTAATTATCAGTCGTGTTACAAAGCATCAGCTTATCAACTCAGGCTCTATTGGAAAAACAATGTGAATCCAAACCCTTAGTTTCTTTAAATTAAACTAATTAGTTCAACATTTATGCATATAACTTCATATATATATATAGTAGTAACCTGAAGATCAAAATCTTATTAAATTAACGATTGCAGACGAATACGATGACTCAGTACTGAATCTGCTACAGTCAGTTCCGCTTGGAAGAGTTCAACTCCAGATCCCTGCGCCTTTCCTCAAGTATTTGCTTTGTCCTTTCAAGAACACCAAAGAAAATGGAACCTCCAATACCTATCCACAAGACTCGTGGCCCAATACCCTGCAGCAAATGGCAGAAGAGAAGCTCACCGTGGTGCAAACTATGCATAGGATAAAATCTTCTTTACGTGTAGTCTACGTTATATTTTGCAAGAACAGATACCATATGCGTAACTGTTTTGGCTGATACCGTTTTGAGTCTGAGTTTTAGCAGATCAATGTGAATATCAAATGAATTTATGTGTTCAGCCAGAACTTGACTTTGTTAAGCTCAAGTTTTTCCCTACTATATAAAAGCTAATTCTGGCTATCCAAATTTTCACATGAGTGAAATATGTTTGCTTCCTCAAGTCAATATAAAAAAAATCCATAGCATGAAAACAGTGCACTAAAAATGGCATCAAACAATTGATTTCAGATTCTAACAATGCAGTTCCATAATCAGAGCTGTCTAATATACACATAAAGCTTCCTGCATCCAGGATGTGCTGCCGTTTAAATGGCAACCTAAATTTTTACACATTTCCCCCACAGATTGTTAACGTTAGGGAGTACAACTCGTTTAAGGCTTAGGGTTTAGGTTTGAACTCTTGAGCTTTGTCCGTGGCCGTTTGAACGGAAGTCCCGTTCCGCAGGTGAAGTGTATTGTGCGAGCGTATGTGTGTGTGCATACAATGGCCTTCACATGAGAACACATCATGCATAAATTCATTATGTCTTGACTTTTATGGCTTTGCTTAAGAAACTAGGGTATTCTAGGGTTATGTCTTGACTTTGCTAAGCTGAAAGTTTTTACAAACTTGTGAACATACTGGTTTTAGGCATTGGATCAGTTTTAAATAGATCAAATGACACTTAAGTTAAAACGGGTTGAGCCACTTTAAAAAACCTGAAACTGAAACAGGTCAACAAACACCCACTACATCAAACAGCACCTACACATCAGCTTGTAGAAACCCACAGGGAAAATGAAGGCATGCCTGTGTGTGTCTGTGTGTGCATGTATTTAAACTTATATACAGAGTACCTTGATTCCTTTTTATTTTTATCAAAACAGATCACATGTGGGACCAACCAACAATTCCGTTCAATAATTCGAACTGTCTATTTGTTAAGTCTTCAAACAAGGTTCATATAAAAAATCAATAGTCTGAAACATTTAGTCTTCTAACTATGACCTCATAAACCAACAAAATGTTTCCAATAAATACTGAAATCATAATAGGACAAGGAAAGGGAGAGTAAATTCAAATATAACCCTAGAATTCAAGACATGAATAAATCTATGAGGATCCTGAACTGAAAAGAGAGACATTGGTCAAAAGTCTTGAATGCTAAAATTTCTTAGCATACATTTTAGCAGCCTCATTAAAGTAATGGAGAAAAATAAGAAAAAAGAGAAGTGAAGCAGTATTCCAGTTTGACAGGGCAATTATTAAGTAGAACGGTAACAAGGAATGGTCAAACCTTCCAAAGAGCAGGACTTCCTTCTTCTCTCATTATGGTCCTAACACAATCATAAATTCCTTGGTACTGGTTTTCTGATCCCTGCAAAAGTTTCGAAGGAAAGAGAATGGTGAAAATAAATTTTTTTAACAGGATTCCTTCAAAAAATGAAAAGAAAATGACACCCTATCACAACCTGAACCATTAATCTCGTCTTAATCACGTCAAGAGGAGTAGTTATAGCTCCAGTTACTGCACCTGCAATTTAGGGAGGGTAGACCGAAGAGCTTTTCATTAAACGGTGCGTTATGTATGTATGATTAACCTAGCGCATCATGCAAATTATTCAGTACTAGTAAGCATGAGAATTCTTGGGCTATGAAGCACACATGAACAGGTTCATTTCTTGAGAGAACTTATGGTAGTGGCCTGTATGGTATTCAGTCAGATCAACTGAGGTTCATATGCTAAATTTTTGATCTGGAAAGTAACAACCATGAAAAATTTGAAGCTAGTTCTCAGTCAGTTTGAGAATTGAACTGCAGACTACAGTTGCAACAAAGTTTTTGCAATATTGTACTCTGTTTTTAGTACTGTTAAATGCTGAATGAAATGGTATGGTGCACTCATTACAGAGTAGAAGTTGGCATGCAAAATATCAACTTAACTAAGAAGATAATATTTCTTTCTTCTTTTTTCAAAAGTTTCTTTATCTGACTGCATTTATTAAAAGACGTCAAAATTTTGGAGGAGGAACCTATCATTACAATGACATTCAGGGTAGGCATTTTTATCAGATAGTCTTCATATAAGTTGAAGGCCAAGTCTATATGTAGCCATATTGATTTTGTAGCCAGTCTAGCATTGAAAAATGACTTCCTAGATGAGAATACACATAAATTTTGAGTCAGGACTACTTCATAGAAATGTGCATAAATCAATGTACGCATAATTCATTATTCATCCATACATACACAAGTAGAAATCCCTCAGAATTACAGGGAGAAGAATACAGACAGCAGAGTGAAAACCAAAGAACTCAATCTAAACTCAAAAGATGCATGACATGTTAAGTTACCAGCAAAAGCACCAATCATAGCAACCTCAGGATCATTCAGATCTCTTCGTGCCTACAAGGAAGCCATAATTTAATCATTTTTGCAATGCACATGCACGGACACACACTCATGAACGCTCAGATTCATGTACATTGAATTGCAGAAGAACAAAGTAAAATTGCAATTGAAAGTACAGGGACCAAAATGTAATTGAGTCCAAACTACTGAGAACAAAAGATGCAATTGGACTTAAATCATTTTTTCACACACAAACACACTCACATGCACACATGTATATATGTATGTATCGATGTTTTGCAATGCAGATCAAGACAATATTTGAAGGGGGAAATGAAGCTGTAGAAAGTTTCGTAGGGCAGCATTCCAATGGTTTCTAGTGGTGAGTTAACATACTTGAACTCTGCTATTTTATATGGAAAATTTGGCTTTACTTGTAAATAATAGCATATTTGTATTGGGTTCATGAATTCCTTGAATATCTCCATCAACAATGATATAAATACTTCTCTCGTACCGCTAGTTTAAATCCTATTCGAAGCTGCTCGTAGATGCAAAACTGAACGGCATCAAATGGTAAATCTCGCAATAGAAATGATCCATACCCCTACAATTTCAAAGGAGGTCAAAGCATAAGCACCAAAATCATTTCACAAGCTAATCGAACAAGACATCTAGATAGCTCATAAAGGAATAACGAGCAAATATGTTGATTGTAAAGATTGTAAACCCAACATACGACCTTTGTTTCGAAATAAGTGATCTGTTGTTTCTTTGAGGAGATATTTGTTAGGTTAAACTAACGAAGTGAAACTTCAGACTGAAAACTTGGCTCAGAGAAATTTAGAATGGAGAACAGTAAGTGTGATGTACCGCGTAAAGACCTTTGAACCCCTCCTTAGCAAGAATAAGACGGACAGCATCTGGGGCTGAAGAAAATTGTGCAGTTTGCATGCGTTGCTTGACAACCTGGGAAGAGTTAAAATGGTAACATGTGCAAGGATACAATAACTAATCAATGGAAATAAATAAAAGTAAAGAACTTAACTACCTCTGTTGGAACTCGCACAACAGAAGAAGCAGCACCTGCAATAGCACCTGCAGTCTGATTGAAGTCTTAATACCTATAGAAATAACAAGGCCTCATCCAGTACATTGAAGATTAAACTTCTCCCTATCATTATTATTAAAATGAGAGTGATGTTAATTGAGGGGAAAAAAATTTACAACGAAACAATCAAGCAGTTCCGAGAACATCCAGTAACACCTTTTGGCTAATTCATAAAGGTGGTGATCAGGTCTCTTTACATAGGCTGCTAAATCTTTTTAACCTCAGGAAAGTAATCTATGCCACAATGACAGAATTCAATTAACTTTTGTTTGTGATATAAACAAGTCTCATTTGTAGCTTCTTAATTTATCCTCCTGAGACAGCCTTAAGTCCTACACCCTATGTGAAGGTATTCAAATTATGCCACAATGACAGAGGATGAAATTGAGGAATTGGATCAAAAAAGATTAATAAAAGAAAAAAAGTAGCAGCAGGACGAGGATGAATGTGTTTGCATATCTATGCAGCTTGTGACTGCCACATTACTGAAGAAGTATTTCCCAAGCATTAAGGGATTGTCAGTCAACATACATGTAAAATTAGGAAACATACCAAATGAGCTAAAGCACTAAGGTTTTCTGGCAATGCCTTCAGCAGTTTCTGCTTTGTAGGTTCATATACACCAACAAATATGGCAGAAGCCCTGTAAAGATCAGCAAGACACCCAATTTAAAAAAAAAAATAGCAATTCAACAAAACTGGAATGAAAATAACTCTGAAACCTATGACAGAATTGTACCAAGATAAAATCTGTTTTTTGTTCCAGCGGAACAAGATAAAATCCATATTTTCCTATAATGGAGTGCTTGTTTCCGCTGAAAATTTCTTACATTTGGATTTAACTACGAGAATGATTACCATGGATCATGAAAAGAAATGCACAAAATCCTTGGGACTGAGAAAAATTTGACAGAAGCCAGTTGCCAACAGCAATATATAGTACAGAGAAGCCCAACTTGCACACTAGACAAAAACTCCCATTGACCTACTTGCAGGGAGAACACAGTTCAAGAAGGAAAATTACTTAAAGAGGAAAAAAGAGAAAACAAGAATGCATCCTGCAAGGAGGCAATATCACAACAGTACACCAATGTTAAGAAATAATGGTTTTTTTAAACTTTCTTCAATTGGTTCTAAAGTCAGATAACTCATGTATCTAACGAAAATGTGCAGCTGGTTTCCAAATTCAAATGAATCCTCACCTTAGGAACTTAGAAACAATATACTAATGTATGTAAAACTTTAAGGTTTCAGATAGCTAGGCCCAAAAGTTTGTTTGTGCCTAATAAAAAACGGCCGTGAGAAGGGGCCTCCTTTCGGCCTTGACACCTGTTCGTAGAGTGGAACGGCCGCGTTTTATCAAAGTGCCTTGCGCTCCTAAAAAAAGCTCGGGGCAAATACTAAGGCAGGGTCGTTTCGGCCTCTCGACCATAGCCTTATGGGGCCAAGGCCGAGGATCATGTAACACACGGCCGAAGATATTATGGTCAAAAAGTCACATGGCTTCTGGGCCCCACGCCCCATTTAATGAAGTAGTGCCTTTGTCCGTCGCAGCAAATCCACTAGGGCATGAAGCATTTAATGCATGAGGGTAGAAGGGAAGTGATTGAAGTCAGGATTTGATAATCAAAGTGGTTAGGTACAAACATTCTTGCAAATGTTCTTGCAATTGGCAGTCTCTTCACCAACCACTAAACCAGAGCATTTAATGCGTTCCCACGGCCAGAGGTGCAGAGCCCTCGATCAGGGCGGTGGCCGAGATTTGCCGAGATTTATGGGGGTCACACCACCATGCTTCACAATCCCAAATGCTGATCAGACCCAGCCATGCTTGCCCTGATTAGACCTCACCATGCAGGTCTTGTCAAGCCTCGATTGTCCCTCCAGGACCCCTACTATAAATAACAAGCTCGAGATCACGCTCAAGGGGTCCAACACCAAAACCAAAAGCCTCCCACGGAGCAACTTACTTTTCTGTCACGCACTTTCAATATCTTTACATGCTTTCCTAGGAGTAGTGGTAGATTGTAAGAGACATCCATTCATCAATATATCATACTACCCTTGATTTTTCAAGGCGCCGGAGCATCATTCTTGTTATCGCCTCACTCACCCCATATATCATACGACCGTCGCTCCTCGAGCAACGCGCCGGAGCACCGCCCAAAAATCCACCACCTACATCACCACTAACGGCCTTGTAGCTCAGGCCGTGAACCTAACGGCCGAGACCAGTTCCTTTCTCGGCCACAATCGTTTGATTAGAAGCCCAGACCAAATAGGCGCAACACTCCAGACATCTTCTACCCAAACACTCCACCGAACTCGACGCACGGTAGACCGTGCTGGCACGCCCGCGCACAAGCCGCACCGCATCCAAAAGTAGGACTCGCGTGTTCGCGCACATCCCCTCGGCCCGGATCACCAGGCATAGAACAGGATAGCCACTAAAATATAAAATCTACATGTGTATAAGGAAGTTGACGAAATGACTATTTGAAACCAAGTGTAGTTCCTGCCAATGGCTTTGTTTTTAAAAAAGTTTACTTACGGTAAGACACCAGCAAGGTTTCCAGCCAATCCCGAATATAGACCCTTTAACACAATTTTCCCTCCAGCATGGGCAACCTAAAATGGACAAATGGAAAGAAATGACAACAGTTTAGAGAATAGTCAAGTGTTAAGCAATAATGAAACCCAAGTGTTCTATAACCACAAATGTACAGGTGGCTACATTAATGAAAAAGCCACACTAGTTCACTTTTGATAATGAACTACGTAATTACAGAAAATTTCTCTTCATTCTACAAATGGAAATTTGTGGAAACCATATGGAATAGTATAGATGTTGTGCAAGGTGTACCATATTGCCTGAAAATATGCTGAACAATAAATTAAGAGCACATAAGAAGCGATACTCATGAAGATCATTGAACTTGGGTCAAGAAGAATTTGTAGCCACAGATCACTCCCATGTAAGATAATTTAGCCAATAGAAATAGGCATAGTAGCATCTAGTATTGACTGGCTATTAATATATAAATGAAGGAGATGATTCTTCTACTTGAAATGACAAGCAACCTACCCATATCATATGAATGAATATTCCCTTTTCCAAGAGAGGCATTTCTAACGTAATGCATTAAGAAAGATGTTCAGTATACTTCACATGCCTGTAATCGAGTTTTTATTGTGTCAATTGGGTATAAAGCTGCTTCTACAAAAACACCAGCAGCTCCACCAGCTATGACACCATCTGCAAAACACAAAACAAATCCAAAGATACTAACTTTTCTCCTTCTGATTATATCATATAAACAGACGTTCACAAAGTATGTTACAGAAATAGAAGAAATTGTCAGTTTTTCCAGTACATCATTATGAACGGTACATAAACAAATCCTGGGAGAAGAAATCTAAGACGACCACATTTAAGCTCGGCTTTTCCATTTTCACCTGATTCTCGTACTTTCAAGTGGTTGGTCATGGCAGAATACGCATATAAGGTTCAACATTGCTTTGGCTAGAGAAAACTGGGGTTATACTATTCCACTCTTTTATGCAAACAATGGATTAATATAACGCCTCTCAAAATCATTCCATTGGTTTACAAAGACAACCACATTCTATACAAAATCAACAACATATCACCAAAAGTTCTAAAAATTACTATACTCATCTAACTTAGCACAAGTTGAATCAATAAGTTTTAACACACCATAAAAATCGAATAAAAAATCGAATGGTGTCTCTGCTCCACTACTGACTGTTGCCAAACAGTCATTTGGGTCCTTGTGAGAGCTGCTCATCTTCAAGGTTAGCACATCTGTGAAATGAAAAACATAAGTAATAGCAAGAGCAGACAAATAAAAATTTGACAAAAAAGTAAAACTTTAATAAATCAATACTAATATGATATGCATAATACATTGCATTATCAAAAGGATGGAAAGTATAACGCCACCAGAAGAAGCCCTAGAAATCAAAACCAAAAGTTATTCACCCTCACAAGTGGAGCATTGATCAGGTAATGACTGAGAGAAATTGAATATATTTAACCAGATTTTTTTTCAACTGCAAAGAAATTGAAATTGGTATTAAACAGAACCAAGTGAAGCCCCGTTTCGCTGCTGAAAAAATTGAGTTTGGGAAAAGAAAGGAATGAAAAACAGAGTTCTCAGGATCCGTTTGGTCACTGAGAAACAGAGGATATGGAAAGAAAATGAGGACAAGAAAGAACAATTAAAAAAGAAAAGAATTACCGGGTGAATGTGCCTGAGAAGTTTTAGCTTGCATTCCCGCTGCACGAAGCTTTTTCACAAGGGTTCAAATCCAATAATGCCCGAGGCTTCCAGTTTCAGCTGCCTCCCTGTGGAGAAAAATAACAGGAAAGATGCACCAACTTTTGGACTGCAACGTCACACTACTTTCACGGACTGCCAAATCAAAACTTATGTGTTGTTTTATTTGTTTTGAGGCGAAATTGTACAGTGAGGTGACTCCTCATGTAGCCTTCTTATTAGCCAACCGTTATGAGAGTGTTTGGGCTTTTAGCCAAGTTTTTTGGGAACTTTTTGGGCCGGTTTTGGCCATTTTTAGCCTAGTTTGAGGGAAATTTTGAAGGCCAGTTTCTAGGCAATTTTGAAGCCCAGTTTTTAGGTAGGTTCTGACCAGTTTTTAGGCCACGTTTAAGCATTGAATTTCTGATCCACTTTAACACATATTCTAAGCAGAGTCATTCTATAGTGAAGGTGTCATATATGAACTATAGATGTGGACTTTATATTAGCCACATGATTCATTTAAATAGTAACTTCGCTTAAGTTTAATGAAATGATCATGTGGCTAATATGAAAGTCACATGATTCATCTTAATAGTAATTTCACTTAAGTTTAATGAAATAATCATGTTGCTAATATGAAGGTCCACATGAGAGGTCTATATATGACATTCTCACCAAAGAATTTTGCATTAAGAGCAAAGCATCATCACATATCCAATCCATCATAGAATAGTCACTAGTGCAATGAAAAGTTAATTAACCTTACAACCCAAATGAACAAAAATTGAAGACCAAATTTAATTATCCTTACAACTCAAATGAAAACAAAATACAATCTAAAGTTAATTCAATTAAAACCCAAAATAAGTCAGCCTTGCAAACCAACCAACCACATTGTTGTTTAGTGAATGGCGAAGGAAGTGGAGGAGTTGGATGTTGTGTTGTAGAAATAGTTGAAGTTCCATAGCATCTATAAAAAAAATTGAAGTAAATAAACTAATTGATATAATTTTAAAACAAATAAAGTACATAAAATCAAGGTATGTCCATTAATTTTGAAGGCCCCGTGCAAAGAGAGATGTTGAGGCTGATAGGACTCGACTTAGATTCTAGCTCGAAATCCATGACGAACCCTATTTCCCGTCTGACATCTACCCGATGCCGAACCCACTTTACTAAAAAGCCTTGTAGCCCTAAATTAAACGGATAAATAAATCGACTTCTACCGAAATTTAGGCCGAGTCTCTCCTATAATTGGAACAATTCCCAAATTACAATACCTGCAAACAAGTACGAAACTAATCCCGACTTCCAACATGCACAAGGTAAAGGCACACACAACAGTTAAGATTAATGAAATGGTCCTCATGCCCTCTACCCAAACTCAACGAGCGTACAGAGCAACTAAAGATTTAAGTCTACAATCCGGTAAGGAATAAAGCTAGAGAGTGAAAGAAGAACATTCCTACAAAGTGGACAATGATGATGCCTCGACGTGGTGATCTCGACCTCGGAATCGAGGACCTTGGGGGAGCAAAACAAAAAATGTGAGTGGATGAAAAATAAAGTGTTTAACATAAGTTATAATTAACGTAAATAACCCTTTCTGTTTTATAAAGTATTGTCAAAACAATAAGTAACAAAGTTCTTTTGTATACGTACATATTTACCAACCGATACTTGAAAATAATTCACTTCAGTAAGCTCATGCAATAACATACGATAAGGAAAACCCATATAAATAATGCTTCTCCAATTGCTTGGAAACAATTTAAACTTGTTTATTTAAATCCTTTTGTAAAATCGTAAATTTAAATCCACCAAAAATATCTCGTTAACACAAAATATAATAAGCCAGTAATTTCCAAATAGCAAATCTCAATTTCAAACATCATTTAAATATCCATACCTGTACTGGGGAAACAATCCAACACGGGAATCGTTTGACTAGCCCACAGGGTTTCAACTTTCTACCCTATGTCTAGGGATGAGCTATCCAACTAGGGGACTACCACTTTACAACACACACGCCGGAAAATTCAACGCCACGTGTGGCAAAACTAAATCAAACCAAACCATATCCTATGTGCACAGACTGCCATCAATGCCTATGGCACACCTTACCAAAGGTGCCCGGATCTTTACCACACGCCAGAAAATCCAATACCACATGTGGTAAAGTACTAATAACCAAGTGAGCCCACACACCGGAAAATAATAAATAATAACCCTTAGCGATCCCATGTCCTCATTAACCCAAATTTAATCAATTTTCAATCAAAACACATTTATGCAAGCAATTCCATATTTGAAAAAACGAAGTACACTTAAAAACAAATGCCCACTCACAATAGGTCCACGCTGCTCAACCCTATGAGGGCTCTTCCTCTGGAGTATGCAAAGAAAGAGTACCTAATCGAGAGAATAAGCGGACTTAATTAATACGCATACCCAACAATGAACTTTAACACAAACACTAGTTCCCGGGTCTCAAAGTGTGTGCATGACTACCAAAGAGTTTCTAAGGCCAATCTAATGCCTTTCGAAGGGTGCGACCTCGAAAGATTCACGGTCAACCAAGTGGTCAAACTTCCCATATTGGTCCACGACCTCCGATTTTCGGTCCAAAAGTTCCTATGGGTCCAACAAATTCCACTAAACAAGTCCTGTAATTTTGGTCTCGATCGGACGATCGGGTGTAAGTCAATCGCATGATCAGACGGCGATCGCTTTGCCTAACCCTAGAATCATTGATTTCGAAGTATCTGGTCATTTCTGATCCACAAGTTCCTACATGATCCTAAAGTACAGAGAACAACGAATTGAAATTGGAATTGATCCAACGATCTAAACTTATTGAACCTAGATATTGCATATTAGGTGCAATATCCGTTCAACTGTCAAACGGTAATCAATTAATTCCAAATATGTGCATACCGTCGTGCTCAGGACGACAAGGGGAACATTTTAGAACGTAATGGGCCGCCACATAGTGGCCCATGCGCCGCCACCCACCGTCAGCAGAGCATGGGTGTCTTGAGAAATTTTCATCGACGGAAATTTCTCGAAACATCCAACAATACCTATACCAACACGTTCAGACTAACAAGGGGAGTATTTTTGGTTCTCGGACCATGGAAAAAAAGTGGCCGGAGCTAGCTCAAAACACTGCCAAAACCTTATGTTCCAAGAGTTCGAAATCGAACCTCTAAGCTGCCAAATCGATCCTAACTACCTACCAAAATAACTAGGTCACGCTCAAAGGATGAGAAACCATACCTCACTCGATGGTTTTGGTTTCGGAAATGCAGTTGCCGGCGTGAGAAAATTGCGACTTTTCTCCTTGTTCCAGTCTCTACACGATGCGAAATCGAGCTTGGAAAATGGGTGGGCTGTGTAGAGGAGGAGGAGAGGAAATTTTGGAGGTGGTTTCGTCGGAAATCGTGGCCTAACGGTGCCAGAAACGTTGTCTGAATATTTTTTGCTAGTGCAACGAAGAGAGAGAAGGTCGAGGAGGAGAGAGAAAGAAGTGAGAGAGTCGGGGGTTTCTGACGAGCGAGAGAGAGGCTGATCGGGTTTTTAGGGTTTTTTTTTTTACAAATTTATAAATAAACCCAATCCTAGGCATGTATTTATAAAAAAAAACCCAAACACTATTTAAATATAGAAACACACCCAAAATCAACCCCAAAGTCAACTTTTTGGGTGTGTTTATAAATGGGTTTTGAGTGTGTGTAATGATGGGTTTTGGGTGTGTTTATAAAGTGTTTTGGGTGTTGGGTTTTTTTATAATTTCAGCCCCCATTTTGGGTGTTTTAGTGAAACTCCTTTTTTTTTTTTTTGACAACTTTCGAAATTACCGTTACATCCTCTCGGTTTTCTGACCTTTATGGATTCGTTACAACTCGAAATTGAGCGTGTCGTGCGTCTATGAACTTTTATCGATGGGCTCTACGAAATAGTGCCACTCAATTCCTCAAAATCCTACCGGATTAAAAAGTGACCAAAATGACCCTACTCCCCAATGGCAAAATTGTAATTTCACAAAAATAGATAAATTGAGTAGACAATTAAATTGGGTCAGGGAGTTACAGAGGCCCTATATATACAACTAAAAAAATTCATAATCCATAAATACTTAAATAGAACCAAAAGCACCCTTAGTGACATCAATTAGATCATAATTCACAAATAGAACCAAATTGATCTTTTTTTGTTTCTTTTTTTGTTTTTTGTTTTTTTTGAGAAAGAGAATTCATTCATAGAATCAAAGACGTACAAAGAGCGACATAATGCAACGACCCGTTAAGACCTTCCTAGGACAACCTTATGGGATAAACCTTAAGGAAGGAAAGAGTATTACACAAAGACCTTCGACAAGAACCACAACTAGAGATCAACACAATACACCCACATGAAAGAATCGCATAAACCCCAAATAGTAAACCTACAGGAGAGGACCGCAGAACATCTCAATTGTTAAAAGAAGCCTTCTATGAGCAAAATCATAGTCCTTTGACACCTACACAAACTGCAAGGCATACCATAGCAAAAATCAGAAGAGAACAGGAAGGAGAAACATATAAACAATAGTAAAAAGACCCTTAAAAAGCACTCCACTTCAACTCAGAACTTGACAAAGAAAACCTCCAATGACCAAGCATAGTCCTTCGATTAATGCAGAGTAGAGAAGAGCACCACATCCCAACAACTATTACCAACGTCGCTGCTGCCGTCGTTGTTGAAACAAAGACAAAACATCAGCCACCAGGTATCACAACTTTCCCGGGAGAGACACAATTCAGCGTCACTATTGTTGCCGCCCAGATCTAGACTATCTGGGGAGGGGAAGGGGAGGAGAAGAGGGGATAAAAGGAAGGGAAAATATGAGAGAAAAAGAAGGGGAGATGAGGAGAAGAAGGGGAAGATGGGCGGAGGGGAGGAGGAGGGGAGGAGGGGCAGTGGTCACCTCCCCATTTTAGCTTCTTTGTGGTTGGTTGTTGGCGAGGAGAAAGGGGACTAGGGTGCTGGTAGGGTTTCTCAATTCTTATAAAAGTAAATAATATAATTTAACGAGAACCAAATCAATCCTTAATAAAGTCAATTACATTTACGTTCTTATATTCATCGCCCACTTAATTGTCTTTTACTTATAAAAAATGTGAAAATAGTTCAAAAACTATAAATAAAATAAAATAAGATAAAAAACAGCAACCAAGAACCAACCCTTCATCCAGGAACCAAAAAGTCAACAATCCGCAACCAGAACTTCAAAAATCATCTAAAAACTGTCATCTTTGCATTTTTAGTTGCAAAATCATTAATCAAACCTGTACAATCAAGTTCTTCCAAAAAAAAAATCACTTTCAATAGATATCAAAGTTAAACCATTTAATCTTTCTTGTGACATGGCTGATCGCAAGTAAGATTTCAATAACTTCAATTTCGAAATACTTCTTTCAGCTAAAGCAACTGTAACATGTAAAGTCAATAATATTTTATAAGCAATGATTGTATTTGGAAAACAATTTAGTCTTTTTAAGGCACTCAAAATGTTAGTGGATGTCTCTGCTATAAAGGAGTTATCATAGCTTCTACAAAACATGCCCACTCATCGTCCACCAAACATATACTATCATATCTCCAAACAAAGCTAATTGCTCACCAATAATACACCTCCAACGAAACCCACTTTATATCTCAACTAGACAACTAGATATTGTATATTAGTGTGGCTCATTATTACCTCTTATTATTTTGTCACTAAACTTGTATATATATATATATATTGTACTACACACTGCACAAGAAATATGAATGAATACAAAAACATTTTGTAGCTTTAGACTCTTCATCTGCCTCTTTTGGTAAAATCTCTCGTGTAACATCCCGGTCCTAAATAAATTATTAATTACTAATTTATTCAGATAAAAGACTATTTTGCTCTTGGAATATTTTATTAGTATAAAAGTTGACATTTTGACCAGGGAGGAATTTGAAGATTTTGTTTGTACCGTTGCATAGAGCACATTGAGATAAGTCCATAAACACGTAGTTGGCTCAAATCGGAGTTGTGACGAAGAAGTTACGATCAAAAGAAGTTTAGTGGCACCATCGTAAATATTTCAAAGTTCAGATTATTTAAACCCAGATTCTGCTGTTTCGCCATTTTGGGGGGGTGGACGACCAGCCATTTTCAAACTTCGGTTTCTCCTCCGTCCAGTCACCAAATCGAGTGCCACAACTTGCAATCTCTTCCTCTCTCTCTCTCTCTCTCTCTCTCTCTCTTCTTTCCATAAACATCCATATCCAGCCTTAATTCTAAATGAATCCACCAGAAAATCGAGCCAAAGTTGAGCCAAAAACGAGCCCAAAATGTTGTGTGAAAATCTTGGTCTTTTCCGGCTGCTTCCGGCCACCATCTCCGGCAAGTGAGGTATGCTTTCTCATCTACTTCTCGAGCTCTAGCTGATGGTTGGGTAGGATTGGATCAATTTCTAGCGTAGATAACCCAAATCACGAATTGAAATTTGGCCGGATTTCAGGGTGAGATTCCGGCCACTTCTGCTCGTTTTTCGGGGTATGCCCAAGAACAAAAGTGACTCCAAATGAGGTTTTACACCTAGAATATGAGTCTTGAGCCTTGATTTTGAGATTTTCCAGCGAATAGGATCGCTTAGGACACTACGCGCTGTTGGCGCGTGTGGGCATGGGCACTATAGCGTAAGGGCATTGTGTCCCAATGTGATCCCCTAGTTGTCACGAGCTCTTTGGTGTACTCGGATTTCAAAGTGGAATTTGGGTCGGGTCCTGTCAGAGATCGATATGGCTATTTAATATATGTATATCCAGTAGTTGAAAAGGATGAGTCATAGCCTTTAGCTGTTATCAAATTATGGCATATATTTATGTACATATATTCTAAGTTTAGTTAAGAACCAATTTATTGGAAGTTGATATAAAAGACGCGTTTAAATTAAAATTGAGGAATTTTATACTGTTACTATCATTTTCTTAATCGATATATTTATGTCACAAGAGAAAGACGAATATATATATACATAATTAATTATTTATGAACCTTACGTGAGTTCAATACAAGGGTATTCAGAGCTTGTTTATTTTATTTTAATTCATTTTGCTTTAATTTATCTTATTTTATTTTATTTAAGTTGTTTGCCTTTATCTTTTTATTATTGGATATGGTATTAAATAGCTCAAGTATTTCTAGCATACTTTGCCCCACGAGTCTTAGAGATATCCGGACCGTGGGAGCGAGGATTGCGGACCGGGTTGACCAGATGTCTCATGAGTCCAACGAGGATTATAAAGCAGGGAGTGTCACCAATGGTGTCACGAGGAAATAGATAGTTATGGCTTTCTAAGTGTGATTACCTGAATCTAAATGCTTTTATTTCATTCATTTAATTATATATTGCCAAGCGAGTAATGCCAGGAAGCTTGAAGTAGGAAGTTGAGATGAAATACGAGAACTACGTGTGGCTTGATCCCTTATTAAGCGTACGTAGGCAACCTAGGGTTCTAGGTGCAGCCACGAGGTCAAGTAACTAAAAGTAGTCCAGCTGAGTTATTATGAATCAAATATTGCCCCAAGAATGTTAAAAGAAATTGAATTGAATTGAATGCTGTTAGTAGGATAATTTATTTGATTTGATTTATTGAGGCATGAGGCCAGTATGAATTGACTTCTTGAATACAATTCCATACATGCTGAACGCTTGAGTTATATAAATGTTTGTTGACAGGTGGGAATTTTGGGAAATGTTCAATTTACAGGGGAGACTGCCGAAGTTTTGGCAGAAGTCAAACCTAATATAACTTTGAATTTTTGCATAGAAGGGCAAATAGATCTTTTGTGCCCTGCACCTACCAAGTGTCGGACACGCATAGGATTCGGCTCGGATTCCAAAGTGGAATTTGAGTCGGGTCCTGTCATCTTGTATAACTTTTAATAGGCCTTTCTTTGTTTCTTTTATGAGTAGGCCTAAAAAAATTTGGGAGCCTTGTGTAGTCGCCCAGCCTACACAAGCTATGGGTCGGGCCTGCCTAAAACCTCAAATAAAGTAGAAACATTTATTTACTTGCTTCAATTTCTTCAAGCTCTTTGTAGAATGCAGGCTCATCTTCCATTGGTTCGTTGTAGAAGCAAAATTCCTTTGCCCTAAGCCAATCACTTGTACACACTAATGCCTCTACCATTTTAGGAGTTAATGAACTTCTAAAGGGGTCCATAATCCTCTTTCCTAAGCTAAAATCCTTCTCACTAGCAATGGTTGGAGATGGGATTGCGAAGATATTCTTGGAAATCTTTCCAAGGGTTGGATATCTTGATTCATTTCCTTTCCACCAATCTAAGGGTTTGAAGTGCTTGTTCAAAGGGTTTTCAAATGGATCGGTCAAATTCTTATCCACCTTATTGGATATCTCCATAAGTTATTCGGCTTTCCTTTGTTGCACAAGTTCTTGCAACATTTGAGCTTGAACATCATCCTCACCAACCAAATCATTGGCATCCTCTTCTTGTGCGTCATACATAGGTTGTGTACCAATGTTTGCATCCACTCTATACTCACTCAACAACTTTAGCAAGCATGTTCTTATCTCACCAACAATCTCTTCAATCTTATTTGGGTTGAAACTTGAAAGCTAGTTTTAAGCATTTGAACCTTAAATCTTGAGTCTAGCACTAAGGCTACAAAAACCAACTTGTTGATACTCTCAAAAGACCCCCAATACTTGTCAAATTTCTTCTTCATAGAAGAAGCCACATTTTGCAAAATTGGATCTCTCGCATCCATTATTCTCTTCTCAATTTGAACTTTCAAGCTAACCACTTCATGCAAAGTTATGTGAGAGATAGGAGTTTTGGTTGCACTTAGTTTTAATGTGGTGTCATAGAACTTCTTAAGAAAATGAACAAAGGCTAATGCCTTCTCCCAATTAGAGCTGGCAATGGGTCGTGTCATGTCGGGTTCATGTCGTGTCGAACTCTTAAACATGTCAAGAAACCTCAACCTGTACACAACCCTTTTATTAATCGTGTCAAGAATTTCAAACCTAAACACAACCTATTTATAAACAGGTTGACACAACACGACCCGTTTAACCCGTTTACTAAACAGGTTGGGTTAGGACATAAATCGGTAACCTACTTGTTTAATAACCTGCTTGAAATCTAAAAACTAGTTACCTATTTAATAACATGCTTCAAATCTAAGAACCAACTCAAATATTCAGCCAAATCAAACATTCCAGCTCAAACATTCCAAAATCACAATGAAATTAAAAAACTTCAAAGTCACTCAAAAATTCAAATAAAATAGAAACAAAAAAACTTTGATTAAATTACAACATAAAATACAAAATCACATTCCCAACTCAAATATTCAGCCTCAACATTTTTAGGTTTAAGAGCACTACGATACTGATCAAGCACTTTACCACAAACACTAAATGATGCCTTAGATATGACTGTAGATGTTGGAATAGATAGTACATCACGAGCCAAAATATATAGTTCAAGATATCGAAATAGGTTGGCCTTCCAAAAATCAAGAATATTCAAATTTATCTTCCTATCTACTTTAGGCTCATCCAAATACAATTGCAACTGTGACTTTTGGGAAGAAGTGATAGACTCCTCACTTTCAAAGGTATCAAATTCCTAATAATATAACAACATTATTTATATAAGCACATAGTCAAATATAAACTGAAATTTGATGTATTATGAACAAAATAAATACCTTTTTACCTTCATAACATCCATGCATTCCTTTGAAACCATGTCATCAACATGAGAACGAACGCCACTTGAGGTACTTGATGTACCATCAATTGATCCGGACTTAGAATGTATTTGCATGTATAAATCAAAGAGAGAACACAACATGTCATGAACTTTGGCCATTTCTTGGGAGTTTGTACCATACAACCTTTTATAACAAATTCCCCAAACTAAATTTTATATATAAGATCCAATATTACAGCAATTGCAAGGATCAAACTATACTCTTTCCAATATGTATCAAACTTTTCCATAATTTGAGTTGCCATAGATCTCATGAAATCATCTGAATCAATCTTAGCATTTCTCAAAGTGTCTTCCACCACAAACACTTGTGGAAAATATAGATTTGCAGTAGTGTATTTAGTTCCAGAAAAAAGCAAGTCACACCAGAAAATACCTTAAGAAACTTGTTAAGTTTTTCTAATTTTTGCCACTCAACTTTAGAGAGAGAATGCTTGTAATTAGAATCACTTAATTGCAAATGCAAAAATGCCCGATGATAATAAAGTGCACTATCAATCATTAGAAATGTGAAGTTCCATCTAGTGGGTACATCTTGGCTCAAGCCCTTTTTACAATCTAAAGAAACTTGTGCAGCACAATCTAAGAATATCTATTTCCTCCCTTGTGAACCTCTAACATACTTAATACTTTCCCTAATTTTCCCCACAGAATCATGAATGTGTTTCAACCCATCTTGCACTATCAAATTCAGGATGTGAGCACAACATCAAACATGAAAAAATATTCCATTAATTAATAATGCATTCTGCAAGTTAAGCTGCCCCTTCAACAACATAACAAAACTATCATTTGAAGATGCATTGCCCAAAGTCATACAAAAAAGTTTCTTTTTCATCCCCCAACTAGTCAACAACTTATAAATCTTCTCACACAATGCAACACCACTAGGAGGCATAAAACTGAAATTCTAAATTCTTTTTTGCAATTTCCAATTAGCATCAACAAAATAAGCAGTGAGAGAAAGATAACCATCTATGGTTATAGAAGTCCACAAATCAGATGTCAAACAAACTCTTCTAGTGATTGAACTCAAAAGTTTCTTACGCTTACCATTTTCTCTATTGTACAAACTCAACACATCAGCCTTTGCAGTATTTCGAGATATCAATTTGATATCAGCACAAATGTAATAAAACACATCCCTAATTCCATCATACTCAACAAATTGAAAGGGTATCTCATGCTTGATAATTGTCATCACTAGTAATTCATGGAATTTATTAGGATCAAACTTAGCATATCTTGTTATGATAGACCATTCAAATTTAGATAATAATAATACAAATTTATAAATAAACTCAATCCTAGACATGAATTTATAAAAAAACCCAACACTATTTAAAACATAGAAACACACCCAAAATCAACCCAAAAATCAATAATTGTATATTTTTTGGGTGTGTTTATAAATGAGTTTTGAGTGTGTTTAATAAATGGATTTTGGGTGTGTTTATAAAGTGTTTTTCATGTTAGGTTTTTTTTATAATTTCATCCCATATTTTGGGTGTATTAGTGAAACTCCCTAATAATAATTGGCCCAAATTGCGAGTATCAGATTTCAAACAAGAATCAAGATGACACTTTAAATTTTCAGTACCATATTTGCTATCACACAGGTATTTATGACCACATTTCATGCACTTTGCATAAAGCTTATTATCTGGATCGACAGGAAGAATTTCAAACTGAGTCCATACATGTGATGTGAGTTTTCTATGTCTCTTACCAACATGAGTTGCAATAACTGCATTGTTATTGTTAGACGGATTTGAATCTTGCACATTACTTCTAGCTGCTTCACCATAAAAACTATCACCCCCATCTTCAAAAACATCCATATGTATAAACATAATAATTTTATGTTAATCAAAACAAAAACAAAAACAAAGAAATCCAATAGAACAAAAACAAAAAGATCAAGCAAAACAGAAAATTAATCACAAAACAGAATTTATTGACAATAAAAGAGATCAGTCATATAAAACTTTCACACCCATCTTCAAAAATATTTGGGGGAAGGAAATTCAAATCGTGTAGTTGTCATCCCTTATCCAACAAAAAAAAAATATAATATAAACAAAATTCAATCGAACTAAGTAATTTTATGAATCTTTGATTGGATCTTTTTATTTTCTCATATGTTTCCTTGCTACTAGAAAAAGCCAACTTGGTCCAAAATGTAGCCTCTTAATACAAAGATGAAACCCAAATGATTGATTTTGGAGAAGAAAATACATACCAGTTTGAAAGGGATGCAATTTGTAAGTTGTGTCCAAATCAAATAGAACCAACAATGAAACTAGAGTAAAGTAGTTCCCTTTATTTTCGACTGAAAGAAGAGAAGAGGGAGATGAGAGGCGAAGACAGAGAGAGAGTTGCAGAGATGGAGAGACTAAGAGAGAGACGGGGAGACGGACAACTAGAAAGGATGCAAAGATGGAGAGATGGAGAGACGAAGAGACAAAGAGACTGAGATAAGAGATGGAACGACTGAGAGAGGAGATGCATAGACTGAGAGACGTGGAGAGACAAAGATGGCAACAAGGTTTGGAAATTGGAATGGATTTGGAGGCGGCTGGGTAAGATTCAGATTTAGATTTTCGAATGAGATGAGATGAGAGAGAGAGAGAGAGAGAGAACATGTTACTTTATATATGCGTGTGTTTTTCTAGGTTTTTAATTAAAGGGGTTATTGGGTTTTAAGCGGGTTGACACAACCCATTTAGTAAATGAATTAAACAGGTATTTTAGCGGGTTGGCGGGTTGACCCGAAACTCACCTATTTATAAACAGGTCAGCAACGGGTTGACCCAAAAATGACCCATTTTTTAATCGTGCGGGTTCGTGTCATGTTTTTACTGTATAAGTTTCGAGTCGTGTAACGGGTCGTATCAAAAATTGCCACGCCTACTCCCAGTCCTTATTTTCCGGGGGTACCTACTATATTCACAAGATTTTTGTTGGCATCTTTTTCAAGCTCTAAAAAATAAGCTTGAAAAGCTTCATTTTCCTCTGTCATCCTACTAAACACAATCTTGTACTTAAAAGCACCCTCAAGCATCTTAAATGTTGAATCTTACCTTGTGACCACATCCAATGAGACATTTGTCATCTCATCCATCATTTCTAAGAGAGCAAACTCTCTAAATTTGTCAATCTTGCTGTGGATGAGTGAATGTATTTCACACAATTATGGATCCCCTCTATTGAGCTAACAAGCTCCTTCAATCCATCCTTCACAATCAATTTCAAAATAGGACATGCACATCTAAAATGCAAATATTTCCCACCAAGCAAAAAAGTCTATTGTACATTAAGCCTCTTTCCCACATAATCAATCGCCCCATCATTTAAACTCAATCTTAGCAGAAAACCATGTAAATAATTTCAACTCACAAAAAGACAACTAAACCCTAGCAGTCTCAATCAATACTAGCAGCAAAATATTTCCCCTTCATGCAGTGCTTATTCATGTTGATGTTTACAAATTGGGGTTTAAAGAAGTCGACACTTCGTATGGACAAGGAAATTCCCGTATCAATTAGATATCGACTTGTGGTAAGATCTTAGTGTAACAACAATTGAGTTGGGAATGACCTACTAGTGTTATTGAGGTGGGGAGTTTACCATACTTGATAGGTTATCACCGCCGTTTCATTGAAGGGTTTTCCAAGATTGCAAGACCACTTAGGCAATTAATAAGGGAATATGTAAGTGACATTTGGTTGCAACATTGTGTTAGAAATATGCCCTAAAGCCACACATGTGATGAAACTTTAAGGATATTTGATCGGTGCATAATTACATATCTTTTTATACCATTCTAATTTATGATTTGGTTATGTTTTTGAGTTAAACTTGTGCTTTTAATAAAGTTTGTGTATGTTTCAGTGTAATAAGGTTGAGACTCATTACATGCATTTTGAAGACAATTTAGCTTAAAACAGTGTCTGCAGATCATTCAATTTCACGGATTAACCTGTACTTGCTCAAGAGGAACCAGATAATGATCCATACATCATTGAAAAGATACGGAAGTCTAGTTTCCGTAGCATTTTACGGTTCATGATTCGGAGTCTTTTAGAGGATGTTATACATGATTTAGTAGATCAAGGTCAAAATTAGGCAGCATCTGCGTTACTGGGCCATAAATGACATTTGAAGGTCTTTCCGATTTTTCCTTGAGTTAGGCTGCATATGCTTGGAAAGATAAGACAAAGGGCTTGAAGATCCATATTTTTCCAGAATTTTATGAATGTATTAACAAGCCCAAAACGAACCCAAAAGAAGAGTGCAATGCATTGTCATGCATGACATATGCATGATGAAATGCACTATCTAGTGGGAATTGTTGGTGAAGTGCACTATCTTGTGGGAAGGTTAGATGAAGCATATTCAAGTCTTATAATTGAAGTGGGAGTTGCAACACTAAGTTTAAAGAAAGAAAAATTGTTTTCAAATGTAATGGTGTGTTAGGTGAAGTTGATGAAATGAGTGGAAAGCAATATTTAATTTAGATTTTCAACTTCCTTAAGCCTATAAATAGTGAGGTTTCCCAAGCTTGTAAACACACCCCAAGGGGGGGAGCTCTCAAACATTTCTCTAGAGCTCCCCTCCCTTCTCTCCCTCAAATTCTCTTAGTTTTCCTTTCTAGTTCTCAATTGTTGTAATAAAATCTTTTTGCTAAATGTTTCTGAGTTCTTCTTAACTTTCCATTGTAATGTAAATTCTTTTCTTTAGCAATTCAAGTTTGAGTAGTTTCCGAGTTTCAATTATGGTTTTTGTTCTTATTCATTACGCTTATAAGTTAATATGCTAGTTTGAATGATTGATCACCATTAAGGCTTGCATGTTAGCTATCTTGGTTTGAATTAAGAGTAGACACCATGCTTTAATTCGAATTGAACTATGAATAGGAAGAGTATGTATGGACATTCGACAACAGGGATTAGATACATGCTTGATTGTTTAAAATGTTCTTCTATGCTTAATGGGTTCTTAATGCTTAATTTAGGTTAGACAACAAATGATCAAGTTAGGGAATTAGGAACACAAGGTTAGGACCAGACACCATGGCTTAATCATACTTTAGCTAGAATCAATCCGTTAATCTAAATTGAACTTGGGAACTTATTCGCTTGAGTTAATTTCTTTTCTTTCTTTCTTGTTTGATTTATTTTCTTCTTCTTTTTCATTTCTGTTTTGTACAGGGAATTGAATTAAATCAATCTATCATCAATCCTCGTGGGATCGACCTCGCACTTACATATGCTAAACTACCAACGGCTCGTGCACTTGCGAGTATCACAAGTTGAGGATGCAGCTGAATCTATTTTGGTGCAGCTGAATCGACGCAACAAGTTTTTGGCGCCGTTGCCGGGGATTGGCAACGTAGTTTGGTTCTATTTCTTTTCCCTACTTGTTTTATTTTATTTTTTCTCCTTTTCATGTCTTCCTAGGCACTTTCATGTTTTAAAATTAATGATGTTAATTGACAAGTTGTGTTTGTAGTCCAACGGAACAGGACAATTGCCTAACAAGCAAGAGAACTGGGTTTAAGTCCCGGCTTACACAACACCAAAAAAAAAAAAATTACTTTGAAGCATGGAATTAGATGTGTGTTGTTTTTTTTTTTTTCCTTTTCAGTTTAGTTTTTATGTCCTAATCCTTTTAATTCTCTTTCAAGTTTTTGTTTGTGTTTGTTTTAGCAATTTAGATAGCTAAATAAAAAAGGAGAGAAAATGCAACTCCAAACATGATGAGAAGTGTGAAGTAGTAGGAGAAATGGCGACCTCCAAATACATCTATGCTCGACCTAATTGCTTCAAGGGGGAGCATTCTAATCTTTTCTCTTAATTTGTTTTCTTATTATTTTAAGTTTATGTTTCTTTTTATATACAAAATTTAAATAAATAAATAATAAAAAAAATTTTCATATGAGTTGACTTATGGTAACTCCAATGAGCATCTCTGTTAATACAGTGTCTAGGAGTTCTATAGGCGACACCTTCGGTGTCTAAGAAGTTTGGGTTTTAAGCGGGACCATTGTGACCTCTCCAAACTTCCCGGATCCCCTGGCTGTGTTTTCTGAGGTTCTTAACTGGTAATCCATGAGTCACTTGTATATTCGTGTGTTTTATTCAAAAAAAAAAAAAATATATATATATATAATAATAATAATTTAAAAAATTTAAAAATTTAAAAAAAATTGAAAAAAAAAAAAAACCTTCTATTTCTTTTTCTTATTATTTGAAATTTATTTATTTATTTATTTATATATATTTTTTTTTATATTAGTGTTTTTTTTATATTTAAATACTAATTTTTGTAAATGTTTATTAGTGGCTGGATTTTAAGTTATTGTGGACTACCAAACACTGAAACAGTACCCACATTAACCCTAAAATTAACTCTCCATCTCTTAATCTATCGAGCCGCCCTCTAACCCCTGAACATCTCAACTTCCTCTTCCTCCCGAACCAAACCTTCTCTAAATTTTTGTTTATTGTAGATCTTGTCAATGGAGAAACTCCAGGAGGCCGTCGGTGGAAAGCTCAAGAAGGAGGAGTCCGAATTGAGCATGGTGAAGGTGCCTAGCCCAATGGTTTTGTTGAGCTCACTGCCAGCTATCCCACCAGAAGATCCTAAGGGAAAGGATACCATTGTGCAACGGGTGTTTGAGGTGATTGAGGTGCTCGTGGTTGTGTTTGCCATGGATCCCTCAGAAGTTACCATAGATGCCTTTCTGTTTCATAGAGGTAGGGTGATAGAGGAAATTAAAGACATGATTCCAAATTGGGATCTGGATTGTGGATTAGAAGAGATGCAACTTGCGGCGCTGGCACATTGTCTAGATGCTTGGAGGGTATATCTGCTAGATATGAGGTTTGTGGCAAGAACTGTTGTGTTGAGCAGTCATATGTATTGTACAGGTAACATCCGAGTTGAGTTTGATATTTACTTAAGTGTGCTTAACGAGTTTGACTTCCAGTTAGGGTATATGACCACAAGGCTCCGAGACTTCGTGGAGCAGATGGATGAGTTGATGATAGATGGAGCCCTATATGATTCGTCTATTTCAGACCTTTCGGAAAGTGAGTCAGAAGAAGAGCCATGGGTGAGCTCAGCCATCGATAGCATTTTGAGAAATGCTATGTTTGAAGGATGAACCATGCAGTGCCAGGTTACCCTTAACCCCTGTTTTCTGTTTTCTTATATGCTTTCACATTGTGGACAATGTCCAATTCAGGTATGGGGGTATTAATGGAGGTTTTCAAGTTTTGTTCACTTGTATTTCATTTTTTTTTTCTTTTTTTTGTTAATTTGTGTTTTCAATTTTAAATTTTTGTTCATTTGATTTGTGTTTTCAATTTTTGTTCATTTGTGTTTCCAATTTTCGTTCAATTGTCACTAATTTTTTATTTTTTCATACAACCAATGCTATGGAGCTGCCATTGAGATTTTCATATAAAACATTTTACACTTCACAAAGCTTTTGCTCTTAGAATTCTGGTGGCTAAAGTACCATGCTCAGATTCTTGAAGGAGAATAGTGGAGACTACCCTAGTGAGCTATTTCGAGCCTAATTGCCTTCTTGAGAGGGTTTAAAGTGTTTCTATTCCTCATCTCTACTTATTTTCTTCAATTCACTCTAAATGATCTCATTGTTCCATTTTGATTGAATACTAAGGATGATTCTCTTTGCAGATATCAGGTGCATGCTTTCACTCATGAATGAACTCATTGAAGTGATGCTAGGCTATGTGTGTATAACCATTCTCTGTGCTTTCTTTTCACCCTACCCATTTGTGTGTTCCATCAGCTCTGTTGCAGCCAAACACTTCAAGCTATTTTCTTCTATCACCCTTATAATTCCCCTAACTTTGTATCTCAATCTGAGATATTTAAACCTATTATAGCCATACCCTATAGCTTAGAAATATACCAAGGTATGCCAAGATAAAGTTTGAGCAAGGAAGGTGCTGCCCCATGCCTAAATGTAAATTGTTATGAATCTGTGCAATAAAGTTAAAGATGAAGTAGATCAAGTCAAAAAAAAAAAAAAAAAAAAAAAAAAAAGATAAAGAGAAAGTGTTTCGATTTGATCTAACTGTGAAATATAAGGTCTATGCCAGATGATGATATGAAGTTGCAGCCATACCATTCTAAATCAATGATACCTTGCAGATCAACGAAGAATGCAACCTTGGTATGTTCTTAAGTTAATCGTGTTCCTTCCAATTCTTCCATTTCCCCTAACCTTAGCCTTTCATTACAACCTTGTGAAAGACCTAGCTGATCTTTGAGGATGTATTCATGGGTGCTGGTATGTATGAGTGTATCTGTATTCTTAGTATTTGATTCCCTTCTTGAGATCTAACCAAATATTGTGCTTCTATTTCATATACTCATTATGCTTGTTTGAGAGAATAAAGCCATAGGTTCTGAGTGATTGAGTGCTATATGTGAGAATTAGAGTTGAAGCATGTTCTTTCTTCAAGATTTGAGTATGTTTACTTTGAAGCCATGTGCCTTTGAGCTATAGCTTCCACTTTACACAGTTATTGATCATCTATCTTGGCAACTCTATGGTGTTGGAGGTATGACTAAAGTTTTCTTTTATTTTCATTAGTTGTTTTCAAAGTTAGTTTTCTAACCTTTTGTTTTGTAGAGTCAGTAAAGCGTTTGTGGGTATCGTTTCTGTTAAACCCTCAGGAGACACAACTCCTCCTACTAGGGATGCCTAGAGGTTTAAAGGCTTGTTGCATGCGCTCAATGCAATCGAGTTACCTACGAAAGTGGTCTAATAAATTTCTCGTTTTGTTTTTATCTTTGTTTTCCTTTTGTTTTACTCGAGGACTAGTAAAATCTAGGTTTGGGGGTATTTGATCGGTGCATAATTACATATCTTTTTATACCCTTCTAATTTATGATTTGGTTATGTTTTTGAGTTAAACTTGTGCTTTTAATAAAGTTTGTGTATGTTTCAGTGTAATAAGGTTGAGACTCATTACATGCATTTTGAAGACAATTTAGCTTAAAACAGTGTCTGCAGATCATTCAATTTCACGGATTAACCTGTACTTGCTCAAGAAGAACCAGATAATGATCCATACATCATTGGAAAGATACGGAAGTCTAGTTTCCGTAGCATTTTACGGTTCATGATTTGGAGTCTTCTAGAGGATGTTATACATGATTTAGTAGATCAAGGTCAAAATTAGGCAGCATCTGCGTTACTGGGCCATAAATGACATTTGAAGGTCTTTCCGATTTTTCCTTGAGTTGGGCTGCATATGCTTGGAAAGATAAGACAAAGGGCTTGAAGATCCATATTTTTCCAGAATTTTATGAATGTATTAACAAGCCCAAAACGAACCCAAAAGAAGAGTGCAATGCATTGTCATGCATGACATATGCATGATGAAATGCACTATCTAGTGGGAATTGTTGGTGAAGTGCACTATCTTGTGGGAAGGTTAGATGAAGCATATTCAAGTCTTATAATTGAAGTGGGAGTTGCAACACTAAGTTTAAAGAAAGAAAAATTGTTTTCAAATGTAATGGTGTGTTAGGTGAAGTTGATGAAATGAGTGGAAAGCAATATTTAATTTAGATTTTCAACTTCCTTAGACCTATAAATAGTGAGGTTTCCCAAGCTTGTAAACACACCCCAAGGGGGGGAGCTCTCAAACATTTCTCTAGAGCTCCCCTCCCTTCTCTCCCTCAAATTCTCTTAGTTTTCCTTTCTAGTTCTCAATTGTTGTAATAAAATCTTTTTGCTAAATGTTTCTGAGTTCTTCTTAACTTTCCATTGTAATGTAAATTCTTTTCTTTAGCAATTCAAGTTTGAGTAGTTTCCGAGTTTCAATTATGGTTTTTGTTCTTATTCATTACGCTTATAAGTTAATATGCTAGTTTGAATGATTGATCACCATTAAGGCTTGCATGTTAGCTATCTTGGTTTGAATTAAGAGTAGACACCATGCTTTAATTCGAATTGAACTATGAATAGGAAGAGTATGTATGGACATTCGACAACAGGGATTAGATACATGCTTGGTTGTTTAAAATGTTCTTCTATGCTTAATGGGTTCCTAATGCTTAATTTAGGTTAGACAACAAATGATCAAGTTAGGGAATTAGGAACACAAGGTTAGGACCAGACACCATGGCTTAATCATACTTTAGCTAGAATCAATCCGTTAATCTAAATTGAACTTGGGAACTTATTCGCTTGAGTTAATTTCTTTTCTTTCTTTCTTGTTTGATTTATTTTCTTCTTCTTTTTCATTTCTGTTTTGTACAGGGAATTGAATTAAATCAATCTATCATCAATCCTCGTGGGATCGACCTCGCACTTACATATGCTAAACTACCAACGGCTCGTGCACTTGCGAGTATCACAAGTTGAGGATGCAGCTGAATCTATTTTGGTGCAGCTGAATCGACGCAACAATATTTCATTAACTTTTACGGTAAACTATAAGGTCAATTACGTCAATTTAGGTTATAGTCTCATTAATAGTTATTTACCTAAACGACAAGTCCATGGGCAGTGACATGGGGAAAGTGATCTAAAGACGTTAGGTCCAGAAGACCTTTCTTTATAACTCACACCATAAAGAGTTCCTGGTCATAGGATTGTCAATTGGGCATTGAAAATCAGCAAAGACCGATATACACTATATTTGCTCAATTGGAAGGATGACTGGTCTCAAGTCATTTGTGTAAAGATACTAAGTTAAGTGTGTTGGCATTCACTAAGGAGTGAATTCATTGAGTACAATCAACTGGGGATCTTGTATGGAAGTTTTACTTGCATGTCAAACAAGATCTCCATAGTTACAATAATTAAATTAGTCCTCGACCTGAGTCACCAGAGTTGTCTTGTGGAAGTGTCGTGGACCTTTGATATGCTAAAACATTGTGCTTCTCAAGGGCATAACCATATTATATGATTGAGGTTCATGATTAAGCCATGGAGGTAGGTGAGTGTTGTTGCGTCTACCCAAGTGCAAGTAGTCACACGTAGTAATAATCTTAGAAGTCCAAGTATCGTATCCTCAAGGAGCAGGTAGGCAAATATCTGCACACAAAGAAATAATTAAACGTACCATGATAAAAGTGACAAGCAAAATGGAAAAGTAATTTGATTTGATTGTTGTGGAAAATTGAGTTTAAAAATGAAATATCAATAATGGAAATGATAAGGCATCAAGGTTCAATTCTTTAAACAAAATATGTTTCATGCTCTTTAATCCAAATTACAACTCGATTAAAATCATCATTGAGAAACTTTAACCGGAAGATAAAGAAATTAAAACCAATTTAATTTTTCAATGTAATCTTTTATTAATGATTGTTCAGAAAATGGAGTTGCTTAATATCTACTCTTTTAATTTAAAAGCATGCCAAGTCAGTTCTTAATAATGAGAAAAATATAATTGAACTCATGAAAAGATAATAGCACTTAACATCAATCAAAATAAAAGGATATGAAAATATTGAACAAACAAAAATAAAAGAATTTAGCAATTCATACCGTATATTGGATTAAAGAACAATTCACAAACTTACTCAAAGAACATTCCCTTTAGCCTTAGCTAGAGTTCTAGCAACTCATTACAAAGGAAAACATAAACTAAATGGATAAAGAAATCTGTCATAGGGGTGCACTTGCCAAATAAGTTTATGGGTGATTTATAGTAGTCAATGAGGTGAGTGGGAAGTTAATACATTCATGGTGGGTGAAGAAGGGTTTAATTGAGGGATTAATTGGATTAAACATGTGTTAAAAAACCGTCATCTTTACATACAATACACGACGGTTTTATGAAAAACAGTCGTCTTTCCTCCTATAATTAACGATCTTTACCTCTAAACAACGACGATTTTCTTTAAAAATCGTCGTCTTTAAAGATAAACAACCACGGTGAAAAGTCGTCATAGTTTGACACCCAAATAGATGGCAGTCAATTTCACGACGGTTGGAAAATCTTTTACACGATGGTGGTTTCCCGTCGTCTATTTCGATTTTTGTAGTAGTGGTTCTAAAAGTGATTCATCATCTCATTCAATTTCTAAAAGTGATTCATCATCTGATTTGGATGATTCACTTGGAGAGTTGCTTTTATTTATAAAACTAAATGAATATTACTCACGTTTACATAAAGAGCCATGTATGATTTCACAACTCTCAAGTCGCCAATTTGTGATAGAGTTGTTGACTAGACATCCAAATAGGTTATTTGATTTTGCTAGAATAGATAAGAACACATTTACGAACTTGTGTTTGACATTGAGGGGCTTGGATTTCTTACAAGATGATAGATCAATTTGCGTCGAGGAGTCAGTGTGCATGTTTTTGCGTATTATTGGGCATACAACTCGTAATAGGATGGATGCTGAGAAATTTCAACATTCTAAAGAAACCGTGTCTAGACAGTTTAATAGAGTTCTCAAAGCAATATGTCGATTTGGTACTCAGATAATTCAACCTCCAAATATGGATGTGACACCTCCTGAAATAATGGGGAATCCTAATTACCACCCGTGGTTTAAGGAAAATGTGATTAACTTAACTAATTTTTTTTCTTCTTATTATATAGTTAAGTACTGACATGTCATGGTTTAATTGTCATTTGGTAGGATTGTATTGGTGCTATTGATGGAACACATATTAGTGCATGGGCTCCTGCATCAAAACAAATTCCATATCGAGGCAGAAAAGTTGAGGTGACACAAAATATTATGTGTGCTTGTTCGTTTGACATGTTGTTCACATATGTTTACACGAGATGGGAAAGAACGGCTAATGACTCAAGGGTATTGATAAATGCAATAAGTAGAGAAGAGAACAACTTTCCATTGCCTAAAGAAGGTATGAAATTATTTAAACATATTGACTTACAATATATATTTTTATACTATATTTAAATGGAGTAAAATACTTATATTAATTGTTCTTAAATAGGAAAATATTATGTTGTTGATTCTGGTTATGCAAATATGCGTGGGTTTCTAGCACCATATCATGGAGAGCGTTATCATTTGTGTGATTATAGAGGGAGAGGCAGACATCCAAGGGGGTTAATGGAATTTTTCAACTATAGGCATTCATCACTACGTAACGTTATTGAAAGATGCTTCGGAGTGCTTAAGGCTCGCTTTCCTATTTTGAAGTTAAGGCCAAATAATCCAATCAGGAAACAAAGACGCATTCCTGTTGCTTGTTGTACAGTGCATAACTTCATTAGAATGCAATCAAGAAATGACATCATATTTCATCAATATCAAGCCAATAATCTTCAAGTGGTGGATGAAGAAAGCTCTGAAGTGAATCAAGAACACATCCATTTGCATGAGGACAATGCTAATCAAATGAGTGATGTTAGAGATCACATTCCTGAAGCAATGTGGATGGATTATATTCAGAATCATTAGTCTTATATTTTATTTAGTCTAGAATATTTTAATTTAATATGTATTATTTAAGACTTGAAGACCAATTGAGCTTGTCGATCATACATGTATGGTATTAAAATATGGATGTTCAAATAGTATGTTTAATATAATTTTGATAATGTTTATCAAAATATCTTAATTATAAAAAATTAAGAAAAAAAAATTGTTTTCAAGAATTCAACCAAACAAGTTTTCAAATTTTAAAAATTCAAAAACAGTTTTTAAGTTGTATACCAAACAACTTTTTGAATCTTAAAAAATGGATTTGACAACTCATTGTTTTTAAGAAAAATAACAATTTTTGAGTTCCCTACTTGGATAGGGTACCAAACAAGCCCTTAGTTATTTACTATTTTCTCTTCATTTCGGTTCTTAGTTTCTGAGTTGTTTTAGTTTTGAGTTTATGGTTGTTGTTTGGAAATTTTAGCAGGAGCCCATATAAGTTTGTGGGTTTTGTGCAGGTCGTGGTGGTAGTGGTAGTGGAATCAGGGGCAGGGGTGATGGAAGGAGATGTGGAAGAGGAGGAGGCAGGTTTAGTGGTGGAATGGGAGGAATGATGGGTGGAAAAAGAGTTGTGGTCGTGCCTCACGAACATAAAGGGGTTTTCATTGCCAAGGGTAAAGAAGAGCATCTTCTTACCAAGAGTTTGGTGCCCGGGGAAGCTGTCTACAACGAGAAAAGGATATCTATTAAGGTCGGTTTCTTTCATTCGTTTTCTTATTTAAATGTCTTCAACACAGTTGATATTTTCATTAGGGATTGCTATCTATCGGTTCAAAGCAACAACATTAGGGAGTACTAAATGGTTCCGGGGAAGCTGTGTCTTGAAATTTTTAATTTCATAGTTGATGAATGTGATTGTATTGTGTTTGTTCACCTTAAAAGTGCATTTTCTTCCATTCAGAATGAGGATGGAACAAAAGACCAATATAGAATTTGGAATCCTTTCTGTTCTAAGTTGGCTGCAGCTATTCGCATTGGTGTTTACGATATATCGATTGTAAGTTTTGATTCCATGATTTCTTACATTCTATTTTGTCTATTTTCTATCCATGATTTTGAGTCTACCAAACCTGATCAGGTTGTGCAACATCAAAAAATATCACATCAACCATTCCAACAAGCATGGGGTGGGGGGTGGGGTGGTATTCGTTGGTTAAGCTGGTGGCAGAGCCTGTTCTTAAGGGTTTTACAAGTTCAAGGATTTCCATACTTCACGTGAGTTTGTTTTTTAGCTTATTGATTTACTAATTCATATCACCTGTATTGCATTTGCCTGAGTTGATTTTTTTTGTTTTTGATAAAGCACAACTGTTTTTGAGTTAATTCTGATTCCCCTTCAGGACGTCATGTATGATGTGAGCTCAAGTTTTATGATGCGTACTGCGTTTTTCGTTTGAAATGTTGTTTCTGTTTGTCATTATTTTTATTGGCTCAGTGTATTATTACAATCTTTTCTCATGCTTATTTCTTTTTTGGAAGCTTACTAGGCTTTGTATGTACTTGTTTTACCTATTCTTGTTTTGGAGCTAGGTATTGGATAGGTTTCCCCTTGTGCAATGAGTCATACATTCCCTTATGTCCCTTTAATGTAATTGTAGAATATTTGTGCTTACTACTGTATTAAGCATGTGAAGAAGTACTCAGTTTCCCCTTCAAGACATTATGGGTGATGTAAGCCAAGTTTTTGATGCTCGTGATGTCAAGTAGTTGATTTTTGGAAAGAAGTACTCATATTCCCCTTCAAGACATCATGGGTGATGTAAGTCGAGTTTCTAATGCTCCTAATGTCAAGTAGTTGATATTGTGATGTTGCTTCTCTCTCTCTCTCTCTCTCTCTCTCTCTCTCTCTCTCTCTCTATTGTGTTTCTGGTAGTAGCCTTTTGGTCAATGTTTATGATGGTGTTGGCAAGGCACTCCTTGGGGGTTAAGGCCTGAGGCTTGGCCACAATCTCTTGCCACAGGTTTCTCCTAGGTCACTTCAGTTAGCCTACATATTATATTCCTTGAACCCCTTTTGGTTTTGCAAAGAAGCACTAATAAGTCATAAGGAAAGTTGCCTTTCGCTGCTTAGTCTAGTGTTTCATGAATGTGGTTTGTCATTTCAGGCCAATTGCATAGAGTCAACCATGCCTGCAGAAACAGTGTACAAATCAGAGATGAAGAGGCTGGAAGCAGATGAGTTTGATTCACTTGAACGAGTCTCTCTTGAACCTTACGAGCACGACCATCATTTTGTGTTTGGTGGCTATCGTGTGCCATGAAGTGCTTGGAATTGTTGGCAAGGTATAATATGATCATCGCTGAGCAGCAGGGCAAAAAGTCACATTTTGTTCGTGTAGTTTGCCACTTTTACCACTTTGGTCCTTGTCGTTTCAATTTAGTCAATTTTGTCTCAGTACTTTTAATTTCGAGCAATTCAAGGACAATCGTTATTTTCTGTCAAATTTTTTTTACGCTTTGGGATTATGGGTTAGGGTTCTTTGAAAATTTTCAGTCCTGGGTTCTTCGACAATGTCAAAAGTCTACTACTAGCCAAGCTCCAAGATTCCCATTTTGCAATTGTGAAACGAGAATAGCAACTTCAATGACTATTAGGAGTCATGGAAGACGATTTCTAGAAGTGTAATATATCACGCCCTGAATTTCCAACAACAAATGACATGCTAAGTTATTATAGAGAAACCTATCTGGGATGTGAGGCTCGGAACCTTCAACAAAAGTAAAAGGAATTTTTTTTTCTTTTCCATAATACAATACCACATGTTCCAAACCACAATGTCAATATTGACACAATCTCCCGAGTCAAATATTACATTACAACATATGTAATAAATTGAACAATCAACATAATACACATTCTGCTCCTTAAAGCTTAATACATACAGCGGAAGTCTAAGCACACGAACACTGTCAAACCAAACTTTGTGCACTGCAAGTACACCTTCTGCATTCTTCTCCTTATGAAGTCATGGGTTCCTATTCCCTGCAAGATTAACGTCTACATCGTCGAATAGTATACTGGGTTCACCAAAGAACAAACTCGGTAAGCTTTTTAAAGCTCGTATGAGTAAACCACAACCAACAGTATAAATATGCTATTTATAGGTAATATACAAACACATGCACTTTCATTAGCGCACCATAATCCTTGTATAGCCAAAGGTAATCATACTCAATCATCTCATCACAATCACAATTCTTTTAATTTATCAGAATTGTTTGGTCCTCAGATGTCCCAAAAGCCGTTTCAAATCCGTTAGAAACACAACCCATAAATGTCACTCGTGGACAATAGAAGTGAGAATGCGCTCGACTCTCTCAACTCACGAACACTAAAGTCCACAAACAATAGTGCATGTTCACAAATCTGCACCGAAGCCAAGTAACTATGTGTTACCCTCGTGAACATTGTAATGGCGCCAACTAGAGCTTTAACTGGTTTGGAGCCTTGCGCCTCAGGGCTACAATCCCAAATCAAAACACATTTAATTGATTTTAAACTCACACCAAAACTGTTTCTCAAAATCCATAATAGCATGATAATTATATCCATTAACATTATCATAAGCACATTATATTTAATATAATAATACATCATTTTACTCACAAACCAGATGGTTTTACTCACCTCCTGTCCAATTTGCATCTTCAACAACTCAACGAATCCTCAAACTTAAAACTCACAGAGCTCTCTGGCCCCACAATCCTCAATGAGCAACTCAAGCTCCAACAGTACCCAAGAAAAGTACGTAAACTCAACTTAACACAAAACTTCAAAATCCAATAATGATTGAGCTCCCAGCTCATCTCAACGAATCGTGCATTTGAACGCAAAATGAGGAGACTTAGAGGCCATATACTTCTGTGGCTCACATGGAGAAGAAAGATCAAGAAGCAAAGATCAAAGATCAAAGAGGAGATCAACAAAGAGTAATCATCAAGAGAAGACCAAACACAAATCATCAAGATAAATGCATGTTTAATATTCAAATGAACTTCGAAAAAATGTTTTGAAATTTCTTCAATTGGTATCAGAGCCATAGGTAATGAACTTGATATGTTTTAGGGTTTAGAGATGCATATATGGGTTGTATATTATAACTATTTATTTTGATATGTTTGAACAAAAATCAAATGGAGTGAAATGGGTTGTTTGGGATTTTGGATTTCCAAATTTATATTTTGATGATTGGTGCTCTCTTTGTAATCATATATGTATGTATGTATGAACATTAGAGCATAGTTGCATTAAAACCCCCATGATTTTAACTTCATGAAATATATGATATTAAGAGCATGAGATGGTTAAAATGAAATATGGATTTTTCCGGAAATAACATGAACATTCATATTAGTTCATATGCATGCTTTTGGGGTTCTTGATGTTCTTGTTATGGGATCTTTTTGATCCATAAGTTCGGTGAATAATTTTGATGATTGTGCTAGTGGAATTTTCCACCAAGATCATTCAACAGCTGATGATGATGTTTTATTATAAAATTGAAAGTTTTTCAAAATGTTTCCACTTGATAAACATTTACCCACACACTAAAATTAATAAGATTACTTTGGTGAGTGCATAGGGTCTATCTAGATGTAAATGATGGTGATTTGATATAAAAATGCCAAAGTTGATCAAATTATTCCTATATTCCTATCACTAATTATTTACCCACCACACTAAAATTAATTTTGATTACTTTGGTGAGTGTGGTTGGCCTACCTAGTCACATTCATGATTATTCACCTTGTTGGAATAATCATGATCACCACTTTGTGTTATACAAATGCATGCTTTAACCCCACACCCTAGTGGATCAACATTGGATCCATTATTAATTGTTGAATAATTTTGGACCTAGTTGCAATATATGATGTGTAACTATGCCTAAAAGGTTTCTACAATTACATTTACTATTGTAGTAAAATATATTCACTCCATGGTAAATTTATTTTATTTGAATATGGTTACCACTTGAATTAAACCATACATATGTATGCATCACAAAAGCATGTGTTCACATTGCTAGTTTAATTGTTTAAATCGTTTAAATAATTAAAGGATGGTTATGGACTTAGACCAAACACTTGAGCTATGTGATTGGCCGCTATTGGATTTGTATTCGATTTTGATTGGCTATGTAATAAGGAAATGCCTTTCATGCCTAATCACCATCCAAGACCATGATCTAACATTCCCACTATCTCAAGCAAATGGTTTCTAAAACATTTAGTGGGAGTATTATGTGCTACTAATATATTGCATTGTAAACCATTTAATGAGATTAGATAAGTAATTTTAACAATATTAAAATTGGATTAAAATGAGACCTATTTAACTACTCTCAAGGCAATATTAAGTTGATAAGCGAAATGGCACTTTGAATGCTATTTTGTGGCCTTCCACCATGGTAGTCTCTTATTGGGTGGCACATTTACACTTTGTTGTACCTCAGTGAGGCAACATCCAGTACTTGTAGCCATCCAAGGGAAGCCTATTACACATATTTTATGTAGTGCGAATAGATAACGAGTGTGGCCAACAAATCATTAGGTTGAGGACATACTTGAAACTCTATACCCACAAGCATGGTGGGAATAAGTTAACTAAGACAAACGAAACCAACAAACTGTTAGGTTGAGGTCTAGTGATGGGTATTCACATTAATGATGTGATTGGACAAAAGTATCCTCTCATTAGTAACATAGCAATCCAACAAACTGTTAGGTTGAGGAAAATTATGTGAAAGTGAGACTCCCATCCCCACTAAGAGTTTCAATGGAAACTCTCGGATTTCAAGAGAGATATGAAATTTGCCAAAAATAGTGGGACCTACCATCATGACTTAAAGACCCTAAGTCCTTGGTAGAAGATTAATCTAAATTAAAATCTATTTACATTATGCATAATTTCAAAATAACCATCACAAACCCAATCTCAAAGATGCTTGACTCAAATGTCCAAGATGACATGAACTATAAGCACCAACTTGTCCTATAATTGGATGAGATTGGTTGTGTAGAAGAAAAACCCCACCACATACCCCTCTTGGTACATATGACACTGAGGAAGAGACAAAAGCTTATAAGAAGCATGTGTCAGATGACAACCGAGGTAAAGATACATGTTGGCATCCATGAAAAGGTGAAGCTACTCCTAGCTTACAATACCATATGTGAACTTGTTATGACAAGAATGGTAAGTGGGTTCCCAGTTAATCAACATGATCTCAGAGTAATATGATTACTTAAGAGATTGGAAAATATGGATTTTTCTTTGATGTTGAAGTTCAATAAGATTCTTTCTTTCATCCCTATCATCAGTTAATCCCAATATGTTATGAACTATAATATTGGAAAGATGAAGAACACCCTATCTGAGGTACTTAATATGGCTACAGTAGCTTAAATGAATATCTCAAAAGATAAAGGGTTAAAGAGGTTAGTTGCGAATTTTAGAAAGGTTCTTCTCTTCCAAATCCAAATATAAGGTAAGGATAAATGAAAGAAGAAGAAAGGTTTTCTAAACACCCAAGGAAGGAAGAATACAAAAGAATGACAAGTAATTGAAAGGTACTTGTTTTCATTGTGGCAAGGATGGACATTGGAAGAGAAAATTGCAAGAGATTTCTTGCAAGCATTAGCCAAGATCGAATTCATTGGATGACAATAGATGGAAGCTTTGAATCATTTTATTATGTTTCTATGCATACTTGTGAATCTTGTCTACATGGCAAAATGACCAAGTCTCCTTTCATTGGTAAAGGAGAAGGAGTTACAAAACTGTTGGGATTAATTCACTTAGAACTGTTGGGATTATCTACAAATGCAGCGGTTATCCATACTTCATTACCTTTACCGATGATTATTCACAGTTCGGGTATTTATACTTAATGAAGCATAAGTTTGAATCTTTTGAAAAGTTTCAGGAATTCAGAAATGAAGTTGAAAACCAAACATGCAAGGGTATTAAAATCCTTAGATCCGATCAAGGAGGTGAATACTTAAGCATAGAGTTTCTTGATTACCTCAAGGAACATGGCATCTTATCACAATGGACTCCACCAGGAACTCCACAAAATAATGGAGTTTCTAAAATGAGTTCCATGAGCTGTACTAATTTACCTATATCTAATCAGTGCATAATTACATATCATTGTGTACCCTTCTAACTTATGATTTTGTTA
The DNA here is from genome assembly GCA_020226455.1 of Prunus salicina. NCBI lineage: Eukaryota > Viridiplantae > Streptophyta > Magnoliopsida > Rosales > Rosaceae > Prunus > Prunus salicina. The sequence continues at coordinate 5,691,903 of CM035347.1, forward strand.
TGTTTTTGAGTTCAACTTGTGCTTTTGATCATCTTTTATCTTTGTTTCAGTGTATTAAGCTTGGGACTCATTTAATGCAATTTGGAGTCAAATTAGCTCAACAATTGTGTCTGCGGATCAGTCAACTTCAACGATTAGAGTGTACTTGCTCCGAAAGAACCATATAATGATCCATACATCATTGGAAAGATGTGGAAGTCTAGTTTCTGCGGCATTTTATGTTCATGATTTTGAGTCTTCTAGAGGAAGTTATGCAAGTTTTGGCAGCTTAAGGTCAAAAATCGGCAGCATCTGCATTACTGGGCCAAAAATGACATTTGAAGGTCTTTCTGATTTTGCCTTGAGCTGGGCTGCATATGCTTGGAAAGATAAGACAAAGAGCTTCAAGATCCATATTTTTCTAGATTTTTCATAAAGGACCCACAAGCCCACAAACTGAATGCAATGCGTTGTCATGCATGACATATGGATGAGTTAATTATTTTTGGTGGGGAAGTTAGGTAAAGTTGGTGAATTGAGTGTTGTAAGTTGGTGAAGTGAGTGTGGTCAGTGAACTCAATTGTATAATCAGATTTCTACTTCCTCTAGGCCTATAAATAGTGAGGTTCTCCAAGCTTGTAAACACACCCCAAGGGGGGGAGCCCTCAAACACTTCTCTAGAGTTCCCCTCCCTTCTCTCCCTCAAATTCTCTTCGTTTTCCTTTCTAGTTCTCAATTGTTGTAACAAATTTCTTTTACTAAATTTTCCTTCAAGTTTTTGAGTTCTAATTTAATTTTCATTGTAATGTAATTTCTTAGTTTTCAAGTTTGATTAGTTTCCAAGTTTCAATTATGGTTTTTGTTCTTATTCATTATGCTTATAAGTTAATATGCTAGTTTGAATGATTGATCACCATTAAGGCTTGCATGTTAGCTATCTTGGTTTGAATTAAGAGTAGGCACCATGCTTTAATTCGAATTGAACTATGAATAGGAAGAGTGTGTATAGAATTCGACAATCGGGATTAGATACATACTTGGTTGTTTAAAATGTTCTTATATGCTTAATGGATTCCTAATGCTTAATTTTAGGTTAGACAACAGATGATCAAATTAGGGAATTAGGAATACAAGGTAAGGGCCACACACCATGGCTTAATCATACTTTAGCTAAAATCAATCTGTTAATCTAAATTGAACTTGGGAACTTATTTGCTTGAGTTAATTTCTTTTCTTTTTCATTTCAGTTTTGTGTAGGGAAAATGAATTGGATCATTCAATCACCAATCCCTGTGGAATCGACCTCGCACTTACATATGCTAAACTACCAACGGCTCTTGCAGTTGCGAGTATCACAAGCTGAGGATGCAACTGAATCCATTTTGGTGCAGATGATCCGACGACAACAAGATTTTGGCCCCATTGTCAGGGATTGGTAACATCGCTTGATTCTATTTGATTTTCCTACTTTATTTTTAATAATTTGACAGTTTCATGTTTTAAAGTTAATGACAAGTTGTGTTTGTAGTCCAACGGAAAAGGACAATTGCCTGACAAGCAAGAGAACTGGGTTTGAGTCCTAGCTTACACAACACAAAAGAGGTTTAAATTAAGTAGCAAGCATCAAGCTAGTTTAATTTACTTTGGTGATTGTCACTTTGAAGCATGGAATTGGATGTGTGTTGATTTTCCTTTTCATTTTAGTTTTTATTTAATAATCCTTTTAATTCTCTTTCAAGTTGTTGTGTGTTTGTTTTAGTAATTTAGGATAGCTCAATAAAAAGGGAGAGAAAATGCAATTCCAATCATAAGGATGAGAAGTGTGGAGTAGTAGGAGAAGTCGCGACCTCCAAATATATCCATGCTTGACCTAATCGCTTCAAGGGGGAGTATTCTAATCCTTTCTCTTTATTTGTTTTCTTATTATTTTAAGTTTATGTTTCTTTTTTATAAAAAAAATTTTAAAAGATTTTTCATATGAGCTGACTTTTGGTAACTCCAGTGAGCGTTTTCGTCAATACAGTGTCTAGGAGTTCTTTAGGTGACACCTTAGGTGTCTAAGAAGTTAGTGTTTTAAGCGGGACCATTGTGACCCTTTGTTCACCCGTTTGATATTTGTTCTTGTGATGGTAGGGTAAAGTTCTCCATTGTCTCGAAAACGATTGACTGGTCAACAAGTCAACTTTCTTTTGTGTCAAGAGTGCCACTGCTAGCAATGAAAATCCTACCAGACTTCTTAAAAATAGATAACTTGCACCCCAAGTTACTGATTTCTAAACAAACGATTGTGAATTTGGATGAGGAATATCTCCCAAGTAAGTTCTTTTCTTGGGAGAATTGGAACATCTTCAGTCTGGAAGGGGCAGAAGTGGCTGGACTTGATGATTACTCAGCTAGAACTGCACTGTAGTACCTGTTCTGCTTGATCAGGGCTCTCCATAAATTTGTTGAGGTTTTCATATTTGTAAAACCCGAACTCTGCTTGATTGGGCTTGTGCTGAACCAAATTTGTAACGAGAGAGATCTCGCTTTGAATGAATATTTCTCTGAAACTGGACTAAAGTTTAGAGATTCTGAATTATAGCTGACTTGTTTCTTGTGGCTCAATGAGCTTTTGGTTACTTCAATGTTTTGAAGGTTTTTGAGATCAAGTGATCATTTTGAGTTTATGGTTTTGATTGATTTTTTGGTTGTCCTGATTTTTTCACCTTCTCTCGTATTTATAGGAAATGTTGGAGTAGTTTTTTTTTTCTTCTAATTTTTTAATAATGGGCGGCAAATTTTCCAAAAGAAAGATCTTTTATTTAAAATGCAAAGAAAAAGGGAAGTTATCTGTTCTTGCAGAGAAGAACCATCAATAATCAATTTTCATGGGGGTCTTTTCCTTGCTTTTCTGAAAGAAAGACCAACTCTTCTGTGTTCTCTGTTGTTCTTTGTAAAGAGAAAGAACACAATATGACGTGATGGTTAGTTTGCTTTTGAACAACTCTCTTGCTTCCCACTTATCTTTTGAGATCGTAGTTTGCTTATCTCTTGGAAGGATCACCTGCTCTGATGCAGAATTATATAGAAAGGGATTATGATCTTTTGGCTGCAGAGTTTCAGAGAAGTCTTTCTGTAATGACCTGCCTTCATTAATTCCCAATTGACTTCTCTTGTGACTAGTTGAAATTGTTGACTTTTCAAAGTCAGATAGTCACGTGGGTTTCTTTGTGATCCAAGGCTGAGTGCGTCAATTTTGCCCAAAGTGGTATTTTTTACCTTTTTTATGTTTTGGGTAGAGAGCTGGTAGTTTTGATAAAACTGATTTTGGGTTTCTTCGAATTTGGGTTGTTCTCTATCTTCATTTAATCATGCCAAGCCCAATTTTGAGTTTTGGGACTGTGGGCTGAACAAATCACATGCACTGGGCTTCCTTCCAATCTTGGGTCTTTTTGGTAAAAAATCTGACTTGGGCTTGGGCTGATTTCTTTTCTTTGTTTCCAAAGCCCAATCTTATTCTTGTGGGCTGATAGATCCTGGGCTAGGTCATCTTGATTTCGGGTTTTCGTTTCTAATTTAAATGAAAAGTCCAAACTACTTGGGTCCTGAAGTTTTGCTTTGTCGTTCTGGGCCTCCAGTGCTGGGCTGGGTGTGCAGAATTTTGGCCCAAACACCCCTCCAACCTTCTCGGATCCCCTGGCTTTGTTTTCTGAGGCCCTCAACTGGTCATCCGTGAGTTACTTGTATATTTGTGTATTTTTAAAATAAGTTATATTTGTTTCTTCTTCTTTGTTTTCTATTCTGTTTAGTTGTTTTATGTTAAGTTAGTTTTTTTTACGTGGTGTGGTTAGTTAGTTTTTCTTTATTGAGTGTTAAAAATAAATTTTTATTTCACTTCAAACATTGCATTACAAAAAAGAAAAAAACTAAACTAAAAACTAAAAAACTAAAATTAAAAAAAAACATTCAAGTAAATTAAAACAACTTCTTTTTTCTTCTTCTTCGTCGTCATCTTCATCATCTTCATCATCGTCACGTTGCCACACTTCATAATTCCACGAGAGGAGCCTTTAGTTTTTCCCTCTGGATCTCCTCTTCCAGGTTTTCATGCATCGCGTCTTGGGGCTCATCACTTGAACCCATAATGATCACACCTCTCTTTCTTGAACTCCTCTCGTGATCCCGCTTGCGCTTTCCTGGATTCTCCAAAGCCTCCAACTGTTTTTGAATTTCCTTAGAATCAAAATCTACCTTCTTTGATAGCTTTTCATTTTCTTCCTGCAACAAATGAAACTGGCGTCGGTTCTCCTCTGCCGTTTTTGTCCTCTCCTTTTTCAATCTTTTGTTTTCACACTGATATTCATCAACCAAATTCTACACTGTCACCAACTGAGCTCTTAGAAATTGCACCTCATGAGTTTTCGTAATGAGGCGATGTTTTGGCATTATTCTAGCATGATATGTTTGAAACCTTTTTTATACTTGCCATTTATTTCATATTTTCCCAATTAAAGGATTTGCATGATCCAAAGAATTGTATCAAGCATAAATCAGACTTATATAACCAACCATATAAAGTGAGTTTTTGAGCATTGTACTTCAATTCATGAGTGTTATACAAACTCTTATTTTCTTGTCATCTAAGTTGTTGTTTGATCTCATTATTCATTGATTTGGTTGAGCACTTAAAAGTTATTCATTCTTATGCAATTTGATTTCATGACATTTAAGAAATGATATTAAGGCCCTTTTTGGATCGTTTGTGCCTTTCAAGCTAACCTTATGCATGCTTAAGCATGATTTTCCATTGTTAACCATTTTGAGCCTAGATGTAAACCTTTTCTTTCATTTAACCAATTATATTTCCTCACCTTAACCTGAAAAATAAGTATTTACCTTTCTAAGGAACTCTTGGGCTTTAATTGGGATGTGTTTTTCATACTAAGTTTGGGAAGAGGTGTTACATTTCGAATATATATATATATTATATATATATATTCACACGATTGGTGAAAGAAAAGAGAAAAGTTGTGATTAAATGGTGGTCGATTGAAAATTCATTTTTGGGTTTCTTTATTGGCCTCAAAATAAATTGGTGTTTGTTCAATTAAAAGAATGGAGGTATAAGGAGTTTTGATCAAGTTTGGTTGTTAAAAATAAAAAAAATAAAAAAAATCTAATTGTGATGATTCGAAGTCTTAGAAACAATTGTTTTATGCTCATATATTTTGAGTTCCTTGGACTTTGTATTATCCATACCTTTCATTTTTTACTCACCTTACACCTTTGGCCCCATTACAACCTATACTAAAGACCTAAATTGATCTTAAATGTCATGTGGTTGGATTGCATCCATTTTCTTACTTTTAAGTGGATATTCTTCATCTTTCTATTTCGAGTTAAGTCCTTTTTGGTTTAACTCTAATCTCATATTTATAACTAAGTGATGCATTGTAGCCCTCTTATGAGTGATTCATTTGTGAGAGGACAACTCTAGTGAGATTTGAAGTTAAATTTGTGTTTGGTATGATTTTTGAAATTATGTGAAAAGTAAGATTGGAGAATTTGTTGCATTTGTCTATCACACTACTACACTTTGAGCATATTGTGTTTTGAACATTGCTGCCTTGTGAATAATGTCTAAAATTGAGTTTTTTTTTTTTTAACTTTTGAGTCGTGTGCATGAGTCATTTCTCCTCAGAAAATGTTCGGAAATATTGTTTTGAGTCTTATTTTTTATTATTATTATTATTATTTTGTTTTGCTTAAGGACTAACAAAATCTAATAAGTTTTCTAACCACTTTGTTTTGTAGAGTCAATAAAACATTTGTGGGTATCGTATCTGTTAAACCCTCAGGAGACACAACTCCTCCTACTAGGGATGCCTATAGATTTAAAGGCTTGTTGCATATGCTCAATGCAATCGAGTTACCTGCGAAAGTGATCTAGTTAACTTATTGTTTTGTTTTTATTTTTGTTTTCCTTTTGTTTTGCTCGAGGACTAGCAAAATCTAGGTTTGGGTGTATTTGATTGATGCATAATTACATATCATTGCATACCCTTCTAACTTATGATTTTATGTTTTTGAGTTAAACTTGTACTTTTGACCATCTTTTATCTTTGTTTCAGTGTATTAAGCTTGAGACTTATTTAATGCATTTTGGAGTCAAATTAACTCAACAATTGTGTATGCGGATCAGTCAACTTCACGGAATAGACTGTACTTTCTCAAGATGAACCAGATAATGAGCCATATATAATTGAAAAGATGTGGAAGTCTAGTTTCTGCAACATTTTACGGTTCATGATTCTGAGTCTTCTAGAGGAAGTTATGCAAGTTTTAGCAACTTAAGGTCAAAAATCGACAATATCTGTGTTACTGGGCCAAAAATGACATTTGAAAGTCTTTCCGATTTTTCCTTGAGTTGGGCTGCATATGTCATGCATGACAATGCATTGCATTCAGCTTGTGGGCTCGTTTTGGGCTTGTGGCGCAAAATCAGAGAAAGATTAGGGCCTGTTTGATATTTGATTTGAGTCCAATTTTATAAACTTAAAAACAAATTTTAAGTTCAAGGGGCCCAAAACTCATTTGGTATGCCCATTTTTAAAAACCCAAACCCAAAGCAAACTTAAAACGGCCCTTATTATTGAAAACAAAACAAATGCGTTTTTCTTGAATTTTTTTTTCTCTCGCCATTCGCTCTGTTGGTTTGCTCGAGTTCACTCTGGTTCTCGCTCAAGCTTCAAGCTTCCCTTGCTCCCTGTCTCTCCATCTCTCTCTTCGTCCCTCTCTCCTCTTTCTCATCAGTTCAAACCCTAGAAATTGGGGATTTCCAATATTAAAGGTCAGTTTGCATAATAACATTCTATGCCTGGGTCTTGTCTGTGTTAACTCACTCTCTGGGTCTTTGCTTACATCTTTAAGTTGTATGTACTGATGGGGAGCATACTTCAGTACATGACTCAACCACATAAGAGTTGCAATTGTAGAGCAAAAAGAAGTCTGCTTGGTTTGAAAGCAGATGCGGAGTGACAAAATATCATTGTTACAAGCAGTGCTATCTAAGTAGCCTGAAAGCAGAGAATTTGAGACAAGAAGAGACTTGCTTTGGTAATTGATGTTGTGGATGGTGTAGTTGTTACCAGACAATTGGAGAAGTGGGTAGGTATCTTCACCATCTCCATGGCAAGAGAGCTGGAAGCGTGGGAATGTCTTGCCTTGGATGTAGAATGAATAGGGAATGTCTTGCTGGCCACTGCAGTTTTGGTAGTAAAAGTCTAGAGCAAATGAGGAGAAACATCAAAATGAAGATGCAGAGGTTTTGATTCATTTGGGATCTTGTAAATTGTGGAGTAGAGACAGTGAAAAGGATAATAATAATATGGCAGAGAGAGAGACGAAATATACCATATCGATATTTTGAAAAAATTGTTTTCAAGAATTCAACCAAATAAGTTTTCAAATTTTAAAGATTCAAAAACAGTATTCAAGTTGCATACCAAACAACTTTTTGAATCTTAAAAATGGATTTGAGAACTCCTTGTTCTTAAGAAAAATAACAATTTTTGAGTTCTCTATTTGAATAGAATACCAAACCGGCCCTCATCTGGTTGGAAGCTTTCCATTCATATAACTGGGCCCTGCCCTTATTTAGAAATTAGTCAATTCGAGTTGGGTCAGATTCAGAATTTCCACACTACAGCTGCCCATTTTAGTTTTACAGTTGCACAACAAAACCCATTTCAAGAATTTGCTTCTGTTGCTTTTGGCAGAGAGAGAAAAAGTCAGTTTTTGGACTTTTTTTTTGGGAAATAATATTTTTCTTGGGATTCTTTTGTCAATCATACAACCCCACACTGTTATATGATTGTTGGGTAAGTTTACTTTTACTGAACAGGTTTATAATTCTATCAGTCTTGATGATTAATCTTCTGAATATCATTTCATTATGTGTATCTTTTCCCTTTTGATTTTCTTAAGTTCTTTTGAAACTTTCAAACTGTTGTTTGAGTGTTTTGGTAAGATTCCAGAACACTACAACATTACAGTGCTGAGAATTATATCCCCTTTGACATGCAGGTCAATAATTTTAAAAAAGAATTTGCTCTCTCTGTATTGATACATAATGATAATGGCCATAAAGAGAGTTGGGTTAATCAAAGGTTGTCTTCCAGAGGAATTAAAAAAGGTACTTGTATCTGTAGCTTCTGAATGGGGGGACGTAGTGGATGATTTGAATGCCTTACAGGTCACAAAGTTTGTTTATATTCTAAACCACTTAGGCTTATTTGGTAATCCCTAAAGTCGCCACCTCATTGTAACCGCCCTACTCTTCATGTTTATCTTGGATATAACCACCAACCATGATCCCCCTTTTTATTGAACCACTCTCCAACATTTTCATATTTTCGTAGAGCAATAACCACTCAACTAACTAGGTAGTTATCCTTCATCTTTTTAGTTATAGCCGCCCACTTCTCTAGGTCATTAAGCCCTCTAGTCACCATGCTAGTAACTACGCACTCTCTAGGTAGTTATCTAAGTAGCCTACTTCATTCCTTAAATGTAGGACACACTTGTTTAGTGCTTCCTTGATTTTAGGAACCTCCAAACTGCCACTAACTTACCCTCAACCGCTTATGCCAAGTGTTATTCCGCCAACAATCTTAGCTCCAATGACTTGGGTGTGTCCACTTCACTTGTTACAAGCCATCTTCGTACAACCTTAGCACACTTGCGCTCGCAGATTCATGTGTTTAGAAAGTATAAACTAATAAATACCATGTAATAAAATAATATTTTAATTTGACATGTAAAACACTATATGTCAAATTACTACATAAGTCATTAAATTCAAATTTAATGTTTGATATTTGACATCGCCTCGGAGATGCTCTTAATATTTTTGTCCAATAAGGGTATTTTGATATTTTTGAATGTTTCATGGATTATGCTTCATAAATTTTTTGTGATGATAATGTTTAAAAGAAAATCCAAACAGGAACAAAAAAAAAAAACAAACAAAAAAGCTTTCTCATTACACCCTTAATAGTCGACATACATTTAAATATTGACCTTAAATCTTCTTGTTCTTTTAGTTATGGATAGCAATGGTTGCCAATAGGTGCCCACGGAGAACCGCTGTTACATTAAAGTCAACTTTTGTTTGGCAGTGCTTACTTTTCTTTTATGCTCCTTTGTCAAGCAAAGATATAAAATTGAAAATTACAAGAAAGCCCTTGTGCCGACTAAACACGTTCTCACCACCCTCCTCTACACACGTTTTCAACACAAACAATAAAATAAGAAAATAATTAACATCCCAAACAAAAAGAATATATATATATATATATATAAATTAGCATAAAATTTTCAAAAGAAACATGAAAAAGAAAAAGAAAATGTGCGGAGAGTTTAATCTCACGCGTTTATTTATTTATTTATTTTTTTCATAATGATGCATAAAAAATATACAGAAAAGAAAGAAAAAAACGAAAAACTCTTTCGTCGGCGAATGAAAAATCCAAGCAGAGAAGAAAAGTCATCTGCTTGGAAGCTTTCCATTCACATAACTGGCCCCTGCAAGCAACCCATTTCCTTGTTCTGCGTAATCCATACAAGAAAAAATAAGTATCACGATAAGAACAAGACTTTTGACTTTTAACGTTCACCCTCTTTTGACCCAAAAAAGAAGAAAGGAAAAAGCTTTCACCGTCCTACCCTTATTGAGAAATTAGTCAATTCGAGTTGGGTATTAAAATATGACCCAGAATCTGCACCAAGATTCAGAATTTCCAAACTACAGCTGCCCATTTTAGTTTTACAGTTGCACAACAAAACCCATTTCAAGAATTTGCTTCTGTTGCTATTGGCAGAGAGAGGAAAAGTCAGTTTTTGGACTTTTTTTTTGGGAAATAATATTTTTCTTGGGATTCTTTTGTCAATCATACAACCCCACACTGCTATATAATTGGCTTGAAGGGTTCTGGGTTTTGTTTGTTTATTCATTCGCTTCTTTCTTTTGTGCCAAAGGTCATTCTTTTAATTCTTTAAAGTATCAAGTAACTTTCAAAGATTGTTTGAAACATTTATATAAGGCTCTGTAGTTTGGCATCAACCTGAAGCTTTCTTGGACGGTCCTGCCTGTCTTGCTGTTATTAGGTGAGTTCTGTTGTCTTAGATCAGTTCTTCTTTTTGCTGGGTTCTGTGGAACTCATAATATGTTTCCTGATGTTTTGAGCATTTGCTGTGATCTTCTTAAATGCTGAACAATACTGCCTTAATAGAGCAAGTTCAGTCAAATGAGCATTTCAATTAGATGTTACTATTAAGATTGCAGCTTTGAACTTAATTTTTTCTCCTTGCATGATTGTTGGGTAAGTTTACTTTTACTGAACAGGTTTATAATTCTATCAGTCTTGATGATTAATCTTCTGAATTCGTTCATTTCATTATGTGTATCTTTTCCCTTTTGATTTTCTTTAGTTCTTTTGAAACTTTCAAACTGTTGTTTGAGTGTTTTGATAAGATTCCAGAACACTATAACATTACAGTGCTGAGAATTATATCCCCTTTGACATGCAGGTCAAGAATTTTAAAAAGGAATTTGCTCTCTCTGTATTGATACATAATGGCCATAAAGAGAGTTGGGTTAATCAAAGGTTGTCTTCCAGAGGAATTAAAAAAGGTACTTGTATCTGTAGCTTCTGAATGGGGGGACGTAGTGGATGATTTGAATGCCTTACAGGTCATACCATTGAAGGGTGCCATGACTAATGAGGTTTACCAAATAAGTTGGCCCACGAGGGATGGTGATTTTTCCCGAAATGTTCTGGTCCGGGTTTATGGCGAAGGAGTTGAAGTTTTCTTTAATAGGGATGATGAAATTCAGACCTTTGAGTGCATGTCCAAGCATGGCCAGGGACCGCGTCTTCTTGGGCGGTTCCCAGATGGACGGGTGGAGGAGTTCATTCATGCTAGAGTATGTGAATGCTAAATTTCCTTACCATTTCGTATTATTTTCTATTTTTTAGTATGGGTTGCTTTAAGTCTTTAACTAAAGATATTCTTTGGGATACTTTCACTAAATCTGCTATAATTGTCACTACTTTTCTTTATTTCTCTCTCTCTCTCTCTCTCTCTCTCTCTCATGTTATTTTAGTGGTTTCATAGTTATTGGCGTGCTGATATTGTATTATTGGTTGAAAAGAAAAAGTAAAAAAAAGGAATAAGGTCCAATATGCACTTTAGGACTAAATTGGATGGTGCAGAGAGCAAACAGGGTCAAGCAGAACGGTCAAAGTAATGTTTCCCATTCTTTTTAAGGGGGTGCTTTAGCTTTTTAGCTTTGTTTATGATAAGGGTATCTGATTTCTTCTATTGCCGTGAAAGTAGGAAACTGTTAGTCACTAGAAGGATCATTCTCAATTAGCCAATAACTTTGTGAAGATTATGAATGATAATACAAAAGCCTAAACTCATTATACCAGTAAAATTTATGCCCCAACTGTTAGACCTGAGTTTAAAGAAATTTAGTTAATGTATCATAACTTGGATCCACTAAACTTTTTATTTGCAGAACGTTATAGTTACCTGGGTAAAAGAATGAGAGGCAATAAATCATGTAGCTATCCAGATAGATGATGAACTTGTAATAGGTCCTGTTCTTCTCCAGTTTCACCTTTCAGTTACTGAATGTTTCACCAGTACCACTTATGTATAATCTAATTTGAATTAGACGTTAGTGATCTTATATTTTCTAAATGTGAAGCAGAAACAAAAGATGTATGTCATAGTTAAATATCCTTCACTGATCTGCATAGTCAAAATTTCAGTGTTCTCCAAACTCTAAAGTAGCATGCAATTTATTTTTTTCGTCTCCTTTAGTTCAGATTTGAATTCTTCATTTTTCATTCAAATGAAGCTAGACTACAAGTCATTACCAAAAAGGAATGTTTGAGGTTCACTGTATAACCTATTTCTGAAGATCCTTTTTATCATAACCATACTTTCTTTTAAATTCTCAGACACTATCAGCTGCTGACCTCCGTGATCCTGAAATATCTGCTATTATAGCAGCTAAGCTGAGAGAGTTCCACAATCTTGATATGCCTGGTCCAAAAAATGTAGTCCTTTGGGATAGAATGAGGTAACTATATTTTTCAAAAAGTTAAAATTTCCCTTTGAGAATTTAAGACTTTTTATGCAGTTTACTTTTTTTCCACAGAAACTGGCTTAGTGAGGCTAAAACTTTGTGTTCAATAAAAGACACTAAGGAATTTGGCTTGGATACTTTAGAGGAGGAAATTAGTATGTTAGAGAAGGAACTATCACGGGACTATCATGAGATTGGGTTCTGTCACAATGACCTGCAATATGGTAACATAATGATGGATGAAGAGACGAGATCAATCACTTTAATTGTGAGTTTCTTACTGTGTTCTGTTCTTGTTATCTGTTTCTATAGTTTTGAAAGTAATTACACTTACTTTATCAGTTTTCTTCATGTTTCTTGTTTGGTTTAAGATTTCTCTGTGACTCTATCACATAATTACAGAACCTGCTAGGTTATAAGAAACATCCTTTCACGTGATTCCATTTGTGACCTATGATGGTTGCTGAAGTCGAACACTTTAGTTCATTGAACATGAATTTAATTGTTTTGACATGCGACTGACTGTTTTAGTTGTTCTTAATAACTTAATGGTGCCCACTTCTTGAATAGTAGGAAACATATATAAAGGTTGTAGATTGACAATTCCTACCCCCAATACTTTTTATTCAAAAAATGTACAAACTGGAATCAATAATCTGAAGGATTATTCAAAAAGAACAGAACAAGAGAAACCAAAGGGGACTCATGCTCACCCATTTTGTATTCTAGTCCACATCTAGGATTTTATTTATATGTCTATTTTAGTAACCAACCCACCCTTTTCCAGTATGAATTATGGTGTTGATGTTTCTAATTATTCAATACAGAAAATTCTAAGTAGTACTTTTTCAGAATGTGACTTAGCAGCCACTGATGGGTAACTTTTCTTGGCATGCTTACACGTGTATGTGAAAGTTTATGCAAGTTCTCTAGCCTTGCATTCAACAAGCATGATTCAATTCAAGCTCTCAATACAATCATTGTTGGATTTTCTTTTCTTTTTTTTATTTCTTTTAATGTTCTAGCCTAAGAAAGTATACACCAAGAAATGTCTAGAGTTCTGTTGCAACGATTATATATTATAATTACTAATATTATTTGTTAACATGTCCAGGATTATGAATATGCCAGTTATAATCCTGTTGCTTACGACCTTGCAAATCATTTCTGTGAGATGGCGGCAAACTACCACTCTGAGGCACCTCACGTTTTGGACTACAGCAATTATCCAGGTAACTGTTTAATCTGTTAATGATTTGTTCTTCGTTGCATTTTCTCCTACAAACTTTGAGAATTCAATGAAGCTGCAAACATGGAATTAAGAATTTTGTATTGTCTTCGTTATGAATTTAAATATTTTGATTTTCTTGACTGCATTGCATCAGGTCTGGAGGAGCGCCAGAGATTTGTCCGTATATATCTGAGCTCTGCAGGTTAGCCTATTCATTTCGTGATTTCTCTTTTCAATTGTCTGCGATACATGATATTGGTCATTTTTCCTACATTAAACTGTTCAAGTTTCTCATGTTCTGATACTACAACAAAATTAACTTATTTGATTTTCACCTAATCATATATGGCTCATATTATCTGAGACTCTTTACCAGTAGTTAATTGTGTGAGGAAGATTTCTGCAAGATTTAAGCTTGGTTTGTGCATGCTTGAAGCTCAGATTAGTCATGATTGACATTTAACATTCTTGACTTCTGAAAAGTTCCAAGAAATATCATGATGCACCCTCAGCCACCAACTAAAATGAGTTGTTTTCAATTAATCAAGGTTATTACAGTCTGACGTAGAGCAAGTTTTTTAGTATTGAGAAAACAGATAGTAGGAGAAATAATTAAACAAATTCTTCTAAATTAAGTGTTCTCTTGGAAACCTTTGGTGATTCTGAACATACTTCATCTCCATTATTTCTAATAGATTACCAACCCAGTGAAGCTGATGTGGATGAACTAGTTGACAAATCAGAGAAGTACACTTTGGCCAACCATCTCTTTTGGGGCTTATGGGGAATAATTTCGGTAACAATTTCTACTTTTATTACACTTTTATGCTTCACAACAGCTTGTGTCCGAGTGACTGCTTCTTTGTGTGTATAACAAAAATAAGTTCCCTGGTGGTTTTGTAGGGTTATGTGAACAAAATTGATTTTGACTACATGGAGTATGCGAGGCAGAGGTTTCAGCAGTACTGGTTGAGAAAGCCGGCATTGTTGGGTTCGTCAGGTATTTACCTGTGATAAAGCAATAATGGCTTTGTAGCATATTGAGGGTCCTCTGTTACTTCATAAATTTCATCTGAAAGGTGAAATACTCTGTAGGCAAAGGTAAAAAAAAAAAAAAAAAAAAGATGTGTGAGAGATAAAAATAGAATAAATAAAAAAGATGCAGGATCGTGTAAAATGTGTATGTCATTGGCATTGACAACACTTAATATCGAAACAGATGACTTGTAAATAATGTTTTGTTTCTTCTTTCTTTGTTAAATGACTTGTGCAAGTACTTGTTAACTAAGAGTTGTTCAGTGCTCTTGTGAACTTTGTAGTGCATATATTAAGGGTGTTTTGTACCATTTGTCAAATTTCTATATATTTTTGCTTCAAACGCTTTTATTTTCGTGGCATGTTTAGTTACTTAGAATGATGGAAGTTATGAATCGGGGAAGTCGGGACAAGGGGAGAGAAGGAATATGCATAAGATCAACTACTCTCCCCTTGAATTATTATAAAAAATAAAACCAAATTGGTCAAAAAGATAAAATTAGTGGAAATAAAAATAGCAAAACCAAAATAAAGCGGAACAAATTATTGGTCTTATTATTGACACAGAAGACCCAAAAATTTGAGTTCGAGTTCAAAATTTGACTCCTCTCCTTGTACAATTTGTTTAATAATCCTAAAAATTTAGGCCAATTAGCGGGCCACAACATTATCACGTTAGGGATTTGTCATTGGTTTGCATTGATTTGATTTGACTTTAGTTGATTGAACGACTTGATTTATGTTGATATGAGAGTTGATTATTTATCGCCTTTATCAAACATGTGGTTAGAGCAAAAGATCTTTTATCTTCGTGTGGCTATACAAACCCCACAACAACTGAAATATTGAGTCAGCGTCCCATGCTTATCATAGCGGTTGCTAGGAGAGCGGTGCTAGCATCAGTCAGTCGCGCGTAGATGTCTGATCCAACATTAACCATTAATCACATCAGTCGCGTTGATGTCTGATGCAACATCAACCATTGATTAATTTGAGACTCGCAAAAGTCAATGGATTTAGTCGCTGCATCACATGCCCATGCGTGATGCTAGCACCTTCCTTCCTTGCTTGTAAGGACCCGTAGTCCAATGGAAACCCTACCACTCTTATGTTATATATAAGGTAAAATCTGCTCCTTTCCCCATTCATTCGGCTGTTATTACATTTATATTAAATTTCTCCGAGAAATTAAAATCACAATATGGGGCTCTAAACTTGAACCTATGCGGAGATACTAGACAAACTCTTGAGACTGTCAAAAATGGAGTCGATTACGGCATGGGAGCCACTGGTGGCCGCAAACATCAGGTGTTTAGGTGCTTCTGCTCTATCGAAATAAAACGATCCTGATACCAGCTTTTCTTTTGGCTGTAAAGCCAACCAAATTATGGTGTCTGCACCTTCCTCGTTTGTTCTAAGCTTTCCCGAAAGACTAAAACAAATTTAAGAGCAAGAAATAAGAGTAGAATAAAGGAAAAAGAACGAGATGGCAGATATGATGAACATATGGAAGAATTTAGAAGGTTAAGGATAAGTTCCGTACGCTTTAGAGAAACTTGGCAAACTCATGGCAACCCCTGGTGTCTCAGCCCAACCTGGGTGCATTGAATAGAATCCAATCCCCTTGTTTTTGTTTCTTTCAGCCCATTTCTCAGTTAATGCCACCTGAAAATAACAATGTTAGCTCCAGAAAGTAGCTAAAAAAAAAAAAAAAAAAAAAAAAACAGAACTCATGTTGAAACATAATGGAGATCAAAACAGAACCGATACTATCATATGGTATTTCTAAGTATTAAGAATATCATCTGTGATAGGCTAAATACATCAAAACACAGAGGCTCATCCATCCTGGATTTGAGCCAGGAATTTCAACTCACAGGACAAAGAAAAACAGATTTAAGGAATATCATTTGGCATGTATTATTCATAGGTCCAGTAAGAAACTAAAATAAGGAACTGAAAAAGTGGCTAATCCTAACTATTTGAAATCTTTCTATACCCAAGATTATACCACTCAAAGTTTAAATGTTTTAATCTTGGCCGCAAGAGTGTTTTTAGTCATGGATCTAGGGGTGCAAATTAGCTCCTTATTTGACATAATTTAACATTAAAGTTTCCATACTAGTAACTCCTTTCAGATCAAGAAAAAAAGTAATTCCTTATTGTTCATATGATGGAAGAAAAACTCAAGCCTTAAGTTTAGAACGCACTGCATTCTACATCATTGCATGTGACACATCAGAAAGTTGTGTGCAAAAAGCATTTTCTACAACTTACTTTCTCGAATGCTTAGTTTTGCTCCCATTAAATTCACAACAGGTATAATTGTATCACAATATTAAGTTCATCCTTCTTGACATTTGGTGAAGCATAACATAAAAAGGATAAACGTTCACTACAAGAATGCAAACATATTATGTCTCTTACAGATCATCAAACCTGAACTCTCTTGTTCCGAGAATACTGCTGCACCCCATTAAAGTTTTCTTCACTAAACTGCAATAAGACATATTTTGGAATTTGATAAGTATCGGATAGATAGAATTACGTTGCTAACAGAATTTTATTGAAGCAGCTACCTGTAAATCCTTGGTCAAGGGTGTGGCGTACATTCCACCAGAAGAAACAGTAATAACCCGTGCATCAGGTGCAGCTTTCTCCAGCAATGGCAGCATCAATTCCGTCATTGCATAGGTGCCTAATACATTAACAGCAAAGTTCAACTCAAACCTGGAATTTGAAATGACAAAAAAGAAAAAACCGAATTACATTTTAGAAACCGAATGTCTAAAACTAAGCTGTATATAGAGTAATCAAGGTCGCACCCTTCTGATGTGGTAATTCTATTATGCTCAAGCAGACCAGCATTATTCACCTAAAGGCAGTGGAGTATGCACGTTAAGTTTGTCAAAATCAAGCAGAAAGCTATATCACAAGCAAGTAACCAAATTGCAAACTAATGTAATTACTTTAATTCATAATCCCAAAAAACCCGAAATACATGAAAGGAGAAGAAACCATTGTGTACATATATATAAAGTTTGGATGACTCGTTATAAAATTAACAAGAGCCTCGTATATTTAACTGCAATATCATGTTACTAGCATATTAGAATGGATAAATTACCAATATGTGCACTGGAACATCTTTTGAGGAAAACTGCGACGCAAATGACTTGATATCACTAACAGATGAGAGATCACAGACCTGCAAACTAAAATCATATTAAGCCATTTATGATCAAAACAAAAAAATTTACAATCTGTGTTTACTAGTTAATCACATAATTTGCTAAAATATAACATCCGACTAACCATAAAACACTTGAAAGGAACCCTGATAAATAAGTAAGACAATAAAAAGGATGCCATATATACCTCCAAATGAACATTTTGGTTTCCTGTGTCAGACTGAATTTTAGATTGTGCAGCTTCACCCCTCTCCTTATTTCGACATACCATATACACATTTGCCCCACTGAAAAACATTATATAAAGGAAAACAAAAGCAATGAATTAGTTCCTTAAGGTATATTTCTAACACCTGAAGGAAAAAATATATTAGCAACTAGCCAACAAATAAAGCAAGAAAAGCACCGTGATGCAAGTCCCTCGGCAGTCGCAAAACCAATGCCAGAATTGGCTCCTGTTACAATGCAATTTTTCCCTTCTATCCGAGTTTGCGTATCCTCTGGCTTGAATTGCTTTGAATGTTCTCTACAATGAATATACTTCAATTTACATTGTAAAGAGTGTAAAATAGACTATTGCCTGAAGTTAAAGTTTTCACCTAGATCTCTAATGACAGTGAGCATTTTATTTCATAAAATGAGAAATTAAATTTAGCATCTAACATAGAAAAATTTATATGCTTTGCTATTCAACAAAGTAAATGAGCAATTTTTACTGAATAGCTATAATCTTTACTGGGATCAATATGATCCCAATTAAAAATATAGGAATTGGAGCTTACATGAAACCAGACTTGGTGAAATTCAGGTACCCATAAATCCCAAAAGCTGTTTGTCTCCATGCCTGTAAGAGAGAGAAAAAAAGTTCAAACTTGAAAGGAAAAAAGTCATAATTAAAAACACAAGGCTGAATAGAATTGTTTTTTTTTTTCTTCTGAAATATACAAATTGAAGGAAAATAGAACTCATTAATGGAGTACCTTGAGAAGAAACATTGTAAGAGCTCCAACGGATAAGTGAAGTTCAAGTCTGACAGACGCTGAAGTCTCCTGCAGTTTTTGCGTCTTTTTGGGCGGAAACTCTCCCATGGGAGGAATTTATTTCTTTATTTTTTGGTCAAATTGCCGCCTATGCGCGCATATCGTGTACGAATTAAAGTTGCAGTTTAATTTAATGGTCTGACGTTATGCCACGTAGCAGCAAATGCTGCCTCTAATACCAAATCATATAAAGTAGCATTAATTACTTATCGAGTTAACGGATGTAATTGCTTCAAAAAAAGTTCATGGACCCAATTACAATTGGAGCTAAGTTCATGGACGTCTGCAATAGATAACCCAAAAAAAAAAAAAAGGTTATAGAAAGGGAAAAGCCTCACAAATACAATAAGACAACTGGGCACATCTACCACAGGGAAGCCAGAGAATCAACCCCGGGATTATTGAACAAAAAATAAATAAAATTCAACCCAAGGAAACTAAACAAAATCACAAAAAGCTAGAAGAAAAAACAGAGAATAACAAAAACAACAGTAAACAAAACTAATGGCATGTTTACTAATCTGTAATTGGATTAGGAGGAATTGAATTGAAGAGGAATTGAATTGAAGAGGAGTTGGATTGAGGAGAATTAGATTTCAGATTTATATTGAAGTTATTTACTTTTTTTTTTTTTTGGTTGGTCAAATACTGGAATTCATTGCAAGCCACAAAAAGACAAGGCCAAAAGGGTTACATACAGAGAAGTTCAAGCAAACAAGCTGAACGATAGAAAGAAAAACATGCAAACAAAGCTTGAGGGGAGGAAAAGAGACGGTCCTGCAAACAGCAAAAACGTCAAAGGGCCTCGAAGCTTCCAAAATTAGTTACTTCCCGGGGGGCAAGGGAGCCCATCCTTGTTCAAAATATGAGTGAGAGAGGATGGGGGTCGAACGACCCATACATCAGTGCACATCCTCGACTTAGCAAGCATAGCCAAGTGATCAGCAACCTAGTTGGCTGTTCTAGGAATCCAAAACCATGAGCAAGATTGGAAATTGGCTTGAGTGTTGTGAATATTACTTAAGACAAGGTAGATCTCCCACCGACCTCTAGAAATAGAGCCATTGATGCTTGTAAGGACTTCCCTACAATTAGCTTCACAAATAACATTATGGAACCTGTTTTCAACAGCAAATCTGCAACCTTCTAGAGCTACCAAACATTCTGCCATGAGAGTCGACTCTGCCGTTGTAATACAAGATTTCCCTGCCAAAAAAGATCCATGGCGGTGGTGAATAAGGATACTAATCCCTGCCCTCCTTAAAGACAACTCCCATGATGCATTTACATTTACTTTCACCACATTAGGAGGGGGAGGGATCCAATTTCAAATAGGCACACAATTCTGCTGCTGGCTGGACACGGATTGTGGCTTCTTATCCCACGCATCAAAGAACTCGCTAACCCATTTATCATAAATAGCCCTACATCGCTCCTTCCAGATTTGCCAACAAAAGAAAGCAATAACATACCAGGTTCTCTCCTTTTGCTCCAAAGAACCACTTCCAGCTTTGGTAGTGCTCATCAACGAATCGCCAAAATTTGTAATTGTCTGTCTCTCCACCCTAATGTTTAAAGGGCCACCAAACCAAACGGGCTAGACACATGGGCATTGGAGCAAGATGTGTTCCACAGATTTAGCATGCTCATTGCAAATGGGGCAAATAGAGGACAAGGCACATTTTCGCTTGAATAGTTTGAGGGTGGAGGTGACACCATTTCTCAAAACCTGCCATAAGAAGTTTTTTATTTTGGGGGGGCTTTGATATGCCAAACCTGCTTCCAGCATAAAGGATCAATAGCATGTGATGATGAAGGTCATTGAAAGCGATGATTGGAGGTCTGAGCATGGAGCCAATGGTATACCGACTTTATCGAGTAGTGGCCAAATTAGCCAGTCAGATTGCCTGCTACTACTAATACGAATTGATTGAATAGCAGCCGCGTCCACCGGAGAAATAGCATGACGAATAGGATCCAAATTCCACTGATGGGTCTCGAAATCAATGATGGACTCCACACGATGCTCACACTCAACAACCTCACTCGCCAGCGGATTTAGACAAACACCAGGACGACAAGGAATCCATTTATCTACCCATAGTCTAATGCTTGCACCATTCACAACCTGCTATGAAGCACCACGTAACAAAATATCGCGCCTGTCAAGAAGACTCGACCATGCCCAAGATGCACGCCCACTTACAATTTGGAAAATATCTACTTTTCATTACTTGGGACCATAAGGAACTCAGTTCATGAAGCAAGCGCCAGCAATGCTTAGCCAAGAGGGCAAGGTTGAACTCATGCAAATTCCTGAAACCTAGGCCAACCATTTTGGGCGACCTAGAGATTCCCAGCTTACCCAATGAATCCTTCTCTCCTCTCCTTTCTGGCCCAACCAAAATTTAGCGAGAATGGCATCAATCTCCTTGCATAGTGTGATGGGGGAAAATGAAGACATTCATGGGTAGGCAGGGATAGCAAGTGCCACTACCTTGATGAGAACCTCCCGACTAGACTGGGATAAATGACCCTGCTTCCACCCTTGAACCTTTTTTAAAATTCTCTCTTCTACATAAACCAGTGCCAATTTTTTTCGCATGATCCAATAATGTTGGGAGGCCCAGATACAAACCTAGATCAGACACACCTTGCGTTCCAAGGATGTTACAGAGAAAGGCTCGAACATGCACGGGGGTGTTAGGGCTAAAGTGAACACTGGACTTTGTAAGACTAACTTGTTGGCCCGAAGCCAAGCAAAAATCTTGGAGAAGATTTGAGATGTTGAGACAATTCCAGTTAGTGACCTTTAAAAAAATCAACATATCAGCTACAAATTAAAGATGAGAGAGGATTGGCCCACCAGGACCCAATCTAATGCCTTGCAACATATTATCCATAGCTTTCTTAATAAGGAGAGAGAGAACATCACTAATGAAGAGAAATAAATAAGGGGAAATAGGGTCACCTTGGCAGATACCGCGAGATGGAGAAAAGTTTTCCCTCGGCTGCCCATTGAGAACCATTACAAATTGGATAGTGCAAACACAATTCATGATCAAAAGGACCCATCTTGAATCAAAACCCAACTGTAGTAAAACTGCCTAAAGAAAATCCCACTTCACCCTATCATAAGCCTTGTTCATGTCAAGCTTGATACCTATCTCAAACCTCTTCGTTGATTTTCAGAGCTTTAAATAGTGGAAGACCTCATGGGCAGCCATGATGTTATCCTCAATCTGTCTGTCAGAGACAAAGGCTTTATGAGTCGGGGATATGATGGTGTGGAGATGTGGCTTGATTCTGTTGGGAAGCACCTCTGAGAACACCTTGTAGGAATAGTTGCACAAGCTAATCGGGTCTATATTAGGAAACCACTTATGGGCTAGCAACTTATGGAATTAG
Organism: Prunus salicina; assembly: GCA_020226455.1. NCBI lineage: Eukaryota > Viridiplantae > Streptophyta > Magnoliopsida > Rosales > Rosaceae > Prunus > Prunus salicina. Next base: position 5,713,929 of record CM035347.1, read on the forward strand.
GACAATCTGTGTTGAGTTTAGACACTTTGGATTAGAAATGCCTGAAAAGAAATAAGCCATAACACCTTGAATCTTAGTATGAATTACTTCCCAGTAACTATAATAAAAAAATGCCCTGTAAACCATTAGAACCTGAGGTCTTTGAGCCACCCATTTGAAAGGCTACCTCTTTCACTTCATCAATAGAGATTGTTCTCAACAACTCTTGGTTCATGTTGTTCGTGATTACCTTATTAATGGAATCAAGGATCGCACCCCAATTTCTACTGCCACTCATTTGAAAAGGGCCCTTGAAGTAATTCTCAAAAGTTGCTCGGACATGCTTGCTCTCATGGACTCAGGAACCATCATCTCTACGGATTCGAGACACACAGTTTTGTCATCTTCTCTGAATTGTAGCATGATGAAAAAAAGAAGTATTAGCGTCGCCCTCTTGGAGCCATTTGATACGAAACCTCTGCTTCCAGTACTTTCCTGCATGCCCCACAAGTCATTCAGTTTCGTCGTGATTGGTCTCATAAGAGGATAGTTCACTTCCCAGTTGTGCTGTAGGATATCTAGGTGCTCCAAGAGTTTATTGATCTCCACCTTATTATTTTTAAACCTTTTTCTACTCCAACAAATTAACGGGGACCTGCACCTGTTGAGCTTATGATGTCATTGTTGTATCCAAGGGCCAAAGGTAGCCCCTTGCTAAGATTTCGAAATGACCTCTTTGCATTCCTACTTCGAGGCCCAATATGCCTCAAATTTAAACTACTTCTTTTTTCCTCTGGAAGTTCGGTCGGTTGAGACGAGTAGAGGGCAGTGGTTAGACCCCACCATAGGGCAATGGAGGATGGGGCTATTAGGCCACAATTCTTGCCATGCTGCATTAGCCAAGACACAATCAATAAGTTCTTGAACCAAATGAGTGTTCCTAGTGCCATTCCATGTGAATTGAGGGCCACAAAAACCCAGGTCAATCAGTTCTGCATGTGTCATGAAATCGAACAAGTACATGGGGTGATTTGGAGAGTTCACCATGCCACCAGACTTCTCACTTTGCCATATAAACTCGTTTATGTCGCCTCCACATATCCAGGGTGAGTCAGTGGCTTTAAGGAGAGATCTCAACCCACTCCAAAACATCTTTTTGTGCTCATGGTATAGAGTACCATATATCCACGACGCCCGTATACGCGCTCCAGTGTCAAGCATACATATCATAGAGTCAATAATATTCTTTGAAGAGGAAATTACCTCGACTTTCACCATATCATTCCCCCCACAAAGCTTGTCTCATCACTAAACCAATTGGAGGAACATCAAAACCATAACTGTAACCCATCTTCATCTCCATTAAGAACACGACAGTGGGTCTATGCTTCAATATGAGCCAGTGGAAGACTCGAACTATCAAGTTCGACCCTAGTCCCTGACAGTTCCATAGTAAGTAGATCATGACTCCCTTGCAGCTGTTTCAAGCCAACTGCCACCGCCCTGGGATTTTTCTCCCTGCTTATCAGATGTTTCGCCCATCATAAACCTCTAATCTCCAACTTGAACAACCTGTACTCCAGAAGATTTTCAAGTGCAGTAAGGGTATTATCATGCTAGGGTATGTTCCTTCTATGCATCACTTGCCCATAGGACTTTGTTGTTCTCTCCCTTATTTGATTCGAAGATGCCATGATAGTCACATTCTTTGCCTTTTTCTTTGGGGATTCCAAGAAAGAGGCTACATCATCAACTGCACAGCCCTTAAGGCTATGGTTGAAAACATGTTCTCCATATGGCTATCCCTCATTGTTTCAGACCATTATGGTAATTGGCCAAAGGGTTTCCAAATCCGGCCTCAAGCTGAAATGATTGACCATAAGGTCCAAGATCCACTCTTTCTTCCTACATTCTTGGGCCTTGTCTGGACTAGTCGGTTATAAAAGAAGCCCTATTAGTTATTTGGGCTCTAAGAAACTCCAAACTATCTTCTGATGATATTGGGCCTACTCTCCCTGTTGGCTATTTAAATTCGATGTGGACACTAATTTCCTGAATAGTAAGGTTGCTTTTATTTCCGCTGCCATTGAGCGACTCTGTATTTAGCGGATTCACCCCAAGATTTTGTGGCGTTCCTGACCAGGATGAGATTCTTAAGGGGTAGGTAGGTCGACTAACGACAAGTTGGTGGCTACAATCTTGTTCAATCATAATCATGTTAGTTAAGTCTATTCTCTGTAACGGCTGACTTCCGCTCCCCAAGTTACAGCCTAACTCCACCGTAATTGTGATGTGGTTGTCTTGGGTAGATTCAGTACCACAGCTAGTCGCGCGTGTCTCAGCCAAACGCCTCCTACCTCCACCCAGGCATCGAAAATTAAGAGAAGTGGCAGATCTCCTTTCACCCTGAAGGCCAGATCTTGGTTTTGGTTGATTATCAGTCTCTCTTATGATCCATACTCTTGTCTGGACTCCATAACCCCCTTGCCTTCTTATTGTTTCTCCAAGGTGTAGTCCGTATTACAGTAACCGAGCGTTCCACAATTAATAGCAAAAGTCAGATAGGTGCTCATACTGAAACTCAACCAACGACTTTGAGCCATGTAGCCTGGGAAGCCAAAATCCCAGTGGGAGGGGGTTTCTGGTGTTGATTTGAACTCTCACATGTATAAAGCCTCATGCTTGATTTGGGGTTTCATACTCCACCAGCTCACCTATCTTTTCGCAAATCCTTACTGCATTTTGCTTCGAGCATAACTTCAAAGGGACGCCCCATGCAATTTTTGTCTCTACAAACTCTTTTGTCACACCACGATTGGGTATTTTGCCTGCAATTATAGCCCCAATTAATTTTGGCCCATACTCCAGGGTTGAGATTCCTAGGGATTCTTCTAACTGAATAATGAGCTCCTCGGTAGAAGGAATGTCTTTACACCTTTGTCTGGTACGTTCCCACTCATGCTTATGTCGAGGCTCGATTTGAGGTCAAAGATACCCCTGTATGAGACTTGAGCCCTTATTATCTGAATTTGCTTGTACCAGCTGATCTGAAAGTTTACTCACTCTATATGGATTTTTATTGCTTTAAGTGCATACCAGATTTGTAAGGATGCATTAGGAAAAGAACATATATGAGGGTTATGAAGATATGAGAGTTAATGCTTTGGTTGTGGTTTGGTGAAGAGTTGGTTGGTGGAGAGTACAAGGATACTTTAATGGAGTTCCTGAGGCAACGACTATTTCTTCCTAGGATCCGAGGAATGTGAAATGCATTCATGGTAGAGGAGGCAAAGCGGAGATTTGACTGGATAAGAGCTGGGTTGCAGGCTGGTGGGAAGGGGATTAATTACAGATCTAAGGGAGAAAGAGTTGCAGGGAGCAGGAGTTGTGGGGAACAAAGAAGGGATATTACTTAGATTTGGTGGTTGGGCAAATAAATGGCATCATATTTACTTGGATTGCCAAAGTTAAGGCCGCAAGAAAAGCTAAAGCTGGGCTTAGGCATCAGATCTATTAGAATCCATTACTGCTTTTCGGCTTGGTGGGTAGTGTTTACTACTTCCTCTGCCCTCTTTTTGGATTTCAAAAACTAAAGCAAAAGGAGGTTGGTGGTTGGATGTTGGATGGTGTTTAATTTTGATAAAAGATGTAAGGTGTTACGGATTTTTTGGTGTTCAATTCCAGATGGAAACAGCCTCACACAGAGGTGAGGAGTCTCATACTAGAGAGAGAAGCTCTCATTCAAGAGAAAGTTCGAGGTCTGCAGCACTTGCATTTGCATTTGTATTTATCAATCACTTTCGTTTGTGTACCCTTCTAAGTGAATCACATTTCCCACATTGAAGTTGTTTACTAAACCATATGAATTGAGGGGAGTTAGATTCTAGATTCTTATTGAAGTTGTTTACTAAATCATATGGAATTGGGGTAGGAGTGGTACTAATTACTAAAATGTCCTCATTGTTAGGTTAAAGTAGATAACAAATTTGGAATTTTTAAAATTGTGTGAGGTTCTAATGGGTAAAAAAGATGAATTCCTAATGGGTTAGTTCTCCAGGAATTAGAATACCACATCTCACCCAAGAATTGAATTCCTCCAAAATCAAGAATTTAATTCTTAATTTTGTGTGGGTCTTACTTACTTTTCAATTCCTTGATATGAAGTAAACACAAGAATCCTCTATAGGTAGAATTCAATTTCTTATGAGAAGTCCAATTCTTGATTAGTAAACACACCATAAATAGATACTAGTAATCATGGAGGAGATAGCCCATCATTTGCCAATACTAGCACGAGAGAGGGGTGAGGCTATGAAACCCAACGCATTAGTCGCACCCTCATATTTGCTATTGCTACCGCCAAATGTGTAGCTCGATTTTCATGTCTTGACACCCACTCCTATTTGATTGAGGAGAACCATGGAGCAAGTCTTCTTATCTCTAGAATAAAAGGGGGAACCGTCCAATGACCATGATAATTGACATTATTTAGAGAAGATATCACCTCTTGTGAGTCATTCTCAATAATAACCCACTGATGATTGCCATCCTTAGCCAACTTCATCCATTCGATAATAGCTTCGGCCTCAATTTCATCAGAGGTGGAACGAATAGAGAATTTACTCAAGCCACCAAACAACTTACCCTCATGGTCCCGTATGATACACTCCACACCTCCATGCATTGAGATTTTCTTCCATGCACTGTCGACATTCACCTTCACCCATGGAAATTGAGGAGCCCTCCAAGGTTTATCAATACCAATACTCTCTAAAAAATTACCATAAGGTAGGCTAGGGGAGGAACACTTTAGATCATTACATAGTGATACAATACGCCTTATTACATCTTTCGGGCAAGGGCCACGACTAGGGAAAATAGCTGAACACTGACCTTCCAAATTTCCCAGCAAATAACCCCCACCATAGACAGGAGCTCAAGTTGCCTTCCTCTGTTTATAGTTAGCGAAGTCTACAAACCAAGAAACCAACTATCAAAGGAGGTCATCAGTTGAGAGTTGACTTTGTAACATAACAGAGAGCCACAAATATAGGTGACCAAAGGGCACAGAACAATCGCATGTTCAGTAGATTCATCTATCCCATGGTAAAAGCACATATGAGATTATCCTTTGTGTCCCATAGGAACAAATTGTGAAGGGTGGGGAGAGCATCAGAAAGGGCACGCCAAAAGAAAAGTTTGATTTTTGGAATGACCTTCAATTTCCAAATGGCCCTCCAGACATGTTTGTCTACTTGATGAGAATTATGGGACAACATAGATTGAACCCCACTGATATTGGCCATAGTCCAATGATAACCATTCTTAACAGAATATGAGCCATCCTTATTCCATGGCCAAATGAGACGAACCCCACTGTCCCTATAACCAAGAGGGATCGCACGAATGAGACAACACATCACTGAGTCAATGAATCTATCTATAGCATCAAGACACCAAGACCTGGTCACATGGTCAATGATCTCATCTACCATAGTAGGAATTTGACCAATAATCATTTGAGAGGGAAGGGTGATGAATAGATTCATGAGGTAGCCAATTATCACTCTATATTCTGACATTTGCTCCATCACCACTTCAGATCATTTGGCTCCTTCCATCATAATCTTTCTCCCTTCTAGAAGGCTAACCCAGGCCCAAGAAAGACGTGGTCCTCGTCTTGCATTTAAGAAATCACCATCAAGAAAATACTTGGCACGAAGAACTTTGACCCAACACTCATCAAAATTACTCTAGATCCGCTAGCACTGCTTAGCCAACAGGGAAATATTAAAATTCTCCACATCCCTGAACCCTAAACCCCTATCGGACTTGGGTAAACACAATAGCTCCCAATGTTTCCAATGAATATGAGAACTTGAGTCACCATTGTTCCACCAAAACTTACTAAGCAGCCCCATTAATCTGCTTACATATAGCAGAAGGGAACTTGAAACAGGACATAGAAAAATTTGGAATACCCAATGCTACTGCTTTATGAGAACTTCTTTCCCTGCCAAATTAAGCCACGTTGTCTTCCATCAATGTACTAACTTGAGAATTCGATCATAAATGTAGTTACGAGCCCTCACCTTAGATCTACCCCAAATGGTTGATAAACCCAAGTAGAGACTAGGATCAAGAGTAGCATGAAATACCCAAAGTTTTACAGATATCACTGCCTGTAGCAGGAGAGGTATTCGTGCTAAGAAAAATTGAAGATTTATCGTAGTTTAACATTTGCCCTAATGCCACACAATAAGTGTCCAAAATATTTTTCAAAACACGACAATTTTGCTTTGTAACGCGTATTAAAAACAAGGAATCATTTGCAAATAATAAGTGAGAAATAATAGGGCCATTACGACAAATCTTGACACCATGCAACCTGCCCAAATTGACAGTACTCTCAACATTCTTCGATAGTACCTCACTAACAATGATAAATAAATAAGGGGAAAGAGGATCCCCTTGTCATAATCCTCTGGAAGGAACAAAAGATTCCCATGGCTGACCATTGATGAGGACAGAAAAGGAAATAGTTGTAACACACCTCATCACCAAATTAACCCACAGTCTGCTGAAACCCATTTTAAGCATGGTAGCTTCAAGAAAATCCCATTCGACCTAGTCGTAAGCTTTGTTCATATCCAGCTTCAACCCCATCTCACCAACAAGACCACCCTTTTTAGTCCTCAAATACTGAAACATTTCATGGGCTACCAACAAGTTATCCTATACCTGTCTTCCTAGGACAAAAGTATTTTGGTAGTAAGAAATGAGATGGGGAATAATCACCTTCAGTTTGTTTGCAAGAATCTTAGATAAGATCCTATAGGCATTGTTGCATAAGCTTATAGGCCTATACTGGGAAGGATATTCTCAGGGCTTTGGATCTTAGGAACCAGAGCAATATTCGTGTGATTAAATTGCTTGACAGTCTTCCAACTCTCTGAATAATTTTGGGCAGTCCCAACGATAACCTCATTAATTTCCTCCCTGTAGTTGTGGTAGAAAAGACCCGAAAACATTAGGGCCAAGGGCTTTCAATGAGCCAAGCTGAAAAACAAAACTTTCTATTTCCTTAATCTCGACTGATCGACAGAGATCACGGTTCCACTCTTCAATAACTCCATGGTGAATGCAATCCAGAATCCCATTCCAACTACAAGTACCAGCTGAACGAAAGAGATCCGAGAAATAAGACTTAAATGTTGTTTTAATCTCATCCTCCTTGTCAATCCAGCAACCACCTTCACCCGTGATTTGGGTGATTCGATTCCGATTTCTTCTGATCTAGGTAGACATGTGAAAAAATTAAGTATTACGATCACCATAATTTACCCATTGAATATGAGATTGTTGTCTCCACTACAAATCCTCACGCTTCCAGTGCTTAGTAATGAGTATAGATAACTCTTTTTTGCGATTCATGTTAGGTGACCCACTATGTTGCAGACGATCGAACTCCCTCATCAATCCACTATTGAGCTTCTGATTATTTGGGAAGTGAACATCTAGAGCAAGAGACACCCACCCCTACTTCCCAAGCGACTTGGACAATCTCGGCACAGCCAGGATCTTCTGCCCAAGCGGATTCAAACTTGAATGACCTTCTGGACCGAACAATGGGGGGTTGGTCTCCAATAGAATGGGACAGTGATCTGAGCCCAACCTAGGTTTATGCAATACTCTTGAGTTTGGCCAGAGATCCAGCCATTTATCCTTCACCAAACCCCGATCCAATCGTTCTTTTATAGAAATTATGCCATTCTCGACCCTGACCCACGTGAACTTGGAACCCACAAAACCAAGATTGATCAACTCATTACCGTTCATGAAATACTGTAAATGACACGGGAATGACACCATGGAAGTCCTCCACACTTTTCATGATGCCAAAGAAGTTCCTTGAAATCACCGATGCACACCCACGGCTCGCTCACACTAACTCTCAAATTTGAAATTCTCTTTTCAAGTAATATTTTTAGTTGCAGACATTGGTTGGCGGATGTGTTTCTCACTATGCATTTGAGTTCGAATCCCCCTTCTTCCTGTAGTTTAGATTATATTAAAATAGTATATCGTTTATATAAAATAAATAAAAAAATAAGTAATATTTTTAGTTGAACCAAGAAACAAGTCGGCTTAGGGTGCACATTTGATCCCAACCAGTAAGAGCATGTCTAATGTAAGGGCAAGGGGCTAAGTGTTTTTTTAGCCTTTCAAATTTTTTGTGGTTCTAGTGGTGGTGAGGGGCTAGGGACTAAAACTCAAAACTTGTTATTTTGGTATATTATTATTTTATTTGTGATAATTAAACATCAAACAATAAGAAAAGCAACACAAAAATTCATTTTTGGAAACAATTATGAACAAAATGAAAAAAGACAAGCAATTTTTTTTCATTTTCATTTAATTTTGTAGTTAGTTGATGTAGAACAGATGGCGGAAGAAATTGAAGAGAAGTTGGAGCGACGCGCGAGCAAAGGCAAATATGATAAACAACAGATTTAGGCTACGAGTTCAGAATCGGGCCCATAACCCATCGATTCAGAGAGAACACCGTCGCGAGTAAAACTCATCACTTTTCCTTGATGTGTGGGCTTTTTCGGGCATCTGAGATGGTTTACTAGTCTGAAATCTAGTTTTAAAGTTTTTGGAAACTTTGTTATTTTTATATTTTAATTCCTTTGTTATTCCTAGGGTTTCTAGAAGTATTTAAGCATACTTTACCCGTTATTGGGGTTATGTTTTGTTATTCCAGTTTATCAAATAAACCTTGAGGTTTCCTCATATCTTCCTGGTGGATTCCATAGTTACATGTTTTAGGCTAAGGTTTAGCCAATCAATTGTCACGTTGTGTCATTATTAAGACAACATATATTCGTGCCTCTAGTACACATGCTCAACTAGATCATTTCAAAGACTCATGAACATAATCAGACCTAATTTGTACATAACGATCCATATAGCCCCCAAGATTTTGTTTGTCTATACCCATTGGCTCGAATTCTTCATCATTTGGTCGCTCATATATTCTTGCTTTCCTTGGGTTTATTGGGTCAACTTCTTCTACATCTAATTCTTCTTTGTCTTAGGCATGCTCATCCTCCACAACTATGTTGCACCGATACGGATACGGGTACGGCGATACGATACGATACGATACGCCGATACGGCAAATTTCTAAAAAATAGGATATGGGTACGGCACCGATACGGCAATTAAAATAATATAAATATAAAAAATATAAAAATTATATATATATGTAAAATTAGCATTATGGGCTTTTTTTCTAGTTCCTTATGTTTTTCTAGGCCATATATGACTTGTTTCAATTTTGGGGCTTTAGCCCAAATGAATGCTTCAGAATTAAAAAGGTATAAAACAATTTTTTTAACAAAGCCCACCAAACATGAAACTAAAACGGTGCGTATTGAATTAGGGCACCCAATCATCTTCTTCTCTACTTAGCCGCATCTTCTTCGCTCAGCAACTGCAGATTTGCAGCGGCTACAAGTGCAAGTAAGTTCTTTTCTTCTTCATTCTTCCTTCTTCCTTCTTCCTCCTTCCTCCTTCTTCTTCTTCTGTTTTAGTTGCCGTCAAAGTTACCCATTGACGTATCGGGACCGTATCAATGGAGTATCGGAGCCGTATCGTAAAGTCAACATCCTAGAAAAGTCTACGATACGCCACATGGCGTATCGGATACGTATCGATGCCGTATCGGTGCCGTATCGTATCGACACCGTATCGGATACGAGCATACCCCAAAAATCCGGCGTATCGGTGCAACATAGCTCCACAATCATGTTTTGCAGGATTATGTAAGCTATCATGATAGTTCGAAGGGTAGCCATATTCCACCTTCGAGTAGCCCCTCGAATGATGCCAAATCGAGCTTGCAGTATACCAAAACAACATTCAACGTCTTTATGGTACGTCTCTTGGTACTTGGAGAACCTTTTTTTTTCCTCTCATTATTGGGCTTTGGAAACGTTTTCACAGAAGTATCCCACTTTGGATAAATACCGTTTGCCAAATAGTAGCCCATGTTGTAGTCGTGTCCGTTGACATTGTACACCACCTGAGGTGCTCGACCTGCCGTGAGTTCATTAAACACCGGTGATTGTCCAAGCACATTGATATTATTTTGGAACCAGGAATTCCAAAATAGGCATGCCATATCCAAGTGTTGAATGAGGCAATGTCCTCTAGAATTATAATGGGGTATTTTTTATGACCACTAAAAGCTCCAGTGAATGAGTATATCGGTGTTGGCACAAAATATCCTTCATAAGCATCTTGTCATGGTCTTCCCTATATCGGTTGATGTATTCCCGACCTTATTGAGAACCTTGTTCAGTGGGTGGATTGGAGGATGAGCTTTGAAATTCTGACATGGTGCCAAGGATAAGAGCGTTTTTCGAATGTCTACTCTCATCATCTTCTTCACGATCTCGATTCATCTTCTTCAACAATCTCTTCATTGTGAAATGATAAGAAAAGATATCCATGTGTTGGATTTTGAAGTATAAAGATGAGTTTATGTGAGAAGAAGATGAAGGTGAAAGCCTATTTATTGAGGTTTGAATGTAGAAATGTAAAAAAACTAAAAAGAGGCTCAACTAACCATTGAAAATTGGGAAAAAAAAATTACAAAAAAACTAAAAATCCTAGCAACTAGCCGTTAGGCAATTGTCGTTGAAGGCGCCACGTGACATATCATAGGCCATTGCATTTGGAAAAGAAGCTTTTGTTGCGCCCCTTTTTTCAAAAGCTGACCGTGGGGCACACTCTAAGCCAACACTTGGGCAAAACGAGAAAGTTTTTTTTTTATTTGAGGACATATCTGGCCCTAACCCATGCTAGATAAGTCCCATTAAACATGCTCTAATAGTTCCACACCTAATCAAATCGAATTGAAAGTTTAGTACTAAAGGACCTGACCCAAATTCCACTTTGGAATCCGAGCCGAACCCTGTGCATGATCGACACCTGGCGGGTGCCGAGTACAAATGACCTAATTGCCCTTCTTGTTAAGAACTCAGTTTTCTAGCAACTTAACTGTACTACCTTTTACTACCTAACCTTGTGGCTACACCTTGTAACCTCAGGCTGCCTACGTACCCTTACTGAGGGATCAAGCCACACGTAGTTCTTTCTTCTACCTCTGGTTCGCCACTTCACTAATACTGTCAATACCCTTCTCGCAAGCCTCGGAGATACTACTTCTATCCGTGCCGCAACCTCGCACCGCATAACTTAGGAGTCCCCTAAAGGTTCCACTATGCCTAGGACCCATGTCCCGGGAGTTTGGTTTCGATCGGACGGTCGGATTACCCCCGATCGCACGATTAGACAATTACCATAAACCTAGCCCTAGGGTTGGCATCTCTGGAGTATCCGAGACTCCGTTTTACTATCCGCCGAATCCTATATGATCCTGGGACTACCTAGATCAACATATCTGAAAAAGGCTATGATCCAACGGCTCAAACCTATCGGACCCGAAAATCACACTCTAGGCGAGATCCGTTCGGGGTTCAAACGTTATCCGAATTAATATCTGCGAAATCCTACGCTCTCTTGAGGACCAAGGGACCATTCTAGCACTGTATGGTCCCCACCCTGCTGCCCACGCACCACCACATGCGCTGGCAATGCGTGATGCCCAAAGCGATAACGCTTTGCTGGAAAATCTCCAAATCACGGCTCAAGACTCCTACCTTAGGTGTAACACCCTATTTGGAGCCACTTTTATTCTTGGACCTACCCCAAAAACTGGCCTGAAGTGGCTGGAATCTCAACCCGAAATTCGGCCAAAACCTAGTTCCCAAAATCGTTCTTCTACACGTGAAATCAACCAATTTCTACCCAACAGGCAACTAGAACTCAAGGAGTAGATGAGAAACCATACCTGGATCGATAAATTCCATTCGCCGGAGCCGTCAGAAACGGCGTCTAAAAGTTCAAAGGAAAACCGATCTTCCCCGGCTCGTGGCGGACTGTCGTGGTGGGGTTTCAACCCAAAAGCGTTCGCCGGACCTTGCTGGTCATTTTCCGACCGGTCCCACGACCTGGCGTGGTTGGAACAACCCAGGCGCCGGCCAAATGTGGCTGGCCTGTTTCGCGCGAAGGAGGCAGTCGGGGGAGAGGGGAGGAGAGAGAGAGAGAGAGAGAGAGGAGAGAGAGAGAGAGAGAGAGAGAGAGAGAGAGAGAAGTCAGTTTTTAAAATGTCTGACCTGGCAAATTACTATTTTGCCCCTTAACGTATTTTGATCGTATCTCCCTCAATACAACTCGGATTTGAGCCTACTACGTGTCTGCGGACTCATCTCGTTGCGCTCTACTCAACGGTATAACTAAAATCCCCAAATTGCTTCCCGATTAGAAAGTTAACTTTTAAACCAATAAGATATTCTAGGGGTATAATGGTCTTTTACTATAATAAATTAATTATTAATTATTAATTTAGGATTAGGTTGTTACAAGTACACTGACTCATAATTACTCCGTGTTCAAAATATTGGTTAATCATATAAATTTTGACCTATCAAAAATGAGTTGAACTCTCTTCTGAACTGAACTGATCCTTATTCAAACTTAAGTTTGCCAAAAATACGATAGTGTTATGATCTTTTTATGCCATAACCAAAAAGAAATATACAAATTAAATTTTGGTCCAATGATACTCTCAAAGCATTTCTACAACACTATATATAAACTGCAGTACCCACAAGCTATAGAACACATCTAGACGATCGGATGAAATTATCAATGAAGTATTTCCCCAATACCATGTAGACAATAGTGCGCCACAAGCTGCAATATATATCTCTGTTTCTAATGTTTTTTTTTTTTTGGTCTGAATATATATCTTTGTCTCCGTATTTATTTTACGGACTTTAAATTGACCACTTCGAGTCATCGTAATTTGGGAAAGGATACTCAATATTAATGTTAATCTTTTATCATTGCTAGGGTCCTATGAAAAAGATTGGGGCTCAAAAGAGATTATTTGATGGTACACCTGGCCGCCGAAAACTCACCCCTTGGAGCGGGTTGGTTCGGTTGCCAAGCCCTAGTACACCATGGTTGATGACTCAGTCTGTCATTGTCAATGTTCCATATTTAGGATTCCCAAGAATTCATCTCAGTAGGTTCTCTCCATTACCAAGGAGATAATTGAACTGCGTCAAGAATGTCTGCCAATCACTCTTTGAATTTTGTTTTTCATCTTCTCAAATCATTGTTTAGTGGCCAATGAAAAAGATATAAGATTGCATTAAAAATTTGTATTGAGATGTATTATTTCTATACAGCTTAAGAAAGCTTCTCTCATGAAGGTTGATCATACAAATTACAATACACACATTGATACACATGTATAAATCCAACTTACCGCACAACCTGTATGCTCTATGACTCAACTAATATGCTCCAGAGACCAATGGCCAAGAACCGCTATAACATTTACACTCTAAATGCAACATACATCATTGTTGAGTGTTGTTGACAAATTAATCATGGCAAAGAATGAATGTAACTGGCAAATTTAGAAGAAAAAAATTTCACTAGTTGTCAGAACTCCCACCTGGAGTGCATTAGCATCCATCAACGCTCCCAATCAGAAATATCCTGCGCCGGGAAGCAAGTTCAGGAATAGAAGACCAAACCTTTTAAGGTATTCATGAAACAAAGTCGTATAACAGATGAAAACACATGCATAAACTCAAACCCAGGAAAAAGCAAGTTGGTTAGGTACTAGGATCATCGCCTCTAACTATTCTATTAATTTTACCTAGTAATAGTAGAATTCAGAAAACCAACCAGACATAAATCACTTCACATGCCTAGCATCAAAGTACTCACTTGTTCCAATTTTAAGCAGTTCATTCCAACATCAATACCCATATCCATTGCGATTTCCTCATTTTCAATCTCTGCATCAGTGAATGTGAGGGCCCGTTGAAGCTTCCTAGAAGAGAACACCTCAACCTCAGCCATATATATGGCAGTCACTGGTCGATGATCAGAAAGTTTAAGTTCAGCCCTTCTATAGCTCAGTAACCTCATTCCTCGGCCATAAGAAAGAATGCGGTCACACCTGAGAAATGGAGGCACACTAGGGTAAAAAAATTTCAAGGAATTGATGGACAAATCAAAATAGAAGAAACACAATGTACATGGAAAAATAATTCAAACACTCATTAAAATACGAAAGAAAAAATTTCAAAAATTCATTAAAAGTATATCTAACATCACTGTAATGTTACTGAGTAATGAATTATGTTACGATTTCTCAGATTAAGTCTCTCGAGTACTAGAAGAACGCATGTCAGGAATCACCAACACACATGTATATTTGCTAAGGGCTGTTGGTAACCATATTTTAAAATACAAGTTATTCAACACGAAACCTACCACCCATAAGTCAAAATCTCAAAACAAACCAAAACTTTTAAGATCTTTAACTATTATCGCAACAGTTAAAATAATTAGGAGAATCATAAAGCGACATTGACAGGGAAAGCCAAAAAAATGAAGGTGTTATGTGGTGGTAATCGCAAAACTACAAAAAAATAATAATAATAATAACAGATGCATAGCGCATTGTTTAATCTACGAGCATACAATGTCAGGGAACTCAAAAAGGCATTCAATGTTTAGTGGTACATACTAATGATGACCAGATAGATGGACGGAACCAATAAATCTTTTATGACATGTTACAATATAACAAGCTATCATGCATTTGTATTAGTTTAGTAAACATTGTAAAACCTATATTAAGATTACTGCAAAAACATACCCAAAAAAATTCCAAAATCAGCCTGAAAAGGAAAATGGTGGACACGCAGTTTCGCAAAGCATTAATTGAAACAGAACACCTGTATTATTATATAAAAAGTAAGCCAAAATAAACATACAGATATGGAGATCAACGCAGGCCTACCATGCTGGAGTCCGCCTCCCAGTCTTCGGATCATCACCGTAGTACTTCTCTGAATTAGCCTCATATTTATATGTTGGTGGAAACTTCAGAACACCCTCAGACCATCCATCAAATGGACGACCTTTCTTAAGTTGTCGTGCAAGCTGTCAGAATAAATGTCAATGTGCTTAATAGTTATGTTTGAAATCCTGGTTAACTTCACTGAAAAGCTAAAATTCAATCAATTAAGAAAATTCCATTGGCTCAATCTCACCAAAATGTCCCGTCCCTAATTTGCACTCGAGTCATATTATAATTTTTATAAGCAAACACGTCGTGCACTAAAACACACAACTCCATTAATGGAATGGCTGAACAATCAGTCATACACATTGGGGTTATTTGATTTACAACACTCAAGCTATTGGCTTCAGTTTTTCGATTTTCCAATCCAATGATAAGCCAGGAGAAGAACACAGTTGCATGGAATGCTACTAGACAGAAAAGTATATCAATCAACAAAAATAATTTCAATAAAACAAACTAGGTAAAAGATGTACCTGGTCGTTCTCAAACAACTTGGACCACTCCTTTTTGGAGATAAGTTCTCGTGTTTTTTCATATGACAAGTTAAGGCGATAATTTAGATCGCCCAACCAAATTATTCTTCTGCAGGAAAGAGAAATATACTTTTACTGTAATTTCTTCAGGAGGGATAAATATGTCCCTAAAACAATAGTAAATTAAAGTTATAGCGTAGTTGAAACTAATTTTTCACATCAGTTGACTAGAATGTGGATAAGCCAAGGTTTGCTTTTTCCCTATAACAGAATTATATGTAACTTATGTAGTTTTATCATTTGTCTGACATGAGATGCTCGGGTATAGGAAAACCACTAATTGAAGAATATTGCATTCAAATAATGTTACTGTTATCCAAAGACAGAGGCTGTTCTTGACTTACAGTTCCTGCTAACAGAATGTCTTATCCATTTAATTTTTAAAGTGTGTTTCAATATCCAACAGTTTTATTAGGAGATTACTACTTATAAATATTTAGTTGCTATTCTAGAGTCTGATGAGACGATTACTTTAGTAAGTTCTCTAAGTTAAACTCCCCATGTTTTTTAAGTTAAGAATAAAACTTGGATTCTAGAATAGCCAATATAGTGCAACGCATCTTTCTTTATGAGTTCCAAAAGATTCTCTGCAAAAACTGATGACAGTTCATATCATGCAAAGTGGAAACATTTCTTAGTTTTACGAACATGAATAATTGATGATTCATGAACCATAATTCCAATTTCCACCAAGACAATAACCAACAAAAAAGAAGAAAAGAAGAAGAGGCATTAGTTCCAAAGAAAAGAGTATTGTAATTTAGTAGCCACAAAATACTCACTCATGATCATAGATACTTCTGGGAAGTCCAGTATCAGAAAATGAATGAAAGTGAGTTCTTCGATGTATTTCATGCACATCAGCATTCCTTTTTATTTCATCTCCATCTTTCTCACCTGCTGTCAGGTGAGTGCACACAAAACAAAAAAACGTCTGATACACGGACATGCTGACAGATATAGATCCCTGAGAAAATTAAGAGTTGATATCAAATAAATGAGTAGAAACATTATTCTTACTATTATAAAATTACTTTAGGAGGTGATTGTAGTGTTGAATATAAAGGCATGAACATATGGAAATGGGACACAGCACAGGATTATTACCACAAGTATCTACTTTCAACTTATTCGAGCAAATCATCTAAGCAAAACAAGTGCAATCTCCTAACCAAGAGTTCTATCCAGAAATTAATCAATTAAGAAAAATAACACATCAATAGTTGATAACGATAAAATAATTTTTAAATTAAAGGAACAAGTCTCTAGACAGAACAAAAGTTAACCAAATCATATTTATGTTACGAAGCTACAAATTTCATTCGTTGAACGCTCTTAACAAAGAAGAAAAATTACAAGGTTCATGTGTTGATCACTTGCCAAACCCCAGAATCTAACGGGTCCTAATATGGAATAATATCCATTTAAATTAATTTTCTGTATATGGCTCATGTACTTGGGGTGCTACAAAGTGAGGAAAGTACAAATTTGCTAAATGTTCACCCATGGCTTGTACAGTATGGTTATCAGCCATATGAAAGTCATACTGCAGTTAGAATTCCACATCAGTGGAACAATGGATCCATTACAGAAATGTGAGATTATGTTAGCAAAAATACAAAAGAAAGAAAATAACTGTGAGATTATCAAATAAATATAAACAAAAGCAAGAATTAAATATGTTGGCCATCTACCAACAACACTCATAATGAGGAAAAAGAATTCACATAAAATGGAGATAAAAAACTTGTAGCATAGAAACAAACCTTGTTACCAATATATCCCATGACACCAACACCAACAGTAGACACCTTTACGTTCTGAATATGCTTACGCAAGCTCCTACGAACCCATACAGTGAGGAAAATCCCAACCATCTGCTTACTTACAATCCTTACATATGATGATCTTCTTTTCCGTTTCATTAGAGACTCAAGATCAATCTCTGCAAGCAGAGCTAATTCTGATGCCACGTCATTCGTAGCTGACTTGAAAGAATCGTAGGTTCTGAAAGACTTAGAGGACTTGAAAGACTTCATTGTTCGAAAGGAATTTCGTCTGTCTAATAAGTTCTGCGATAGCAAATTTAATGGAGGCTCCGGCCAGCTCAAACCAATCCTTTCAGACCCACTAAGCATTTTGGTTAACTTTCGATTTTGTTGGATACTAGAAGTTTCTTCATCTAATGAACAATCATCAGTCCTCAAGCAATATAACCTATCTAATCTCTTTGGAGTAGAACTTTGCCTTTGTAAATCCTGTCCAATTGGCAAGTGTGGCTTACTACTATCACTAAAGTCTGGAACTCGAGAATCAATATTCACTATTTCACTAGTGATTGACGTTCCGTTGCTGTCACCAGAATCTTTGGGTTCGTCATCCAATGGATGGACTTCTTCACCAACATCACTATCACTTTGGAGTAACATCTCCTCTTCAATATCAGCGATATCACCAGATGGCTTATACTTTGATGGAGATGGAGGATCGCTAAAGGATTTAACCTTATTCGCTGCAGGTCGAACTCTATCAAGTGCTTCACGAATAATGTTTTCCCACTTAGTGATTGGGCGCCTATCTTCAGCACCAAAGATATTTCCAGCATTTAAGGGTACAATCTCCTGAAGGCTGAAAATTAAGCATTTTTCTAAGATTAACTCTTGAAAATGAAAAACTGATTCAGACAATATAGATCAAAGTGGTAGAGGATATTAAAGAGGACAAAAGAAAGCACGCTCACTTTGATCTTGTACAAAAATTCAAAGACAAACGTGACAGGTATAAAATCCAACACAATGATGTAAGGCATTTTCAATAGCATTTTTTTTATTTATATTTTATCTGATTTCAATGAACAACAACATTTACATAATAAACAGATCATGATAGAAACAGCATAAGATCCCTAAATGCAGAATCAGTGAATCAAGGAAAGGGGAGGAGGAGGAGGAGTTGGGGCAGGGGGGGGGGGGGACCAATCCAACACTTACCCAATCACGTAAAAGTCAGCTGGCTCATTAATATCTAGCCAACCATCAATATCCAAGTCATCAGGTGGAATTTCTCCTCCAACATTCCATGTTGTAGCACATACTCTGAAAACACCCAAAGAAAAGATCAGCAATTAAAGGCTAGACTGATAAACCACCAACTTTGCAATAATAATGTTTAGTTAACTACGGTTTACTTTGACATCACAAAAATACAAGGAGCATCAAACCTCAATTCCTTTGTATTTATATACTGTGCCCTGAACGTCTCTGATTTTCGTCTTCGTACCCTTGGAAGCACTTCTGATTAACCAAAAAGAAAGAGGAACAAATTAATCATGAAATTAATTGGAAAAAGAAAAAAACAAAAACAAAAAAGGCAATATATTGGAATTTGCATATCCCATGGGATAAAATAAAAAATATAACACACAAGATACTCAAATCAGTAGTTCAGGACTAAAAATGCATATGACCTCTGACTCTGAGACTAAATAATGTTACAAAAATCCAAAAGCAATTGGTCAAAAGTTAAGAAAATAAGAAAACTAGGTGCCTCCTTGAAGACTTGAAGCTGTATGAAAGTCACATTATTCACTTTCGTCTTCAGTGCAAACTTTTAGCCGCAGAAAAAAAAAATTAGTAAATTTGTATCTCAAAAAGGTGCCAAAAAACAGTGTTAAAATGATATGAAATATAGTAAAATAAATGAAGAAACAAAAGTGGCCAAAATATTACCACTAGCATCATCACTCTCAGACTCATCTTCCTTAATGTCTTTAAACCTTGATTCTCTTCCCCGTCGAGGAAACTCTGCGAAACCCATTTTACAGTCAGGCTAAAACCCCAAACGCATACTCCTTAAAACACGAAACAAAGTCCCAATTAACTCAAATAAACAAAATTCACAAAATTGAACCACATCAAAAACCCAGTTCGCATTGAAAAAAAAAACCCATAATCAGATTTATCACAATTCAAAACACAAAGAACAAAGTATGAAAGTTCAGTTTTTTCTTTTTTTAAAAAACAGAAAAAAGAAATGTGGAAATTGAAGGACCTTGGGTATCGGAGTCGGCATCACAGTCGGAATCGGCGTCGGTGTCGGCGCTGTAATCGGATTCTTTGGCGGAGAAGTTGAGCCATTTGCGCATGACGACTCCGGGCCAGAAGAGCTGTAGGCACGACCAATCCAAACAACACATTTCAGCCCAACTCCTCTGCACATTTCTCTCATTTGCCCAAAAATTAACAAGAAAACCAAAACCAAAAAACAATAAAATGGCCCACCTACCTACACAATATATATATAGAGAGAGAGAGAGAGAGAGAGAGAGAGAGAGAGTTACCGGCTGCTGGTTCTTTGAGTGGGGCTTCATCTGTGATTGAGAATGCATGGTTGCAGAACATAACAATTAACAGGGTACAAATTAGAAGAAGAAGACCAACAATGAAGTAAAGGCTTTTGATGGAGAAGGAACCAAAGATTTCTTAAACTTCTAACCAGAATTTCCGAAACTGATGATTGTAAAGGAGGAGGAGGAGGAGGAGGAGGAAGAAGAAGAAGAAGACTACCGCCACAACGGTTGGAAAGTAAAGAGGTAGTTGAAATTGGAAGTTCGACTCGTAAATTTCCGTGCTTTGACTTCCAATTTTAATTTTTTTTTTTTTTAAAGTGAATTACAGCTGCTATATCATGTTGTTTTAAATAATTAATTATACTCCAGCATTCAACTAAAAAGAAATTAATAATTAATTCAGGGTTATGTTACTGTCACTTCAAAATAATCATTCTTCAATCCTCTAATAAAAGAAGTAAATGCATAATAATTATTTTATAGTGTATAATTAAGCCTATTGAAAATGATCATTATTCGCATTCCCTCCTATAGCACGTCTACTTATAGGTAATGGAAATAAGAAGAAGGTCAATGATTTCCATTCCTGATTTCTCATAGGTTTACTTACAAATAAAAAATCATTTCATATGTGAGTACCACTTAAAATTCCTTCATCAAATAGCCTAACAAATGGAAATCAGATCAACTATCCCTTCCTAGTTAATCCGATTCTCATTCCTTGTTTATAGTATTCTATTTCTTCTTATTCCCATTACTTATGGGGAAGAATAATTATGATTGTTTTTTCTGTTATTTACAAATTGTTAATGAAATGTAGCAAAAAAAAAAATGTATCTACTATTAGCACTTGTTAATCAAAAAATTCGAGGATACCATTGACACATAATACCAATGTAGGAGTTTTGATGTTATCGTCACACAATATAATTTTTTATGTCAACGGCTATAAAAAATAATGCAGTTTAGGGCTGAAAAAATATTTAAATAATATTTAAAATTAAAATTTGATGTTATTTTTCTTGTGTTTTAAACTAGGGGTGGGCTCGATTTGGTTTGGTTCGGTTATGAGGCCAAACCGTGCGCCGAACCGTGAACTTCGGTTTGGAGAAAATCCAAACCGTGCGCCGAACCAATGAGGTGGGAAACCGATCATCTCGGTTAACCGGTTACCTCGGTTTGGTTTGGTTTGGTTTGGTGCAAAACCTACTTGAAAACATGTAGACTCTAAAATTCATTCAAACTCAAACATTCATTCAAAACCTACTTGAAATTCATTCACCATTCACATCACAACATATTCAAATTCATTCATTCAATCAATCCTTTCAATTCAAACTCAAACATTCATTCAAAACCTACTTGAAATTCATTCACAATTCACATCACAACATATTCAAATTCATTCATTCAATCAATCCTTTCAAACTAAAACATATGCATCATTCATCATTCACATCCATCAAAAGTTTCAAAGTAAACTATATGCATCATTCACCATTCACATGTATTATAATTATTTAATTACATATAATTTAACATATCCGGTTTGGTTCGGTTAACCGATGGTTTTTAAAATTAGGAACTGAGCGCCGAACCATGACCACCGGTTCGGTCCGGTTCATGAACCGTTGACCAAAAAGAAAAGGAAAAAACCAAACCAAATCGGACCGATCGGTTTGGTTCGGCCGGTTTGGCCGGTTTTCGGTCCCATATGCCCAGCTCTATTATAAACTATGTAGAATTTGATTACTTGGTTGAAGCAATTTTAACATTCAATTCATGTTCGCGTGGCAATTTGACATCTCATTTAGATGCTATAACTGAGAATAAGAATGCTATTTTTTTCCTTGGCCAAACTGAGTTTGGTCTCTTGTTTGCATTAAGTTGATTTGTACTTTTGAGAGTTTTTTCTTCTTCTTTTGTTTATAGCATTTTGAGTTTAATTTTTGTTCTTCTTTTAATTGATAGTGTTAATTATGATATTGTAATATTTTGCAGCCTAATGTATGAAAATGTATTTTAGGTTGTAAAGAAATACCTAAGAAGAACCAAAAAAAACAAGAAAAAGAAGCACTATACTCTAACAAAGACACAAAATAGAAGCAAACATGGGCTGAGCCAAGTTGACTAGAGCAGATATGCACCCCACTTTGTATTCAAGTTCGAATTCCCCTTCCCATAATTTAAATTAGATTAATGTAAAATTTGGTTTGTATA
This sequence comes from Prunus salicina, assembly GCA_020226455.1. Taxonomy (NCBI): domain Eukaryota; kingdom Viridiplantae; phylum Streptophyta; class Magnoliopsida; order Rosales; family Rosaceae; genus Prunus; species Prunus salicina. The sequence goes on from CM035347.1 coordinate 5,736,037, forward strand.
AAAAAATAATAATAATAAAAAAGACACAAAATAAAAGTGAGAGCCACACCATCCTATTCCACCCTCTAACTGGATGGCAATCCAATCATTTGGCTTGATTGTGGCCTCTCTTTAATGTGTCGTTTTGTTTCTGTCCAGCATTTCTTCCTTCTTGTTTTGCTCTAGATCTTAATCTGTAAGCCAATTATCCAACCAAAAGAAAAACTTTTATTCTATGGGGCTAATAGGAACGTCAAGTCTCTTTTGTTGAATTGACTAATAAAAATATTGAAGCTTCTAGAGAGGTTTTGAGTTTGAGGTGCCACAAATGCCGCCAACCTTGTCCTTTGTGTTGCTTAGATTTGATTATTACAGATTAAAAAGTTATCTATACTAAACGATTTGCTAATTAAGATTTATGAGATTCTTGGGCAACCAACCTGGGCTAAAAAAATAAAGAAAGAATGGAAAGAATTATTAGACTAATGTGGCTAGTTAGCCGCCAATCTGGGCAACGCATTTGTTTAACTTAACTACCATTTTTCTTTAATAATGAAAAGAAATCGTACTCGTAACTTAATTAATTTTCGGGAAATTTTTTTAATGTGGTGGGGTAAGAATTCTTAACCTAACATAATTCATTTCAGAGAAGAGAAAAAGATTTGAAGATTGCGCTGTTAGAGTGGATAAAATTCAACATTGGGAAATTAGAGAAATTTCCCATTCGTTATATGCGTGAAAGTTCGACACATATTACGTGGAATTGGCCAATTAAAGTGGATCTAGAAGCTTGTCTAGCCTAGTGCCTTGCTAATATGAATATGTCAAATAGAAAAGTGTTTGGGTATGGGTAAATAGAACGACTCAAGAACAAATTCCTAACTTCCCAATTCATCACTTCTCTCGTCCCAAGCAAATAAACATTTCATAGAAGTTAATCCTCAAGACTTGCAGGACCTCTCAAGAAAAAAGGAAGAATTATGGGAAAACAAACAGAAACTTAGTGCTCTGCTCATTATGCTTGGATGATGAGCAAGCTGACCAGCACAACAAACAACTTCTTTGGACCACACACTTTCCCATTCTTGACCTATTAGGCTTTCATGTGGTCAGGGACTTTAGGTCAGGCACAAAATACAAAAACCTATAATAATTTCCTACTTTTGACAAATTTTGCTGTCAGGGATTTCCACCAAAAATGTGTGATTTCCTATAATCTAGAGGAATGTGGTGGGAATTTACTAGTGAACCTATTTACGTATTATTCGCTTATTTATTTTATGTATTATTGAAATAAATAAATAAATAAATAAATAAATAAAGAATTATAAGTTTTATAAAATACCCAAAATTTTCACTTTTCAATTTTTTTTAAAGACCAAATAATACACATACATATTATACCCATCTCGTACTTTAAATCTACACCGAAAAAATTCAACTTCTTTCAATAATTGTTAACATTTTATTTAATTTCAAATTAAAAAATTTTATTTAATTCTGAATAATAAAAAAAAAGGATATGAGGACCATTCAACTTTATTTATAACTCATGACCACATGTTATATGGTTTCAATTAATTTGAATTAGCTCAAATAGTTAAAAATATTTATCCTTGTATCTAAGATTTAGATTCAATTTTTTTTTTCTCAATATTTTTTGTATATTAAAAACAAAATAAAACAAAAAAGACATGTGAGCACGGGAATAGGATTTTCTCTCTCCCACAAAATTCTCATATTTTGGACTGTCCAAATAATTACAAAAGTTTTTTTTGGGTGCAAAGCGAAATTGGTGATCCCACCCCATTTGGGGTCACAAACTTTACTAATGGTACAAGGTCACCCCAAACTTTAGGTGACTTCCATCCATGTGACAATAATGCAGACTTCTTTTTTTGGTCGGACAATAATGAAGAAATGTAGCAGATACCGACATATGTGCATGATACAATGTAAGACCAGAATATTCTAAACCCCTAAATTCATAATGCAGCTAGAGATAAGAATGAATCTTTCTTTTTTTTTGGGTTCGTACTTACATCGCACTTGAGATTAAAGTCTTCAAATATCTTTCCTATTTTATCAAGGAGATTCAAATTTTAGACATGTGTTTATGTTAGAAAGAAAATGTTCGCATACGTGACGAAATTATAAGAGGGCACTCTTCCCTAACCTCTGTGTAAATTGTAATTTTTCAATTACCCATTATTAGCATGTTTACTAATTCATAATCGGTAAGGGATGAATTGAATTGAGGAGTTGGATTGAGTATTGTTTAATAAAATATTTGGAATCGAGGTAGAAATTGAACTGATTCCCTAAAATTTCCTATTTCAGCAATGATTTTTATAAATGGTTATCGCACTGAGTTTTCACCTTTCGTTTTAGTCCCGTCTTAGTCTCCACTTTATTAGAGGAGATTCTAAATTTTAATTTTGTGACCACCAATTTTTTCAATACGAAAAACAAGAAAGATGAAAATTGTCTCTCGCCTACCGGGCATACTAATTATATATGTTTTTTTTTCACAAAAATTCTCTCCCCCGACGTATTCTAATTAATCCCCCTCATCCCATCTCTGGTCAACACTAACAACAGAAAAAATGCACCATATAATTCCAGAGTGGTCCATGAACATGATGAGTCATCACTGAGCAGCAGCCAGTAGGATCATAACCACTAAGCTGGGTCACATTCATATCGAAGCAATGTGTTATAATATTTTATTCTATATGGTGAGGGGAAAAAAGTTCTTGGACCTATTTGGGAAAATAATAAATAAATAAGTCCCTTGTCGTCACATCTTCACTGATCCTCGCACAAGGTTTGAGAGATCTTGCCCAGTAAAACAACATTTTCATAACGCACAAAAAGGATTCTTTATCAGAAAAAAAAATTTCCATTATTTGACTCACCTCAATTCTTTCTGTTAAAAATAAATATATTAGGATTCTTATAAAAAAATTTATATATATTAAGATTTTATTTTGTCTCTAACAAGATCTATCCTGATGAAAAATGGTTTTGATTTGTAAATTATTGATCTCACGTTTGAATTTCCATAATACTTCGGTAGTGTGTGAAAGAAATCCACCTGATATTGTAGCTCACTGCAATTTTTTTTTTTTTTTTTTGGGGAAGAAAATGATTAAGAATGGTTAGATGAGAGATTCTGAAGTGAACTTTATTTTCACACTCCCGTTTTGTCTGTTTGCTTGCACCCATTCATTTGTTTTTGTATTTTCTTTTTCTTTTTTGTTGACTGAATTACCAGAACACAAAAATCAGAGAAATGAGAGCAAATCAATGAGACCAAAGCCTTTGGTTGCTACAAACCCAAAAGAGAAAAAGAAAACTTTATAACAAAAAGAAGTTAGATTTGTGTGGACTTGTATAAACATAGTAAGTAAGAATAACTAAGAAATCTTCTCTTTTCCAAAAAGGAAAGTTTCTAAGCTCTTTGAACCAATTTCCAGTCCCAAAGAACATGAACCTCTACATGTAGGTAACTAGCTAGCTATATATGAGAGAGAGAGAGAGAGAGAATTAATGAGCTTGTGTATATGCAGACATACCTTTGCTTTAATTTATACACCAGTAATTTGGTTCTTGAGATGACCAGAAGACTTCCTCTTCCCAAACCACAGGAAAACGAACAACTCAACTGATCTCTCAGGAAAGAAGCTGTTTTCCCTTCTCTGTATGAAAGCAGCTCTTTCTCTACAGTGCAGATAGATGATGGCTTTTGCTCAGCTTTTGTTTTTGTTTTTTGGGGGTCTGATAAGGCTTCTGCTCAGCTTGGTTGTGTTGCTTTTGAGAAAGAAGTGGCTGGGCCTTAATATTACTGACTCTTTATAAAGTTGGAAACCTGGAAGAAGCAGCAAATGTCTCTTTCCACACACCTTGCCTGATTTAACACAATTTTGACACCTGGCATATTGGCTTCACTTTTCTATAATTGTATGTATTCATTAACTAAGGGCTTTCATTTTCTTCTCTTTATTCAAATAATTAACAGTGGATAGACACCCTATGGTTGTTTAGATGTAATTTTAAATGAAGAAAAAGCATCTTCATTTAAAATATACACAGGTGAGAAATTTGAATGACAATTTAATGTTAAAATATTTAATTTTAATTTATTTTAGCTAAGAAAGGACAATCTCATTGTAATCCTTGTATTTAATTTGAATTTCTTCATTATGATATTAGTTTTTACATTAAGTTTGATTTGTATATAGTGACAAGTTGCGTCGTGGATATTTAATTATTTTTTAATTTAAAAAAAGAAATAAAAGATTCAAAATTGAACATTTTTCATCATTTAACAGAGAAATACCAACCTTCTAAAAGAAAAAAAATTGAAAGAGAAATACAAATAAATTATGACTTAGTTAGAAATGTTTTTTTTTTTGGTAGCGATATTGAGGGAGGGAATTTGTACGTCCTTGGTTGTATGAATGAACTCTCTTTCTCAAAAATTGCATCCGTTTTATGTTTTTATTATCTTGAAATTCTTAACGCTCACTGTGTTAACGACTATTTAGTTGTAGGAAATCATATTTACATTAACTTTCCATTTGGTGAGTTGGATGGGATTCATAATCCTAGTCAAATGTTTGGTGTCCTAAAAACAACATGGATTGGATTATGGCTAATCCTACTAGGGTCAAATGTAGTAGAATTATGAATCCTACCAAATTGTAGGGATTAAGTTGGATTGGATTATACTAAGCCATGTAATGGCACATTTCAATTAATCCAACCCCTTAGTCATGTGTAGTATCAAACACATCATTTGATTAGTGTTATCATTTCCAATCCAATGTAATCCAATACAATCCAATTCTACCTCATAATCCAAACCAATTCCAGTCACCAAACATGGCCTAAATGTGATAAATTACATGGCCTCAATGATAAATTTCCTAAAAATTAGAGCCCACCCTAATTTAAGGGTGGTTTCACTATTCTATGAAGGAGAATGCAACTAGCATTCCTTTTAGAGAATTACTTTATTCCATTCAATAATATATATCACATCATATGATTTTACAAATGTTTAATTTACATCTATCAACAAATCATACATTCTGAAAAAAAAAAAAAAAAAAAATCATACCTAATTGTAAGAGAGGAGATTGTGTCACCTTGTGGAGTAAAATAAGTTTAACTACTTTTTTTTTTTTTTTTTTTGTCTAAGACGCTTATTATAACTTAATAGTTAATTAGTTTATAACTTTAAGGGCTCGTTTGTGAGTGATTTTGGATATGTCAATAATCACTTTTATAGAGAAGTGCTTATCAGAATCACTTCCAAATGAGTTATAACCTAACCTAATTGCTTGGACTTCGCTAGTATGAGAGTTTGATTATATGAGTGGGTCCCACTGTATAATTTTTGTTAGAAGTACTTATGTTACGTACAGGTTGATCATTTGAATTAAAATAAACTAATAATTCACTGGATCAGTCATCCCTCTACCAACTAGCAAATTGAGCTTAAAAAAAGTTAAGAGAACAAAGTAAAAAGGATCTCTTTTTTGTTTTCTAAGATTAAGAAAAGTTAGTATAGTGGTGTACTGTAGTGTTTCTTCCTAAACCATTTGGCAGCATCTTTAATACTGTTTAGTATACGTAGTTGATTCCACTAAGTACAGTTGCTTTTCTAATTCTCTATGGAAATCATTGTGGTAATCGTGCGTTATGCCAACGAGAAAGGTTCAACACTTTTGGGAAAGCTAGCCACTTGCAAATTTTCAATAGTAAAACATAGAACGAGAAACATGCTTGAGACTTACCAAATTTATTCAACAAGTACTGATCACTTTATGCGTCGACATTTTAGTTGTTAATAATAAATAATGTTTAAAGTGGACTCAAATTTGAATAAATAAAAATGATTTAGTGAATAAAATTTGCCAAACATATTTGGCATTCCTAGCACTGTTGGTTTTAATTAGATTTAGTTTTCATCAAAATCACTTACTTTCACAATTTTAGCTTTCTCATCCCATTTGATAAAAGAAGATATAAGTGCTTTTTTGGAGAAAATTGATGTGACTCACCGTGATCACCAAAAATCGCTACAGTACTCCTCCAATTGCAAGGACGAGTGGTGTAACACACGAGCTAATTAGAGGACAACAATAACAGTTTTTGGAGATAATTAACAAAAGTGCAATTTGGGATATAATTTAGAGGCTATTCTACAATTAAACCCTATTACCCTCAATATATTTAGAAAATGAAATTTCTCACACACATCTGACGGCTAGACCCCGTTGACCTACCTACTTCAAATTTTAAGAACTGTGGTTAGTACTACTTCCTATAGGCCAAAAGCATTTAGATTTTGGATAGTTGCATGCGCAGTTGGATAAACATTAATTAATATTTTTTCTGACCCAACAGCTAATTAAAGTGAACGAACATGTGGATTTTGGATAGTTGCATGAGCAGGTAATTGAATCACACTATAATTGATATATTTAAATTACTTGGATAGTTGCTGGAGATTATTCATGTCTTAAAAATTTAGGGAATTTCAGATGGCAAGATTAGCCAAATTGTTTTGGCTTTTATATGGATTAGCTAAATAATTAGGAGGATGGAGTAGTTTGTGGAAGAAACTCAGCAAAACAGAACAGGCGGCAGCTATAATATATACAAGGATAATCTGATATCATTATAAGCTCAAATTAATAGCCTCTTATATGGTTATCATTATCATGTTTCCATTAATTTTGTCTATTTGCATGTGAAGCATGACCTAAACATTCGATGATGGAGCCCTAAAAAAATAGTGGGTGACGGCAACAATCGTAGCAGAGGCAAGCAATCCCATTCAGAGGCACCAGAAAATTTTGTAGCAAAACCCTAACAAGTTACAACTACGAGGAACAAAAGAAAACCAAATAGACCTCAACTGTTGAGCCATGAATCGTATACTAGTCCTCTTGAAAAATTTCTGACTCGACTTGATTATGGTATACATGAATTATGGTGTACTTGCTGTAATTTGAGTAAATCCGTAAAATTTAGTTAGCTTGCAAGTACAGTACATACAATAATTTTCAGTGTATAGGTTGATGGCTACTAGATATGTCTTATCTTATCATATACTATTTATTTGCTTTTTAGCTGTTTTGAGACCCAACGAAAGATCTACAACATGAGGCTACAAGACTGACTTGTTGTCTCTATATATCGAAAAACTTAATTACAACAGGATAGTACTATTTTATTATCCCCAACTAATAACGCTATGTCACTCAGAAAAATTACCATGCACTTAAAGAAAACTGAGCAGACAGCAGAGGGCAGGCAGCATTTGTACATTTTAATTATGGAAAATGCATGGTCGGATGGGCCCCACTAATCAGTAGGTGTCAAAATCCCTAGCAGAAGAAACAACAAATCAGTACTGGACAAACTAGAAAGAGGAAGGAAATTAATATTCGGGACCCATTTGCAGAAAATTTGCCCTCGCATTTTATACCAAAGGACATAGAGGGAACGGATCTAGTTCAGTTTTCAGGGTGAAAGCCATGAAAAAGGCTTAGAGCCATGTATTCCGACGAAATGCTGTTGATTTTAGGAGGACGACAGACCTACTCACGATCTACTAAAAAGGAAAGTAGCTTGATTGGTGAGATATGAAACGTTATTGATGTCGGCGAAAGGCTCTGTGGAGCCCGACAAAAAAGTACGAACACCTTTCATGTGCCAAAAATGGAGGGATCTTGGACAATGGCTTATTAATGAGTGGCCCAAATTCAAAGATCAGAAAACTTCTGACAAGAATTTGTTGGTGGCAATTTGCAAGTGTGCCGATGTATCTTGAATACGCTGCAGTTAGGTAGCACGTCGTTTTATTACTGTTTGAGGAATTCTTACCCTAATGTTTGAGGTATTTGAAAATTATAGAATTTAAAATGATGAGTTGTGAAGTTGTAAAAATTGTGATGGTGGTGGGGGCGGAGGCCGAAGTGAGTGTGGCAACGACAACTGTGAAAATTAGGAGGGATGGTATTGCTGATGGTCATGGGGGATGGTGGTGGGCGTGGGGTGGCGGTGAGATGGTGGTACGGTGGTTTTTCTTAAGTCTCTCTCTTGGAATTTCATTAGCTATTAAGAAGTTGGAATTCATGACCTCTAATTTTCTACGTTCTTTTTTCATGTAGAATTTCTCAATTTCTTTATTTATGATATTTTCTATTTAAACTCCACACTTCTTTTAGTTCACCATATGTTCTAAGTTCACCCCAACTTTTAATTTAAATTTTCACAATTTCTAAGAAAACCCCACTATCTTCCCAAACTACCCTTAAATACACCCCAAGCTGAAAAAATAAGAAATAAAAAAGATTTTCTATCTAAACCCCACAATTTTCTTTATTCACCCCAATATTTAAATCATTAAATAATATTTGTAGTATACATAAGATTTTGTTTGGGGTGAAAGTTTGAAGCAAAATTATGTGCTAGGCATCAGTTTAAGGACGGTTTGAAGGCATCAGTTTGAAGCAAAAATACATGAGATTTTGTCACGACTGATCTTTCTCTTCAAGCCTTGGAAAGAATCTTCTACAGTTATGGGGCCTAATCGTCTGGCCGCACAAGGTGCTTCAATGCATCGGATCTCAAGGATATCAAGAGTTGGTGAGGAATTGGTATTTTTCTAAAACTTAATATGAAGAGTGGTGGGGTGTGTGTATAGACGTACTAGGGTTAAGTGTTAAGTTGGATGACCTTTTTTGTCTTTTTACACTATAATAAAACTTACAGCTTAATGATTTAAGTATTGGGATGAATAAAGAGAAGTACGGAGTTTAAATAGAAAATCTCTTATTTATTAACCCAAACAAGAGATTTAGTACCTGTCAATTTAAAAATTCAGGTTTATGTCCAAATTTCAAGTTCACATGGTTAGAGATATTGTGCAGTGACGTTTTAGTGTAGTGACGAGGTGTTACTGCCACCTACTCTTTATTTTTATGAATAAGAGTATCAGTTCAGATCTCATGGATGACAGTGGTTAAATAAACATAAAAAAGAAAACTTAGAGACACTACTACATTTTACACTTTGCGCGACGAAGAGAATTTCGTCGCGCAAATTCCATCGCGCAAAGATCGTGGAGAAAGACTTTGCGCGACAAAGTGTTTTTATTCGTCGCGCAAAGCGACTTTGCGTGACGCAAAAAATTTGGTCGCGCAAAGTCATTTTGCATGACGAAACATATTGGTCGCCCAAAGTGACTTTGCGCGACGAAAATATTGGTCGCGCAAAGTGACTTTGCGAGACGAAAAAATATTTGTCGCACAAAGCGACTTTGCGTGACGAACAATATTGGTCGCGCAAAGTTTTGTGCGACGAAAAAATTTTAAAAAATTTTATAAAAAAAATTCCCGCTTCCCATTTTTGGTACCCGCCCAAATTTTTAGAGTTTTGCGCGACGAATATTAATGTCGCGCAAATATTTGCGCGACAAAATATTTTGGTTTTTGACTTTTTGTTTTATTATTTCTTTAATATTAATTTAATTATATTAATTATTTCAAATTTTTACTTTTTAAATTTAATTTAATTGTATGATTTTTTTCGTTACTTTAATTTAAATTGATATTAATTTATTCAAATGTTTACTTTTTAAATTTAATTTAATTACTTTAATTTAAATTGACATATTCAAAATAAAATTACATATGAAAAATAGTGATCAAATTATCCAATAAATATATATAATATTCAAAATGTACACATAAATTAACAAAGTACCCAAAAAAAAAAAAAAAAAAAAGGATAATCTCCCCTAAAATTGTTATACCACAAATCCAACCAAAACTCCAATCCCTCCCCTTTACTCAACCCCAAACCCCACACAAACTCAAAACTAACTCCAAAAACACATATTAATGAAAAAAAAATTAAAATTTGGAGGGAATCTACATTTTGGCAAGATTGAGAGTGAGTGAGAATGAGAGAGAGAAGTGAGTGTGAGAGAATTAGAGAAGATAGTGATAGAGAGATGAGAGATAGTGAAAAGAGAGATGAGAGAGTGAGTGAGAGTGAGAGATGGTGAAGAGAGAGATGATGAGAGATTAAGTCAGAGGAGTGAGTGTGAGAGAAATGGTGGGATTTGGGGAGAGGGAAAGAGAGAGGAGAGGAAAGAGTAGAGAAAGACATTGAGAAAATGGTGGAGGAGTTATTTTCATTTTAAAAACCGTATCACTTTGCACGACGAATGACATTGTTGGTCGCGCAAAATTTTGCGCGACGAAAAATATTGGAGTATTGGTCGCGCAAAGTTTTGCGCGACGAACTGGAATATTGGTCGCGCAAAGTTTTGCGCGACGAATATTAGTATATTGGTCGCGCAAAGTCAAAAAAAAAAAAAAACCCCGCGTCCCATTTTTGGTACCCGCCCAAATTTTGAAATTTTTTCGCGACGAAAAATACATATTGGTCGCGCAAAGTCTAAAAAAATTATATAAAAAAATTCCCGCGTCCCATTTTTGGTACCCGCCAAATATTTGCGCGACGAAAATATATATTGGTCGCGCAAAGTTTTGAGCGACACAAAATATTGGTCGCGCAAAGTCTAAATTTTTTTTTTTTTTAGTCCAGCGTCCCATTTTTGGTACCCGCCCAAATTTTTAGAGTTTTGCGCGACGAATTGTTGGTCGCACAAACTTTTGAGAGACGAAAAATTGGTTTGTAGCACGATATTTATAAACATAATTGTTATGAATAATAAAATTAAAATTATTTTTTTTACGATTTAAAATATAAATAAGGTTAAAGCTACTTAATAAATGTATATACCAATTTCTTAAGTGTTATACGTACAAAATAAATAAATTTAAAGCTACTTAATAAGTAAATAAATATATATATATATATACACACACCATTCAACGATCCAACCGTCAGCCTTGTTTGTATATACTTCAAGATCGTATACCCCAAAAATCGTAAAAAACAAACATTCGGAGACCTAGTAATGGGACAAAAATTTCAACGGTTCTAAATGAAAAATCACGATTTAACGGTTATTTTAACTCCTATTTTGATGATTTTTTACAGCTACACTCCTTCACCCTATATGAATACAATGAACTAATTCAATCGTCAATTTAAAATATTTACACTAGTGGATACCACAAAATTTTATGTTATATTTAACAAAAGTATAAATAAACTCTTAATTGTTAGTGAATATATTGTTTTGATGGCATACGCATTCAACAAAACTAGTTTCAACGATCCAACCGTCAAACTTATTTGTTTATACTTCGAGATCATATACGCCAAAAATCGCAAAAAATAAACATTCAGAGATCAAGTAACGGGACAAAACTTTTCGACGGTTATAAATGAAAAATCATGATTTAACGGTTATTTTAACTCCGATTTTGATGATTTTTTACCACTACACTCCTTTACCCTATATGAATACAATGACTGAATTTGATCTTCAATTTAAAATATTTACACTAGTGGATACCACAAAATCTTATGTTATATTTAACAAAAGTATAAATAAACTCTTAATTGTTAGTGAATATATTGTTTTGATGGCATACACATTCTACGAAACTACTTTCAACGATCCAACCGTCAAACTTGTTTGTTTATACTTCGAGATCATATACGCCAAAAATTGGAAAAAATAAACATTTAGAGATAAAGTAACGGGACAAAACGTTTCGACAGTTATAAATGAAAAATCATGATTTAACGGTTATTTTAACTCCGATTTTGATGATTTTTTACCGCTACACTCCTTTACCCTATATGAATACAATGACTGAATTTGATCTTCAATTTAAAATATTTACGCTAGTGGATACCACAAAATCTTATGTTATATTTAACAAAAGTATAAATAAACTCTTAATTATTAGTGAATATATTGTTTTGATGGCATACGCATTCTACGAAACTAGTTTCAACGATCCAACCGTCAAACTTGTTTGTTTATACTTCGAGATCATATACGCCAAAAATCGGAAAAAATAAACATTCAGAGATCAAGTTATGAGACAAAACTTTTCGATGGTTATAAATGAAAAATCACGATTTAACGGTTATTTTAACTCCGATTTTGATGATTTTTTTATAGCTACACTCTTTGACCCTATATGAATACAATGAACTAATTCGATCGTCAATTTAAAAAACATATTTTCTAACAAAAACCCAATCCAAACAACAATAATATATTTTTCTAACAAAGATTTTAAAAAATAATTTTTTTATTTTATTTATTTTTATAAGGACTTTGCTCGACGAAGTTTATTGTTTCGTCGCGCAAAGTAGCTTTGCGTGACGAATTGTATTTCGTCGCGCAAAGTCGCTTTGCGCAACACACTGTTTTTCGTCGCTCAAAGTTACTTAGAGCGACGAATTTTTGTTTCGTCGCGCAAAGCTACTTTGAGCGACGATGTATTGTCGTCGCGCAAACGTTGGTCGCGCAAAGTCACTTTGAGCAACGAATTATTCTTCGTCGCGCAAAAGTTAGTCGCGCAAGGTTTTTAGCGACGAAGTTTTGAGTTTCATCGCGCAAAGTGTCTTTGCGCGACGAATAATTTTTCATCGCGCAAAATTTGGTCGCGCAAGGGTTATTTTGTAGTAGTGAGATATAGTCAATTAAAATTTTGGAGTATTTTAACCACTAGTCCAACCATATAGATATTGAACATTGGAGATATAAAAGAAATTTATTCTTAATTAGAGGCAAATTAACAAAAAAATATTAATTGTGTTGTCAATTATGTTTCTTAATATATTACAGTTTTTTAGTATATATAGCAGGGATAATCTTGTCAGATTTATATTATTATCACGAGTCAACATGATTAATGGTTACACTCTTCTTGTGTTGTCACGTAATATAAGTGAAGAAAATGACAGACGTGGGTTAGGCTAATTGGCAAGAACAGTGAGTTCGCCCCCTTGCACCTAAATCCTCCGCTTTCTGTAGAGTAGATTAATTTATAGTATTTAAATTATTGCTTAGTATAAAACAAAAGTAGTGAGGAAAACTGTGTATTACATTAAGTCTTACTATTAAAATTTGAGAAATTTGTGGCTCACAGAAGATTTGATGAGTATGCCCTTGAGAGGTGCACACATAGCCAATAACACATATGTTGTGTCTTTTATTTCTATATGTGACTACATTTAAACTATGGATAAGGACTTTTCTCCAACTTTAATGTTTGATAGTGTAGTCAATAAAACAAATGTTTGATGTTTGGACTGTCAAAGTCAGAGCTTTCACTGGATTGGGTAGAGGCAGCGGGTCTCCTCCTCTCTCTGCTGGAAGGGTCTGAACAGAAGGACAAAATATTGGTCATCCAAAGGCACCAGTGTGGTACCAATCAAGCCCTCTCTAATGTCAAAGTTAAGGCAAAGTTGGGAAAGTTAGGAGAGTGTTTAAGCAGGGTGTCTGGATAGGAGCAGTTAGTAGCTTTGTCCTAATTTTGGTATTCTACAGTCCTTTGGTGACCATTGGATTGAGAAAAAAAATATAATCTAATCCACACCATTCAATTTGGGGTAACATGAAAACCTCTTCTCTCCATTAGAACTTGTTTTGTTGGCGTTTTCATTGCACTAGCACTATTGAGAGGGCAAGTACATAGTTCGCGTGGTGGTGGCTCTTATTCATGATCTAGGGCTTCGTTAAAACTTCTTTCCTCGTCGTCGGGTTGGTGGAATTGAGGTGATCACTGGACTTGTCGTGGTCATCATCTTCACCTGGTGGTGGCTCTTAGATGAGTAAGCCAAACTAAAGAAGAATGCGAAACTGTCTCCTACATTGGTAAATATTAAACAAGGATTGAAAGTTTGTAATAGGAAAAAAAATACTATTGCCAAAGAGGGAGAATGTGTACCAGTACACAGGTGTACCGTAGACGTTCCCCAAGATATAAGGCTTTAGAGGAAACAACTTCCTATAATCAAGGGGAGAATGTGTCTGGTCCATGGCCCAACCATGATGAGAGGAGTTGTTTGGCCATGCTTAAGCATGATTAGAAGTGATGATTGCAGGAGGCATTAGCCAAGACTTGACATGGTAGTAATGCATTTAATGTATAGCAAACATGGGTAAAAATTTCCCCAGTATCATTAGTTAACCTAATAGCTGAAACGATTTGGAGATAATCATTCTCGAAAGTAAATTTTCTATAAACCATTTTTAGCGTCATAATTTCCCCAATTCTAGTTAAATTACATTAAGGATAAAATCAGCCATTAACGAGCATGATTCTCTTAAATAGCTAAATAAATTTCTATTTAACGTATTCAAGTTAGATAAATTTGATATTTTATATCATTTATTGGGTAACTAAATAGCTAACAAGAGGGCTCTTATTAAAAACACCTTGGTGAAATTTTGGGAAATATTTGACCCAAAAAAAAAATTAAAAATTAAGGGAATATTGTAGAAAAAAATAACTTATCGGATAGGGGACAGTTGTCCCCCATGTATATATGTATACTGTTCACCTTTAAAACAGGATCTCATGGATGGATGAAACAGTTGTCAATGCAACATTAACTTTGAATTCGGTGGATAATGTGTGCATCATAAACCAGAATCCCAAGACATATTTGACCGTTGGAATATGAACCTTTAAATTAGAGAAGATGGTTCTATTTTCTATATGCATAGAAAGTCAAAACTAGCTAACGTCATTGTTTGAAATTTAGAGGAATATATTGACACGTATTCCTTTATAATAGTGTCACCGAAATTGGTAGTCCCAAAATTGAATATTAAAAAGGAAATATTTTTGTTCATCACTTTAATCCAAATTGTACTCTCACCATTCTTTTGCATGCACATGCTCTTAATACTCGTTATAGGAGTAGTATCGACACCATCGACACATTGAGGCTCCCATGTACATCTCTCTATTACTCAACCCTTACTCTCTCTCCCATGTCATTCTAAGGTTCTTGATGCTACGTACGGTACTAGTGAAGGACAATTTGAAACGAACACTGATTATATGATCGATGGTGGGCATGAATCTTGTAATTTCACTGATGCGCATGAATTTTATGCCGAATTAACTACTCCTAACCGTGTAAATTTCATAAATAGGTAGGTCTTCCTCACTATTTAGTATATCGCACTAATGAAGAGGGTTACCAACTAGGCATATACATGAGACAAAATGAAGTCTAGTATGTGTATGCAGAAGGCCAAACAAAACAACAAGCTCCATGTTTTGATAGCTATGCTCGGTTATGTTTTGATAGCTCGCTAAGAGCTTCCTGAAATTTGTAAGCATTGAACTTAGAAAAGTTCAAAGATTTCAGATCGGAGTGACATTTAAAAGAGAGTAAACTATCTCACATGTGTAGTTTATAATATCCATTGCCTTAAAAAACTCCTTTGTTCTTGTCATATGCAACGTCGAGATGATAACATTATTGACATTTGTTTATTAGTTCTTGTTTTTTTTTCCTTTGATTCGGGGGCTTTTATTAGTCACTAAATGATAACATTATTGACATTTGTTTATTAGTTCTTGTTTGTTTTTTTTTTCCCTTTGATTCGGGGGCTTTTATTAGTCACTAAATGTCGTAGGTTTGGTTCTGGGAAAGTTGGAGCTTGTCTTCTGTTCTGCATGGGACTTGAATAAGTTACAATATTTGTTTTTGTTTGTGTACGTATCCGTTATCGTTTCTTGGCGGTCCATGTTGAACCAGATGGGCCAATTGCTTGAGGCACCGTCTGTTTCTTTGTTCTTTAATCAGCTACCGTCAGACAAGAGAAAATTTAGCTACCCAATCCAATGATTAAATAGTGTGCTGTTGTCGGTTATATATGTTGGTCACGAGGACTGTGCTACGTACCCCTTTTTTTTTAAAATCTGAATTCGAATCAATCTTCTCGTAGAATTTTTTTATTTTTTAACTGCGTTTTGTAGATTATAGTGTTTTAGAATTGATATGTCAAATTGCTATATAGACATAAAATGATAAAAATGTTAAAGTTGCTCTAATCGAGTAGTCAAATTCTACATGAATTTGAAGGCTGGAAGAGATATGTCAAAAATAACATATTAAAAAGCTTGATGTCAAATATTATTTTAATATTTTTTCAATCATGGACCTCAACAGTGGTAGACTTATTGAGGCGTAAGGAGGTGCAACTGCACCTTCCCTCACCAAAAAAATCTTTGGAGTGTGAAAAGTTGCCCCTTCCCTCACCAAAAAAATCTACATTGCAATGTGTAACTTGGATTGATTAACACAAAGGTGGATTGATACGAAATGATAAGAAGTAAGATAAGTGAATAGTGCGTGGAATAAGGCCCTGAGAAATTTTGCTGGAGATGCAAAATTGAAAGGTGGTTTAATACATAACAAGAAAATGATGCAAGCTGATGCACCATAACAACTAATCAATCAACCATTTATTTATTTTTTTGGACTTGAGCAGACCGAATGCACGTGTTTTTGTCTATGCTTGATGAAACATAAATTTTATGAATGTATTAAAATAACAAACAAGTATATATGCTATATTGAGATCAACAAGGCATGATAAGAAAAATCTTATCTTGGTGAAGCCATTCGCAGAGTCTGAGAGCATTGAGCAAGTGTTCCTCCTCCCTCTCTCACCGTATTTTCACGACTCTAGAGAGGTGAGGGTTGTTACGAAGGTGATTTACGACGATGGCCAGACTTGCTGATGATGTATTATGGTGGGGAGGTAAATGGCAGAGCTAGCATCAACAATTGACGACGACGATCAGCGGCTTGCACGTTGGCTGAAGCCCCCAGTCCTTTTACAATATCTTGTTTTGCTTGAGAATGGAGATCTAAGGCACAAGCAAAGGGAGCATGTGAGTAATCTATATTATGTTTGTTCTACAAAGTAGATAGCCAACAAAAGGAAAAAGAAAAAGAAAGAAGAAATGTTCTTATCTCTTTATTTCCTCCGGTTTATTGCTTCTGGTCTTCTTCTTTGGAGGCATTGGTGCAGATAGTGGCTTAATCCCCAGTGAAGTCGCCAATTTATGTGGGGGTCTTTTTCTTCCGGCAGCTGAAACGAGCTGGGCTGCCGTAAAGAGGAAAATTGCTGAAATTGCCCCCTGTATCTGAGTTCAGAAATTAAGCCCCAAAATACTTCGAAAGGGCAGCAAAACCTTAGGAAATATTTTGGCTATCTTCACCAACCAAAATGATGGTAGCTTGCATGATTACAGATAAACTTTCGGGCTTGGCATGAGAGGCATGTGGCATGGGAGCAAAATTATCATGGGTTTAGCACTTAGTGAGAGAGAGCTGTGAGTTCCTATGAAGGACAGAGGTTCTAATGGAAGGGAAGAGAGGTTCTAAGGAGGAGAGTTTTGGGTGATTTTCGTAGCTTCCGGCAGCTTGACAGTGACTCTGTCAAAGCTGTGGAAATTTGCCAAAGCAGGGGAGATGGGGGAAATGGAGGAGAATGGGCAAGGATAGCACGAAAACTGCTGGGTTTGCATGTGAGAGAGAAAGCTTGCTCTCTGAAGGTTGTGGGTTGGTGTTGTTGGGTAGGGGAAGGCCCAATTTATAGCTGCTGGGAATGGGTCTTCTCCAAGAAACCCTAATGGCTTCTACTTATTTTGGCTAAGTTTTTCCTTCCTTTCTTCTCTTCTTCTCTAATTTTCCTATCTTGGCAAAAATCATCTCTATCTATTTGCATAAATTCAGGAGGTTTGGGGGCTCAACGTTCTCTTTTTCTGCAGCTGCACAGTGAGGGCTTCCATTCTTGGTTGCTGCCTTTTCTCCTTTCTTTCCCCCTGCTTTAGCTAAGTCTGATGAAAGAAAGGGGCTGGAAATATATGCTGGTCCAAGGGGTGCTTCTGACAGCATGCAGGAAAGCATTCGTTGGTTCTTTGAATGATTCTGACTTGGAACTTGCTCCCAGCAGCTTTGCTTGCTGGAGCTGCCAACCTCTCCTCGCGTGATCTCCGTTTCAAACAAGAGCTGAGGTTTTGTGGGCTATTGTAGGATTTTGTATATGGGCCAAGGTGATTTTCTAAGTAAAGGAATCTTTATTTGGGCTTTTTAGTTTGGGCTTTTTATTAAACATTGGCTCTCTTAGTTTGGGCTTTATTTTGGTTGGGTTATTTTGCTTGGGCTACTGGGCTATTTTCTCTCGTGTGCTTACCCACATATTTGGGCCTAAGAAATGGGCTTGAGTCTCGAGGCTCCCAAGTAGCCCGAGACTTTCCATTTCTCGGCCCATCAATGGGCCTCATGTTGATTTATTACCATCCATGCCACAATCCACTCAAGCAAGCCCCGGGTATTTGAGTGGCTTGGGACCCACTTAAGCGTGTGGAATAATAATTCCTTGCTTGGCGTGGCGTGTCGCTTGGCGTGGCATATGTGCAAGCGCGTATGATGAACTTTCGCATGCCCAAATCGGGTTTCTTCTCGGTAAGGTATCGTATTGGGCCGAGAATTTATTTGGGCCGAACCGTGAATTTTTTGGGCCTCAACATTAACCCCCTTGATTATTGGGGCCATGAATGTATATTGAAATGGTCCAAATAATCAATTTTTAGCCCAAAATAAATTGCAGTGGCATGGCATGGCATGAATTTAGGAGCAACTCAAGGATGACAGTTAAGGGTCTCTGAAATTACAGCCAGGTCTTTTCCGGGAAGGTTGGAGGGGTCACAGTGGTCCCGCTTAAAACCCAATCCTTCTTAAACACCGAGGGTGTTGCCTTGAAGAACTTTCCTAGACACTGTAATTTTGGAGGCCACTTACCAGAGTTACCAAGAGTTGACCTATTTTTTGGCATGATATAGAAGAAAATACTTGATGGATTAGCCCAAGATAACTACTTAGCTTGCGTGATTTTTTGCTTGAGTGACTAGAGAGGCTTGACTTTGCATGATTGTGGTTTGCAAGAGTTGTATTGACTTGTGTATCTAATACTAGTTATGTATGCTTGATTGCATGCTTGGCTGTGATTTGTATATTTGATATTTGGCTTGATGCTTAGCATTTGGCATGTACGCTTGATTTCGGCTTGATGCTTGGCATGGACGTGTATGCTTCATTTTGGCTCGTATGCTTGGATGCTTGACATTGGCATGTATTGGAAGGATATTTGAAATAGAGCAGGTGTTGGCAAGGTGTCTGAAATAGGGCATGTGCTGGAAGGATGTTTGAAAACATGGCAGGTGCTGGAATGGGCCGAATAATTAAACCCGACCCAAAAATCAAATTTATACGCTCCAACAACTATTTGTGGTTTCCCAATCTGGATTATTTTTGGTGTTTTGTAGAGATTGCTTTGGATTGCCAAGAATTGCTTCCCCATCTTGTCTGAATTTATGATTATGCCACTGAGTTTGCAAGTATTTACATTTCTGCCCCCAATCTTGCTTGAATCTACTATTCCGCCACCACTTTTGCTTATATTTTGAATTCTGTCATGACTTTTGCTTGGATTTACGGTCCTGCCACAATTCTGTTTTCCTCATTTGGTTTCTTCTTTCTTTTCTTTCCTCTTCGTGTCTTCTTTCTTCTTCTTCTTCAAGAATCCAAACTCGTGGGTATTGTTCATCAATTCAGAAGTAACATTTCGGAAGTTCCGATCAGAAAACTTTCTTCATGAAAGTTGTTCATCTGCTCGAAGACTAAAGCCTGTAAAATTTTGAGAATTTTCTGAATTTTTCTGATGCCTCAAAATGGGTCTGCAGCTTCTGTATTCATCAATGGCTGGTGAGTTTCTGCAGATTCGGTTTCTGCACTTGTTTTTAATATCTACTACTCTGGTGACTGTACTTGCTTCATGAAATTTTCTTGAGATTGTGTTGTTTACAACATATCCAAAATTGAGAATCATCCAACCATTGTAGTGTTCTCTGCCCTCATTTTTCTAAAGTATGGGTATGGATTGATGTTGACGCCTTTGATGCATGCTTGTTTTCTTGAAACTTGAGTTCCTTTGTATTTCTCAAAATTTAAGCACTGAATTCTGTGGCTGAGCTCGTGATTTAGTATTTCAGCTTGGTGATAAACAAGACTCATACAAGCTTCCCTTGAATAATGCATGCCAAGTGTTTGTGATAAGTACTCATAGTAGCTTGCTGACTGTTTTGTGAACTTTTGAAAACTTTCTTTTCGAATCTAAGTTGGAGCTTTTGATACATGAAAATAGACTTCTCAATGGTTGTGTTGGAACTGGTCTTGTGTCATTTGAAGCGAAAATGAATTTTTGGAGTAATTTCAAAGTATGGGCTAAGCTGCTGGAGCTGTACAGTTTCTGCTGCATGGGCTGTTTTAGAAATCTGTTTGACATACTTCTCTAGCTCAAAATGTAACGAAATTTTGGGAAAATGAAGCTTGGTATGTCTAGTAAGAATTTGGAAAGTTTGGGATTTTTTGGTTATAGGCTTGATTTTTAGCGATTTTCCAAAGGTGGGATGTCCAGCTGACATGGTAGGAAAGTTCGTCTATAAATTTTGCTTGGCATGTTTTTGCATTGAGCGTGTTGTTTATGCATTTCTCTGCTTGATCGTCATCCAAGGCTAGTGCTCGAAGAGAAAGTTATTTCTCTAAGTGAAAGGTGCAACTTGGCTTTTACTTCCAAAAGCAGTGAAATTCTAAGAGACCAAAGAAGTTTATACCAGAAGTAGTTGCGATTAGCCCTCTCTAGGCCAGAGCAGAACTTTCTGCATCAATCCCTAAGCATGTTCAGCTGCAAATGTACTCTTGAAACATGATCATTCTTCTTTAACCGATGTATTTATCTTTTTCAGGAGTTGTCGTATAGCCATGAGAAGAAGTTCTTGCAAGTATTAGTTGCCGAAGTATCCATCTTCAGAAAGACCAATTCTCAAGTATGCCTAAAAATAATGATGGTGCCAAAGTCTGTGCAGAAGAACATGGGAATAATTGCAATGATGGGTCAGCTGGTTGCACAAATAATGAGATCAACAATGGTGCTGACGGAAATAGAAATAGACTGATATCTTGGCCTAGGCTTGTTTTTCGCATGCTTGAATAAATTTGGACTTTTCTCCCATGTTGTGGAAATAGAAATTGACAGAGTGCATGCTCTGCAATGCTTGAATACTTTTGCATTTTGAGGGAGAATTCGCTTGTCATGGGAATTGCTTGAAAATTTTGCTTGCCACGGATAAATTGTATGCTGCTTGGGTATTTGCTTAAGCGTTCCCTTTGGCCTGAGCTTGACTTGCCCTGCTTGGCGTATATTTTGCGTGTGCTGCGTTCTTGACCGGCTTTTTCCTTTATTGTTGTTGAACTATATGCATCACGAGCGCATGCTTGTAATCGTATGATTAATGCATAGGATTAGAGGCTATTGAAAGCTTGAGGAAAGCACCATCGGTTTTCTTTTTCAGAGCTTGGACATGGATAACTATTTATTTTTTGGCTTTATGGGGATAGATATGAACATGTGTACGATGGGTCTGCAAGAATGCCGGGTAACTCATAGGGATTTTTTTGTTTTTGTGAAAAAGGTTACTATGAGGTAAATAGTGCTCAGTTTGTAGCACTTGCTTTGTGAAAAAGGGTATGCTGGAATGATTGATTGAGCATGGAATGGGAAATTTGCTCATCATGAGCTCGAGTAATAGATTGCATGATGCTTCAAAAATATTTTTTTGTTTATGCATTTCGCTTGGCATGAGATAGCTTGCTTTGCTTGGCTTGTAAAGTTCACATGGCTTGTATGCTAGTGTGGAGATTGCTTGGCTTTAACACAGAGAACTAGCTTTATGCTTTGCCGTTTTTTAAGCATATTCTTTGTTGGCAATTCTTGCAGGGATTCATCGCTTGTCAAGACCTGCCATGGCATCTACTAACTCGTCGTCAATTATTAGTGGCCACCTTTATTCAACGGATGATAAATTGAAGAGGGGAAGACCCCCTCCATTGCTAAAGAATGCTTGTGAAGATATTGCCGTAGGCGAAGAGCCAGTGTCATCTTGCTGCGTTTGTATCATTATGGCTCGGGAAATTCCTCCTCTGTGACTTTTCCCAAGATTGTATGCATACGCAGGTGTTCCTCTTAGCAATAGCGTATGGCGGCATGATTCCCATAGCCCCCATGTTCTTGGGACATCAGTGTCGCCTCATACTCCTCTTCTCGGAACATCCAACATAGCTGCCGGCACTGCCCTGCACCTTCCAGCAGTGCTGCCTCCTACCCATCCTCTTCTCGAAACATCCAACATAACTGCCGGCACTACCCTGCACCTTCCAGCAGCACCGCCACCCTCTCCTCCTTGCCTGGGCATATTTGGCACGGCTGCCGGCACCTCTTCACAGCTTCCGGCAGTGCTGCCTCTTGCTCATTTTTGCCTAGGCATATCTGGCACAGCTTCCGGCACCTCTTCACAGTTTCCAGCAGTGCTGCCTCGTGGAGGGACTATTGATAACAGCCATAAGGATGGTGATGCTTCCATCTTTCTTGATACCATAGGATGTACTAATCTTCAGCATGTGTAACTTTGTTGATGGCTGTGTATTTTTCAGATAATCTAACGCCCATGTCGTTATGACTTTGTAATTTGGCATTGAACCATTGAAGCTTGTATTAATTTGAATGCTGAAGGCAAGTTGTAATTCGCATGTCTCATATATATATATATATATAGCTTGGTTGGAAAAATTCATCTTTGTGAACTGTTTGAGATTTCTGGCAGGTTGGATATCCTTACAAACAAGGTATATGCTGCCAAAATGTTGTCTGACCACTAGGCCTGAAAAACACCCTCTTGTCATACCTAGAAAGGAGCAGACTAGTTTATGCATGGTCTTTGTAAAATTCCCAGATGTTTTGCATGTTCCGATTGCTTATCAAAAGGGAACAATGGTTTTGTTGTTCCAGCAGCTCAAGAATGCATGCCCCATATTATTTTGCTTAGGCATGGTGCTTGTTAACAACTTGGGATCCCATATAAGTGGCTTTGCTTTGGTATAGTTGCTGCTGAGAGACTTAGCTTTTTTAAAGAAAAGTTTGCTTGTCTATATATATATATATATATATATATATTTAAAGAACGTGTTTTGCAAAACTGAATAAGGTAAAAGCAAGGAAGAATTTTTAGAGGCTTTTTCTTTTCCAAAATACTCCATTCTCATTGCAAACATCGTCTTCCACCTTGGTATGCTATTATGGTGGTGCATTCTACCAAATTTATGAAGGCATGTGCTGAGAACTCAAAAGGAAAAAAATATATATATATTTGAAAGGCCAAAAACAAAATGATATGTGCAAAAGCAATTCAGCAATAATAAGACCTTGAGCCACTTTACATTGATGAATACTCCAATCAAATCAAGCCCCCAAGTATGAAAGGGCCCAAGGTTGTGCATGACTTGCAATAGCATGAAAGCTTGTGGCTTAGGTTGGCATGTATTCGGCATGTGTTGTACTAGGATGCCATGCTCTGTAGAGATATTTAACAGACCACAGTTGCTGCTTTGCTTGCCTGCAGCTCATAACCCAACTAATCAAAGAGTGATTTGCAGCTCCTAACCCATTGTACTTTCTTCAACCTCTGTGAAGTTGTGAGAGGTTACAGCAGCTGCTTCTTGATAATCTTGATGACCAAATGAAGCCCCCGAGTGGCTTTCTTCCAGCGTGTCTAATGTGAATACTTCGCTGCTGGAACCATTCTCCCATCCATTAGCAAGTAGCCATGGGGTGTCATAGCTTGCAGATTTTGAATATTTGCTCCAGTAGGTTTTCTTCATATTTCCACAAGGTTCCCACATAGCCTCCGGTGGCTTTTGGTCATTTTTTCAACGGGTGGCACAATACGTCGTCGTCTAGCAAGTTATCAAAGCATGTAATGACAGCAACCATCTTCTTTTCCCTTTATTTTGGCAAAGGGTCCCCATCAATAGCTTGCCTCCTAGAGTTTCGTCATGTATCTCAGCGTGCAAGATCTTCCTTAGAGTATGGCAAGTAGTGGTGGATGTTGTAGGTGAAGAATTGATGAATATAGGGAAAATACGCTTCCAGCACCCTTTTTCTTGAGCGCTTGACATCGCTTAAAAATTCTGTTTGCTTGGTAAAAGAAACTTCATCTTGACAGCATTTAGGTTCTTCCGGCAGTATCATAGCACTACCTTCGCAATATTTTCCTTCTATTTGCCATGAGTTGAGATATTTTCCTTCTTGAGTAAAGCATAGTGCTTGGATTTCTTGACTAAGGCTTGGGCTTGATGATGCTTGATTATGGAATTGTGGAAATTGAGACATTCCAATAGCCTTTTGGTTTTGACTCCTAAACTTGGTCATTGGAATGATCAAGGCTTAGAAAATGCTTGAGGTGCTGGAGCATATTAGTTATGGCAACTTTGGTATTGTTTGTTGCAGCTGTTGTGAACATGTTTTAGGAACCAAAAGCTTGGGCTTGGCCATTGAAACTTGAGCTTTGCATGTGGTCACTGCAGCAAATGTGTTGGGTTACAACAACTTGAGTTCTTGGAGGTCATAGTGACATAATTGGAATTTCAAGGAGATTTTTGGTCTAGGAATAGTGGTTTTGGTAGTAATGGATTCTTAAGCTCATTTGGGGTTTCGGAGTTGTTGCTGTGGTGATTGCAATGAATTCCTTCCTCAGCCCCCAAGTGCACCATAATCATCAGAAAAGGATTTGATGGGCACAAGCTACAAAAACTCTTGCAACGTGGCCCTCTTAGTATTTGTTTGGGTCATTGCATGGCATGATGAACTTGGGATATCTCTTTGTTGCAATGGTGACAATTTGGCATGATTCGGCAGTAGCATGTGCTTCTGGCAGCGACTCTTCCAGCGGTGGTGTTTGGATTTCAACGACTGGCTCTGTTCTTCTTCCAGCCACTCTTCCAGCGGCTTTTCCAGTGGTGCTTGAACTTCTATGACTGGAAGTTTAGAGAGGGATTTGTCTAAGGAATGGATGATAAAGGCAATGTGTTGAGATGTCGGGTAGGAAACATAAAAGCATTTGTTTTCTTGTTTGTTGTTTGTTGTTTGGAGGCTTGGGTCCCTTGCACATGACCGATATAATGCTGCATGACCAAAGCATACAGTGATTACAAAAATAATATAAGCATTGTAGCTTGCAAATGACTAACATAATTGACATAAGCATGCTGAGCAGATATGATTTTAGTACTGAGCATGCATAGTTGGCATCTACATTGCAATGTGTAACTTGGATTGATTAACACAAAGGTGGATTGATACGAAATGATAAGAAGTAAGATAAGTGAATAGTGCGTGGAATAAGGCCCTGAGAAATTTTGCTGGAGATGCAAAATTGAAAGGTGGTTTAATACATAACAAGAAAATGATGCAAGCTGATGCACCATAACAACTAATCAATCAACCATTTATTTATTTTTTTGGACTTGAGCAGACCGAATGCACGTGTTTTTGTCTATGCTTGATGAAACATAAATTTTATGAATGTATTAAAATAACAAACAAGTATATATGCTATATTGAGATCAACAAGGCATGATAAGAAAAATCTTATCTTGGTGAAGCCATTCGCAGAGTCTGAGAGCATTGAGCAAGTGTTCCTCCTCCCTCTCTCACCGTATTTTCACGACTCTAGAGAGGTGAGGGTTGTTACGAAGGTGATTTACGACGATGGCCAGACTTGCTGATGATGTATTATGGTGGGGAGGTAAATGGCAGAGCTAGCATCAACAATTGACGACGACGATCAGCGGCTTGCACGTTGGCTGAAGCCCCCAGTCCTTTTACAATATCTTGTTTTGCTTGAGAATGGAGATCTAAGGCACAAGCAAAGGGAGCATGTGAGTAATCTATATTATGTTTGTTCTACAAAGTAGATAGCCAAAAAAGGAAAAAGAAAAAGAAAGAAGAAATGTTCTTATCTCTTTATTTCCTCCGGTTTATTGCTTCTGGTCTTCTTCTTTGGAGGCATTGGTGCAGATAGTGGCTTAATCCCCAGTGAAGTCGCCAATTTATGTGGGGGTCTTTTTCTTCCGGCAGCTGAAACGAGCTGGGCTGCCGTAAAGAGGAAAATTGCTGAAATTGCCCCCTGTATCTGAGTTCAGAAATTAAGCCCCAAAATACTTCGAAAGGGCAGCAAAACCTTAGGAAATATTTTGGCTATCTTCACCAACCAAAATGATGGTAGCTTGCATGATTACAGATAAACTTTCGGGCTTGGCATGAGAGGCATGTGGCATGGGAGCAAAATTATCATGGGTTTAGCACTTAGTGAGAGAGAGCTGTGAGTTCCTATGAAGGACAGAGGTTCTAATGGAAGGGAAGAGAGGTTCTAAGGAGGAGAGTTTTGGGTGATTTTCGTAGCTTCCGGCAGCTTGACAGTGACTCTGTCAAAGCTGTGGAAATTTGCCAAAGCAGGGGAGATGGGGGAAATGGAGGAGAATGGGCAAGGATAGCACGAAAACTGCTGGGTTTGCATGTGAGAGAGAAAGCTTGCTCTCTGAAGGTTGTGGGTTGGTGTTGTTGGGTAGGGGAAGGCCCAATTTATAGCTGCTGGGAATGGGTCTTCTCCAAGAAACCCTAATGGCTTCTACTTATTTTGGCTAAGTTTTTCCTTCC
This sequence comes from Prunus salicina, assembly GCA_020226455.1. Taxonomy (NCBI): domain Eukaryota; kingdom Viridiplantae; phylum Streptophyta; class Magnoliopsida; order Rosales; family Rosaceae; genus Prunus; species Prunus salicina. The sequence goes on from CM035347.1 coordinate 5,762,618, forward strand.
TTTCTTCTCTTCTTCTCTAATTTTCCTATCTTGGCAAAAATCATCTCTATCTATTTGCATAAATTCAGGAGGTTTGGGGGCTCAACGTTCTCTTTTTCTGCAGCTGCACAGTGAGGGCTTCCATTCTTGGTTGCTGCCTTTTCTCCTTTCTTTCCCCCTGCTTTAGCTAAGTCTGATGAAAGAAAGGGGCTGGAAATATATGCTGGTCCAAGGGGTGCTTCTGACAGCATGCAGGAAAGCATTCGTTGGTTCTTTGAATGATTCTGACTTGGAACTTGCTCCCAGCAGCTTTGCTTGCTGGAGCTGCCAACCTCTCCTCGCGTGATCTCCGTTTCAAACAAGAGCTGAGGTTTTGTGGGCTATTGTAGGATTTTGTATATGGGCCAAGGTGATTTTCTAAGTAAAGGAATCTTTATTTGGGCTTTTTAGTTTGGGCTTTTTATTAAACATTGGCTCTCTTAGTTTGGGCTTTATTTTGGTTGGGTTATTTTGCTTGGGCTATTGGGCTATTTTCTCTCGTGTGCTTACCCACATATTTGGGCCTAAGAAATGGGCTTGAGTCTCGAGGCTCCCAAGTAGCCCGAGACTTTCCATTTCTCGGCCCATCAATGGGCCTCATGTTGATTTATTACCATCCATGCCACAATCCACTCAAGCAAGCCCCGGGTATTTGAGTGGCTTGGGACCCACTTAAGCGTGTGGAATAATAATTCCTTGCTTGGCGTGGCGTGTCGCTTGGCGTGGCATATGTGCAAGCGCGTATGATGAACTTTCGCATGCCCAAATCGGGTTTCTTCTCGGTAAGGTATCGTATTGGGCCGAGAATTTATTTGGGCCGAACCGTGAATTTTTTGGGCCTCAACAATGCTAACTATTTTTTATTTTATTTTTTAATAGAGATGGACCAATCAAAAAAGAGTTATAGCATTTATGACTCTTCAAATTAGGGAGTATGGTTGGAGTTGAAATTTTTTAGAGAGCTCCTAAAATAGCTTTCTTATATTCTTAGCCAAATTTTAGCTAAGAAATAGAGAGCACCATTGTGGATGCTCTTATGATGTTCTGTTAAGCATATGGCATGTGATAAGCCTCTTGAGAGTCAACGTTTGCTTTATTATTCTGGATTATTTCTGCTTTTAATCTGTGGTTGGATTCCATCATTCTTGTTCCTATCTTGTAAGTAAACATCAAATAATGGTGCCTTTTTTTATTTAACAAAAGTCTAATTTGTGCTGGCTTTCATGTTTTTGGGAATTCTACGCATTATTTCACATAATTATCTCTTTCGTCTCGAGTACTGCAGGGGACAAAGTCCAAAATAAACTTATAGCAGACCCTTCTAGGCTTGCAACACCAATCAAGTCTTCCTGAATGCAAATCGACTACCGGCTTTAACAGGGAAGGGGATCCAAAATCAATTGGCCCAAACCTATGACTCGGTCCACATATAATTGTTTGGATGGGCACAATCCTCCGAATTGAATCAATTTTTGTGTGAAAACCACAACTAAAATCATACCGAACCAAATCAATTCATATATGTAAGAATTGATCAATTGTGTATAGCTTAGTTGGTTGAGCTCTTCCACTTTCACTAAGGCCCGGCTTTGAGCCAAGGTTGGAGGTGTGACTGCCCTGGACCCCGACTCAAGAGAGGGCCCAATTTTAATTTTAATTTTTTAATGTGATCAGAGTTTTGTAAGGGTTATATACGTAAGCGCTGCAAATTGTAGCCTAAGTGTTCCCTTCAGCAGCAGTGGCGGGTGCTGTTTTTTATCCACATCAAGCCTAGGTTTGAATCTCAGCATTGTGCTATATATACAAATGGTCTATTTTCGATGTCGCCCTAGGCTTAAGAAATCTCAGGGTTGGCCCTGCCTTCACTTATGTGGGTAGAGGTTTAAAATCTAGAACTAATGAATATTTGTGTAAAACCCCTGTCCCAATTGCTTGTACTAAAAATATTGTAAGAATTGTTAAATAATAGTCTATTTGTGTTGGTTCAATTTTGAACGAATTTTCTGATTTTATGTATGAAAACGAAACCAAGCTGTTTGGATTAGATTGGATTGATTTGAGCTGTTTAGTTAGTAAAATGCCAACTCCTCATGTCCATGCCCTCATATCTTGGAACTGTGATTTTGTATTTTCAACAAAGTTTAAAGCACTTACAATATCTTGAGTTTTTGTCTGAAACAATTGACAAAGAAAATTGGTCAATCCCATAATTTTATCCATAAAAAAGCAATGAAAACACAAACTCAAAAGACATCATAGCAATATAGTTACTCTCTGCATCGCCACGAAATTGTTGGTTAGGTCAATAATCACTGATTCCTGGAGAAGTATATTTGTCTCTTCAAATAAATTCATCAAAATTGTAATAGAGGCAAAGTGAGATCCCCAACGAGTGGCTCCAGCTCGTTTTAAACTAGGACCTTGATTAAGTCCTCTACCTGTCTCAAGTTCCCCAAAATTCAACAACTCTTTGAGTTCAGCTTTTCGAATTAAATTTAACTCATTACGACGCTTAGCAGAAATACTAACAAAATTCACAATGTTAGTCAATGTTGAAAAAAATCTCTATACAACTTTCACATGCTTATATTGCTTTTTATTGTTTTTGTTAAAGGAGAAAGTTTGAGTGGGCTGGGCTATTGTTTTTGTTAAAGGAAAAAATTTGAGTGGGTTGGGTTTGAGTAGGCAGAAGAAATTTGATTGTATTGGTTATTGGGTAATTTTCAGTTTGGCAAAAAATGGAGTAGGCAGCTGCCTACCCTACTCTTAGGGTAGGACCGCCCCTGGTGGATTGGGTGTGAGTAGACAAAAAGAAATTTCATTGTATTGAGTATTGGGTAATTTTTGGTTTTGCAAAAAATGGAGCAGGACCGCCCCTGACCATACAAAGGATATGTCTTCTATGCTCTTCTGAGACCTAGAGAACTATTTGAGCATGGTCGTATTTCCTGACCGGATCAGAGTGAAAATGTCAAAGGCCAGAATAATTAAACTATTGCATGCGTTGTTCCCAGACAGCATTGGTTGAAGATGCCATAACTTCAAGGTGTGACCACTTCATCAAAATGAGATACTGACAAGTATTTTTTTTTAACTTCATTAAATGATAGATACTAAAAGGGTAAATGATAAAGGGAATAGAAAAAAAATTAATTACTCTGCAGTCTTGGAAACACAAGTATCATATTCTATCACACTGCTTTTATGAAAAAGTTACACCAGAATTCCCAAACATCATCACCAGTACCCTGTGAAAATTGAAATCCCACAGGCCCGCGTCCACCACCCACAAATTGCAACTGGCATAAGTTAGCGGGTTGGTTTCAGAGACTTAAATCTTTTACTACCCAACCAATACAAGACTACAAATTGCAACTGGCAAGGAAGGAGCCATGCCCATATTCTAATGTATTTGTCAGAGTATTATCCCAAAACGACACAATAAATTCCATAGTTCCCAACTGTTTCTTCTTCTTATGTCAGTCGGTATAAACAAACAACTGTTCAAATCTCTGAATCGGTCAACACATGAAAAGCTAGCTGTATATGCCAATCACCTTTCACATTACTTTATATATCTCTCCATCCTCTTCCCCACAATCTACATTCACCGAGTTTGCAAAAACAAAAGCAAACCCAACTCTGCAAAACCAGACATGAAATCCATTTTAAATTTCAAATTCCTCCAAGCCTTTTTTGGAACACTTTTACTAACCCTAACCCTCCTATTCGTTGAAAGAACGTCTAGTCCAGTCCAATCCAGTCTAATCTGGAACAGGGTCCTAATTGATTCCTTAATTAATCCCCTCCTTCGCATCATCTACACTCACCCCACCTTTCTCTTGTCTTGCATTTGGTGCCTTTTCCTTTCCATCCTTTACTACTACATCTCTAGTCCCAACCCAGTTTTCCTCCTGGACTTCTCATGCTTCAAACCAAACCCCAACCAAAAATGCAGCTACAAAGCCTCTGAGCTCTTTGTATTCAGGACGAATCGCTTCAGCGAGGAAAGCCAAGAATTCATGCGTAAAATCTACCTCAAATCGGGCCTAGGGGACGAAACATATGCACCAAAATTCGTCTTCCAATCCAACCCGAAAGCCGACCTCGAATCAGCCTTTGATGAAGCTCAAGAAGGCATGTTCTCGTCGATCAACTCAGTCCTCTCAAAAACCAACATCGACCCAAGTCGTATCGATTGCCTAATTGTAACATGTGGCGGCTTCTCTCCCATGCCTTCCCTCACATCCCTCATTGTCAACCATTTCAAGCTCAAATCCGACGTGAAAACCTACAATTTAAGTGGCATGGGGTGTGGTTCTGGAGTAATATCAATCGATTTAGCTGCCAACGTACTAAAGAAAAGTAAAAAAATTGGTTATGCTCTTGTGGTCATAATCGAGACTATTAACTTGAATTGGTACTATGGTGATAGCCGTCCCATGCTTGTAACAAATTGTATTTTTCGCGTCGGGTGTGTGGCCGCAATGATCACAAACGATCCGAGTTGTCGCCGAGTTGCCAAGATGGAACTCGTTCACTCGCTTCGAACTCACCACGGAGCGAATGACCGAGCTTATAAAGCTGCATTTCAAGAGGAGGATGACAAGGGATGTACTGGGTTTTCCCTAACTAAAGATTTGATTCCAGTCGCAGGCATGTTTTTACGTGAACACATCAAGATTCTGGGTCCCCGAGTTCTACCACTGAGTCAACTCCGTCTGTACGTCTACTCGGTAATTCGTTCTACAATGACGAGGGGTGCGTCGAAACCAATCGTCCCAGATTTCACCAAGGCTTTTGATCATTTTTGTATTCACACGGGCGGGAAAGCGGTGATCGAGCAAGTTGGTCGGGTTTTGAGATTGGGGGAAGAGTTGACTGAGCCGGCTCGGATGAGTTTGCACCGATTCGGGAACACTTCGAGTAGTCTTGTGTTTTATGAGTTGGCGTATCTTGAAGCTAAAGGTAGAGTTAAGAAAGGAGATAGGGTGTGGATGTTAGGTTTTGGGACTGGGTTTAAAGTTGGTAGCCTTGTTTGGAAGGCGCTTTTAGATTTCGGAAATGAGAGGGATAATCCATGGAGTGATTGCATCGACAGGTACCCGTTGAAGTCATGGTAAATCTGATAAGGCTATAGTCATACAAATTAGTCAGAAAATTTAGGTGGCTTTTGATATGCAATTCAATTAGGGAATTCGAAAACATTAATTTTTCTTAAAAATAAGGAGTTGTAAATAAACAGATATTTTCTATTTCAAGTATTTGAGTGTTTTTTAGTTTAGGTTTTCAAAAATCGGTTTATACCAAATAATTTTTTTGAGTTTTGGACTCAAATTTTGTTTTTAAATTTTAAAGTTGAATTCAAATAGAATACCAAACACGTACTATAGTGGGTGCCATAAGAAGACTGTTGGTTATTAATTCTTTAAGCATGATAAAATTTAGGGATTTTTGTAGAAATGTCACCTGAACTTATACCTCAGTTTCAGTTTCACTTTAAAGAAAAATTTAAGAGAAATGTCACCTTAATTTTTCAAAATCCATGATTTTTCATATGACTTTAACGCCATCCAATTTTCCATCCATTTTAAGGGTATTTTAGTCTTTCCATTTTCAAGGAAAAAAGAGAGAAAAAGGAGACCTCTCTCTCCTTTTCTCCCCCACCCCAACCCCACTCGCCCCAAAAACATATCACTAGGAAAAATACCAAAAAGAAAAAAGAAGAAGAAAAAGGTGGACTCGGTCTGGGTGGGTTGAGGGAATTTGTGTGTGAAGGGTAGGTGTTCCATGGTAGAGAGAGAATGAGGAAGGGGCGGGGAATGGAGGAAAGGACTATGAAGAGGGAAGGGAGGATGAATTGCAAGGTGGGTAGGGTTGGTCGGAGCCGCCGATGGAGCACTTGGGATGGAGGAAGGTAAGATTTTTTTTTTAAAATACAATTTTTTATATAATGATTTTTTTATTTTAAAATATTCTTGAAAATGGAAAGATTGAAATACCCTTTCAAATGGATGGAAAATTGGATGATATTAAAGTCAGATGACAAATTATGAATTTTGAAAAATTAAGGTGACACTTTTCTTAAATTTTTCTTTCAAATGACAAATTGAAATTGAGGTATAAATTTAGGTAACATTTCTACAAAAATCTCTAAAACTTATCTGCTATTGAAATTCTCCCTGAACCAATTGCTACATGGATCCAAATCCTCTGCTGCTTGGTTTTTATACTGATCTAATGGCTAATAAGAAACACATAATTTCTTAGTCCAGTTTTTCTATATATGAAATTAAAAAAAAGAAACAATAATTGTACGTTTGACTTCTCTTATGCAAAAATGTCACCTCATTTAATTTCATTTAAGAGTTTGAAAATTACACATCATGACAAACAAAACCCTTTTGTCACTTTCCATCTCAATTCTCAAAAAACAAAACAAAATTCAGTGTACTAGCAGAATCCCATCAAGCCGCAAAACCCACCCTATTGCCAGACCAGCATAAGAGTTATATTGGTCAACATACACTTAGACCATCTCCAATGCAAGGACTCAAACCCAAATTATCCCCCAAAATCTCTCCCAACCCAACAAAATGAAGGACCCAAAATTTGGGAAAACCCAAATTTGGACCCAAATATAGGTCCAAGTATTGCCTGGACTCAACACTATTCAATGGAGTCCACTACACCTAAAATAGCCCCATGTGCACAGAATCTGACGTGGGCCCCAACTGACCTGATGTGCTGTTCAAGTTTGTCTGCTTGTCCCGCCACTTGTCAAGCTGCTGTTGCTGTTTGGTTATTTATTAATTTTTTTATATTCTAAATGTAACTTAAATTAATTATCTAGATTAAATATAAACTATTTTAATGGTAAAAAAGAAATCCAATGGTCAAAACAATATTTTAAATTAATCTATGTCAAATTATAATTGTGGAATTTCAATTTTTTTAGATCAAATTGTTCAAAAAATTTAATTACGAAGTTATTTAAAAAGATTGAATAAAGAAAAGTTATCCATAAAAAAAAAAATTAGACTTAAACCATTCTTAAACAATTTAATAAAGTTGTGGACTTAAAATTTGAGTCCGGAGGGTTGGGAGAAAAAACGATTTGAGTCCGGGCAAAACCCAAATAGTTACTTTTTGGAGGGGGAAAATTTGGGTTTAGCCCCTCATGGGTTGGAGAAGGCCTTATTGCACCGTATTTGTCCCCCTTACTCTCGATGGCGATCCATCAATTAGTGAAAGAAGTGCACGAAAATGAGAGACAGATAATTTTGTTTATTCTAAAGCAATTTGGTTTTATCAGTAGGGTGTTAGTTGGATTGACCAGTAATTTGGTGTGCTCTTAAGTGGTGCTGGATTCTAGTCCCATTGTACTTGTGTATGTGAGAATCTCCCCTCTCATTTCATAATTTTTGAGGGAAAAAAGAGAGCAATTTGGTTTTCTTTTCAAATTGAGTGCTAGACATGTTGACAGAAGGTTGACTTCACCTACCTTTTAAAAGGAAATCTCATCAATCAATAAGGAATAACCCATGCTTGTCATACCTCACCTACATCCCACCAATAAGGAGTATGGAGCTATATCTCTCCCATGCCTTCTTCATGCCCAAAACCCCAAGTCAAGGAGAACCATGCAAAATCCCCAACAATCAAGCAACCTTGTCTACCAATACTTGGACTACAAAAGAGAGGTGATCACCTCCAAGGGAAAGGACCACTCTCGCACACTCTCTTTTCACATTTACAAAGGCTCTCAAGCCTCTTTCTTTTACAAAGGGCTCTCAGGCCTCTCACAATATGTAAAACTCCATAGAGAAATACAAATACAAAAGCTCCAAACTGGATGAAGCCTAATTATAGGTGAACTAGTCAAAATCATGTGTTATGTGTGTGATTATGTCTTAATCCGTTGGTCTACTCCAACAAGACAATTATTATTTATTTTTAGGCTTATTTACTGTTTCACCCCTGGAACTTGAGCTTGCTCTCACTTAACGACCTGGAACTCAAATTTTCTCACTTTACCCTTTGAATCTCTAAAAGTTGTTGAAATTTTCTCACTTTACCACTTTTGTCCATTTCCGTCCACAAAACCGTTAAGTGTGTTAAGGTGACATGGATATTCTAGTAATTTTAGTCCCTCTATCTTCTCTCTTCTCTCTACCTCTCTCTCTCGCTCGCTCGCTCGCTCGCTCTCTCTCTCTCTCTCTCGCTCTCTCTCTCTCTCTCTCTCTCTCTCTCTCCCATCCCTTCCTACCCATCCAACCTAGTCAGCCACCCCATCTCACTGGCCATAACCCGTCTCCTCCTTGTCGTCGGAAACACCTCATTATCTCTATCTCCCTTTCTCTCTCTTTCTTTTCCCACTTTACCATTTTCTTTCCCAAACTCAAAACCCTAACAACATAGTGAATCTCATTTGTTGAAGCTCAAACAAGAATGACATAAAGAACTTCAAAATTGTAGGATGTTATGTGCAATTAACCATGTTGTGTTAAAGCCTTAAAAATTGTAGGATGTTAAAGCCTTCATTTTCACTGCATCTCAAGACAAGAAAACAAGGAACACACATATTCTCAGTATTCTTAAGATCCATATCTGGATTTACTGGTTCTCACATTAGGTGTTGCCATGTTGTTCTTTTTCCTTATTTTTCTTGATGTTGTTGGGTTAAGGACAGAGAAGGGAAATGACATGGAGAAAGGATTGTTGGTTTTGGCCATGGGTAAAAAAGATATCATATTTATGAGTTTGGTGTTGCTTGATAAAGAGGGAGGACAAAGAAGAGAAGAGGGGTTGTTGTTGGTGGCCGCTAGGAGAAGGGTTGCCGTTAGCGAGGTGGAATGGCTAACTAGGTTGGGTGGATGGGTTGGTGGTCTAGGTTGGGTGGTGGGCTGTTGAGTGGGTGGGGTTGTGGTGGCTACTTTTTTTTTTTTTTTTTCCCTCTTTTTATTAATTTTTTTTTTGTGTTTTAATTTTATTAAAAGCATTAAGACTGTTATGTTTGAAGTTGGTGTAGAGATATGTTTCAATAAATTAGAAGGGTAATAGGGAAGGCACATGCAAAAGGGTAACGGGAAAATATGACTAAGATAACATATGGTCTTATTTGTAGGGTTTCTATAAGTTGGGGTACTGGTCAAACGGGTCTTTAAAGGTTGGTATGAGTTTGTACCTCAACTTCCTTCATGGTCTTAAAGCAAGGCTTCACGTGTTGGGTCTAATGGCCACACATGCTCTCACGTCACCTAATATATATTGTTCATGTGTTAGGTTTGAAAGTTTGCCACAAATGCGGAGGCATGTTGAGAGTATTTGTCATACTTTGAAAAGTTAAGAGACCTAGCCTGAGTTTATAAGGAGTTGGACTATTCCCCACATTGCCAATTGATTTTAGAGTGGAGCCTCACCTTCCTAAATAACCCCCATAGTTTAGGGGGTTTACTGTAGCCGATCCATATTTAAAAGGCTTATTTACTGTAATACCCCACTAAAACTTTGATCAAATCTCACTTTACCTCCTTAAAGTTAAAGTGGCCCACTAACCCCATTTACTGTGGTTTCGTGTTCCATTTTACCCATCACAGTTATCTCCACTAATAACTTTGTTAGTTTTGATGATGTGGCAAGGCTATTTTAATCTTTTTACCACAAGTGATAACGTCTCATGTGAAGAGCCCACTTTTTCCACGTATATTACTAAACCTAAAGCAATATTATTATTAGATGCTGTTGCATTGGGCTTATCAGCTTTTTTATTTTTATTTTTATTTTTATTTTTATAAATTTCATTGAACGAGGTCATGACTCATGACCAAGTCTGGTGCATGACAGAACTGGATCTTAAGATGCTGAGGTGCTGCCGATCTTGACTGTGACACCTTTGGTCAAGAGGCAGCTATGGATGTAACTAGGGCGAAACTCTATCATTGACTCAGTGTATACGCCATGAATTTCTTTAATTTTCTTTATAGAATTTATAAATAATTAATCCAATTAAAATAGGCATAATAGGTTCATCTAATCTAAAATACTGGTTCAATTGCACATGGTTTATAGTTCAAGTGGTTAAGAATACCTCCACCCGAGCTCTCAGTCTTGGAGTTAGGAATTTAAGTAAGAGGGGGCACCTTTAAAAATTCAAACACTTTCTTTTATGACAAATCAACCTAGTATTTAAGAAATTCTTAATTTTATCACTTTTCTCTATTTTTTTTTCTTTACTTTTTGTGTGAATAACCTATCACTCTTTTATGGCAACAAAATACATGCAATTCAAAAGAAATTTAGACATGAAAATAAAAGAGAAACAAAGAAAATAGTGACCATTTAAGAATTTGTGAGGAATTTTATATAATATTTGTACAATATACTAACATAAAATTGTATGTACAACAATATTTGAGAGGGGGCCGTGCCCACCCTGGGCATGCACTGGCTCTGCCAGTGGCTCTAGGTTCGATTTTCCCATCTCCAATTTACTTGTATGAAGACACAAAAAAAATAAAATTTGTTGCTCAATTAAGTCCTTGCTTTTGGTCCAATCTTTTCATTTATTCAAACGAAGAAAAACCATACAAGCTTATTTTATTCAGGAATGAGGATGAAACTTCTCTACTTCTTCCTATTCCCTCCAGATCAGCAGTCAACGCTGCGAGGAAACTTCCTCCTGCCTCCGTCTTAGGCAATCATGAAGTAGAGGGTTCCTCCTCATTTCCTCTTCCTCGTTTATTGTTCTATAAATAAGTTTCTTATTTTCTCTGGTTGGCACATCAGTTCCTTTCAACCTTCAAAAAGAATATTCAAACATGTTCAAGCATCCTACCGACCCTATTTTTCCCCTCTTCTTCTTATTATTTAGTAGTTCCTTGGCCGCGGCAGAAAACACAACAATGCCGATAAATGTGGGTGTGGTTCTTGACTTGGAAACCAGGTTAGGGAAAATGGGGATGAGCTGCATCGACATGGCCCTCTCAGACTTCTACTCCTCTCACGGTTACTACAGCACTAGGCTGATCCTACACACTAGAGACTCCATGAGTGACGTTGTTGTTGCAGCAGCTGCAGGTTCTTCCTCTTTTTCATATTTTGTTTTTCTCTTCTCAAATATACTATGAATTGTTGGAAAAACAATCTATCAGTGATAGTATTAACAATATATATATTTAACAGAAATTTAAATATACTCAACGAATTTATTAATTTAATATAAAAACAATAGTATTATATTAACAAACTAATATAATATACAGAAAAAGGATGAAATTGAATTCATTGACTTGTATTTGAGATAGAAGCTTGCAGATTTGAAACATACTGAATTGAATTCAAGATATGAGTATACTGAATTGAAATATTTGTAAGTATTAGTTGGTATATATGTACATATACAAAGGATTATATGACTTTATTTTTTGAACAGAGGGAGTTATCTATGTCGAATATAACTCATGTTTAAAACTTTATTTTCGTCTGCTCACATTTTCTGTTTTGCGCCTCTTAGGCCATCTCCAGTCATGGGATATATTCCAAATATAGCCCCTAAAATAATGCAAAACTCATCTCCAGCCATGGGCTAAACAAAATTTTTGCCAAATTTGGAGGGCCACATTTGACTTTTTAGCCCTCGAACTGGGCCAAATGTAGCCCAGCTTCAGCTTAGGCCAAATTTGTAGTGGAGCCCATCCATGTGCTTTTCAACAGCCAACATATATATATATATATATATGTATTTTTTTAAAAGCCTTTTGAATGTTTTAGTTCGTAGTGTTTAAGAAACAAGTATAAAAAATTGTTGGCAATGACATTGGAGGTCAGACCAAACCACTCCCTTTTTTTTTTTTTTTTTTTTTTTGAAAAATAATAATAAATGTGGTCATCTTTTCAAATCTTTTCAAGTGTTGTTTAAAAAAAATTATAAAAAAGCCTTGTTCATGACCATTGGAGCTCAAACATTGAAACCCATCTTTTTTTTTTGTCTTCACATTTTTAAATGTTTGGTATTGTTTAAAAAAATTATAAAAAATTATGGGTCATGACCGTTGAAGGTCAGACCCTTGAAACGCTTCCATTTTTTTTTTAATTGTCTTTGTTGGCTTTATTATTATTATTATTTTTAACATAGTAGCTTAATTAAATTAAACAATATATGGTTGTGGAATGTATGAGTGTTGTACCATAGTTTTTCTCAAAATAATAAAGTATAAAGGACCCTAAAATATAACTATGCATAGTTGGAGATGAAAAAATTTACCCCTGCACTATTCTTTAAAAAATTAATATTTTGAGAGGCTAAATTTTTAGCCATAGACTACATTTAGCCCTACAATTGAAAATGGCCTTAGGTTCTAGACATCCTAGGTCAAGACCACCATGTCGAGGCATCATTGTTGTCCACATCACAGTAACTTTCCTTTATCATTCTTTACTTTCCCCTAAGTTGACCGTAGGAACTTTCCTTTATCATTATTTACGCTAAGTTGTAAAATTAATTCTTTAGTTGCTCTGTTAGTTTCTTTAAGTTTGTCTTAACTGTTGTGTGTGCTCTAACTTGTGCATGCTGAAAGTTTGGACTATTTCTATACTTGTTTGCTGGTACTATAATTTGAGAAATATTTCAATTACAAGGGAGACCTTGCCAAAATTTCAATAAGAGTCGAATTGTCTTTTAAGTTTAATTCAGGGCTTAAGGGGCCTTTTAATAAAATGGTTCCGACAATTGTCACTTTTTGGACGCGCAAAAGGATTTGTCACATCCCAAGAGAGAATTTGGGGCGGGTTTATCACTATTGTTCAAGAACTCTGACGTAGATTAAAAAAGGCGGGCCTTAGCCAATTAATCATAAAATTCCATTGAACCCCAACAGGGAGGGGGCATCAGTCAAGCAGGGCGAAAAAGAAGATAACCAAAAATTCAAAAAGAATACAAGTAAAACACCAAATTATATTTTAAATATCAAACAGATTCACTTGTATGATTGTATCAGTTAAGAAATCACTCACCAAACAACCAGAATCATACTCCAACACGATAGTTAATTTCACCCAAAAAAAAAAAAAAAAGTGTCCGCAGTTTCTGTCTGAAATCATTTAAATAGATCAAAACAAGTTCTAGCACCTCAATCAACTCAAACACACAGATCAAAATGCTCCTCAATCAGTTATTCAAAACATCTTATAAGCTCTGTTCCAAAACAAAGAAAACCAAAGCAAACTAGATTAATCCAAAAAGAAGGATAAAAACATAAGAATTCGAAGAAATTTAACTTCCAAAAACAAAAGAATGAATAAATTAATGAATGAACATTACAGGCTTGTCAAGTTTGGAGGTAGCTGATACGGGAGTGTATCGTGAAAATTGTTGTCACTCAAATCACTGAGGAACACAAAGAACTTAATATTAACAACTCAGAAAATCAATGAAAATGATAGAATTTGTTATACTCGGAAAAGCCCCACAAAAAAAATCATAAGAAAAACAGTTGAGCCCTCACAAGTTACCCATTTCCATGATTCATCCAAAACCTAGTCATATAAACTCAGAGCAAGCTTTAATAGATCTGAATACGTCTCTCCACGTAAAATCAACCAAAATATAAAATAGGAGCACTTCTTATTTGCATATTCAAAAATATTTTTATAGGGCTCAAAAACTTACAGTGGCATCAATATATGATGGGCATGCACTACAAAAAACAGCAGATTTAAAAAAGCAGGCCATGGCTTGTTCAAAAACTTACAGTGGCATCATACACACCCATACAGCTTTATTCAGCCATATCAACTCATATTTATTTGTCAGAAATAGTTGAAAACGTTTGAAGGAACTTAATCATAAAACTAATGAAGAAAAAAAGACGAATAACAGATTGAACATCGTAGGCATTCAAAAAAGAGATGCTGCAACTCACAGTAGCATTGAAAATCCATGAAACTTGGGGAACATAAGCAACAGCTCCCCTGATTACAACACCAGAATCTGCTGTAGGAGGCAGCTCTCCAAGCATGGCTGATACAAGCGACGTCTTCCCTTCTCCAGTGCCGCCAACAACTGCCACTAAGCTTCCAACCGGTATATCTAAGTTGATGTTTGATAAGGTGGGCTTCTCTGCCTGCAAAAAGAACATAAATAAAAACAACCAGAAGATGAGATAGGATGAGGTCGAGAGAGAGAGAGGATGAGGTCGAAAGAGACAGGAGATGAGATGGAGAGAGACGAGAGAGAGAGATCGCTGACGTTGAGGGTGAGGGTGAGCTCGGGAGAGAGACGATAGAGGTAGAAGGTAAGAGAGAGGCGGCGATTGAATTTGAGAGAAAGTGTAACGAAAGAGAAAGAAAGATAAAGGAGCTAGGTTTAGTTGTGGTTGTGATCTAGTGCAAGCATCCTCAAGGTAAAACTCTTCTTTTACCCAATAAACAGAGACCACGTGGTATATTTATATATTATTGATTAATGCTCGATTCAGGTTAGGTTGACCGGTTACAAATTATTTTGAACCAAAGGCCGAACCGTTGACTTTGGCTCGGGTCAGGTTCAATGTTGACTTTTTCGGTTTGGTCAAAAAAACCTCATTTTTTAGTTTGATTTGGTTTGGTTCGATCAGTTTGTTCGGTTTATCGGTTTTTATGCCCACCCCTAAAACTAACAGAAATAGTTAACGTCTATTTAGAGAAGGAAAAAAACTTGATGATGATTATAATATTGGCCTAAATTTAATAAAATACGGATAAATGTGTAGTGTCTAAATGCAGAGACTCAGGATCGGTGGAAATGCTTTAGGCTCCAATGAAACTTTCAAACACTGAACTTTTTTATTTTCCAGTTTTACCCCATAAGCAACACTAAGTGTCCACTTCTATTTCTCTTCACTTCACTTCTCCTCTCTCTCTCTCTCTCTCTCTCTCTCTCTCTCTCTCCAACAAACGAAATAATTTTCGTTTTAATTTTTAATTTTTTTTTTCAATGAGAAGCACATCACTTCACTCGTTGCCCTGAACATTTTCTTCCTTCTTTCTTCTCTCTCTTTCCCTTTACTTTTTTGTCCTTGCTTTCTATCTCTAAAGACCATGAAACCTGTTGGTCCTTTTTTTCGTACTCCGTTCCTTTTTGCCGTCCGCGGGGGTCGGCTCTCTTCTGAGGAAGGAAGAGGATTGCTGGATCAACACTAATGGCCTGATTGGATGGTGTCTCTTGGCTCGCAGAGAGGATTTCTTCAATTTCTGGACAAAGTTGAATCAGTTTGCCAAAAGTGAACGGGCTTGGTCGAGGCCCTATCTGTAAACTTTTCTTGGCGCTGATTCGTGGTGTTGCGTAGGCATGCCACTATTAGGTATGTAACCAGCCCAATAGATCTAGTGTAGATACTTGTGAATGATTAATGCTGAAGGAGTTTGCGCGTCTTCTCTAGACTTCTTCTCAAACCATTGTGCTTCAGGAGGGGTACTGGCCTAGATTGATTCTTTTCTATGCCTCAATTAAGAGGACTTCAATATCTTTCCCTTCCTGAATATCAACTTGACAAGTCTGAGCAGTATCTGAACAAGTAAGAGAGAGAAACCAAGTTCGTGGTTAGTAAAACCCTATCTGGGTTTCATCAACTTGCTTCAAAATTCTCTTCGTCCTCAAGCTGGACTAATAATTAATTCAGGCCCAGTGGTGCGATTTGGGCCCAACTTAACTTCATACCCCTTTTGTCTTTTACTGTTTTATTCGGGCTCCTGTTCACTTTCGGCCCCGAACGCTAGCTCTGCTGGATTTTTAAAAGGAAAAAGGCGGGAATCCACTTTTATGTATTAAAATAGTCCGTGATTCATTTTTAGATAATTAAGTGAACTTTACTTATATAAATTTTTCCTACAACTTATATTTAATTTGAGCACAAACTAAATAACAGAAACTTCTTCAATTAATCCGTCAATTATCTTTAAATCCAAATTACAAAGTAAAGATAAAGAGACAGAAGATTTCTCAATCCGGCCAAATGATGACTTGAATTGAAACAGATTACTTCTTAAAAGAAAATCATACCATGGATATGGTAGAGCTACGAGAGTTAAACACAGGAGTTGTCAATTGGTTATCTAAAGAGTGAGCAGATTGTTATCTTGAAGATTTTCAAGTGTTTTTTGAGACGTTGTGTCTGGTTTTGGGGAGAGAGTCCCCTTCTTCTGAAGTAGACTTTCTTTATTTATAGAGGCAGAAGGAGCCCGTAATGATGGAAACTGCGACAAGACCTTTGGCTTTTGTTTCAAGGTCAGCTATTGGTCTATTGATCTTAATTGGTTCATAGAGGGAATGATGGAAGATTTCTGGCAAGAACTGTCAATTTTCTTTGTGAAGCTCTCTTGATTTGACCTTTTTGTACTTGAAAACTTGGTTGGCAATTTTGATCTTTCTCTAGTTTTGGAGGCTTCAATACGACTCGTTTTCTTGCGATTTTTTTATAACATGTAGTGCGAGATAAAGATCTGATTTTCACGATTTGGGCCTTCTTATTGATTCATTCAAAGAGGCCCATTGGGAAAAAGATGATCCCCTAAGAAAAGAAAAGTGCTAATAGGCCTGACTTTATCTTTAAAATATTTTTTTAACCCTTTAGACCATTTTTGGTCCACTTGCCAAAACTGGGTACAAACAAAACCGTAAGACATCAAGAACTCTTCCGAAGTAGGTTGTGTGCTGTATATTTTACCCACACGAAGAAAAATATTATGAAACCATAAGACATCAAAAACTCATGTGAAATTCATGAAAACACAGTGCGCTTCCATCAAAACACCTTCTCATTGCCCCGATGCGCTCCTCTTGGAACGGCTCACCACCTCCTTCCAAAACCTCCGTTATCATCAATTAATCTAGTCTATTGGTTTTTAAGAAGGGAAGTAACTTATTTTTTTCAACTAATGGAGGTGGAGTTTCAAACTTAGAACTCTTCCAATATTGAGAATAGAAATATCACTAGAGCTAGTTGGTTGGCAAGTGATCTATTTATATTAAGAAGAATTAGACAAAGAAACCTTAAATTGTGGTTATCCTACATGTCAACAAGTTTAATTCAATTTCAAATTTTCACTTTGAAGCAGCTTTAGACTTAATAAACAACGTTGAAGTGCAAGCCATCATAGGGCTAGAATCATCAATGCAAGCCAGCTTTGTAATTAGTCTTGGAGATAAAGCTCAGGTGCCCATCATCTCATTTACAGCAACAAGCCCTTCCCTTGGGGGTTCATATTTATTCCGAATTGCACAAAACGACTCATCTCAAGTTGAAGCCATTAGCACCATCATCCAAGCCTTTGGTTGGAGTGAAGCAGTTCTCATCACCACTGACAGCGAGTTCGGGTCACCTTACCTCACTACTGCCTTGCAAGCCGTTGGTGTTCGTATACCATATTGGAGTGTTATTTCTCCAATGGCTACTGATGATCAAATATTGGTAGAGCTTTACAAGTTGATGACAATGCAAACCAGGGTCTTCATAGTGCATATCTTGCCTTTGCTTGGCTTTCGGTTTTTCGCCAAGGCAAAGGAGGTTGGCATGATGGATGAAGGCTATGTATGGATAGTGACAAGTGGGATGGCCAACGTTTTTAGTTCCTCAAATTTTTCTGTCATGGATAATATGCAAGGGGTGTTGGGTTTAAAGACTTACGTTCCAAACACAAAAGAACTTGAAAATTTTAGAGCTCGATGGCAAAGGAAATTTCAGCAAGACAATCCAACTATCACAGATGATAAATTGAATGTTTTTGGACTGTGGGCTTATGATGCTGCTTGGGCACTAGCCATGGCAGTTGAGAAGGTTGCAGGTACGAACTTCAGCTTCCAAAAGATGAACATTTCTCCTAATTCAACTTATTTGGGAAGATTGGAGGTCTCTCAAAGTGGTCCTCAACTTGCCCGAGAAATATCGCGTACAAGATTCAAAGGGCTTTCAGGAGATTTTAGCCTTATTAAAGGCCAATTACAATCATCAACTTTTCAGGTAATTAATATGAACGACAATGGGGAAAGAGGAGTTGGATTTTGGACACCCCAAAATGGACTTGTAAGAAAATTAAATTGGAACAACACAAGCACATATTCTACTTCTAATGCCAATCTTGGACCTATTATATGGCCGGGAGAGACCATGTCCACTCCGAAAGGTTGGGAGATTCCTACTGGAAATATTTTAAGAGTCATAGTGCCGGTGAACATGGGATTCAAAGAATTCGTGAATGTGACATATGATCCTAGCAATCACATAACCAGTGTCACTGGTGGATACTGCATAGACGTCTTTCAAGCTGTAATAAAAGCACTACCATATCCTGTTCGTTACGAGTATATTCCTTTTGCAATGCCTAATGGAGAGAGCGCTGGCACTTACAATGAGTTGGTAAATCAAGTGTTTCTCGGGGTACAACTCGTTTGCTGTGCTTTTTCTTTTCTCTCTGAATTCACTTTTATACTTTCTGAAATGTTGAAAATTTTACTTGACAGAAATTTGATGTTGCAGTTGGAGATATAAGTATTAGAGCAAACAGATCCTTGTATGTTGACTTTACATTGCCATACACAGATTCTGGGATATCAATGATTGTGCCTATCAAAGACAACAATAATCCTAGAAACACATGGGTGTTCTTGAAGCCTTTGACCTGGGACCTTTGGGTTACAAGCGGTTGTTTTTTCATATTCATTGGTTTTGTGGTCTGGGTTCTTGAACATCGGATTAACGAAGACTTTCGCGGCCCTCCGCATCACCAAATTGGTACAAGTTTGTGGTTCTCCTTCTCAACCATGGTTTTCGCACACCGTAAGTTACTGTCATGACTATTCTGCAGTGGTCTCCGTATAAAATAATTTTTATTACTTATTCCATATGACTCGTTCTTGTCATGAAGTGGCGTGAGAAATAACTAACGCACAAATTAAACCCTATAAATCATGCAATCGTAGTACGAGTAAGTAGGGATCGTTCTATTCCGGGGATTAGGAGGGATGCTAATCAACACAAATTAAACTTAACACAAATTAAATTCATTAAACTGGAAATTAAGTTGAGGGAACAATGATTGGGGGGGATTTTGATGATTTAGACAAAAGTAAAATTGATAGCAGCAAATAACTAAGTTGTGAATGAAATATGGATTAAGGGATAGCTAGAGGATTCTTCTCCACACATGGAACATATGCATACAAATTGATCTCCAGTTACTCTTTCAATAAAGTATGAATGACAAAGCCCCAAATTAATTGTGAACTGCACTAATTAACTCTCAGATTTTCCTAAGTTCATTGAATTGGACTCAGCGACTCAATCAAATTATTCTTATCAAGTTCCCTATATGAACAGCATGATAGAGATACATATCAAAGATCATTAAGTTCTATGAAAATCATAAGCTTTGACAAAACATTTGTAACTATGAAAAGCATGATACTCCTGCCAGGAATTTACTTAACACAATCATGACTAGTGATTTTTACTACTTGTGAATATAAGTTTATAACGATTAGGTGAAATTCCCTCATATTCTAGCATCAAATCCCTGCATGCAAACTAAGTATGCATCCTTAATAAACATGCAAGAATAAGTCCTGAATAAAACAGAAAAGTAAATCACATTCATACTTTACGAAACCATAACTGGAAGTGATCAATTCATATAAAACATATGTCCATGGCTTCGAATTCACCTCTAACTAAGAAGAAATTTAGTTACTCATATTTAATAATTGAAAAACAATATAGAATGGAAATACATAAGATAGGATAAAGAGAAGAAAAGAACTAGATGATGGCAGCAAGGAATTCCCAAGACAGCTCCAAGCTTTGCTCCTTTTGCAACTAGCTCTCTCTCTTTCTCTCTCTCTCTCTCTCTCTATTTGAATGTGTATGAGTAATGGATGAAGTGAAGTGATGGATTGTTGAATGAATTGTGTTTAGAATTGGAGTGCTATTTATAGGGAGAATGGAAGGGGAATATTTGAATTGAATATGGTTTATGCCAATAGCACTTGTAATTTAGAAACTCATTCTTTTGGCTAGTGCACTTCACCAACAAATCCCATTGTAATTAGAAACTCATTCTTTTGGCTAGTGCATTTCACCAACAAATCCCATTGTAATTAGAAACTCATTCTTTTGGCTAGTGCACTTCACCAACAAATCCCATTGTAATTAGAAACTCATTCTTTTGGCTAGTGCATTTCACCAACAAATCCCATTGTAATTAGAAACTCATTCTTTTGGCTAGTGCACTTCACCAACAAATCCCACTAGATAGTCATGCATGACATAGTCAGTTTGTGGGCTGATTTTGGGCTTGTTATTCACTCCAAAAAATTCTGGAAAAATATGGATCTTCAAGCCCTTTGTCTTATCTTTCCAAGCATATGCAGCCCAACTCAAGGAAAAATAGGAAAGACCTTCAAATGTCATTTTTGGCCCAGTAACGCAGATGCTTCCGAATTTTGACCTTGAGTTGCTAAATCATGGATAACTTCCTCTAGAAGACTCCAAATCATGAACCGTAAAATGCTACGGAAACTAGACTTCCGTATCTTTCCAATGATGTATGGCTCATTATCTGGTTCTTCTTGAGCAAGTACAGGTTAATCCGTGAATGTGACTGATCTGCAGACACTGTTTTGAGCTAACTTGTCTTCAAAATGCATGTAATGAGTCTCATCCTTATTACACTGAAACATACACAAACTTTATTAAAAGCACAAGTTTAACTCAAAAACATAACCAAATCATAAGTTAGAAGGGTACAAAAAGATATGTAATTATGCACTGATCAAATACCCCCAAACTTAGATTTTGCTAGTCCTCGAGCAAAACAAAATAAAACTACAACTTAGGAAACAGGAAATAAGCAACTAGCCTTCCAAACAATATCTCAAAGAATCACCAACGTATATGGTTCCAAAGAAACACAACAATCACAATCTAAGTTCCACACATGATTCACGAGAAAGCAAAGCTCACAATGACACCCTTAAGTGTAGTGTGTGAATGCCAAATCAGAACAACCCCTGCCACTCAAATAAGTATATGCGCACACACTTAGAGCAAAATCAATAATTCTGAACCCCATAAGCTCATTATCCAATCTGCTCTCCACAGTAATACCATGCAACACCAAGGATCAAAAGGACTTTACAAGGGTAGTAATGAGGTTCAGGGTAGTGGTAGAATGAAAGAAGGGATATGAGATATACAATATTTTTAGCACAATTAAAGCATAGGTAAAAGCATAAGAGATTTTTGAACTTTGTAACAAGCAAGGAACACATACATGAGCAGATTTTCAACATAATTTCAGCACCATCAAATGTGTCTATTTGGCCTAATTTTGTGGCTCTTTACCCTAGATCACCATGCTCTTCTCTTTTATAACACCCTAGGGCCGTGACTACATTGGTCACACTTCATTACCTCTTTTGATTAGTTACCAATACCCCCAAACTTATTTCTTTTCAACACTTGGGTAATGGCACTAATGATTCACTTTTGCTCCAAAAACCTTGCATTCTTTATAACTCTCTTTTGAAGATAACTTTAACTGCTCATAGAATAAGTGAGAATAAGAAAACAGAAGTTCATTATGGTAGGAATGGTTTACACAAAGAAAGGCTTAACATTGGCTCAAATGGGTTGACTAGGGATGAATACATGTAGAGGGATGGTTAGAAAGGCTCAAACGGTTCAAACATGGCCTAAATCATTTCCTAAGCATTGTATGGCAACAAAATGTCTCAAGAGATATTCAAATAAGTTCTAGAGTACAAAACCAAGATCATGAGATAAGTAGAATTGCATAACGTATCTAAGTAACAAAAAATTGGACTAACTTGGCAAAGTGCTCAATAAGTGCAAGGGTGGCATGCAAGACAGAGTTAACTCAGAACCATACAAAGTCCTTAAAAAATGACTCTCAATTTCTGATAAACCATATTAGTATTAAATCCAAGTCTTATCATAGGTGTTTGGAAGGATAACGAAACAACACACAAAATCCTGCGTTTTTAGACGCTAAACACAAAAAAATAAATTAAAAAAAATAAATTTAAAATTTGACAGTAAAACAACATAACCAAATCCTTCCCCCCAAACTTAAATGAAACATTGCCCTCAATGTTTAGAACGTAAGAACATGCAATGCCTCATAAATGCAAGGAAAGAAGAGAAGGAAAAGACATAACCAAATGTTAGAGTTTAGAAAAACTCCCCTTTGAAGCGATTAGGACGGTTCATCTTTCAATCCGACTCACTTTCCGAAGGGTCTGAAACAGAAGAATCATATATGGCTCCATCTATCATCAACTCCTCCATCTGCTCCGCGAAGTCTCGGAGTCTTGTGGTCATGTACACTAATTGGAAGTGAAACTCGTCAAGCACACTTAAGTAAATGCCAAACTCGTCTCGAATGTTACCTGTAGAATACATGTGACTGCTCACCACAACAGTTCTTGCCACAAACCTCCTATCTAGCAGATATACCCTCCAAGTATATAGACAACGTGCCAGCGCCGCAAGCTGCATCTCTTCCAATCCACAATTCAGATCCCAATTTGGAATCATGCCTTCAATTTCCCCTATCACCCTACTTCTTTGAAACAGAAAGGCATCTATGGTAACTTCTGAGGGATCCATGGCAAACACAACCACGAGCACCTCAATCACCTCAAACACCCGTTGCATAATGGTGTCCTCTCCCAAAGGATCTTCTGGTGGGATAGCTGGCAGTGAGTTCAACAAAACCATTGGGCTAGACACCTTCACCATGCTCAATTCGGACTCCTCCTCCTTGAGCTTTCCACCGACGGCATTCTTGAGTTTCTCCATTGACGAGCCCTACAATAAGCAATAATTTGGAGAAGGCTTGGGAAGAGAAGGTTTGGTTTCAGGGGTTAGCGGCGGCTAGATCAAATGAAAGATGGAGAGTTATTGTTAATGTAGTGTTTCAGAGAAAGAGAAGGTTTTTGTTTTTTTGTTTTTTTTTAATTATATTTTTAATTATTATTTTTTTATAATTAAAATTATTTATATTTTAATGTAAAAAAATAAAAAATAAAAACACGAATATATAAGTGACTCACGGATTACCAGTTAAGAACCTCAGAAAACACAGCCAGGGGATCCGGGAAGTTTGGAGAGGTCACAATGGTCCAGTTTAAAATCCAAACTTCTTAGACACCCAAGGTGTCGCCTATAGAACTCCTAGACACTGTATTAACAGAGGTGCTTATTGGAGTTACCAGAAGTCAACTTATATGAAAAATCTTTTTTGTTTTGTTTTTTTTTTTTGTTTTTTGTTTTTTGTTTTTTGTTTTCATAAGCTTGCAAGACTTTGAACAAAATTATACTAAGCAAAACAAAGCTCACACAACTTAACTCTACCACAAAACCTAACAAAATTGTCAATCCCTAATAAATGCAAGGAAAGAAGATAAGGAAAAGACATAACCAAAGGTTTAGAGTTTAGAAAAACTCCCCTTTAAAGCGATTAGGACGTAAGCAGCTCCTTGCAGGTTCTATCTTCTCCTCATCACCTTGGGTTGCCTCCCAAGAAGCGCTAAGTTTTATGTCTTCAGCCGGACGATACCTCCCTTTAAGCTTCACTAGGGCCAACGGCATGGAGGGGTACATCCTCCACTACATGCTCCTCAAAACACTCATAGTATGGCTTCAAGCGGTGTCCATTCACTTTGAATTCTTGTCCTGTCTTTAAACTTTGAATTTGGACTGCACCATAGGGAAAAACATTAGTAACAACAAAAGGACCAATCCATTTAGAACGCAACTTACCTGGAAACAAACGAAGCCGAGAGTTGAAAAGTAACACTTTCTGCCCCACAGAAAACGTTTTACTACGAATCATCTTATCATGGGCAGCCTTTGTTTTCTCCTTATAAATATGAGCATTCTCATAAGCTTCAGTCCGAATTTCCTCAAGCTCGTTTAATTGCAATTTCCTATGAAGTCCAGCTGCATCAATGTTCATGTTGAAAGTCTTGACTGCCCAATGTGCACGATGCTCCAACTCAACTGGAAGATGGCATGGTTTCCCATAAATGAGCCGAAAAGGAGACATTCCAATTGGTGTTTTGTAGGCAGTACGATATGCCCACAATGCATCATTCAAACGCAAGCTCCAATCCTTTCGAGTTGGTCCAACTGTCTTCTCCAAGATCTGCTTGATTTCCCGATTGGAAACTTCGGCTTGTCCACTTGTTTGTGGATGATAAGGTGTTGAAACCTTATGTGTGATATTATACTTCTTAAGCAGTGCCTCTATGGTCCGATTACAAAAGTGAGAGCCCCCATCACTTATAAGTACTCGTGGCATTCCAAATCTTGCAAATATGTTAGTTTTAACAAAATCTGCAACCACTTTGGAATCATTAGTACGGGTGGCTTTTGCTTCCACCCATTTCGAAACATAATCCACAGCAAGTAAGATATAATTAAAACCATGTGAGGAAGGAAAAGGGCCCATGAAATCAATACCCCAAACATCAAAAATCTCAACAGAAAATATAGGAGTTTGTGGCATTTGATCTTTTGCACCTATATTGCCCATTCTTTGACAATGATCACAAGTCATACAAAAAGTTCTAGCATCCTTAAAGATAGTAGGCCAATAAAATCCACATTCTAAAACCTTAAGTGCTGTGCGTTGTGTACCAAAGTGACCCCCGCATGCATAAGTGTGACAGAAGTTTAAGATTGAATTAAACTCGGAATCATGCACACATCTACGAATAATTTGATCAGGGCTATATTTCCACAAATAAGGGTCATCCCACACATAAAACCGTGCCATTTTTTTAAGTTTATTGCATTGGTGCCTAGTTATGGTGCTTGGTACTTGTTTAGACACAATATAATTCACAATATCAGCATACCATGGCTCACTTACCTCAATGGTCAGCAATTGTTCATCTGGGAATGCCTCTGGAATAGGTAGAGGGTCTTCTTCATGTACCAAACGGCTCAAGTGGTCAGCCACTACATTTTCACATCCTCTTTTGTCCCTAATTTCCATGTCAAACTCCTGAAGAAGAAGCATCCAGCGAATAAGCCTTGGTTTGGCTTCTTTCTTTGTGAGTAAATACTTCAAAGCTGCATGGTCAGAGTAAATTATTACTTTAGTACCAAGTAAATAAGAACGAAACTTATCTAAAGCAAACACAACAGCAAGAAGTTCTTTTTCAGTTGTGGAGTAATTCAATTGAGCATCATTCAAGGTTCGGGATGCGTAGTAGATAACGTGTGGCTTCTTGTCCTTCCGTTGCCCCAAAACAGCCCCTAAAGCATAATCTGAAGCATCACACATAAGCTCGAACGGAATGCTCCAATCTGGTGGAACAATGATAGGTGCCGAAGTTAACAATTCTTTGAGGTGATCGAACGCCTTCTCACATTCGTCATCAAACACAAACGGCACATCCTTTTGTAGAAGTCGACACATGGGTGTTGAAATCTTTGAGAAATCTTTGATAAAACGTCTATAGAATCCTGCATGTCCAAGGAAAGAACGAACCTCTCTCACCGAAGTGGGAGAGGGTAAGTGGCGTATAAGACCTATTTTTGATTTATCAACTTCAATTCCCTTTTCTGAAATTATATGTCCTAAAACTATACCTTGTTTTACCATGAAATGACATTTTTCCCAATTTAAAACAAGGTTAGTTTCAATGCAACGTTTTAATATCAACGTGAGATTAGTTAAACAGCCATAAAAGGAGTCACCAAAAACACTAAAATCATCCATAAAAACCTCAATAATCTTCTCAACGAAATCAGAAAAGATACTTACCATGCATCTTTGAAAAGTGGCTGGCGCATTACATAAACCAAATGGCATTCGTCGATAAGCAAAAGTACCAAATGGACAAGTAAAAGTAGTCTTTTCCTGGTCATCTGGGGCTATAACAATCTGATTATATCCCGAATAGCCATCAAGAAAGCAATAAAAAGAATGACC
Organism: Prunus salicina; assembly: GCA_020226455.1. Lineage (NCBI taxonomy): Eukaryota > Viridiplantae > Streptophyta > Magnoliopsida > Rosales > Rosaceae > Prunus > Prunus salicina. The sequence continues at coordinate 5,788,634 of CM035347.1, forward strand.
AGCTAACCTTTCAAGCATTTGATCAATGAACGGCAAAGGGAAGTGATCTTTCCTTGTGGTGGCGTTGAGCTTCCTATAGTCAATGCAAACTCTCCAGCCTGTTTGGATACGAGTCGGGACAAGTTCATTCTCTTCGTTTTTTACCACAGTGACTCCTGATTTCTTTGGTACAACTTGAACTGGTGAAACCCAACGACTATCCGAAATTGGGTAAATGACCCCACAATCGAGAAGCTTAATGATCTCCTTTTTCACAACTTCCATCATTGGAGGGTTGAGTCGGCGTTGAGCCTCTCGAGTTGGTTTAGCCCCTTCCTCTAGAAGTATGCGATGCATGCATGTTGTAGGACTAATTCCCTTGATGTCGGCTAAAGTCCATCCAATCGCTGTTTTGTACTTTTGCAACACCCGAATTAGTTTTTCCTCCTCCACTGCCGTGAGTGATGAGGAGACTATGACGGGCAAAGTCTCTTTATCTCCCAAGAAGACATACTTCAAATGATTCGGTAACGGTTTAAGCTCAAGAGTGGGTGCCTGAATCACTGAAGGTAACAACTTGTTAGCAGAAACGGGAATTGGGATTGGGATTGGAGGCTTACCAACATATTTTGGTAATGACTCAAGGGTAGCCATCATCTCGCAGATTTCTTCATGATTAGGTTCGGCCCCATTGGTGATGAGTTCAATTCCTTGAACAATGGTGGTTTCAAGGGCATCCCTATCCAAGGATTCGAGATATTCCTGCGCCAAAGGATCAAATGCATCAATAGAGAAACAAGAGTGATCATCAATAGGGTACCTTATAGCTTCAGAAATATTGAAATCAATGATATCGCCATCAAATTCCATTGTCAATGTCCCTTTGAATACATCGATCTTGGTTCGGGCTGTTTTCATGAAAGGTCGTCCAAGTAAGATTGGCAATGGTGTAGAGTGGGCCGAATCCTCCATCTCAAGCACATAAAAATCTGCTGGAAATATCAAGTGGTTAACCTGCACCAAAACATCTTCCAAAACTCCTTTCGGATATGCATTAGAACGATCGGCTAATTGAATTATAACTCCATCATTTTTAAGTTCCCCTAAGTTCATAGATGCATAAATAGAGTATGGCATGACATTAATGGAAGCACCTAAATCTAACATGGCATGTTCAAACTTGGTGTTACCAATAACACAAGGGATTGTGAAACTACCTGGATCTTTGCATTTAGGTGGCAGTTTTCGTTGCAAAACTGCAGAAACATTCTCACTTACCCTTACCACTTCTTTGTTCGAATTCCTCCTCCTTGTTGTACAAAGCTCTTTCAAGAATTTAGCATACTTTGGAACTTGCTTTATTGCGTCAAGAAGTGGGATATTTACTTGTACCTTCCTGAAAGTCTCTAAGATGTCTTTTTCATTCTCTTCTTTCTTAGACTGCATAAACCTGCGAGGGAAAGGCACATTTGGTGGGATAGGGTTAGAATGAGTTGAATTTGGAACAACCTTACCTGAGTTTGGTTGTGCAGGAGCTTTGGGGGACTGCAACAATGGTTGTTCTTCCCTTGCCGTGGCTTTGTTCTCCTCCTTCTCTTTGAAGAGCAACTTTTCATTCTCTGTTGGGCTTTGTTTGGACATTTTGGGATTGGTTCCAATCTCTTTACCACTCCTCAAGATGATAGCTTTAGCCGTTTCAAAACCTCCTTTTGGATTGACAATGGTTGAGCTAGGTAGTTTGCCTTCTTCTCTAAACTGTCCCATGAATTCCGCCATCTACCCAATTTGCTTCTTCACTTCGCTCATCTCTTTGGCTTGATTCTGTAAACCCTGAGTCAAAGAAGTTAGTACTTTAAGCATTTGATCATTATCCATTGTTGAACCTGAATTTGATTGGGCAGTTTGTGGTTGAGGTTGTGGTGGTGCGAATGGCTTTTGATAGAACCCCGGAGGTGGCTGTCTATATCCGCCTTGTTGTTGAGTTTGTTGAGGCTCCCTCCACTTAAAATTTGGATGATCTCTCCAGCCTGGATTGTAGGTGTTTGAAAATGGGTCATACCTAGGTTGAGTTTGGCCTTGATAACCTATGGCATTGGCACTTTCCCATCCCCCATTCGCTATTAATTGAGGACATTGATCAGTGTGGTGTCCATGCATAGAGCACACGCTACAAGTGGCTGCACTTTGCACTTTGGGTCCTTCAACAACCTGCGAAATAAGAGTAGAGAGATTAGCCATTTGAGATTGAAGTTCTGAAATAGCACTTACCTCATTAACTTGACTTGGCTGTGCATGATCTCTCCCTCCAACTCCTTCATATTGTTGTGCATTCAAAGCTCGGTTTGCTATTAAGATCTTTGCAGCAACTGGTGTTTTGTCAACCAAAGCACCTCCTGCTGAAGCATCAAGCATTTGTCTCTCCAGTGGAAGTAGCCCTTCATAGAAATATTGAATTAAAAGCTCTTCCTTCATTTGATGTTGTGGGCAGGATGCAACTAACGTCTTAAAACGCTCATAGTACACTGGAAAGGATTCTCCCGGGCCTTGTTGAATTCCACTAATTTTCTTCCTCAAAACAATGATTCTTGAAGTTGGGAAGAATTTCTCCAAGAATGCTTTCTTCATACTTTCCCAAGAAGTAACAGTTCCAGGTGCTAGTTCATAGAGCCAATCCTTAGCCTTGTCCATAAGAGAAAATGGAAAGGCTTTCATCTTCAAAATATTTCCATCCACGTTAATGGGTGTCATACTTGAACATACTACTTCAAATTCCTTCAAATGCTTGTTTGGATCTTCCATGGACAGCCCATGGTATCTGGGAATGTGATGTAGCAAACTTGACTTCAATTCAAACACATCGGTCTTGCCTGCAGCAGCCCCGGGGTATTGAATGCAAAGAGGGACTGCATTGTCCAATTCAGAGGCTGAAAGTTCCTTGATTGATCTATTGTCTACAGCCATGTCTTGTTCCTCTTCCAAGTCCGTTTCTGCTTCAGATTCGGGTTCGGAACCAGAACTAGAGGGACTGAGTTCTGGCTGTTTCCTCTTCCTTCTCAAAGTTCATTCGAGATCGTCGTCAAAGTCCAATATGTGCGCATGAACACGGTGTGAACTTCGAGTCATACACTTGTACCTAAAACAAAGAAAATAAAACAAAACAAAATCAGAAACACAAGAACAACGAAAACGCACGGAAGATTAGCAATTTTGCTAATCCCCGGCAACGGCGCCAAAATTTGGCGTGAGAAATAACTAACGCACAAATTAAACCCTATAAATCATGCAATCGTAGTACGAGTAAGTAGGGATCGTTCTATTCCGGGGATTAGGAGGGATGCTAATCAACACAAATTAAACTTAACACAAATTAAATTCATTAAACTGGAAATTAAGTTGAGGGAACAATGATTGGGGGGGATTTTGATGATTTAGACAAAAGTAAAATTGATAGCAGCAAATAACTAAGTTGTGAATGAAATATGGATTAAGGGATAGCTAGAGGATTCTTCTCCACACATGGAACATATGCATACAAATTGATCTCCAGTTACTCTTTCAATAAAGTATGAATGACAAAGCCCCAAATTAATTGTGAACTGCACTAATTAACTCTCAGATTTTCCTAAGTTCATTGAATTGGACTCAGCGACTCAATCAAATTATTCTTATCAAGTTCCCTATATGAACAGCATGATAGAGATACATATCAAAGATCATTAAGTTCTATGAAAATCATAAGCTTTGACAAAACATTTGTAACTATGAAAAGCATGATACTCCTGCCAGGAATTTACTTAACACAATCATGACTAGTGATTTTTACTACTTGTGAATATAAGTTTATAACGATTAGGTGAAATTCCCTCATATTCTAGCATCAAATCCCTGCATGCAAACTAAGTATGCATCCTTAATAAACATGCAAGAATAAGTCCTGAATAAAACAGAAAAGTAAATCACATTCATACTTTACGAAACCATAACTGGAAGTGATCAATTCATATAAAACATATGTCCATGGCTTCGAATTCACCTCTAACTAAGAAGAAATTTAGTTACTCATATTTAATAATTGAAAAACAATATAGAATGGAAATACATAAGATAGGATAAAGAGAAGAAAAGAACTAGATGATGGCAGCAAGGAATTCCCAAGACAGCTCCAAGCTTTGCTCCTTTTGCAACTAGCTCTCTCTCTTTCTCTCTCTCTCTCTCTATTTGAATGTGTATGAGTAATGGATGAAGTGAAGTGATGGATTGTTGAATGAATTGTGTTTAGAATTGGAGTGCTATTTATAGGGAGAATGGAAGGGGAATATTTGAATTGAATATGGTTTATGCCAATAGCACTTGTAATTTAGAAACTCATTCTTTTGGCTAGTGCACTTCACCAACAAATCCCATTGTAATTAGAAACTCATTCTTTTGGCTAGTGCATTTCACCAACAAATCCCATTGTAATTAGAAACTCATTCTTTTGGCTAGTGCACTTCACCAACAAATCCCACTAGATAGTCATGCATGACATAGTCAGTTTGTGGGCTGATTTTGGGCTTGTTATTCACTCCAAAAAATTCTGGAAAAATATGGATCTTCAAGCCCTTTGTCTTATCTTTCCAAGCATATGCAGCCCAACGCAAGGAAAAATAGGAAAGACCTTCAAATGTCATTTTTGGCCCAGTAACGCAGATGCTTCCGAATTTTGACCTTGAGTTGCTAAATCATGGATAACTTCCTCTAGAAGACTCCAAATCATGAACCGTAAAATGCTACAGAAACTAGACTTCCGTATCTTTCCAATGATGTATGGCTCATTATCTGGTTCTTCTTGAGCAAGTACAGGTTAATCCGTGAATGTGACTGATCTGCAGACACTGTTTTGAGCTAACTTGTCTTCAAAATGCATGTAATGAGTCTCATCCTTATTACACTGAAACATACACAAACTTTATTAAAAGCACAAGTTTAACTCAAAAACATAACCAAATCATAAGTTAGAAGGGTACAAAAAGATATGTAATTATGCACTGATCATGAAGTCCTTTTGTGTTGTGAATTTTTGTTACAGGGGAGAGAGTAGTAAGCAACTTGGCTAGGTTTGTAGTGATGATATGGTGCTTTGTTGTCCTCATACTGACTCAAAGTTATACTGCCAGTTTAACATCATTTTTAACAGTCCAACAGCTCCAACCAACCGTCACCGATGTAAACCTGCTCATGAAGAATGGAGACAATGTTGGCTACCAAGTAAACTCTTTTGTTTATGAGATCTTGAAACAAGTAGGATTTCAGGAGGACAAATTGAAGGCCTTTAATTCGACACAATACCTGAACCAACTTTTTCAAGACGGGAATGACAATCATGGCATTTCAGCTGCTTTTGGTGAAACTCCTTATATGAAACTTTTTCATGCAACTTACTGCTCAAATTATAGCATGGTTGAGCCACCAGTTAAAGCGGACGGTTTTGCCTTTGTAAGTAATTCATTTTGTTGTTGTTTCTCTTTCTTAAATTCTTTTTGGATCTCTCACTCTCTTCTTAAAAGTATGCAAACAGAGAAGTGAGCATCTTGCAGTTGGTGTTCTCATGTTCCTTCACTTTTTGGTGAGTTGCAGGTCTTCCAAAAAGGTTCACTTCTCACACGCGATGTTTCGAGGGCAATCACTCTTGTACGTGAGGGAGATGTCATGAGGCACATCGAGGACAAGTGGTTCAACAACAATGCAATCTGTTCAGCAAACCTCAACACCGCGGCAGCCTCCACCAACAGTCTGACTCTTGGCCTTTACAGCTTTTGGGGCCTCTTCCTCATTGCTGGGGTTGCTTCTTCATTAGCTCTCGTCATTTTTGTAGCGATGTTCCTCTATGAGAATATGCACACCTTGACAAGCTTTGATTCAAAAGCCTCATTATGGAGAAGGATTCTTGTGGTATTAAGAGTATTTGACCAAAAGGACCTTAATACGCATACTTTTAAGAAGAGCACACTGCAAGAGGCTGTTGTTCATGGCATAGGTGCGGTTGAATCCTCACGGAACATCAACTATCCTCTAAGGTCATCAAGCAATTCAATGTCAAACCCCACTGATGGAGAGAGCGCTGGCACTTACAATGAGTTGGTAAATCAAGTGTTTCTCGGGGTACAACTCGTTTGCTGTGCTTTTTCTTTTCTCTCTGAATTCACTTTTATACTTTCTGAAATGTTGAAAATTTTACTTGACAGAAATTTGATGTTGCAGTTGGAGATATAAGTATTAGAGCAAACAGATCCTTGTATGTTGACTTTACATTGCCATACACAGATTCTGGGATATCAATGATTGTGCCTATCAAAGACAACAATAATCCTAGAAACACATGGGTGTTCTTGAAGCCTTTGACCTGGGACCTTTGGGTTACAAGCGGTTGTTTTTTCATATTCATTGGTTTTGTGGTCTGGGTTCTTGAACATCGGATTAACGAAGACTTTCGCGGCCCTCCGCATCACCAAATTGGTACAAGTTTGTGGTTCTCCTTCTCAACCATGGTTTTCGCACACCGTAAGTTACTGTCATGACTATTCTGCAGTGGTCTCCGTATAAAATAATTTTTATTACTTATTCCATATGACTCGTTCTTGTCATGAAGTCCTTTTGTGTTGTGAATTTTTGTTACAGGGGAGAGAGTAGTAAGCAACTTGGCTAGGTTTGTAGTGATGATATGGTGCTTTGTTGTCCTCATACTGACTCAAAGTTATACTGCCAGTTTAACATCATTTTTAACAGTCCAACAGCTCCAACCAACCGTCACCGATGTAAACCTGCTCATGAAGAATGGAGACAATGTTGGCTACCAAGTAAACTCTTTTGTTTATGAGATCTTGAAACAAGTAGGATTTCAGGAGGACAAATTGAAGGCCTTTAATTCGACACAATACCTGAACCAACTTTTTCAAGACGGGAATGACAATCATGGCATTTCAGCTGCTTTTGGTGAAACTCCTTATATGAAACTTTTTCATGCAACTTACTGCTCAAATTATAGCATGGTTGAGCCACCAGTTAAAGCGGACGGTTTTGCCTTTGTAAGTAATTCATTTTGTTGTTGTTTCTCTTTCTTAAATTCTTTTTGGATCTCTCACTCTCTTCTTAAAAGTATGCAAACAGAGAAGTGAGCATCTTGCAGTTGGTGTTCTCATGTTCCTTCACTTTTTGGTGAGTTGCAGGTCTTCCAAAAAGGTTCACTTCTCACACGCGATGTTTCGAGGGCAATCACTCTTGTACGTGAGGGAGATGTCATGAGGCACATCGAGGACAAGTGGTTCAACAACAATGCAATCTGTTCAGCAAACCTCAACACCGCGGCAGCCTCCACCAACAGTCTGACTCTTGGCCTTTACAGCTTTTGGGGCCTCTTCCTCATTGCTGGGGTTGCTTCTTCGTTAGCTCTCGTCATTTTTGTAGCGATGTTCCTCTATGAGAATATGCACACCTTGACAAGCTTTGATTCAAAAGCCTCATTATGGAGAAGGATTCTTGCGGTATTAAGAGTATTTGACCAAAAGGACCTCAATACGCATACTTTTAAGAAGAGCACACTGCAAGAGGCTGTTGTTCATGGCATAGGTGCGGTTGAATCCTCACGGAACATCAACTATCCTCTAAGGTCATCAAGCAATTCAATGTCAAACCCCACTGAATCACACATTGTTCTTGAAGAGCTGCGAACGCCTTCTACCGATCATGGCGATCTGAATCTCAATGGTCAAGCAACCCAAGACGCTGAATATTCTATTGAGTTGGCTTCCCCAAGTGAAAAAGGGACATATAACTAGTAAAATATATTGCCCAAGAAAGCTATTGATTTGGACTAGATGTAAAATATAACGGATGGCTAGGCCTCTTTGACATATTCTGTTGTCATAATGTGTACTGTTCCCATATTTTTTTTGGCTTTATGGCTAGTGTACATGTACATGTTATATATCACTCAATATCTTTCTATTAGAAATTGGAGCAAAAGCCACTGGTAACAAGGCCATTGTATCAAAATGGAGGCATTTTCTACTCTAATAGCTAAAAACACTGCGTTTATGCGTACAAAAAATTTGCAAGGGACCACCTAGTAGCTATTAACCAATTAAACGTTGTGGCCAACTAGATTTGTGCTAGTATACGATTCCAACAGTCGTGGATAACATGTGTCTATTAATCTGCAGCCAGAAAAGACGTGGCCAATTTTAAATAGGCTAAATTATTGAAATTCTATATATACTAAAGCCCAATGCAACCAAATACTATTCATAAGCATTGTTCCTTGAACAATGAAATGACAGAAAAACCCCTGTTTCACTGTTACACAGTCTTATATTTTCCTAACAATACAATGAATTGTCGATTTTGCCCTTCACTGAATTTTCCCTTATGTTCTCTTTTTGCCCCTTCCTATTTGCATCTCTTTCAATTTGAACATTTCGTTCGCTCTCAGGTTTCCAGTCTATTTCGAACCAGTTGGTTGGTCTGGGTGGGGGCAGCCATGGAAGATCAGAGCTCACTGTTCTGCATGCATGGGGGGCCGTTGATTTTCGTTTGGGGAGGCGCACTGCAAATCTAGCTGCCCTTTTGGTTTTTATCTCATCAATTCTCCTCTCAGATGTTGCATTTGTGTGTTGCCGTTCCAGATGCGCTTCATCCTTCTTCTCATCGCACAGGTTTAGCTCAAAGGATTTCTGGGTTTCGTAAAAAAAAGGTTGGTTTTAACGTTCTTTTGGTTTTCTAGTTGGTTTATTCATTTGTCATTTTGAAAATTGAGAAGTAAATCAGAAATTGAGTTTGGTTTGTTGTTACAGGGAGGAAAATCTAAGGAAAAAGGAATGGAGTAATCAATATGAGAACCCCCAGTCTGCTCATCAATCTGGTAATTGATGTTTGTGCGGCTGATATTCTGTTTGCGTGTGGTTATAGACTCCTACTTTTTTTATTTTTTGTTTATTTAAAATTAGTTGGTAAACCTTGAAAATCGGTATTTGAATATGCTGGTTCTTTTGTTACAGGGTTTAGGATAGCTCTGTTTTGGTAAGCAAGATATGTTGCTATTTGGGTAGCTCTGTTTAAAGATATGTTCGTTCTTTTACTATAGGGTTTGAATTCAAATTCGTTCTTATTCTGGTTTATGGGACTAGGGATTTGAATTTGATAATTTTTGTTTTGGTAGTGTTTGGGCCTAATTTGGCACACCCAGTCCAAAATCAAAAAGCCCATGTCAATTTTGGACAGCCACCAACATTCTCCTTTTAATTGGGCCAAAAATCTGCACGCCCGGTCCAGCGTTGGAAGCCCAGAAAGAGGAGGCGAAATCAAGACCCGTGCAGTTTGGACTAAATTGGAATCGAGGGCCCAAAATCAAGAAAGCCCAAACCCAAGTCAGATTTTTACCAAAAAAACTCAAAATTGGAAGGAAGCCCAGTACATGCAAATTACTCAACCCACAGTCCCAAACTCAAACCTGGGCTTGACATGATCAAATAAGGCGAGGAAAACCCAAAATAAAAGCAAACCCACATGACTACTTGACTTTGAAAAGTCAGCAATTTCAACTTGTTGACGTCGCAAATCTCACGGCCTAGTACTCCGGGCCGAAGGGATGTGCGCGAACACGTGACGTCCTTCTTTTGGATGCGGTGCGTTTTGTGCGCGGGCGTGCCAGCACGGTCTACCGTGCGTCGAGGTTTTGATAGGGTTTGGGTAGGAGATGTTTAAATGATGCGCCTGTTTGGGATTGGACTTCTAACCAAACGATTGTGGCCGAGAGAGGAACTTATCTCGGCCGTCAGGTTCACGGCCTGAGCTACAAGGCCGTTTAATGGTGGTGTAGGTGGTGGATTTTGGGCGGTGCTCCCGCGCGTTGCTCGAAGAGCGACGGTCGTATGATATATGGGGTGAATGATGCGATAACAGGGATGGTGCTCCGGCACCTTGAGAAATCAAGGGTCGTATGATATATTGATGAATGGATTTTTCTTACAATCTACCACTACTCCTAGGAAAGCATGTAAAGGTATTGAAAGTGCGTTACAGAAAAAATAAGTTGCTCCGAGGGAGGCTTTTGGTTTTGGTGTTGGATGTTGCGTCGATTCAGCTGCACCAAAATAGATTCAGCTGCCTCCTCAACTTGTGATACTCGCAAGTGCACGAGCCGTTGGTAGTTTAGCATATGTAAGTGCGAGGTCGATCCCACGAGGATTGATGATAGATTGATTTAATTCAATTCCCTGTACAAAACAAAAATGAAAAAAAAAGAAAGAAAATAAATTAAACAAGAAAGAAAGAAAAGAAATTAACTCAAGCGAATAAGTTCCCAAATTCAATTTAGATTAATGGATTGATTCTAGCTAAAGTATGATTAAGCCATGGTGTCTGGTCCTAACCTTGTGTTCCTAATTCCCTGATCATTTGTTGTCTAACCTAAATTAAGCATTAGGAACCCATTAAGCATAGAAGAACATTTTAAACAACCAAGCATGTATCTAATCCCTGTTGTCGAATGTCCATACATACTCTTCCTATTCATAGTTCAATTCGAATTAAAGCATGGTGTCTACTCTTAATTCAAACCAAGATAGCTAACATGCAAGCCTTAATGGTGATCAATCATTCAAACTAGCATATTAACTTATAAGCATAATGAATAAGAACAAAAACTATAATTGAAACTTGGAAACTACTCAAACTTGAATTGCTAAAGAAAAGAATTTATATTACAATGGAAAGTTAAGAAGAACTCAGAAACATTTAGCAAAAGGATTTTATTACAACAATTGAGAACTAGAAAGGAAAACTAAGAGAATTTGAGGGAGAGAAGGGAGGGGAGCTCTAGAGAAATGTTTGAGAGCTCCCCCCCTTGGGGTGTGTTTACAAGCTTGGAGAACTCACTATTTATAGGCTTAGGGGAGTTGAAATTCTAAATTAAATATGGTCTATGCCAATAGCACTTGTAATTAAAAACTCATCCTTTTGGCTAGTGCACTTCACCAACAAATCCCACTAGATAGTGCACTTCACCAACAACTCCCACTAGATAGTGCATTTCATCATGCATATGTCATGCATGACAATGCATATGTCATGCATGACAATGCATTGTACTCTTCTTTTGGGTTCGTTTTGGGCTTGTTAATACATTCATAAAATTCTGGAAAAATATGTATCTTCAAGCCCTTTGTCTTATCTTTCCAAGCATATGCAGCCCAACTCAAGGAAAAATTGGGAAGACCTTCAAATGTCATTTGTGGCCCAGTAACGCAGATGCTGCCGAATTTTGACATTGATCTACTAAATCATGTATAACTTCCTCTAGAAGACTCAGAATCATGAACCGTAAAATGCTACGGAAACTAGACTTCCGTATCTTTCCAATGATGTATGGCTCATTATCTGGTTCTTCTTGAGCAAGTGCAGGTTAATCCGTGAAATTGAATGATCTGCAGACACCGTTTTGGGCTAATTTGTCTCCAAAATGCATTTAATGAGTCTCAAGCTTATTACACTGAAACAAACACAAAACTTATTAAAAGCACAAGTTTAACTCAAAAGCATAACCAAATCATAAGTTAGAAGGGTACAAAAAGATATGTAATTATGCACCGATCATTGGACCCTTTGTACGTGGTCTTGAGTTTTGTATTTATAGGAAGAGTCCTGGAGAGCCATTCGAGGCTGAAAAAGATCTTCTAAAAATATCTGCCTGGTGGAGTCTGATTGGGGCAAGCAGGTAGTCCAATCGGCATTTAGGATCGTGAAGCATGGTGGTGTGACCCCCATAAATCTCGGTAAATCTCAGCCACCGCCCTGATCGAGGGTTCTGCACCTCTGGCCGTGGGAACGCATTAAGTGCCCTGGTCTAGTGGTTGGTGAGGTGACTGCAAGTTGTAAGAACATTTGTGAGAATGTTTGTACCTAACCACTCTGATTACCAAATCCTGACTTCAGTCACTTCTTTTCTGCCCTCGTGCATTAAATGCTTCTTGCCCCAGTGGGTTTGCTATGGTGAATAGAGGCACTACTTCATTAAATTGGGCGTGGGACCCAGAAGCCACGTGGCTTTTTGACCATAATATCTTCAGCCGTGCTTTGCATGGTCCTCGGCCTCGGCCCATAAGGCTATGGTCGAGAGGCCGAGAAGACCCTGCTTTCGTATTTGCCTTGTGTTTTTTAGGAATGCAAGACACTTTGACAAAAACGCGGCCGTTCCACTTTATGAACAGGCGTCAAGGCCGAGAAGAGACCCCTTCTCACGGCCGTATTTTATTAGGCACAAACACAACTGGGTTGATGGGGAATTAATGAAAACAGGTCTTAAACAAGCAAAAGTCTCCAGAATTTTTTAGACAAAAGAAGATCGAAACCCCTTCTCTATATTCAGAAAAATTATGCTCTAAAATTATGCTCTAGAGCAGGTGCCATTTCCAAGAGATAACCAAGCTATATTTTCTAAAAGAGATAAGTAGGGTGCAGGGAGTTGTTCATATGGAAAATCAAACTAACCATCATGGTAGATTGAATTCTCACAGGAGCAGTTAGAAATTGAAGAAGCATTAGGTTTTCTTTCAAGAAAAACAGGGAAGTGACTGCCTTAGAGCTGACTATTGATGGTTTAAACTTGCCAGAATAGATAACTTCCCTTTTCTTTGACTCTTAAAAAATAAATAAAAGATCTTGTTTTTTAGAAAATCTGCCGCCCATTTTAAAGATTAAAAATCCCACTCCAGCATTTTCTATAAATATGAGAGGAGATGAACAGATCAAGGACAACCAAAAAATCAATAAAAAACAAAAACTCAAAATGATCACTTGATCTCAAAAAAACCTTCAAAACACTGAAGCAACCAAAAGCTCATTGAGCCACAAGAAAGAAGTCAGCTACAATCCAGAATTTCTAAACTTCAGTTCAGACTTAGAGAAATAAGTCATTCAAAAAGAGATTTCTCTCGTTACAAATGTGGTTCAGCATAAGCCAAATCAAGCAGAGTTCGGGTCTTACAAATATGAAAACCTCAACAAATTTATGGAGAGCCCTAATCAAGCAGAACAGGTGGTACAATGCAGTCCCAACTCAGTACCAGCCACTTCTGCCCCTTCCAAATTGAAGAGGCCTCAATTCTGCCCGTTCAAAAAGCCTTCTAGGGCTTGAAATAGATTAAAGCTCCGCCAAACTCGAATGTTGGTATCGATTTACAGCTGAAACTTGACAGTTGAAGGTGTTGATAGTCCAGTCCAGCACAAGCATATTGATCGGTGCATAATTACATATCTTTTTGTACCATTCTAACTTATGATTTGGTATGTTTTTGAGTTCAACTTGTGCTTTTAATAAATTTTTGTGTATGTTTCAGTATAATAAGGTTGAGACTTATTACATGCATTTTGAAGACAAGTTAGCTCAAAACAATGTCTGCAGATCAGTCACATTTACGGATTAAACTGTACTTGCTCAAAAAGAACCAGATAATGCACCATACATCACTGGAAAGATACGGAAGTCTAGTTTCCGTAGCAATTTACGGTGCATTATTTGGAGCCTTCTAGAGGAAGTTATACATGATTTAGTAGCTTAAGGTCAAAAATTTGGGCCTCAGTCCAGTTTTCGTGGGTCAGCTTGCAGGCCTCAGTTCAGCTACTTACACAAGTCAAATGAGGCGACACCCTTAATAGAATTTGTTCCAATGGGTGTCTAATATAACATATCCAAATTTTAGTCCCATTGGATAAGTCTGGAGCCCTCCGCATGTCAAATACCGAACCTGGTTCACAGACAAACCAGGCCTCAGTCCAGTTTTCGTGGGTCAGTTTGCAGGCCTCAGTTCAGCTACTTGCACAAGTCAGATGGGGCGACACCCTTGATAGAAGTTGTTCCAATGGGTGTCTACTATAACATATCCAGATTTCAGCCCAATTGGATAAGTCCGGAGCCCTCAGAATGTCAAACACTGAACCTGGTTCACAGACAAACCATGTGTTTAAAGCAGCCACACATGGAGGCAAAGCATGGGCAGCTGTTGAGCCATGTGCTTAAAGCAGCCACACATGGAGGCAAAGCATGGGCAGCTGTTGATCCATGTGCTTAAAGCAACCACACATGGAGGCAAAGCTTGTGGCAGCTGCAAAGCATGAGCTGCCACACATGGGAGACAAAGCACATGGGAGACAAAGCATGAGCTGCCACACATGGGCAGCTAAGAGACCAGCCAAGGGGGAGGACGAATTTGAAGTCTATAAATACAGAGTTTCAGCTCATTCAAAGGAGGATATCATTCCATAAATTACATTTCCATTGTACACCATCAAAGAGTTGTCTACACCATCAAAGAGTTGTCTACCATCAAAGAGTTGTTTACACCATCAAAGAGTTGTCTTCTTTATCAAAGAGCTATCTTCTTCTTTCTCTTTTTATTTTCTGTTTTGTATGTTCTTGCTATCCATTCAAATTATGGATAGCTAAATATTTTAGTTAGGGCTCGATTGAAGCCCTAATCATGTTTCTTTAAGGATTTCGATATGTCTTTGCTATAAACTACTTTTGTGATGCTTATTGATTAATTTCAGATTATATTTTACTCTTTACATACGTTATGTTATGCTTGATCATCATATGCATGCTGTGTATTGAGTTTGTTACATAGGTAAATTTAGATGACCGAGTCTTGTACCTATGAAAGTAACAAAAGAACTAGTTATAAGTTCTTGAAATTAATCATCATGAATAACTAGAATAGATACCATGTTCTAGAATTTGTGTGTTTGTCGATTTCCATTGTGTTATGCATTCTTAAAGTACAACTTAGTAGATACCATGCTAAACACTTTAAGAATGAAAAGAGTTAGAGTAGATACCCATGCCTAACTTGTGGTTTAGGGAAATCAATAACTTAAAGAGTAGATATCATACCTTTAGGTTGACAAACATAAGCATCCAAAATCTGTTTTGTAGCATTGTGCATGTCGTTTGCTTAAGGAAAAAGATTAGTGGTGAACATCGAATCCCTAACTAGTTTTCTCATTGTTTTAACCACAATCCAATTCTATTTTTAATCAAACGCTGTTTTCAATATTTAGCACAAATTAATCCAGCAAAAGTTTTTCGTTGATTTCAGTTTTATATATAAACCGTCGTGTTTCTCCTCATCATGTCGTTTTTAAGAGATGCTGTTGATGTTGTATTTCCCGCTATAATAAGACGGCGATTTTTTATAGATCAGAGACGTGTAAATTAGAATGAGACGTCGGTTTTTGGGAATTAATAAGTTCTTATGATTTATTCTCATTTTATTTCATGTAACGACATAAATATCCTTAAATAAAAATTTCAAACAAAATTTGATTTTTTTATTATTTTATGATTGTTCAATTAATTACCAAAAAGATATTTATGTACATTGTCAATAAGTTAAAATAAATTACATCACTTATTATTCTGTAATTGCTTGTTAATGAATTCTGCCCATTCCAGCCTGACTTCGTCAATATGTTGTTGTACATATAGCTTTCCTTTTCTTGTATAAAACACATGTCTTTGCATACAGTTGAACTCACTCAATACAAACCATATTCTTCATATATTTTCACAAGTTATCAGAGCACCAAGACTGGTGACTCTGAAAACCCACCTACCTTTTGCTACAGACACCCACAAAATTACTAAACACACCACCATGGGTGAATCACAACCCACAGATTCAACAACCCTCCCAATTAAACTACCCACAAATTCAGCAACCCTCACCAATTCATCAACCATATCTGATCTTCTCGTTTTGCACCATTCTGACACACTAGGGCTCACTCTTGTCAATGCGCCCCTCAAAGGAAATAACTATGGACAATGGAGTCGCTCGACGCATCTGTTGTTAGAAATGTTAACTCGCAATTGTACGGGCCAATTAGTAGTATAGCAAGACAAGTACGAGGTCGTACCCACGAGGACTGAGAAGCTAATATTAGTTATGTACTTAGATTACCAAATTCAAGAAAGTAGGAAGTTAAGTCTAAAACAGAATTTAAAGCAAGAGTGATTGTAGTTGTTGAACAAATGAAGCAAAACGAAATTGTAAACAAAAGCAAAGTGAGCAAATGTAACAAAGAATGTTTTGTGGGCTGGAAAACAGATTGGGAGACTAGGGCATTCGATTCACCATAACAATTCAATTCTGGGTTATAAGGCGTCAAGTGACAAGTCAAACCAATATAGTTAATATACAAGTTCTAATGGTGATTAATCATCCAAACAAGCAACATAACTGATAAGCATAATGAATAAGAACATGAATCATGAATCAAACTTGAAACTCAAATCTTCAACTTATAAACCCAGAATATTCATGTTAGGTTACATCGAAGCCCTAGTTATGAATTTAGCTACTCATAATGGAAATGAAACTTAAACAGAAATGAGAAAACATAATGAATGCAATAAGAGTGGAAAAACCCATTTATGAAGTTGCTTGTGGTGTCCAAGGCTTCTCCAAGTGTTTCTCCACGTCTAATGTTGCTCCAAGAGCTTCCTCACATCTAGAGTATGGCAGCTAAAGAAGTGATTTGGGATGAGTTTGGGTGAGTGGTGATGGCAGAGAAAGATGAAATTCGTAGAGAATTGGAAGGGAGGCTTGCTGGAGCTGTTTTAGTGATTTTGGACAGAATTGAGTGTTTGGGGAAGGATGGAATGTTAGAGGATGGCTGAATGGATTGTGATATGGTTGAATGAGTGTGAAGCTCTCTATTTATAGAGTGTGAAGCTCCCCTTTGGCTGATCAAGCACATGGCTCAAAAGAGGATCCAAGGCTCCTCCAATCTGATTTGTCTCCCCTTTGGCTGATGCTCAAAAGAGGATCCAAGGCTCCTCCAATCTGATTTGTCTCCCCTTTGGCTGATGAAGCACATGACTCAAAAGAGAATCCAAGGCTCCTCCAAGTGGAAACTGCAATCAGCCTGGTGTGTATTTTGATGGGCTCACGGATTGGGCTCAACTTAATCAATTGCTGCATTTGAGTAGTCCATCTTGAAGTTCATATTCTCATCTTTCCAACCACATATTATTTGGGCCAATCCAAGTTCAGACAAAGAAGTTAAGGCCGAAGTGAATTGCTAACTCAGTCTGCACGTTTTTGCATCACTTTGCATATTTTCCTATCCAAAGCCACCATTGTAACCTAAGGCCCAATGAACTGAATAACAAACCAAAATAGATTAAAAGCACAAGTTTTTCTTTAAGAACGTAAGCAAAACATAAACTATAAGGGTACAAAATGATATACAATTGTGAATTGATCAAATACCCCCAGACCTAGATTTTGCTAGTCCTCGAGCAAAACAAAAGAAAACAAAGTAAACAAAACAAAAAGTTCACTAAACCACTTCTGTAGGTAGCACAATTGCATTGAGCATATGCAACAAGCCTTTAAACCTCTAGGTATCCCTAGCAGGAGGAGTTGTGTCTCCTGAGGGTTTAACAGAAACGATACCCACAAACGCTTTACTGACTCTACAAAACAAAAGGTTAGAAAACTAACTTTGAAAACAACTAATGAAAATGAAAGAAAACTTTAGTCATACCTCCAACACCATAGAGTTGCCAAGATAAATGATCAATAAGTGTGTACAGTGGAAGCTATAGCTCAAAGGCACACGGCTTCAAAGTAAACATACTCAAATCTTGAAGGGAGAACATGCTTCAACTCTAATTCTCACATAAAGCACTCAATCACTCAGAACCTATGGTTTTATTCTCTCAAACAAGCAAAATAAGTATATGAAATAGAAGCACAATATTTGGTTAGATCTCATGAAGGGAATCAAATACTAAGAATAGAGATACACACATACATACCAGCACCCATGAATACATCCTCAAAGATCAGCTAGGTCTTTCACAAGGTTGTAATGAAAGGCTAGGGTTAGGGGAAATGGAAGAATTGGAAGGAACACAATTAACTTAAGAACACACCAAGGTTGCATTCTTCATTGATCTGCAAGGTATCATTGATTTAGAATGGTATGGCTGTAACTTCATAGCATCATCTGGCATAGAACTTATATTTCACATTTAGATCAAATCGAAACACTTTCTCTTTTCTTATTTGCTGACTTGATCTACTTCTTCTTTAACTTATTGCACAGATTCACACCAATTTACATTTAGGCATGTGGCAGCAACTTCCTTGCTTCAAACTTTATCTTGGCACACCTTGGTATATTTCTAAGCTATAGGGTATGGCTATAATAGGTTAAATATCTCAGATTGAGATACAAAGTTAGGGAAATCATGAGGGTGATAGAAGAAAATGGGTTAAAGTGTTTGGCTGCAAGAGGGCTGATGGAACACACAAATGGGTAGGGTGAAAAGAAAGCACAGAGAATTGTTATACACACATAGCCTAGCATCACTTCAATGAGTTCATTCATGAGTGAGAGCATGCACCTGATATCTGCAAAGAGAATCATTCTTAGTATTCAATCAAAATGGAACAATGAGATCATTTAGAGTGAATTGAAGAAAATAAGTAGAGATGAGGAATAGAAACACTTTAAACCCTCTCAAGAAAGCAATTAGGCTCGAAATAGCTCACTAGGGTAGTCTCCACTATTCTCCTTCAAGAATCTGAGCATGGTACTTTATCCACCAGAATTCTAAGAGCTACCGCTTTGTGAAGTGTAATATGTCTCATATGAAAATCGAAATGGCCGCTCCATAGCATTGATTGTATGACATTCTTAAAAAAAATAGCGACACCGAACGAAAATTGGAAACACAAATCAAATGAACAAAAATTGAAAACACAAATCAAATGAACAAAAATTGAAAACATCCCCCCCAGACCTGAATTGAACATTGCCCCCAATGTGAAAGCATATAAGAAAACAGAAAACAAGGATTTAAGGGTAACCTGGCACTGCACGGTTCATCCTTCAAACATAGCATTTCTCAAAATGCTATCGATGGCTGAGCTCACCCATGGCTCTTCTTCTGACTCACTTTCCGAATGGTCTGAAACAGAAGAATCATATTGGGCTCCATCTATTATCAACTCATCCATCTGCTCCACGAAGTCTCGGAGCCTTGTGGTCATGTACACTAATTGGAAGTGAAACTCGTCAAGCATACTTAAGTAAATGCCAAACTCGTCTCGAATGTTACCTGTACAATACATGTGACTGCTCACCACAACAGTTCTTGCCACAAACCTCCTATCTAGCAGATATTCCCTCCAAGTATCTAGACAACGTGTCAGCGCTGCAAGCTGTATCTCTTCCAATCCACAATTCAGATCCCAATTTGGAATCCTGTCTTCAATTTCCTCTATCACCCTACCTCTATGAAACAGAAAGGCATCTATGGTAACTTCTGAGGGATCCATGGCAAACACAACCACGAGCACCTCAATCACCTCCAACACTGGTTGCATAATGGTGTCCTTTCCCAAAAGATCTTCTGGTGGGATAGTTGGCAGTGAGTTCAACAGAACCATTGGGCTAGGCACCTTCACCCTGCTCAATTCGGACTCCTCCACTTTGAGCTTTCCACCGACGGCCTCCTGGAGTTTCTCCATTGGCGAGATCTACAATAAACAACAATTTGGAGAAGGTTTGGTTCAGGAGGAAGAGGAAGTTGAGATGTTCAGGGGTTAGAGGGCGGCTGGATAAATGGAGAGTTAATTTTAGGGTTAATGTGGGTAGTGTTTCAGTGTTTGGCAGTCCACAATAACGTAATATCCAGCCACTAATAAACATTCACATATAAAAGAAACATAAACTTCAAATAATAAGAAAAGAAAGAGAAAAATTTATTTTAAAAACACACGAATATACAAGTGACTCACGGATTACCAATTAAGAACCTCAGAAAACACAGCCAGGGGATCCGGGAAGTTTGGAGAGGTCACAATGGTCCTTCTTAAAAACCAAACTTCTTAGACACCGAAGGTGTCACCTAAAGAACTCCTAGACACTGTATTAATAGAGGTGCTCATTGGGCTTACCAGAAGTCAACTCATATGAAAAATCTCTTCTTTTTTTTTTCATAGGCATGCAAGACATTGAACAAAATTATACTAAGCAAAACAAAGCTCACACAACTTAACTCTAACACAAAACCTAACAAAATTGTCAATCCCTACCCCCAAACTTAAATGGAGCATTGTCCTCAATGTGAAAGCATATAAGATGAGTGAGAACATGTAAATAATAAGGGGAAAGTTTAAGACAAAGGATTAGAGAAACTCCCTCTTGATGCGATTAGGTCGACCGCTATCAAGCATCTTATTCTTCAACACATGGGTGGCCTCCCATGAAGCGCTAAGTTTTATGTCCTCAGCCGGACAACCAAACTTGCTATATTGAATGGGGTGGTTTGGGCTCAATCGGCATCCCATGCAATGCAAGATTATTCACTAGGCTTGTTTTCCTTTTCCGTCGCTTCCTTTTCTTTCTTTTTTTTATGAATAGAATCACAAAGAATTGGAGGAGTGATTAAAGAATCTCCAAATCTTGGCAACTCCTCTTTATGTGTAGGAAGTATAGCATTGAACATGTGGGCAGCCACATGCTCCTCCTTGTCTACTCCTGCAACAAGCATGCTTTGATTGAATGTGGAAGACCATCAAATTTGTCCTTTCCTAAATTACCAAATACTTCAATTAGAAAACACTCTTGTACATGGCTTCAAGGCATCAAACACTTTAAAGGCAATAGTTTCCCCAAAAACAGTCATGGAGAGAGTGCCATCTTTCACGTTGATGATTGTGTTTGCAGTGGCCATAAATGGTCGCCCGAGGAGAATGGGATCAACACGGTCTTCATGTGGATTATCCTCCATATC